>CANSNZ010000057.1:0-707955 GCA_947646795.1 Beta lomatogona
TTTCAATTGCATTCTATTATTGGTGAATTCCAAAATGAGTTCAAAGTCAAAAATCGACATTTTGTTTATTTCACCAACTTTCTTTTTTTTTTGCGGATTATTGTTGCTCCAACTTAAATGTAATACTTGCTTGAGAAAGAGGGAAGTCTTCGTTTGTCAAATCCACATTATTATGTGGTAACTTGTTTATGTCTCTCATTGAACAACCATGTCAACTATATATTTGACAATCCGAGAAGATCAAGTTTGTCCGGTATTAGGAAGCATCATTGTCAATGCGAAAGCTATTTAGTAGGGCACATGCATGGCCGGACACGTAGATCTTACGTATTGCTCACTTTCGTACCACATATGATATTCCTATTTAGTATTACAAATTATTGATAATTGTAGTGATTCCTCTCCCCATTTACTCTTACGTTAAGTCTTGACGGAGATTGTCTTAGTCAAGTAATTGACCAAGACGACAAACCATTACCACCGATACCCTCGATGTAGTCGAAATGAGCTCCATATGACCATAACGTGTCCATTTTATATGGTTTTAGCCCCCGGTTCTTGGCAATTTAGTAGTACTTTGAGCTCCTATCTATGTGATTTGATATGGTAGACTTGGTTCCATTCTTTGTGCTTGGTTGTACAGGTCAGGCGTTTGATGCCTTATCAAGCCACAGAAGACAAGTCCAAGGATAACATATGGCTTATAAACAGTCCGGGAAGCTAGACAAGTGCTCCGGATAGAAGAGAAAAAAAGCCTCCGCTCTGTTGACCGAACGAGAAGTGCCCAACCGGGGGGAAGATGTCTGACCAGGCGGAGTGGCCCACTTGACCGGGCAAAGACTCTATGTAGTATATATGACAAAAAAATCTTCGTCGCTGACAGGGGGCGGAAACTCGGACAACCTAATTTTAGTGTTTTTTTCGTATTATTTTTCCCAAACACTTTGTACATGTTTTTTAGTAATTTCGATTAGATGATCTTTTATTATCGTTTTATTAGGTTAAGTACTCTAGTTTTCTCTCTAGCTTTATTTCACAAACTCATGACTTTGGCTTTGAAGATTATTAAAGAATTGTTGATTCTGTTTCCATTATTTTTCAATTACTCAGTATTTATTTTCTTCTTAGTTTTAATTTCATGAATCCTTTGAATATTAATTTGTTCTTTGAGTGAGTAGTTAAGGCTTGGGCTAAGTAACGGACGCCTTGTTTATACTTTCATTTTGGTTATTTTAAATCTCTTCAATATTTGGATTTTGATTAGAGTAATTCCAATTGATTTGTTATTATTGTTCAATTCGTGTAATTTCGCAATATCATAGATTATCTTTAGCTAATGATTGTTAGAATTGAAAGATCGTATTTTAGAGGCTTAAAGCAACTGGTAAATCTGGTTATGTTAGCAACCATCTGCGTATGTTGATTTAAGAATGTTAAGACCCAACCATAGGATTAACTCTTGCTCTAATTACTCGACTCTAAACCTAAGTATTGTTGAGTTACTTTATTTTATTGGATTGGTATAAGCATGGTGAACCAAACTAATGCCCTAAACCTTTATGAATTGATAAATTCTAATTAAATTGAGTATTATTCTTTAGTGTAATAGTTAATTCCAATATCTTTTCACCTTGAAGTAGTTGAATAGTTTAACATTAATATATAGAAATCCTCTCCTTGTGGATTATTTGTATTTACTAAGTCTCTCCTAACAACGGATACCGTTTACTTTGCGGTATTACATTTTAAACTCATCGAATTATATACGCCTATGGATTTTCTCTCTCCACCAAACCAAGCAAACAAACGGAACATTAACAACCAACAAAAGAGAGAAATGTGCTTAGTATGTAATTTTTCCATTGTGGTTTTAGGGCGACGTTTGATATCTCTTTGCTTCATTTCAACTCCAAAGTATGATGACTTATACATTAATTGAAATAGTGAGTGAATATATAACGCTGAAAAGAAATGGGTTCGAAGCCAAAAATCGATAAAATTCCATGGAAAAGGCAAAAAGAAAATAGAGTAAACAAGTAAATTTGTAGGTTTATGAGCGTATTTTATTATTGCTTTATAGTTAAGGTGCTTAGTGATTATGGATATAAACAAGCCTTTGATTATTATTTGGTTTTACAATTAAAACGAGCTCGTCTTTGTGCTTATTGCTATATATGGCTTGCATATTGTTTTCTTGTAATAATTTTAGTGCTAAGGCTTGCATAGGTTGGTTTTTATCTGATTATTTTATACTTCCTCCATCTTTTTAATAGGTTTTTACTTTCTTGTTTTCATGAAGTGTCAAATGTCTCTATGAAAAATAGATAGAATAATCAAAGTAAGAGAAATGCACTAATTAGGTGAGTAAATCTGCCATAAAATGAAATTTGGCCAAATGTCCCTATTAAAAAAGCTCCTAGATGGCTTAATGTCTGTTTATTTTCAACATTATTACTAATTTAAATTCATTCCAATTAGGGTATCATGCATGTGATGAAATTAAACTATAAAATGAATTATTTTGTATAAATATTTATGTTTAATATTAGTTTTGATTGTCAAATATCTTTATATGCAGATTAAAAGATAAATTTCAATGATCATAATTTTTTTTACTAAAAACTTTATTTATAAGATTGATATAACTTTGGCTGGGGGGCTACAATCGCTTTTTGTTTTTGGAGATCTACCTTGTGAAAACTCCTCCATCATTTATTTTTAAAATATAGGCATGAGTAGGATTCTGGAGCAATTTTACCCTGAGAAAGAGAAATATATGGGTGGGAGAACGTCAATTAAAGGATACGGGATGCCTTGGTGCTTTCCGTTTGGTAGGGCGTAAAAGCATTTTCCGGAGCATTTGTTTTTCCTCTATTTGCAATTTTATATTGTTTGGTTTTGCAGGAGTGTAAATCCATTTTATTTTAGAGTAAAATTGCTAACCTAATGATGGAAAACTTATTTTAGCTTGAAAATGAAGGAAAAGCCATTTCCTTCCTTTTCCTTATCTCTCTTGTACCGCTGCTCTCACTACCTACTTTCCCTTTCATTTTATCATTTTTCTTACATGGTACCAAACAATGGAAAACTAATTTTGGAATTGTGTTTTCCATTGTAAATTATTTTCCATGAAAATCATTTTACATTGAAATGTTTTACGCCCAACCAAACAGAGCCTAATTTTCTTGCATATGGTTAAGTAAAGTTTCTATTTTTTTAGGCATTGACGATAAAATAGTGGTTGCCTGTGTAAATGAGGTGGTTGCTATATGTTATAACTTATAAATAATGCGTCCTTGTTAGTAAGTAAAGGTGTAGAGGAGGTTGTCGTGGTGGTTGGCTATGTTACTATGTATTCGTTAAGTGCAGGTGTAAAGGCGGAAAGCGGAAGGGAATTTAGTTTGGTAACGTTGTTAGAGGGAGTGGATATGGGGAATAAGAAAGCAAATAAGTGATGAAATGGGGAGTATGTATAAGTAGAAGCATAGTAAGTTAGATACAAGGCGAGATTAAACAGTTCACTACTTTAATTTATGTTATTGGTTTATTAGTAGTCAATTTCAATTTATTATGCCCTTAAACTAAAAGATTGCGTAAAAAACTCCGTTGAAAAAGGGATATTATCTGGATAACCCTGACTTATAAGCCTTTTTCCGATATAACCCCGACTTTGAGCCCTGTCTCCGATAACCCGAACTTGATTTTTGTCATTAAACTGCGGAATTGTTAACGCCAGTTAACTATTTTGACATCTACAATTAAAACCTATTTTTTTTATTAAAAAAAAACAAGAACATTTTGTGTTCTTCATCCTCTCTCTATTGTTCTTCACCACTTTCTCTCTCTTGTTCTTGAAGTCCTTGTTACTCTTGTTCTTCATCTCCTACATCAATGGCCACCACACAACCCCCAAAACCCAAAAGCTCAAGCGGCACCTCACGCAAAGGAAGAAAGAAAACCCAAAGGTGGCGGCGGCACCTCACGAGAGGAGAGAGAAAATAGGCTCGCTAGGGTCGAGTAGCGGCACCAACGACGCATGACGGTTAATGGAGGAGAGAGAATGGAGGTTGAAGATGATGTTGTTAGTGTTCTTTGTTGTGGTTAATCGTGGTTAATCGTACCCAAAATCTTTTTTTTTTTTTTAATCTGTTCTTTTCTTGCATTGTTTACATTAGCTAGTAAATTCAACAGTTGATCAATTTGAACAATTTTCTAGGTTAATTTTTAAGGACCAAATTTACGGGTTTTGAAAAATAATTTATTACGGTGTTTTGATTTTGATGTGTAATTGAACAGCAACAAGAGGATAGAGAACATAAAAGTCTTCTTTACCCTTGTTGAAGCTGCGACCATGAGGTTTCATCTCTTTCTCTTTCAACTCTTTGTTAGTTTGGTTTTTTTTTTTTTTTTTTGGGTTAATTGGCTAGAACAAGACAACCTTTGGCTCAAGTGCAAGGAACAACACAACCTTAAACGGGTGCAAAGCGTAACACCAACTTAAACACGTGGTGCAGAAAATAGCATAAATGGCACCGGAGCACGGAGATTCCACCGGAACTAGGGAATCTCCATTATTTTAATATTTTCTTTTAATTCCCTCCCCTTTTTTGTTAAGGTCACGTGCCTCCCCCATTTCTTTTCTATTTCTCTCTCTTCTCTTCTCTTCTTCTTCTAGCTGTCAACTCCATTTCTAATTAAAATCCCCAATTCTCAATTAATATGGTGAGATAATCTTGGTGAAATTAGTTCAATCCTACTCTTTTACTTTTTGACATGGTGGAAATCCTTTGAAGTATAGTATGCTTCTGCTGCCAAAAGAAGTTTAATTTGCTAGTAGTGCTTTCTGCTGATGGTGAAATATGTTAAAGAAATATCATGTTTTATAAGGAACAGGTTTATGGCTTCTTAAACTGTAGAGGCCGCAAATTGCCGCTAGTGTTTTCAGGTTTCAATACCTCTCTTAGCTCTGTTTTCTGCATAGTAGTGTGGAGCATGTATTGTCTCGTACGGTTCTACAAATATCCCAATAATGTACATCCCCTCCTACATATTCCCATTTATCGGTTAAAACCCCTCCATGATTCAATATGATGCTGAACGGGGATGCCATCACCTACTTCGCAATAAACACAAAAGCACGGTTTAAAAACACATTCACTTGCAAGTACGAAATAGCAAAATCAAACACATTCATCACACACATTCACTTCAAGCATACAAATTTATTTCAAGTAATCAACCAAACATCTTTCAAACAACCCTAATTTCATCTAACTAAACTCTAATTCTCGCATCGCATATTAGAGAATTAACGAAAAAAATTCAATTTAGCCAAACTAACCAAGTTCCAGTTCAGATTTTGATTCGCGCGCAGAGGTGGAATCTAAGTTGGAAGTTCAATTGGAGAAGAAGAAGAGAAGAGAGAGAAATAGAAAAGAAATGGGGGAGACACGTGACTTAAAAAAAAAAGGGAGGGAATTAAAATAAAATATTAAAATAATGGAGATTCCCTAGCTCCGCGGAATCTCCGTGCTCCGGTGCCATTTATGCTATTTTTGCACCACGTGTTTAAGTTGATGCTACGATTTGCACCCGTTTAAGGTTGTCTTTGTTTCTTGCACTTGAGTCAAAGGTTGTCTTTGTTCTAGCCAATTAACTCTTTTTTTTTTGAACAATTTGAACAAGTTGATCAATTTGAACAATTTTCTGGGTTAATTGAGAGAGAAAGAAGGATGAATGCTTGAGAAGAGATGAAGAACAAGAGAGAGAAAGAGATGTGTTTGGTTTTTTTTTTTTTTAAAAAAAATGCAGTAAGTATTTTTGTTTGAAAATAGTTAACGGCGTTAACAATTCTATCAGGTTTAATGACAAAAATCAAGTTCAGGGTTATCGGAGACAGAGCTGCCAAAGTCAGGGTTATATTAGAAAAAGGCCTATAAGTCAGGGTTACCTGAGATAATATCCCTTGAAAAAAAGGACTTTTCCTTCTACCTTGACGATAGACAACCCTACCGCAGGCCGGCCTTCTCTCCACTACGGCGGCATCCTTCTCTGTCAATGGCCGAGGAGATTTCGGATTTTGTTTCTAATATTCGTATTGATGACGAAGAAGACCAAGTATTGGACCTTGAAGTTTTGAATCCAGTAGTGGCGAACTCTGTCTCCTTACTGCTCTTGGGACGTTTCACTACAAGAAAAGTGGAAATCAACGACGGCTAAAAGCCGTCGGTGATTGCCTTAAAAGCCGTCGCTAATTAATCAACGACGGCCAACCGTCGTTAATAGGCCGTCGGTAAAAAGATGGTCGCTGATACTAGAATCAACGACCGTCAAGCCGTCGGTGATATATTTAACGACGGTTTGAAGACAGTCATCGACGGTTTACTATAGCCGTCGTTGATAGCCGATCGCCGGCCCTGTTTAAAGCGACGGTGATTCAACGACGGTTTTAAACGGTCGCGGATTCACCGACCGTTTAAAACCGCCGGCGATTCACCGACCGTTTAAAACAGTCGTTGAATCACCGACCGTTATAAACCGTCGTTGATTTCGATCAAACAACGTCTATTAAAAACCGGCTTGAGTTATTAAAGCGATCGTTGATTTCGTGTTCATGGGTACACGAGAGATCCTTACAGCGACTGCCTAGCCGTCGTTGATTTAATGTTTAACCGTCGCTGTTGTTACAAAATTATATTATTTAAAATTCTATTGTTCTTAATAATAATTAAACCTGTACCTGCACAGCTGCACCTAAATATACCACGCTAAAGCTGTTTCTCCATCGCATTCAATTTTTTCAATTACAAAAATATGCAATTTTGATATATATTAAAATTTACATAGATACTTGTATAATTACATGAAATAGATTACATTTATGTACACAAAATAGATCCCGATGTCGGGAAATTAAGTAGATGTCGGTGTTTACAAAAAATATATATCGACAAAGCTAGAAACTAATAAGCTAGATGCCGATAAATGTAGACACTAAATATATGTACGCAAAAATAGATCCCGGTGTCGGGAAATAAAGTAGATGTCGGGTTGAGAAAAAAATAACCCGACACATCAAGAAACGAAGCGAGATGCCGATAAGTATTTACACTACAAGAAAATAGTTAGACTAACTATATCCAACTATAAGTTAGTTACCTAGTTGCCAAAACCAAAAAAACTACCTTTGTCAAGGGTGGCTCCGTAGCACTACCGCCACCACCAAACCCTGGGTCATCTTACGGTCTGCGTTGTGGAGTGGGGCCCGGGTTGCAACTCGAGAACATGTGGCCGAAACTAGACATGTTCCTCATCATTTCCTCTATGAGGGCCCGACGTGACTCTTCCACCCGTCTTTGCGACCATTGCCTCCACCTCTCCCCATCCGTGCATCGACCTTTGCCTCCACTTGCGCCTCAATCCGAGAAAAAATGGACGGCTCATATGGTTGTGAAGAGCCACCATCTCCTCGGCCACGATGCGAGTTGTAGTACAAATGATCTCCCTAACCCAACCCCCGAACTTTTCCTCTATTCCTCCCCCAAGCTGTCTCCCAATACAACAGATCGGGGGTTCGTTTGTGACCCCTGAGTCGTACAATGATCCAGCTTCTTATTGTATGTCTCCTGCATTTGGTTATATATACTCATATTCAAATAATATAAAGTGCCAAAATGGCGTATATTTGGTTCTATCTTTCCTTTTTTGTGTATTTTCAATCAAAACAACTTATAATCACATTAAACTAACTATATATATGATGTTTGAGGTGTTTATAACTTAAACTAGCATCAAACTAGTCGTATTCATTCATTTTCAAGTGAAATGACCTAAAATGGCCTATATTACCCTATATTTGGTTCTATCTTTCCTATTTTGTGTATTTTCAATCAAAACAACTTATAATCACATTAAACTAACTATATATATGATGTTTGAGGTGTTTATAACTTAAACTAGCATCAAACTAGTCGTATTCATTCATTTTCAAGTGAAATGGCCTAAAATGGCCTATATTACCCTATATTTGGTTCTATCTTTCCTATTTTGTGTATTTTCAATCAAAACAACTTATAATCACATTAAACTAACTATATATATGATGTTTGAGGTGTTTATAACTTAAACTAGCATCAAACTAGTCGTATTCATTCATTTTCAAGTCAAATGGCCTAAAATGGCCTATATTACCCTATATTTGGTTCTATCTTTCCTATTTTGTGTATTTTCAATCAAAACAACTTATAATCACATTAAACTAACTATATATATGATGTTTAAGGTGTTTATAACTTAAACTAGCATCAAACTAGTCGTATTCATTCATTTTCAAGTCAAATGGCCTAAAATGGCCTATATTTGATTCTAACTAAACTTGCATCAAACTTTTCAATCATATTTGCCTATAAATATATGTTGAAGTATGTACCGAGATTTGCTTTGCTTTCTTGTTTGCTGGGATTTCTCCTTTTCGAGGAACGGTCTTGAAATGAGTCTTCAAGAACAACTCGGGAGCGGTAGGGAGTACTCCTCCTCTACTCTTTGCCTGTAGACATTGTTGAACAAAGGCTTTATTTTTTACTCATACCGAAAATGAAATGTAAATTACACTAAGTAGTAGATATGAAACATATTTACCATCTTCCTAGCATGCTGTGCTGCCGAAATAGAACTCTGAAAGTGTGACGGCTCAATTGGATTAGACAAGGAGCCACCTCTTCGGTTCTTCTTCGCCTTTTCAGACTTTTCCCGAAATGTTGGGTCTTCACTTCTCTTCTTCATGTCTTCGTAGATCGTCTCCCCCAACCATTTCGGCCTTTCTTTGGCTTTCTTAACCACCCAGTATCGCAAGTCTCTCAGACGAGATGAAGCTTTTTCTTGTAATCCTTCCTCACTAGGCCTTCTAACTCGGGGAGCCCATTCGTAAATATCCTTTAGTAAACATTAAACAAAGATATTAATAAAGTAATATAATCAATGAAATTTTTCATAATTCGATTCATACATACTTTGTGAAAATGTTCCACCAATGCATCTTTGTTGCATTGTCGACCTCACTGTAATTGAACCAAGGTTGTCGAAAATGGCCCTGGAAAATGTCAGTGATGGACCCACTAACCTTGTTATCATCGAACCTGAATTGAAAACCAAACAAACACGTGAATTGTGAATACCATTGCATATTTGTGTATCATGAAGCATATAGTAGCTTACGAACTTACCATAATCCAGTAGGGCTTAAAATCTTTCTTGGTGCACGGTTCGAACCTTCACCTTCCTCCGTATGAGTGTTCGGAGTCTCCGGTACGTGGCTACCAATGTCCATTGCCTGTGAATCATCTCCCTGTGTCTCGCTACGGGGTTACGGCTTCCTTCATACTGGTGGCTGAAAAAGCTGCATCGGAATCAAAGTCCCACGACCTTGGCTTCCACCTAAGCCACCTCGACCTCCGCGGCCCTTAGGATTAGACATGATTACCTAAAATGCAAGAAATTAAAAATGCGCAAGATTAAACAAATTACATTAAAGTATGAATAATCCAAGAATAAAAAAAAAAACTGATTTCTTCGATATTAACAAATTACAACTTTATCACTTTCAAATTAATTATAGTATTAATTTACCTCAAGAAGAACATAGGCAAAAACAACATAGATAGATTGGAGATAATACTAACTTACATGCATGACAAATGAGTATGCATGGCTTAATAACGTGGATATCGATATGCATGCATGCGAAATTGTAGCCCTCACCCCCCCACCGACCTCCTGCACTCCTCCCCCCTCACTTACCCCCTGCCACGGCCCCCCCTTCCACGACCTCCTGCGGCCCCCCCCCCCTCCCCGGACTGCAGCCTGACCCCCCCCCCCCGACCCCGCTGCCCCCCCCCTCCCTCACCGACCTCCCCCTCCCCTCCCCGACCCCCTGCAGCCCCTCCCCGACCCCCTCCCTCACTAACCTCCCCCTCCCCTCCCCGACCCCCCTGCAGCCCCTCCCCCTCCCCTCACTAACCTCCCCCTCCCCTCCCCGACCCCCTGCAGCCCCTCCACGACCCCCTGCAGCCCTCCCCCCTCCCTCACTGACCTCCCCCTCCCCTCCCCGACCCCCTGCAGCCCCTCCACGGCCCCCTGCAGCCCCTCCCCCTCCCTCGCTGACCTCCCCCTCCCTCCCCACGACCCCCTGCCGGCCTGACCCCCCCTCCCCCGACCCCCTGCGGCCCCTCCCCCCTCCCCTCCCTCACTGACCTCCCCTCCCCTCCCCGACCCCCTGCTGCCCCTCCCCGACCCCCCCCCTGCAGCCCCCTCCCCCCCCCTCCACGACCTCCCCCTCCCTCAGTGACCTCCCCCTCCCCTCCACGACCCCCTGCAGCCCCTCCCGACCCCCCTGCGGCCCTCCCCCTCCCTCTGACCTCCCCTCCCCCTCCCCTCCCGACCCCCGACCCCTCCCCTGCGGCCCTCCCCCTCCGACCTGACCTCCTCCCTCCCTCACCCCCTGCGGCCCCCCCCCCCCTCCCCACAGCCCCTCACCGACCCCCCCGACCCCCTGCGGCCCTCCCGACTCCTCGCGGCCTCCCCCTCCCTCCCCTCCACGACCCCCTGCGGCCCCCCTGCCCCCTCCCTCAGCTGACCTCCCCCTCCCCTCCCCGACCCCCTGCAGCCCCTCCCCCCTCCCCTTCCCCGACCCCCCCTTCCACGACCCCCTGCGGCCCCCTCCCCCCCCTCGATGACCTTTAAGTTTGTTCATAACTTTTATAACCTTTAATAAACGAACCACTATAAAAACTATTGTGATAATTATATAGTAACTTAAACTTATACAATTAAAGTAACTTAATCTTCAAAGTAATATAAACTAAAAAATTATATAGTTTTTAACATTCTCTAAACAAAAGTTTTTTTAATACATTATATTTCATGATGAAAAACTTACACAAAAATTAAAATATAGAATTTACATGAACGAAAACAATATAAATTGAAGACAAAAAGTGCTACTAACCTTACAATTAAGCCAAAGAGAAACACCAAAGTGTTACGTAATCCTACATCATGTAGAAAATCAATTATTAAACGGCACCTTTAAGCGTCAATTTCTACTAAACGAGCAACTCCAATAATAAGTAACTACGAATTTAAGTTCACAAGCACCCCTTTTGACTTAAAATAAGATTCCAATTAATGACTAAAAAAAAAATTCAATCATGGATTTCACAAGCATGGTTATAAACACTGTGAACAAACTTAATTCCAAATTCTCAACATGTTCACCAGAAAGTACAATGCATATGATAAAAAACATAAACGTTTACATTTGCATTACCAAATAACAAACAAATGGATGTAAATCATCATCCATACAGAACACACATAGATGCATCATCTCTAAAATAAAAAATAATAGCCTAAGTTCAAGCTTGTTTTCATCAGATGAACAACACCCATATCTTCTTTCTTTTTTTTTTTTTTTTGAAGGAACCATATCTTCTTTCTTCATTATTCATCATCCTTTGTTTTTCCTTTAATATTAAGTCCAACAATTTTGGGTTACTTTCACCCATTCTTTTTTTCCACCAAATGTTAGAAAACAAAAATACCCACATGCTCTTTCTTGTTCTTGATTTCACTCACCAAATCACTAAAATCGACTATAAAATTATCTGAAAAAATAATAAGTAGTATGAACTTTGATTAAAGAAATGATATATTATAAGATCAAATACTTACATGAAGAAATATACATAATATAAAAGCAAGACTCAATTTTTTGGGTTTAGTTTCATCACTACACAAATTGTTAAAAAAAAAAGAAATTAGCACTGCTTACCACCGGCGAAATGTAGGTCCGGCAAGAGTCGATGCAAGTTCGTCGCCCAAGTTCGTCGCCTGAAGTTCACTTCTCTCCCAAAAAAAAAAAAAACCAACTGTAAGGGTTTGGTTGATGAGTACAAAAAATCTTAAAAAAAAGAGAAAATAAAGCTTACCGCCGGCGAAGTGAGGTGGAGATGGGTCGGCGACGTTGGCTGGAGGAAGGAGGAGAGGCGAGGTGGAGGTGGAGTCGACGGGAGATTCGTCGCTGCAAAATCGCCCAAATTCCCTCCTTTTTTTTGTTGAAAAAAAAAACCCGGCGAAAGACTTAAATTAAACCCCCCTTTAGAAATCAACGACGGTTTCGACCGTCGCCCAAGCTACAAAAAATTCTGCTTTACTTCCACAAAATCAACGACGGCTTTTAGCCGTCGTTAGTGATTACCGAACGGCTAAACCGTCGTTATATGCTACAAGCTCGAGTCGGTGATCAACGACGGCTTCAAGCCGTCGCTTTTTTTGATTATACCGACGGTTTTGTTAGCCGTCGCTGATAGGCCGTCGTTATTTTGTGATTTTCTTGTAGTGTTTGTTAGTTGAACGCTCATATAACGTTGAGGCGTTTAAACGTACCATTACCCTTTGTTTGGGCACCGGTGCACGTGTTAGTAATTAGGGTTTTAAGCCCTAGTATATATGCGTTTCAATTTTTCCACTGGCGTGATATGATGAAAGTTCTCGATGGTCGCGTGTGGTGCTTTGATAACATGTTAATATCATTGAAGGAGGCAGATGGAGTTGATCAGCCTAACCAGGTAACACTAAATCATTCCCCATTCTGGGTGTGCATTAAAAACCTTCCCTTTAATAGTAGATCGGATGAAATTGTTAAAGCTTTGATTGGTAATATGGGTGATATCATTAAAATTGAAGAAGATGTTTTAGGGTTCGGAAAATACAGAAGAGTTAGAGGTCATGCTCGACATAACAAAACCTTTACGGCCATGTTGTTAAATAAAAGATAAAAAGGGGAAGG
Source organism: Beta lomatogona (assembly GCA_947646795.1). NCBI lineage: Eukaryota > Viridiplantae > Streptophyta > Magnoliopsida > Caryophyllales > Amaranthaceae > Beta > Beta lomatogona. Next base: position 12,845 of record CANSNZ010000057.1, read on the forward strand.
AAATTATTCAGGTGGACTTTGCTTATGAACGACTTCCTTTCTTTTTGCATGTGGTGTTATGGGGCATTCGAGAAAGATTTCCATATTGTAGTTGAGGAGGACAAAATTGAGAAACTTGGCTGGAATTTAGGGCTAAAAGCCACCCCCTCGCAAAGGGAGATCCAAAGAGCTAGAAAAGAAGAGCAAATTTCGAGCATGTAAAAAGATAATATACACTGCTAGTGATGTTGCCAAATTAGGGAAAGATGTGAATGGGATCGATAGTGTTATTCCCAAGGAACTTCATGTTGATGATGATGCAATTACTCTTCCAGCCGGATGTGGGCCCTAATACTTCTCTTTTAATTAATGATCCCTTGTACAAGTTGAAAATGAGGTAGCTCTTGAATCGTATGATGCAACTTTTGTTTTTTCGAGTGTGAAGGAGAAGGCAGGGAAAAAAAGTGAGTTCATGGAAGAGATTGGCTCGTGGGGGTATGGTGGATAAAGGAAGTGTAACTTAGATGGAGCTGGACCCAGCCATACAAGTTATAAAAAGGCCTAATGACATCAGTGATATGGACCATGATAATGGAGGTAGTGCTACGAAGCGTTCTAGGCTGAGCCCTACCCGTGATTCTGTGCCCAGTTTGTTGGCGGTGGTTGGCGGAGACCAACCACGCTATCATTATGAGTACTCTATGTTGGAACTGCCGAGGGATGCAACCCTTGGTCAGTTCTGCAACTCCGTAGATGGAGTATTTCTCATGCCCCCGACATCATCTTTTTGTCGGAAACCATGGTTCAGAAGAATGAAGTTGAAGGTTTGAAAGATCGTTTAGGCTTTTCGAATGCTTTTGGCGTTGCTAGTAGAGGTAGGGTAGGTGGCCTATGTATATATTGGAAGGAAAATATTACTTTCTCTCTCATTTCTTTCTCCCAACATCATATTTGTGGTGATATGGAGGATGGTGATAAAAAATGGAGATTTGTTGGTATCTATGGTTGGGCTCAAGAAGAGGAAAAGCACAGAACATGGACACTCTTATGACATCTTTGTAATGACTTATCTTTGCTTATGTTGATTGGAGGAGATTTAATGAAATTCTCATTTATGGGAAGAAACGAGGGGAGGAGTTGATAGAGTTCGTGGGAAAATGGATAATTTTCGTGATGCAATGGATGATCTTTCTCTCCAAGATCTAGAATATATAGGCTCATGGTACACTTGGTAGCACGGGGTAAATCTTCTACAACGTGCATTTGGGAGTGTCTTGACCGATATATTGGTTTTCCATCTTGGCTTGAACTGTACCCCAATACTATTGTTGAGCACCTCATGCGTTACAAATCTGATCATACTCCCATTTTAACACATGCGCAAAAGTACAGCAGGCCTCGGAGGAAAAAACGAGGGTCCCGCTTTGAGACGAGTTGGCTTCTTGATGAGCATTGTGAAGGGGTTGTGTGCCAGGCCTGGGAGAATTCTGCTAGTGACTCCATTACGGACCGGCTTGAAGGAATGGCCCAAAGTCTCGTGGGCTGGAGCAAGGTGAGTTTTAATAAGCTAGGGGATCAAATTGCACGAGTGGAAAAAGCTCTTGCCTTAACCCAACTGCAACCCATATCTGATGACAGTTGCAAGGAGTTTGTTGAGCTCGAGAAAAAAAATTAGATGATTTGCACGAGAAGCATGAAGCTTACTGGCATTTGCGCTCCCGGGTTTCGGAGGTGAGAGATGGAGATAGGAACACTCAATATTTTCACCATAAGGCTTCACAAAGGCGTAAAAGAAACTATGTAGCTGGTCTTATTGACTTACAGAGGAGGAGGAATCCCAACTAGTATGGTAATGGAAGGTTTTGTGAGACGGATTTGGAGGAATTTAGGTGTTGATAAGGTTGCGATGGTGGAAAAGGGCATATTCATTGTGCGTTTTAGATCAATGGAAAATTGGGATAAGGTTGTGACTGGTGGATATCCCTTCTTTGATGGGAAGCCAGTTATGATCAATGCGTAGACTCCAGATATTGATTTCAAAAGGGATGAAGTTCGGCAGGTACCTATTTGGGTTCATCTGAATTTAGATTTTAAATGTTGGTCAGGGATGCTTGACTAAGATTGTAAGTGGTGTAGGGAAGTTTTTGAAGGTTGTTTCGGCCACTTTGAAGCAGGAGAAATTGCAATTTGACTTCCCAGATGAGGTTGTTTTTGAAAAAGAAAAAGTGGAGGATACTTGTGTGAAGGTGCCATATGATTGGAAACCTTCGTTCTGTAAGGTTTGTAAGTCATTTAGGCATGATGAACACAATTGTAGTAAGCAGAGAGCACAAGTTTGGGTGCCTAGAAATGTTGAGGTGAATAAGCAGGTGAATAAGAAATCAGATGATCAGGTGGCTCAATCTAGGGTTCAGGTGGATAGTGATGGATTCCAATCAGTTAGTAAAGCTGTTAGAAATCCCACTAGCCCAATAGCTCATGCTTGTGGTCATAAACTCATTTGAGGTATTGGAGCAGGTCAATGAAAAGGTTGAGCATGGTGCAGGGGAAATGAATGATAATCATGTGAATGAAGAGAGGGATCTCTCCTCTCCTAATGAATAAATTGTGTTTTTGGAATGTCCGGGGTCTTAACAGTCCTAGGAAGTAGAGGGTGGTGAGGGAGTTTATCAACCAACACTCTGTAAGGCTGGTAGGTCATCTGGAAACTACGGTGAAGACTGCAGGAATGGGAAGATGATGTTTCAGAATTGGTGTTTTACTTCAAACTCTGCTTTTCATTTAGGTGGTAGAGTTATTATGGCTTGGAATCCAGGTATGTTTACTGTTGATATAAAAGGCGGTGCCAGTCAATGGATTCACTGTCATATGACTCCTAAAACTAGTACAAGTAGTTTTGATTGTGTTTTTGTGTATGCTTTTAATGAGAGAAATAGAAGAGAGGAGTTGTGGAAGGGCTTGAGGGAGATTGCTGCAAAAGTTAAGGGCCCTTGTATAGTGGGGGGAGACTTCAATTGTGTGTTACATAGTGATGAAAGGATTGGAGCTCAGGTGAGTAGTTGGGACATTAATCCTATTAGACTTTGTTTGTCTGACTGTGGATTATATGATATGCACTCCTCTGGTAATAGATTTACCTGGAACAACAAACAGGAAGGTACTGCAAGGGTGTTTGCTATATTGGATAGAGTTTTAGTAAATACTCAATGGGAAGAGGTGTATCCAAATGTAGGGGCTGCTTTCCTAAACGAGGGTGAATTAGATCACTCCCCTGCTCTTGTTTCAGTTAATGAGAGTAATGAGCAGACTAAAAAGCCTTTTAAATACTTTACAATATGGAAGAATTCTCCTAAATTTGATGATTTAGTGAGCTGCTGGCATGAGGTGGTTGCGGGTAATAAAATGTTTGTTGTTACTCGGAAGCTCAAAAAAAGTGAAGAAAGAGCTTAAAGAGCTTAATAAGACTGGTTTCTTGGAGATCCATGCTGATGTAATTAAGGCGGCAAGTTGCTATGGAGGAGATTCGGAAAAGAATGCATGAAGATCCTAGCAACATTGTCTTAGGCGATGAGGAGATTTAGGTGGTTAATGACTATAAAAGTAAGCTTACTGCTTACACGTCTTTCTCGAAACAGAAGGCAAAGGTAGCTTGGCTTAAACATGGTGATGATAACTCTGCGGTGTTTCACCAGAGTATTAGGCAAAGAAGAGTTAAAAATTCTGTTTATGACATATATAATATGTCTGGTGAATGGATGGCTTCTAATGATCTTTGTGAAAGGGGCTTTCCTGGAATATTATCACTCCTTACTTGGTGAACCGATGCTCAAGTTACTCCGGTTAACGGGGAGGTGGTCACGGCGGGTAACATCTTAACTCGGGCTCATAAAGATTTGTAATTAAGGCCTTTTACTTCGATGAGGTTAAGAATGTAATGTTTTCGATGGATGGTAATAGAGCCCCTGGCCACGATGGGTTTGGGAGTTTCTATTTTAAAGACACTTGGCATATTATGGGAGAGGAAATAAGCTGTTGTTGTTTTAAATTCTTTTCAACATGGAAAAATGCTAAAAGCCTTAAACACTACCCTTATCACTTTTATCCCTAAAACAACTTGTCCTAAGAATGTTCTTGAATTTAGACCAATTTCTTGTTGCAATACCTTATATAAATGTATTACAAAGATGATTTGTAATAAGGTTGAGATTGGTGCTTCCTCATGTGATTGAAGATACTCGGGGAGCTTTTGTGCATAGTAGGAATATTGTGCATAATATAATGATAGTGCAAGACTTGGTAAGACACTATAATAGGAAAGTTGCTAGTCCTAGTTGCATTATCAAATTGGATATGCAAAAGGCCTATGATCTTGTGAATTGGATTTTTTTAAAGGAAATGTTGTTAGCTCTTGATTTTCTCTGATAGATTTGTGGAGTTGGTGATGAAATGTGTGTGTACACCTAAGTTCTCCCCGATGATTAATGGTGAAATGCATGGTTTTTTTCTCCTCTAAGAGAGAGTTAAGACAAGGTGATCCTCTCTCACCTTTGTTGTTTGTCATATGTATGGAATACCTTGCTAGAATTTTGGTGAAGATGAGCTCCCTTGATCGGTTTCATTATCACCCAAGATGTAATCACATGAAGCTCACACATCTTAGTTTTCTTTGATGATCTAATCTTATGCTCAAAGGGTGATTTTGCTCTATTTACTTGATGCTTAGAGCCTTTAGGTTGTTCTCGAGAATCTTACGGGGCGACGATAAATGTGCAAAAATCCTCCTTTTATTGTTATGGGATGAATGAGAATGAGATTTTGAGGTTCAAAATGTCTGCGGTATCGGTAGAGATTTTTTTACCCTTTAGATATTTGGGAGTCCCCATCTACTCTAAACGTATTTCTGCTGCTCAATGTGATAGTCGGGTTGAAAAAATGACAGGTTAAAATTCGGGTGTGAAGTACTAGAAACATTTCATACTGCGGGAAGGTTCAATTGGTGAATTCTGTTCTTATGAGCATCCATGGCTATTGGGCACAAGTTTCATTTTTCCTAGTAGTGTTATAAAGAGCATTGAAAGTGTATATAGAGCATTCCTTTGGTCTGGAAACTATTTTTCTTCTAAAGGTGGTTATGTGGCCTGGAATGAGTTGTGTTATAGCAAGAGTCTTGGTGGTCTTGGCTTTGGAGATATCAAGAATTGGAACAAGGCAAGTACGGGGAAGCATGTGTGGGCGGTGGCCACAAAGAAGGATAGTGTTTGGGTGAGATGGGTTCATTACGTATATATAAAGGATGCTGATTGGTGGGATTATAATCCTACTAGTGGTTGCGATTGGTATTCGAAACGTATGCGTGAGGTGAAAAATCAAATGAAGCAACATTACTGTAGACAGGAAATTCAACAGATTCAGAGGTACTCTATTCAAGATGTGGTGGATAAATTGGTTGTTGTAAGGCAGCATGTTCATTGGGACCACTATGTCTGGAATAGGCTCAGTGTTAATAAATACAAATTCATCAACTGGTTGGCAATGAGAAGGAAGCCGCATCTTGTAGAGAAGGTGGCGGTATATGATGCTTGCTGCTGCGATTCTTTGGATATGTGGTGAGGCTCTCGAAACCCGGGGAACACCTTATGTTCTCTTGTTGTTCCGACGGGAAACTTTTAAAAGAAATTAAAAGTTGGATGGCTATTGACTCCCCTTTGGAGGACCTGCACAGGCTTGTGAGATGGATTCCTAATTGCAGAAAATCTAAGTTCCAAAGAGCTTATTATAGTGCTGCCATTGCAGGTGTGGTGTATGGAGTGTGGAAAGCTAGGAATGAAAGCAAATGAAATCATGTGGTGCCTAGTATTCGAGCATGGACGAGATGGATCAAGGATAATGTTCAAAGAAGGATTTTTCTTGTATTGCCTAAAAAGGTGTCTAGGAGTGATTTAAACGGGTTTTATTCTCACGAGTTTGGTTGTGTTTACGGTTGTATAGTTTTTGCTTGCCCGCTAGGGAGGAGGGGTCCAACCTAGTTGGTTTGTTCCTCCCTAGGTTGGGTTTTTGGTTGTAAATTGTTTGGTGTTAATATGATTCTTAATTACTTAGCAAAAAAAAAAAAATACGGCGGAGGACGAAATTGAGAACATTTTTTTAGAATTATTTCGACTCCATCTTTGAATCTTCTCACCCTACATAATCGGCTTTTCAGCGGGTGCTTCAATATGTTACTCCTGTTATATCAATTGAGTGCAATCAGGTTCTTATAAAGCCTTTCACTAAGGAGGAAATTTTTTGCGGCTCTACAGCAAATGCATCCTTGCAAACCCCCGGTCCTAACGGTATGCATGCAATTTCTTTATCAACGTTTCTGGCATGTCATTGGTGATGATGTAACATTATATGTTAGTAATATTCTTAATGGTGTCTCTTCACGTAGTTGTATTAATAAAACTAAAAGTCCTCTTATTTCGAAAGTCAAGGACCCCACAAAAGTTGCTGAATTTCTCCCCATTGCTCTCTGTAATGTTCTCTATATAAGCTTGTTTCTAAAGCTATTGTGATGCGTTTAAAATCTTTTCTCCACGACATAGTTTCGAGAACCGAGTGCCTTTGTTCGGGACGGTTAATTACGATAATGCCCTCATTGCAATGGAAGTTTTTCATTCCATGAAGCATCGTCGGCGGAGTTCTTTGTGGTACCGTTGCTATGAAGCTCGATATGCGCAAGGCTTATGATAGGGTGGAGTCGGGTTTTTTAAAGAAGCTTCTTCCCACCATGGGATTTGATGGTCGATGGGTGAATCGATTATGGATTGTGTTTCCTCGGTTTCCTACTCCTTCGGTATAAATGGAGGTGTACGTGGCTCTGTTATTCCATCTCGAGGGCTTCGTCAAGGAGACCCCCTTTCTCCGTATCTTTTTATTATGATTGCTTGATGCTTTCTTTAGAATGATACGGTGTAGAGTGCAAGAAAAAGCCGATTCATAGAGCTAAGGCAAGTCGCAGTGGTCCAGAAATCTCTCACCTTCTTTTTGATGATGACAGCTTACTGTTTACTAGAGCCAACTGTCAGGAATGCATTGTAATAGTTGATATTCTCAACCAATATGAAGCAACATCCTGTCGAGAAAATTAATTATGAAAAGTCGGATGTCTCTTTTAGCGAGGAGTTCTTGTTGAGCAAAAGGGAGTCTTGATGAGCATTCTGACTATGCGGCAGGTTTAAAAGCATGAGAAGTACCTTGGTATTCCTTCTATCTCTGGAAGATCAAAGAAAGCTATTTTTGACTCTCTTTTAGATAGAATTTGAAAGAAACTCCAAGGTTGGAAGGAAAAGTTCCTCTCTAGAGTAGGGAAGGAAGTGATACTTAAAGCTGTCATTCAGGCAATCCCAACCAATCTTATGGGTGTCTACAAATTTCCTGCTATGATCATCCAAAAGATTCATTCTGTGATGGCAAGGTTTTGGTGGGGAAGTAGTGATTCGAGTCAGAAAACTCATTGAAAGAATTGGGATTCTATGTGGTCTTTGAAGTGTCTAGGTGGTATAGGATTTAAAGATCTTGCGGTGTTCAATGATGCATTATTAGGGCGTCAAGCCTGGCGATTAGTTAGTGAGCCAAAGTCACTATTTGGGCGAGTTATGAAAGCCAAATATTTTCCAAACAGTGATTTCATTGATGCTTCTCTTGGTTACTCATGCAATTATTCTTGGAAGAGTATTTGGAGCTCAAAGGCACTTCTAAAGGAGGGTTTGCTATGGCGAGTTGGTAATGGTAGGAAAATCAAGCTTTGGGATGATCCTTGGATTCTCGATGAGGATGGCCGAAACAACACAACTTCCACGAATGATGCGGTCTATATAGTCCATGATTTAATTGATGAACAAAGCATGGAATGGAAGATTGATGTTGTTGAAGGTATTTTTAATGAACGAGACCAACGCTATATTTCAGCGCTTCCCCTTAGCAGTGAAAATATGGAGGATGAGATGACCTGCACTTTCTCAAAAAATGGCCTTTACACCGTGAAGACCGCATATATGTTAGGCAAGGGTGGGAACCTTGATAATTTTCATCATGCCTGGGTTGATATTTGGAGTTTTGAAGCTAGCCCATCGTCATTTCTTGTGGAGATTGTGCACTAACTCTCTCTCCCCACTCGCTCTTTACTAAAGTATCGACATTTCATAGATGAAGAGTCTTGTCCTTGGGGCTGTACTGAAGCTGAGGCTGCCAGCCATGCTATATTCAATGGCCCCGCTTTAGAGATTTATGGATGGATTGTGGCTGTGATATTATGAGGGTTAGAGTTGCGACCCTTTCCACATGTGACCTTGTTTTTTCTTGGCGTGATATTGATAGAGGAGTGTTGCTTAAAGGCCTTTTTCCTTGTTTGGTGTATTTGGGGTGAGAGAAATAATAAAATCTTCAACAACAAAATCACGCCTAATATGATCCTCATTGAACGTGTGAACAAATTGGTTAAATAGCATGGTGAGTATGCTGGGCAGATCTATCGCCCTCCTTTGGTCCCCAGCAGCCCAAGCTCTCGAATTTGGGTGGCACCTCCTGCAGGCCTTGTCAAGATGAACGTTGATGCGTCATTGGCGATTGAAGGATGGGTTGGTCTTGGTGTAGTGTCCCGTGATTCTCATGGCAAGGTTCTATTTTCATCTACTCGAAGGATTAAACCTAATACGCTCCTGAACTTGCAGAGGCAAAAGCAATTTCCATGGCTTTGCGCTTAGGTAAGAGATATGGGCTACAAGAGGTTATCTTAGAGTCAAACTGTCAAGTGGTTATCAATCGCCTCTTAAACAATGCCATCTTCCTATCTGATCTTGATGTTATCCTTCATGATATACTCTCTGCTTGTATATCTTTTTCTTTCGTTGTTTTGTCTCATGTAAAACGTGATGAAAATTTCGTTGCTCATCACTTAGGTAGGCTAGTTCCGTTTGGTTATGAACAAGTTTGGGAGAACCACTGTCCTATGGAAGTGGCTCCTTATTTACTTATGGACACTTTATCCTTGAATTTATACTAGCCAGCTTTTCCCCTAAAAAAAAAACTAAAAGATTGTGTTTTAACATTCTATTAAGAAAATTATCAATTCACTTGGAAAATTATACACAATTATGCCATACTAAGTCTAGCTCGCATGACTAATTGTACCAAAAAAATAACTGAAAAAAAAAGAAAATAATCTGAGTCTCTCTCTCTAGTCTCGCTAGGGTTTTGAGTGGTGAAGTCTTGGTTCTCCATTCCTTAATTTCGTTTTTCGAGAAGATTAATCCCTCCTTGGGATTGTTTTCTTGTTTCTTTGATCATTATGGTGGATGAAATTATTGTTAAATGTTTAAACCTTAAAATTACGGCGGCGGAAGACAATCCAGTCATCTTGGAGGATTCTTTTGACGTAGATACTTCGTCTGTGATAGAATTAGCCCTAGTAGGGAAGGTTTTATCTGAACGTCCGTATAACTTTGATGCATTTAAGCGGACTATGAACCAAATTTGGGCGATTTCGAAAGGTGGCCTATTTCGCTCTATTGAAAACGGTCTCTTTGTGGTGCAATTCACCACCGCTCGAGATAGATCAAAGGTGTTGTCGGGGTGCTCTTGGACCTTTGAACAACACCTTGTGTTGTTGAATGCAATAGAGGGCAGTTTACAACCATCGAAGATTTCCTTAACTAAATGTCCTTTCTGAATTCATCTTTATAATTTACGGATGAATGCCAGATTGGAGAGATGTATTAATCAAATTGGTGGTAGCATCGGGGAAGTCCGGGGCGATTATGATGGTATAGCATGGGACAAAGTAGCTAGGGTAAAAACCAATCTCGATATCACCAAGCCTTTTAGGAGGCTTCAGACTATTCGAACCAAAGGAGGGGGTACAGTGATGGTTGAGATAAAGTATGAACGTCTCCCTACGTTCTTCTACATGTGTGGTACGATTGGTCACATTTAACGTGACTGTTTCTCTAATAATGATGAGGAGAGAGACGAAGCAAGGCAGTGGGGTTCGTGGCTTCAGGCGTCTTCGAGGCGGGGGAGATTGAAGATGCGTGAAGAATCAAAGTCTTTCTTAGGTTGTGCACGCACTCATAATTTTTCGAGCCCTAATACTGTAAGAAAATCATACGAGAAGGAGAAAGAGCAGATGGCCCCGCAAGTGGGCTGTGTTGATCATGTCATAGGGGGGTCCTACACCTCCCCGACTCCCAATTTTTGAGCCCTCATACGAAAGCACATCATGCGAGCGGGAAGAAAGAGAAAGCGGCCCATGGGCCGTGTTGATCAAGTTCTAGTGGAGTCTTTCACCCCCAACTTTTCTTCATGCGAGAAGATTGGCTCACTAAGCGAAGAGTCCACCGTTATTACATCTGACCTGAATCATTCCTCAAGTATCTCATCTCCCCGTCTTGCATTTTCTGTTGGTTCGGGCAATGTAGCTGTGAATCATCGAATGGTTAAGATTGCAAAACGTAATGTGGGTGGAAAGAAAAGCTGGGGTAAATATTGCGATGGGGGAGGATTTTTTATTGATGTGAATTTAAAACGTAAAGTTCCGGATGATATGGTGGTTGATAATAGTTGTATTGTTGTGGAGGGAGGTGGAAAGAGGGGGAAAGTGGATGTTTCTTCGGAGATTGGCAGTGTGGTACCTCTTGTCGAGGCGGAGGTTGGTGCGAACCAACCCCGCGGGCATTATGAATTTCTTGCGAAGTGCGGGGAACCCCCGTGCATTTCGTATGCTCCGTTCTTTGGAGTATGGCTAATAGCCACGGGTTGGTGTTTGTCTACGAAACTATGATTGGTGGTAGTGTAGCGGAGGGTTTGAAAGGTAGGGTTGGGTTTTAATTGTGCATTTGGTGTTGATAGTTTAGGGGCGCTCGGCGGTCTTTGTGTGTCTTGGAATTCGAGATAAAGTTGATTTCACTTTGATATCTTTTTCCCCTCATCACATATCCGGAGATATTAAAAGTGAAGATGGTAATTGTTGGCGATTCGTTGGTGTTTATGGGTGGGCGCGAGACCTCCCAAAAATACCACACTTGGGATCTTATGAGAACTTTTCGAGTTATGATGGGCCGATTCTCTTCGGGGGTGACTTCAATGAAGTTTTGAGTATGGATGAGGTTGAGGAGGGCTCTTCGAATGTGCGGGCTGCTATGTTTGATTTTAGGAATGTCATGGATGAATTGGAGCTAAAAGATCTTGGGAGCGAGGGCACTTGGTAAACGTGGGAGAGGGGTAAAAATCCTAAGAAGCATAGCGGCTCGATCGTTTGCGGCTTTGATGAAATGGTGTGATAAGTTTCCAAGGGCGAGTGTGGAGCATCTTCTCCGATATAAATCGGATCACTCACCTATTTTGTGTCGGTTGAAAGGTAATCAAAGGAAGCGCAAGAAACGTAAAAAACCGATCCGGTTTGAAAACCGCTTGGTTACTAGAAGGGGGCTGTGCGGCCAACTTGTCAAAGCTGCATGGGAGCAATACGTGGGTCATAATTTTGATGCTAGAGTTGGGATGATGGTGCGGGACCTTAAGGAGTGGAGTCATGACAAGATTTTTAATGCGGGTAAACGCTCACTATTCTAGAGGAGCGAGTTGAAAGTTCGCGGCGTGGTACGAGTGAGGAGGATAGTAATCGTGAGGTTGAGTTTCAAGTTGAGTTGGAGGAGCTTCTCGAAAAACAGGGAAGCCTTTTGGTTCCTTAGATCTCGTGTGGGTGAGATTAAAGATGGTGACAAAAATACTAAGTATTTCCACCATAAGGCATCCCAAAGCCGGCGTCGAAACTATATTAATGGGTTGTTTGATGCGATGGGGTGTGGAGAGATGAGGAGGAGGAAGTTGAGGAGATTATTGTTCACTATTTTAAGGGGATTTTTTCGACTTCGTCGCCCTCTTGTAATGATATGGAGGAGGTTCTTGATTCTATTAATGGTGTTGTAACGTCGGTGATGAATGCCGAGCTCACTAGGGATTGTTCGAAGGAAGAACTTTGGGTAGCCCTTAGCCGAGATGCAACCGTGTAAAGCACGGGTCCGACGATGTTCATGCGATATTTTATCAAAAATTTGGAGTATTCTTGGTGATGACGTTCTTTGCTCTGGTCTGCGGTATAATTCGAGGTACTAGACCCCACGATGATATTAATATGACCAATATTGTTACGATTCCCAAAGTATAATCCCCGACCCTAGCTTCGATTTTCGGCCTATTAGCTTGTGTAATGTTATTTATAAGCTTGCTTCAAAAGTCTTGGCTAATAGGTTAAAAATGATTCTACCTTTTGTAGTGTCGAAAATCGAGTGCATTTGTTCCACGGAGATTTATTGCGATAATGCTTTAGTTGCTATGGAATTGTTCCATTCAATAAAGTATAAATGCAAGGGTAGAAAGGGGTTTGTGGCTATGAAACTCGACATGAGTAAAGCTTATGACGAGGGTTGAGTGGTGCTTCCTCTGTAGTACGATCTTTGAAAATGGGTTTTGCGGAATCATGGGTTGAAGTGGTTATTAGTTGTGTGTCGTCGGTCCGATACTCTTTTATTGTCAATGGTGATGTGTGTGGTTACGTTACCCCTCCCGGGGTCTCGGACAGGGGATCCTATATCTCCATATCTTTTCATTATGGTTGCTGATGCTTTTTTTCGCTCTTCTTAAAAAGCTACGTTGGATAAGTCTCTTCACGGGATGAAGTCAAGTCGTAGTGGTCCGGAAATTTCTCAACTCCTTTTTGCGGATGATAGTTTCCTCTTTGCTCGTGCAAATCGACGGGAATGCTCCACTATAGTTGATATTCTCAGCAAATATGAAGCAACATTTGGTCAAAAAATCAATATCCAAAACTCGAAAATCTCGTTTAGCGAGAGGGGTTAGTACTATTCGAGAGAAAGGAGTTGGCGAGTTTATGGACATGAGACAAGTAGAAAGGCATCAAAAAAAACTTAGGGGTCCCGACGTTCTTTGGGAAGATCAAAGAAGGAGGTATTTACTAAGATTCGGGATCGCATTTGGAAAAAGCTTCAAGGTTGGAAGGAAAAGTTGCTTTCTCGTGCCGGCAAGGAGATTCTCTTGAAATCTGTAATTCAGGCGATTCCCACCTATCTAATGGGTGTTTATCGCTTCCCTGCATTAGTAATTAGTAAGATTTACTCTCTAATGGCCAAGTTCTGGTGGGGTAAAAGGGGCTCTCAAGGAGTGATGTACTGGAAAAGTTGGGCTTCTCTTTGTACTCCAAAGTGCTTAGGAGGGCTTGGTTTTCGGGACCTCGCTGTTTTTAATGAGGCATTATTAGGCCGTCAATCGTGGCGCCTTATACAAGCAACGAGATTCCCTACTTGAGTAGAGTATTCAAGTCTAAATATTACCCAAATTCGTCATTCCTCGACTCGGCTTTGGGTAATATTTGCAGCTATGCTTGGAAGAGCATTTGGAGCGCAAAATCGCTTGTCAAGGAAGGAATTATGTGGAGAGTGGGCAACGGAAATGAGATCAAAATATGGGATGATCCTTGGGTCTTCAACGAAGGCAGTCGCTTTGTTAGTAGTCGTAGAAGTGAGGAATCTGCTATGTATGTGATTTGATAAAGTTTGATGTTATGGAATGGGATGCGGATTTGATCAATGGTACTTTTAATGCCCATGACACTGCTGCTATTCTTGATGTCCCGCTTAGTGAGAGAATCCCTCGAGATTCCATAGGGTGGGCTTTCACAAAAGACGATATGTATTCTGTAAAGACTGTGTATATGGTCGGAAAAGGTGGGAATTTAGACTTGTTTCACCAGGCGTGGGTCAAGATTTGGAGCCTCGAAGTTCCCCCCTAAGGTGCATCATTTTCTCTGGAGGGTCTGCTCGGGGTCGCTTCCGGTTTCGTGCTCTCTTAAAATGCCGGCATATTGTGGATGATGATGCGTGCCCACTGTGTTCGTGTGCGTCTGAAACTCCCTTCCATGCGCTATTTTCCTGCCCCAAGGTTAGTGATGTGTTGGTTATTGCTGGCCCCCCTCAGATGACTTCGTGGGGGGATGAGGGTGATTTTTTGAGTGCGTGGAATGAATGGACTATTGTGGAGCCTGTTGTCCTTGCAAAGTGGGTTTTTTAGCCTACAATTTATGGTTTCGTAGAAATAAAGTAGTATTTGAGGGAGTTAGGCAGTCAAATGAGAAAGTGGTGTGCTGGGCGGAGCGAGCTGCTGCAGATTTCGGGTCATATACTCAGCGTATTTATGGTGGCATTAGACTAGCTATCCCGCGTAGTTCGAAGACTTGGGTGCAGCCCCCTGCTGGGTGTATTAAGGTGAACACAGATGCTTCGGTTGGGGAGGATGGATGGGTGGGTTTAGGGGTGATAGCTCGTGATCATGTTGGGGTTGTGATTTTTGCGGCTACGAGGCGGGTGCATGCGTTTGGGTCCCCCGAGTTGGCTGAAGGAAAAGCTCTGCGCATGGCTCTCAGATTGGCCCGAGCTTATGATCTACAAAATGTGATAGTGGAATCAGATTGTCAAACCTTGGTGAATCGCTTGGCTAAGGGTGTAACCTACCTCTCTGATCTTGATGTTATCTTAGATGATGCTTTATTTCTTAGTAAGAATTTTAATTATGTTAGTTGATCTCATGTGCTTAGGGATGGGAACATGGTTGCTCATCACCTAGCTAGATTTATGCCTTTCGGAGTTGATCAATGTTGGGATTATCATTGTCCTGCGGAGGTTGCTCCTTACGTGTTGATGGATTCTCTTACTTTGAGTTAATACATTTTGACACGTTTCCCCTCAAAAAAAAAGTCTTGCTCACATTTTTAATATGGCTATTAAAGATTCTTAAACTAAGGTCCAGGCCCATTCAGAATCCGAGCCAAGAAATTAAAGTCAATATGATCAGTGGTCAAATCAGGGGTGTAAATGATGCGAGTCGAGCTCGAGTTTGGGTAAGCTCGACTCGAACTTGAAAACTCGAATCAAGCTCGAACCTGAAGCTCAAAGTTGAAATTGAATCAAGGCTCAACTCAAACTTGAGTCAATCCATGTACCTTGAGTTAGGTACTTGGAGTAGCCTTTTATAGAGAAAAAAAAAAGTTAGTGTTTCATCGTCCAACCGATATATGTGGGACTTTATGAAACAAACTTTCATAGAAAACAATAGTCTCCACCCAATGAAGAAATGAATAAACAAATAGTTTTTGTTCCATTTATAAAAGAACATAAACATATATGTATAGCTATAGTAGTAACATTTTTATATAGAAATAAAGTTACTATTTACACTACAAACCAATATGGGACATTTAATTTTTTACTAAAAATATCATTTTTAATATTTTTTAATAAGTTTTCAATTTGTTCATGAACTTTCAAGCCGAGCCAAGGCTAAGGCTAGCTAAAATCTAATGCTCGACTTGTTAACCATCACCTTAAAACATACTATGATTAAAGCCCATCATGAAAATATTTTCTATATTAGTATTAATTTTATTTCATGGATTAAATTATATGAAAAAGTTTGAGAATTATTTATTGAAATTACAAATATATTATATATAATATTTTTCGAGTTTCTCGCGAGTTTTTCGAGTCGAGTATGTAGTAGCTCAGCTCGACTCGTTAGTCATTGAGTCGAGCCTAGTCGAGTCGAGCTTTGACCGAGTTTTGACCTAGTCGATCTCGAGTTGCTCTCGAGTTGCTCTCGAGTTGTCTCCTCTCATTTACACCCCTAGGTCAAGCTTCACAATTTTTCGGTGCCAAATTATGAGGCAAAGGAGGCAAGGAAGCATAAGAGCATTAAGGAGAAGTTTCCAATTTGATTCGATTTTAAGTCCGGAAATCTATTGAATAACTGAATTTTGTGGGAGTTGAACAATGGAAAGCAGCTACCCATGATTGCTAAGAAATGATCTACTTCCTCCGTCCTTTTTTAATTGAAATAATAGACCTTGGTATATTATTTAAGAAAGCCATGTGAAGAGGAGAGTTTTTTTTTATTTGCAACATCAGGCTTTGGCACATTATTTAAGAAAGTCATGTGAAGATGAGAGAGATAGAGATGGATAAAAAGTGAGATCCATGTGATAGGAGAGAGATAGAAGATATTACCAATGCAAATATAGAAATGTTGTAATTAATATAAAAGTTCAAAATAAAGAAAATGTTGCAATTAAAAAAGATTGGAGTAAGTATATGTTAATAGAAGGTTGTTCATCCAAAGAAAACAATCAACAACACAATGTTAGTAACTTGTGGTAGAATTAGTTACAAGTGTTTTTCATCAGCAATCCAACCATTGTAAGTTTGTAATAGAGGTACAATAACTCTTCTTTGCAATGATAATATGCCTGATTTACATGCTTGACTCTTTCTAAGTCTGTAAGTACATTATGAGTTTTATTATTTTACTTGTTACCATCATGCAAAGATAGTAAGTTTTCTCTTCTGATTTTCGGTAAAGTTTCCATTATTAAATTACTCGTACATTAACTAGGGAATAAACATCTTCACATACAAGGATCCGTAACTCCGAGGGGCATCTCTAAATCTCATCTTACTTGCAAGGGACTCAACTTACTTTATTGAAAAAAGGGACTTCAACTTACCTGATTAGAAAGAAAGAGCATCAGGTGATGGCCTACTGTTGTTGGTCTCACCTCCTAGTGGTGTTGGTATCATCTCCTTGGGATCAAATCTACCCCTTGCAAGAGAGATCTTCAAACTCCCCTTACTCGTAAAGGAATCCAACTTATATTATTTAAAAAAACGACTCGATATCATTTACTTGTTTGAAATTTTGCCTAACAGCATAGGGAAAACTAAATTTAAGATAGTTGTAAAATATTCTTCAAAAACATTCAACGGTCCATAGGCCGATAGGCATTAGCTTTGGTATTGATGAGTGCAAATATGACTTGATATTGTCACTAATTAGAAAGTTAACTTGCTTGTATATTCAACTTAACTTTCAAAATATTTGTTTAATTTAATAATTAGGTTCATAGTGCCTAAGGAAAAAAAAAAAAAAGTGCCATTCTTTAGTTTTAGTGATGAAATTTGCTTACCATGAATCCATGAAGCCTTAACCATACATATTGAGAAAGCAGCTAATTGAGTGTTGATTTTACACCATGGCAGTTGGTGCTATATGGACTTACGGAGTACATTATAACTGTCCTAATTAATGATAGTGACACCTTACTAGTTCGAGTAAGTCCCACTTGGATTTAAAGGCTTCTTTTTCTATGATGGCGACACCTTACTAATTCTACTCCATGAAGATTGTATTTTTGGTGAAAGGTGGAGACTTTTGCCTCATTTGCTTCCTTATTATCTTCCCATTGTCTTTTTCTCCAAAGTACATAATCAACCGTGTTTAGTTAGTCAATCTATTTTAATTTTTATATTTATCGATGCACAATATTAATTATCGGTTTCTAATAACCAATTTTTAGTAATTACATAATCGATATTGTGTGAGACAAATCGAATTAACATCATTTTACGTATAATGTTTGTTTTTAATCCTTCAGTTTGTATTTGTTCTTCCTATTTCAATTTTTTATGTCTCTAAAAATAACGGACGAGAATATATTAGAAAAAAGGTCAAAGTGCAAAAAGTCAAAATGGAACAAGTAAATGTAAATGCGGGGACTACTTGATTATTAAATACTCCCTCTATGTTTTTCGAATTTGGAAATTTTGTCAATTGGTCATTCTTCTAAATTTTCCCAATATATAAGAAAAAACAATCATGTAGGGTTTTATTTGATTGATCAACTTTCCCAATGAATTTTTACAATCATGGGACATCTCTATGAAATAGTATGGAATTTTTATAATTTTTACTAATAAGTAACTATAAATATTAGGAAAAATTGACAACGAGAGTCTCAACTTGGGATGATAATTTTTAAAAGGCGCGAACTATTGATTAAACTTGTGTAGGTCCCAACTTTAGGGGGTCTTAACTTTTAGCGGGCATTAGTGACTTGAAACCGGCTTAATAGGTCATCACTTGTAAAACTTGGGTCGTAGGAAAGGGTTAATTGAGGGAGGGATGTAGGAATTAGGTAAGATTTTTTAAAAAAATCGTCGGTTTTTAAGTCACCGAGGCTCGCTAAAAGTTAAGATCCCCTAAAGTTGGGACGTACACAGGTTAATCAATAGTTCAGACCTTTTAAAAATTATCACCCAAAGTTGAGACCTCTGTTGTCAATTTTTCCTAAATATTAATAGTCAAAAAGATGTGCATTGACATGAAAGTCATTATGAACTTCAATAAAGAACGGAGGGAGTAGCTTTTTCTTATACATATATGTTTTTCAAAGATCTTTCTACTTTCCGCTAACAATTTACTCCCTCGGTTTCTTTTTAATGGTTACACTTTGAGTTTTGACATTGTTCACGAATTTATGTTTGACTTCATTTGTGATTAATGGATAATGAAAAATATACTCATGTGATAATCTTGTTTGATTCGTGTTGATACCTACTTTTAGAATACCAATTTTAATAATTTTTACAAATGCAAATGTAGGGATATTGATGTTCAAACATTTATCTTAGGTATTTTTTTAGTAAAAGAAAGAAAGAGAAGGGAAAAGAAGAAAAAGAAAGGAAAAGAAAAGAAAAGAAAGTAACTACATTTTCCATTGTTTAGTCTAATGGAAGCAATTGAAAGGCTTCCAATATTTGGTTAGCATTTATTAATCCAAAAAAAGAAGCAGAGGGAATAAAAAAAATTAAGTTATTAACAACTTTTCATTAAGTCCTTCTTCCCAACTTTCTTCAATTTTGGAGGAAAGGAAAGTGAAGGTTTTCTTAGAATATCTTCCTACCACTTCTCATGAAAACTCATTATTTTTAAAACTAAATATAGAAAAGTTATTTAAATGCTTTCCTTTCCTTTCTTTTACATCTAAATCTTTCCAACTAAAATAAGTGTAAGTCTGTTTTCAAAATATCTGTTTTCAAAGTTCGTTTCCTTTGCATACTACATTACTACCTCACCCCACTTGTTGGACCAACATAAATTCTACATTGTATCGCTCATATTTTTATATATATTATAAATAAATTTTAATTAATTCAAAGTGTATCTATAATTGCTTAAATTCAAAGTAATATTTTTTAAAGTTTGACTTTTTTTAAAGTCAAAGGAATTTAAAGTTAAGTGTTGACTTTATTTTAATTAAAAGTTTTCAATTTTCGAGGCTAAAGGGCATTAATTATTTTACTTAATTAATAAAAGTTAGTGATTGATTTAAATTAAAACTCTCCTAAAATCCTTTTAATTATGGCAAGCATCTTTTTTAACCCTACTAGGTTTTCTATTCTAGTACCAAATCAAAACCTATTAATAGGATATTAATAGCCGAATTTTACCCTAACTTTTATTATTCTCAAAACTTAGTGGTTGTTTGGTATACAGTAAATTGTGTAGGCAATAGAAATTCCCATGATTTTCTAAATTGGGTAGTTGTTTGATTGACAAAAAGTGGGAAAAATGCGGGCAATGAAAATTTATGGGAAATTAAAATTCCCACAAAACGTGGGAATTTATTCACCTAGCCCCCCTTGGTCATTCAAAATTCCCACATCAATTCATGGAAATAACAAATTCCTTGAAGTCAACCAAACACATTAGTCAATTTCCTAGGAATTACAAAAGGGAAATAACTTCCTAGGAAATGGAACTTCCCATGGGAATTAAATTCCTATATATACCAAACAACGACCTAATATTTTTAATTAACTCTCTATTTTCCTCTCTCCCGCCGATTCTCACAAGTCGCCACTGCCATGCTGCTGTTTTGTCGTTTTGCTAGATTGTTTTAATTAATTATTAATGTTAGTTTATGTTAATTATTATAAATTCAATTTTAGTATTTATAATAAATGATATTAATTTCCAGATTTAAAGATTAGGTTTTAAAGTGATGTTTGAAGTACACAAATAATGGTTAAAAGGTGGAAATTCATAGTGTATATACATAATGAATTAAAAAGTAGGTAATTTTTTATTTAATATTGAGTTTACATGAACTTTAGAGGATTTCTAATTAATAGTTGCTGGAAATTTATTAGTGAAGTATCTTGATTATATTATGTTACTTGTAGGAGAAGATTTCTCAATAAGTGACTTCTAGTAATTAAAAGTGGCATCAAGAGTGGCATATAGTTGATAAGTGACATTTATGTCACTTTTTAGGAGTAGTTTTAGATTGTTTTCATAGTTTATTTTTATTTATTTCATCTATTTTAATCTTTATTTCTTCCTTTTTACATTTTGTAGCTTAATTTATTTATTTAGTGATTTTTGTTAGTTTTTAGCTCTGAGTTTCGTAATTTATTTATTTCCTTTATTTTAGTAATTTTATAGATAGATTAACTTAGATTTCGTGTTTAGCTTTTTATTTTTATTCCGTTTTAGCTATTCATTTTTATTTTCTATATGTCGTTTCTCCCATTGTATTTTGGTTTTGCTTGTAGGTGTGGGTTTTCGAGTCGCAAGTTTCAAAGATGGAGTTAATTTTAGAGTTGTAATGCAAAAGTTTATCCTTCATCACACACAACTCTTAACCTACACCACACCAATGCCAAATACATCACCACCACCATCTTCCCTCCACCCATATACACAAGGGCGGACCTATGAATGGTCCTGGGTGGCACGGGCACCCCCAAAACAAACAAAAAAAAAACCATTTTCGCCTTTCGTCAGACATGCAGAAAAGTGTTAAATAAACTACTCTGGGATTTTGTTTTATGGACCAAGGCTTGCTCCAGTGGTTAGCGCGCGGCAGCTATGATACTCTTGATTTCATGTTTGGGATTGCGTGTTTGAGTCTCTCTGTAGACAACATTTAAGTTTTTGCATATTTTCTTTTGCTTTTTTCATTTTAGACAAATGGTACGGTTTATGGTTCACTTGAAGGCTAGCTGAAGCTTTATTCCTTTTCTTTTTTCTTTATGTTTAAAATCAATTGTCATAACTGTCTAAAGATAAATTAAACAATTCATTTAGATATATTTCCAACTCTTAATTTTTAACCATCACATTTTGTAAAATTGCTTGATTATGTTTACAAATAAGTACAACAATTTTTTTTTTACTATATGCATTGTCTATATACTAAGCTTGAGCAAGTAAAAAGAAAAATTTATGTGAAATGTTGAGCTTGTTGATCTCTATGTATATTTTCTAAGTATCACCTTCTTTATATTAATATGTAATAGATATGTATTAATAGTCAAATTCGTGAGTTTAATTTCAAAGTACAAAAGACAAAGTATTAGATATGTTAAAAAGATGGAAAAAGCATTAATATATAATACAACTAGGGGTGTAAATGATGCGAGTCGAGTTCGAATTTGAGCTAGCTCCACTCAACTCGTTAGCATTTCGAGTCGAGCTCGAGTTGAGCCGAGCTCACTCGAATCGAGTTTGACCGAGTTTTGACCGACCGAGTCGAGTTTTGACCGAGTAGATTTCGAGTAGCTTGCAAGTGTCTCATGTTAAAAGCAACCCTAAGGTAGAAAAATGTTGAATTTAGGTATTTTGCTATTGATAATTGGGTTTTCGAGCTTCTCACGAGTTTTCGAGTTGATCAACTCGACTCGCCAACATCTCGAGCCGAGTTCGAGCTCGAGCTTACTCGATGCGAGTTTTGACCGAATCGATCTCGAGTAGCTCGCGAGTTGTCTCGTTTTATTTACACCCCTAAATAGAACGAAAGTATTATGTAGTAAGTGTCATGAAATTATTGTTTAATTTCTTTATCGTGTTTCTAGATGGTTTAGTTAAGACCCCCAAATTAAAAATCCTGGATCCGCCACTGCATATACACCATGGTAGACTAAACCCCTGTTCAGACTAACTGCAGCACCATCACTCCAGTCCAAGGCACCTAACGCCATCTCCACCGCAATCTAAGCATCTGTCCCAAAACAGAGGGGAGCGGGCGCTCCTCTGTACAACGCGCTCCGTTCGAACTCAACAAAAGCAGAATGTTAGGCAGAATGTATGAGCGACCCATAACATGCTCAAACATTCATTAAATAAATCAAGGGTAGTCATTTATTGGAGTAAAATCTATGGTGAAAATTGAATAGCACAGGAGATTGAATCAAAAGAAACACCGACGGCCTTGAATTGATGAGTGTTGATGAATAGTGATGATGCCCTTAAAATCAGATGGATGATGATGAGGGCGTTGATGACAATGGACGATGAGAGGCGATGATGCAGGGTAGCAAACCCCTGTTCAGCGAAGAAGACGAAGGAAAAGAATTGGGGGGATCTGATGGTTTTAGTTTTGGTTTTCATTTTCTATTTTCTTTTTCCTTTTCTTTTATTCTTTCTTTTCTTCCCTTATTGCTGTACTTCAACCCCACGTTTTTCTTTCCATTTTTTGCTCTCTTTTTCCATTTTTCTTTTCCCTTATTTTTATTATCTTCACTTTTTATATTTTCTTTCCTTTTTATTAGGAGTAGTATAAATCTCTATTATATAAGGGAAGAGGGGAGCAAGATGGTGTCCCCCTGTAAAAAGTCAATTATACCCTTAATGAATTTACAAAAGTTATGCATTTAATATGCCTAAATTTTCTCTTATCACAATCAATATAAAAAAAGAAACATTATATATTCATAGACTAAATTAATAAAATAATTAAATCAATGAATATTACTTTAAAATTTGAAAAATATGACAATAACTATAGTTAATAATTTCCTCAGATAAGCTAAAATAATATTAAACCTATCTGTTTTTATATTAGTACCATGAGTTCTTTAATTTCATTCAGTTGAAAGAGTTCAGATACATATACGAATTAGTTGGTTCATTTCATTACATGCTCGAGTATTTTATCAATTATTTTTATTTATTCGGCATTAGTAGCTTTGAGCCAATTTTATATCAAGTTAGTAGCTTTGAGCCAATTTTATATCAATTTTAAGAAGAAGAAGAGGTTGGTAGCTAATCACCATTTTAGCATGTTGCTTATAAATTAGGCAAAATTTCAAAAAACTACCTTTTATAACCAACTTTTTAAGAAAAACTACCTTAAAATTTTGTTTCAAAATTAAACTACCTTATATAACAACTTTCTTTCAATATATTATAATCGTCGTATGTGTTGCTGCCAGTCGGGTAGCGAGAAAAGAGGAGAGAAACGAGAGTAGAAGAAAGAAAAGCAATTTACGGTGACTCAATTATTAGTGATTAAACCCCAATTACGGTAAAATGGTACTATATTGAAAGAAATTTGTTATATAAGGTAGTTTTTATGAAAGAAAAATTTTAAAATGTAGTTTTTTGAAAAAAAATTGATGATAAAGGTAGTTTTATGAAAATTTTCCTATAAAATAACGTGCTTTAAAAGTCACGCACGCATCGCGTGCATAAATTACTAGTACCCATTATCTCATCTTTTTGGGGGAAGGTTTTAGCCAAGTTTTATTTTTATTTACCACTCTTAGTTTTAGAACAATAGTTAGGGTTTAAGGAGGATTAGCCTCCATAGGTTAGTTCAGAGGAGAAAGTGAGAAAATCAATGAGAAATGGAGGATTTTGGATACTTATCTAGTGACAAGAAGATTTAAAGTTTTCTTTTCATCTATCAATGAGAATTTCTTACTCTCTCCCTCCTCTTTTATTGCTTTTATTTTCATCGTTAATCTTAGATTAGTTGTTCATGATTAGTTTGATTATTTGTGGTTTATTTTGTTTAGTTTAATGTTAGATTAATATTTAGTATCATGTTATTAGTTGTTAATTTCTCTAAATTTCTCATTTTTGTGTTTATGGAGTAGTTAGTGAGTTAGGGTTTGGGTGAAAACCCAACCATGATTGAATTGGGCATTTCAGAGTGGATTTAGAGATTTGTGTGATTAAATTATTGCTTGTTTAGCTCTTCTAATCTATGTTGCATTCTCTTTGATCACTTGAATGTTGTATTAGATTAGAGTAGATTGATTTAGGTTGGCGTGAGAGTGTGACCTATTGATTTCTATTATTGACTTGGGTTACTTTGAATCTCGGGATATGTTAGTAATGGATGAGAGTCCTTATTTGATGTCTTTGAGGATTTCTCCGCCTATAAAAGTAGGATTAGAGTTGTATAGCTAATTCATGTGGTGTTCATGCATTATCTCTATGTTTGATATTCCTATGCCTATTTCATGATTTGCTGGTGTTTAATTCCATCTCCTAATTTTAGTTATATTTTATAAATAGCTTATTTGGTAGCTCGTAGTTGGTTATTAACAATTTCTGACTTGATTTTGGCTTAACTTATTGTTTTATCGATACATTTCGGTGTTCCTTAGTCCTTGTGGAAGAATGACCATTGCTTACCACTTTACTTAGTTTAGTGGTCTAGTTAGGTAGTTTGACCTTAGGTGTTTTGTCCAACGACCAAATATCCTATGTCAATAGTATGCACATGTCTAATAGTTTTAGACATAGTATCATGTGTTGGGTTGATTATGAACTCAGTATCATGTTTACAAAATAATCTATACGCAAGATTTTTTGCGACAAAATTGGCCATGGCATGTGTTTTGTTATTAAGTGTGGAACATATTGGATATTTTATACCTATAATATTTGTATGGATTATTGATGCAAACATGTAAAAGGAATTTAATATTTATTAATCATGTGGGTCAGATTGATATTTATTATTGGAATTAAAGGATCTGTAGAAATTAATTGATTATTACTTCCACGTTTGATTATAATATTACTCTCGCATAATGACTAAAGGGAAAGGTTTGTGTCTTTTTTTTTTTGGTAAATAAGCGACGTGTCTTTATGACATTGGTTTAATTGTTGATTTATTCAATGAAGGTTAAAAAAAATAATGGAATCTAAATTGGTTTTATGATTATATTTAATAATAGAGATAAAGGAGGTTATTGTATGTTTTGTGTATTGTTTAAGTTAATTGATAATATGATATGTATTAAAGTACTCATTAGTTCAAGTGGAAAAAAGGATAAACACTAAAACTCTAGAATAGTGCACATATAGAGTATTGACACATGGTGAGTTGGAGCTCATGGTAATATACTAGTATTAGCCATGGCTTTTTTAAGGGACGAATTAATGACTTAGTGTCGTGGCTAATGTCATGTCTTTTTACCATGTTTTGATATGGATCAGCTCATTCATTGCTTACTCCAAGTTAAATAGATTATTTATAATAATTCAAGAAAGCCAAGTTTAGTGCTTAGTGCTTAGTGCTAAGAGTTGTATATGAATATTTATTGTTTGAGTTGTATGTTCCTAATTGTATTGTGTTCTAGTATCATGCTCTGTTCTAAATTTTACTTTTAGTTTGTATGTAGTTAGCGTTACTAATTGCGTGCTTTATGTTTTAATCATGGCTTTGTGTCTTATTGATTTTGTGACGACCCATCGTTACAATTGTATTCTTTGGCGAGCAGTCACTCACATCGATTGGTCATACAACTATTTTCAGGTTAGAGATCATGAAGAATATGAGGAGATGAGTTTATTTGCTCTTGTTGTTCATTTATATTATTATTTGGTTGTGTGAATTCATTTAATGGATTTTGGATTTATGGTTTAGGGAGTTGACTTTAGTTTTAAGGGCCTCAAAAGATTCCAACTTGTTTGATTAATTTGTCGACGTTTAATTATGGTTTGAAGTATTTTGTTAATGTTTTCTACTACAAAATTGTGAATAATACCCCTATATGTTTTCACACGTCACGATATTACTTTAATTATTCTCTATTGTTTTATAAGAAATGTATTTTAAGATCGATGAAATACATTATTAGGGTGTTACATACATCCACAACCATATTCTTTCTCCTATTTAAATAAAAAAAAAGTCACTTTTACGTTTTCTTTCTCTTTTGCCTTGGTTTTACTTATTATCTTTTTCAAGTCAATGTTTCCAAATTGCTACAACAAACCACCAAATTCTAATTTCTTTGTCTTGTCATTTATTTTGTTCTTGAATTTATCCTTGAAAACACTATATCTCTAACACTTGTTATTTTGGTTGACATGAAAATATATGAGAATTAAAAATTAAGGATACGTCTTGTAGTGTTGTTTAGCTAACATAAACATAGGAAGTAACAATTCACGAAATTTTCTAAATTCCAGAAAATGGAGAAACTAATTTACATATCCTACTAGCGCAAAGGCAACACATACACTGGGTGTATGTGGGCCACACATACACTAGGTTATGTGTTACTACTAAAATTTATACCTTGTGTATGTGTTACTACTAAAATATATAATATTACTAAAAACATTACAAACTTACAATATTTCGACAGATAATTTTGTTTTTAATGAATTGTTCTTTACCTTTGTTTAAAAAATATGTTCTATGAAATTTTCTTTGATTAGATTTGTATGAATCCTTTGTTTAAAACAAAAAAAAGAATTGTAATTTTTTTTCTTCAGATTATTCATATATTGGCTTCATCTTATTCATCTTCACCATTTTTCTACTATTGATTTTCTACTAAATTTTCCTGTCGTTTTCAATTATTTAATTTGTTTGTAGAAAAATAATGTTATATTTTTATCCCTACCATGTAATAAAATTCAATTCGAAATATAGTATTTCAATCGTTTATGTATTATGTAAATTCAAATATCGTTGAATAACAAAAGAGGTTCAAATGATTGTAAGTTTATAATTTTTTTAGTAACAATATATATTTTAGTAGTAACACATACAAAAGGTATACATTTTAGTAGTAACACATACATCCAGTGTATGGGTGGCCCACATACACTCGGTGTATGTGTATCATCTCTTATCCTACTAGGTATTTGGAAGATATGAAATCATGAATTTCTGCTTCTCATAAATACATAAACCAAAAACTTTTAATCATTCCCATGAAATAAAACTTCATTTGCATCGGAATTTCATAAAAAGTTATACTTCTTGAATCCAACCAAAAGATCACCCAATCTGGGTAATTCACACTTCTCGCGAGATTTTCTATCTTTTTATACTCCATCCAGGTCTTTTATTAGTTTTACAGTTAGAGTTTTAGGAGAAATGATGTTGTGAGACGTAGAACGAGAAAAGATTAATTTATATTAAAGTTGAATGGGTGTGTGATGGAAAGTTAGTGGTCGCAATCCAAAAGTAGAAACAAAAGAAATGGGTAAGCTAATAAGGGACATCCCAAAAAGAAATACGGGTAAACTAATAAAGACTGGAGGGAGTACTCAGCAAAAGCAACATATTGTACTTCATATATAAAATAAGATTAACTTGGGATTAGAACTACATAAAAAAAATAAGAATAAGCTCCAATACATATATAAATAAATTTCAACAAGTTGTAGCTAAATTGAGCTAAATTTAAATTACTAGTATATTCATTTCCTCTCCTTCCAAGGGTGGTTACTGCCTACTGGTTCACAAAACAAAATGACAATAGTGACATATGTCAAGTAGGTCGCGCATGAAAAGCACCTCTAATTTCTCTCTCTTACTCATTGAAGAGACCGCAAACTCCCTCATCTCTCCGCATATTCCCTGAATGTACTACTAGCTCTTTTCTCCCCCTCCTTTACTTGAGTTATTTTTTCCTTTCTTCCCCCATGATTACAAGACCATTATTGGGGGCTTAGACCCTCGTGATCCTAAGGAAATAAAAACATTAAAATTATTGAACTCAACACTTTTGAAAGCATAAGTATTGATGAAATATAATGACTTATAAGAAAAATATGCATTATTTTGTGGCTAGTGGTCAGTACTCAGTAGTGTTACTATACTTACTAGGTCCACAGGGGACCTCATCATTTAATATCCGTAGCTTCATTTTTATATCTGAATTTCTTCTAAATATCCTTGATTTTGTCTTTTTGATGTGTCAATGTCCATATTTTAGTGTCCATGAATATGGAGAACTTTTTATTTTTTTTATTTTTGTTTTTATGAACCGTGCAATTAGGTAGCCGACTCTTTAAAAAGCCCTGATATACTCATATAAGTATTTCATTAAATATTGATTTTTGGCACTATTTATATCTTAATGTGATATACATGAATGTAGCATATATCCAAAGCTTCAACACATGAACATGAGGCTCACCCGGGTTCAAATCCCTTAAGGGCCAAAAGTTTGTTATGGATCAAAAAAAAAAACATGAGGCTTATGAGAGTTGTATATTAATAGACAAATTTGTTTCACAACTTATATAATGTTTGGTCGGATGATAGTGAAATATTGTAAGACCCGCCCTGGTAATAAAGAGTGTGATAGATCATTAGAGGACTCAAATTTCACACTTTTTTCAGACTTAATACTATTAACAGGAGTGACAACGAAAGTTGAATCTATTATAAAAATTTGGATGACACGTGTCCCTTGAACTAAATTTCATTTTCCTATCTTTCCTCATTATAAATCAAACTTGTGTGCCGAGATTAGGCATTATAAATTAGTACACTTTCCTTTTTTGTTTGTCCCAAATTACTTTGAATATTTTCATTTTTAACATAGTTCCACTATTATTACACTCCATCCATCCCATGCATTATGCTTTAGTGCTTGTCTCTTCTAAAGTGTCCCAAAATATAGTGCTTGTTTCTATTTAAATCCTAGATTGCCTAGAATACCCTCAATGTGATATTTTAATTTCCACTGTATTATTCATCATAAATTGAATCCATATTTATTGAGATATGAAATCTTTGACTCATTTACCAATTAAAACTTGCCCAATATTTATTGAGATGTGGAATCTATGACTCATTAATTGAGTACTTCTTAGGACTTGTATGGTTGGCCAAGAAATTCATGTGAATTTCTATTTCCTAGGAAGTGTAAGACAGGCTTCTTGTTTGGTTGACAAAAAGTTTACAAAATGGGAGAAGTAGAACTCCCCATGAAATTTTATTTCCTACAAAATGGGGGAAGCAGAACTCCCCATGAACAGCGTATGGATGGACATTACTAGAGAATGGCATAAAGAAAGCAGAAGGGAGCAACAAAATGGTATCTAGATCGAGCAATCAAGCGGAAGCATATGCAATGCTGTTCAGTCTCAAGGACATACAACACTTTCACTTAACAGAAGTCGAAATTTGGACGGACTCCAGTATCTTGGTAAAGGGGGTCAAGGATTTAGCTTTCGCTATGTCTGACTCTTACTCTATAATTAAAGATATTTTGCTTATAGCTAGGACTTATAAATCCATTAGAATCCTAAAGGTTAGTAGAGACAAAGTTGTTATGACTCATAAGCTTGCTACCAAAGCAAGAAAAGGTGCCTATTAGTTTCTTTTTTCTTTCTATGTAATTGTCAAAAAAAAAAAAAAAAAAAGAACTCCCCATGAAATTTTATTTCCTACAAAATGAGGGAAGTAGCTTACCTGCTCGCATTGGCGGATACACAGGGGGTACAGTGGGTACATCTGTACCCCCATTAATCCGGAAAAGGCAATATAATTTACAAATGCAAACTTTTCACAAAATTGATGTTGCTTTAGTGGCAAGGGAGGGGGAAATCACTAAAGCATGGTCGCGTGATCGATTCCACCTGACTTCCATTTGCATTATTTTTCTTACTCTTTCTTTCTTTTTCTTACTTTTTTTTTTTTAAAGGTTCTTTAGCTAACATATCTTCTTCCTCTTACTTTTCAAACCCTTCTAAATCTAAGATTATAACTTATATGGAAGTTAAATATGCAATTCTTATTATACATACAACAATACAAATTATGAAAGTTGTCAATTATCAAGTTATTTTGCATTTTTTTTTATCTCACTTCTATATACTTATTAAATGATCTTTTTATCTTCTAATACCTTTTTCTACCCTATTCCATTAACACGATTATGTGACTTATATCAACTACAAATTTTGAAAAAAATCCTTCTATAGTAGTTAATCTTTCAAATTTCCCAAATTTTTTAGGGTTGACTAAATATTCAAAAAATTATTAAATTTCGGGATTCAAGTTCATTACCGTTGTCCACTTCTTGTATCGGGGCATTTATCTTTATTTGATTTCTTTTTTTTATACTAATTGTATTCTACGGTCAAAGTTGGTGAAATGTGTCCCATAAAATAAACTGGAGCCAAAGATTAGAGACGCAGAGATGATATATTTTACAAATCTAATTGCTCATTTTATTGTAGCCCCATTTCTAAATTTCTAGATCCGCCACTGCCTGCTCCCCCTAGGTAAGTAGAAATTCAAGGGAAGTTCTACTTCCTTTAATTTATGAATAATCAAACAACAATTTCAATTCCCATGAATGCAATGATGGAACATAGTTCATGTGAATCCAAAATTCATGATTACAAGACCATATTGGGGCTTAGACCCTCGTGATCGTAAGGAAAAAAAATTACAATTATTGAACTCAACATTTTCGAAAGCATAAGTATTGATGCAATATGTTGATGATAACGTAATTATCCTAGTTTTTTTTAAAGTAAAATTAATTCATTAATAAAAGAGTCGTACGACATCTACAATACAAATCAGAAATAACAAATACATAACAATTTCAAACAAATAAAATTCAGAATTTGCAAAACCACGATCGTTGTGTAGTAGATCAAACAATTCCGCATACCCTCTTCCACATCGCTGTTTGATACATCCTTCAACGAGGGGGTCTTTTGATATGTTGTAGTTTTGAAATAGAATTAAATCTGATACCATTGATTGTAATTGTAGATCTGAAATCTGCTTCGACACCGCATAATTTTTCATCAATGATCCAAAATTACGATAATTCATCTAGAACACAAAGGACTAAACTATAGTCTCTCCTAAGGAGAAGAGAATAAACCCTTTCTTTCAAGGGAGAAACGATCCTCTCTTTAAAGGAGCAAGTATTATTATTCAATTAAGAAAGAACATAAACAAAGCTAAACAACAATGAAAATTAAAATTATAGTGGGGCTATCCACCGATAAAATCGATGGAAGCCCTTTTAAAATTCACTAATGGAAGATAGGGTTTAGGAGAGAAAGGGAAAGAAGGGAGAGAAGAGATAAATTTTTTTTCGTGGATGGCTTCTAATAATTATCCTAGATTATAGAATATCACATATGATATTATTATGATAATAGAAGTCCAGTATTAGGAAATATGATTAAAGTTAATAAGATAAAGCTTAGGAAATATAGATTATCAATTGTACAACTAAGAATCTAATTGGATAGATTTTAGGAGTTAGTGTGTAATAAGGTTTTCTAACCTTATAGTATAGATACATGATTGATTAATGAGAAAGATATAACCAATATTGATATTAATATTGGCCAGAGGGAAACTTAACAACATATAATGACTTATAAGCAAAATATACATTAATTTGTGGTTAGTGGTCACTAGTGTTACTACTTGCTAGGTCCATGGGGGACCTCATCATTTAATATCCGTAGCTTCATTATAATATCTGAACTAGTTATTAAGCCCGGGCTACGCCCCGGGTTAGAAAAATTTTCATTTATTAATATTATATTTTAAGATGATAACACTAAATGTTATTTGGCCTAGTGGTTAAGACTTTAGTATATGTTCTTGAGGTCTCGAGATCAAACCCTATGCTATGCAATTTCTATTTTTTTTATTGTTGCGGATGACATGGAGTAAAACTCCCTTAGGGAGAGCGCCACGTGGCACCGTTCCTGGTTTAGGCACGCCTTTTAATATATTAGTATAGATTTCTTCTAAATGTCCTTGATTTTGTCTTTTTGATGTGTCAATGTCCATATTTTAGTGTTCATCAATATGGATAACTTTTAATTTTTTTTTATTTTTGTTTTTCTGAACCCTGCAATAATTAGGTAGCCGACTCTTTAAAAAACCCTGATATAAGTATTTTATTAAATATTGATTTTTGACACTATTTATATCTTAAAGTCATATGAATGTAGCATATATCCAAAGCTTCGAAACATGAACACGAGGCTTATTAGTTGTACCTTAATAGACAAATTTGTTTCACAACATGTATATATATAATGTTTGGTCGGATGAAAGTGAAATATTGTAAGGTCCACGCCGATAATAAAGAGTGTGATAGATCATTAGAGGACTCAAATTTCGCACTTAGTATAAATAGGAGTGGCAATGAGAGTTGAATCTATTTAGAATTTGAATAACACGTGTCCCTCCAATTAAATTTCATTTTCTTTTTTTTTTTCCTCCTTTCAAATCAAATTTGTGTGCCGGAATTAGACATTATAAATTAGTACACTTTAATTTTTTAGTTTGTCCCAAATTACATTTAATACTTTTAATTTTGACATGGTTCTACTATTATTATACTCCATCCGTCCATGATGTAATGCTTGTTTCCTTGTATTGTGTCCCAAAAACATAGTTCTTGATCTATCTAAATCCAATGTTTTTGCCAAGAATACCCTCAGTGTGATATTTTAATTTCCACTATATCCTCGATTAGTCATCAGAAGCTGAATCCATATTAATTGAGATATGAAATCTTTGACTCATTTACCAAATAAAACTCGCCCAATATTTATTGAGATATGGAATCCTTGACTCATTTATTGAGTACTTCTTAGTTTTTTTTAACAGTCCTTCGACCCAGACTTTATCTCTATCAATAAAAAAGATACCCAACTTCTCTTTCCTTCAATTAAAAATACCACACCAACTTATTTCTTATCTATTTTTTAATTACTCCCTCCGTCCCATAATATAAGTCCCCTTTCCTTTTAAAGTGTCCCAAAATATAAGTCTTGTTTCTATTTTCAATCAATAATTATGTCCAAAATACCCTCATGAAAATAATTTAATTTCCAAAAAGTCTTTATAATTTCAGCTTCCAATGCACCATTATTAATGATAAAATGGAATTTTTTACCTCATTGAACTCATCTACACATTAAACCATGCAACATTAATGTTCAGTTTTTATTTTATGTTAAAAAGAAAAAAACAATATAGGTGTTTCCCAATAAAAATGAATCTTTTTATTCAAATAAAACAAGATTCCACTTTACCTTAATTCCCGTGGAAAAACAGAATCAAGACTTATATTATGGGACGGAGGGAGTAATAAAATAGCATTTGATAACCATACTACAACTTTATCACCTTAAACTACACTTGTCTCAGCAAGTGTTTATATCTTTGTGGAACGGAATGAGTATGTAGTGAGTGACCATCTAAGCAAAATGGAGAGGTTCCTGAAATGTTCTCTGCAACATATGTTCCATAATTCATGCGAACTAGCAATTTGATGTATCACTTTGACGAACTTATACAAGTACCTATGATCAACAAGCTAAGTCCATAGGTCTGTCCTTGTATCCAATGAAATTCCTATGTCGTTGAACACAATATATTTACTCGACCCTAGTAATTTGAGATCTCGGAAGATATCACCACATCTTTCATGAAGCAATACTCATACAACATCCATGTACAAACTTCTCTTCGAGAACTTGAGGTTCTCAAACAAGAAGAGAAATAAGAGTTTACCACCTATCTGAATAGGTTAATGGAGAAGTCTACAAACATGTTATCCAGGCTTGCCAAAAAAACTACTTGGTATGCATTTCATCTCCAAATTTTGCTCCCGGAATAATACAAGACTTACCTACAATAATTGGGTCTTGACATCTTTGAGGTCTATGACGCGTATATACAAATTGAGGATGCATGATAAAATGATGAATCCAGGCGCAAAGACACACAAGAAGGATGGAGAAGTCAATCTCCTAGAGGCTCCAAGGCCTCAAAGGAGAACATATACTCCATTGAGAATGAGCTATACCACTGTCTTTGATTGAATTTATTAAATCTAGCGCTTATAATGAACACAATAAAGCAACGAAGAATTAAAGCACAATTGACATAAGGATTTAATATGGTTCACTAACAATATGTTAGCTTCGTCCACACATCAAGGAGAACTGATTTTATTATGTTTATGAGGGAGATTACAGATCACAGAATAATGGAGGCAGATGTTAATTATAAGGTTTATATAATATCATTCTAATTAACCTAAACATAATGGGCCTAAACCGAACCCAAAACAGAAACGATATATTAAAAACTATATACCGAGATCCCCGTGCTTGATTAATCCTAGTGCCAGATAATTCAAGGTAATATTTCAACACTAGCTACCTCGAACCTGACATAGATAGGACAAGAATGCGAATGGCAAGTACCATTGGAAAAATGGGCACAAAACTTAACAATGCTATACATAGCAAGATTTCCAAGCACAGTGGATAATGGTAGGCTTCCACTTTCTCTCAAGAGCAAAGAAGCCTAGTAATCATTCAACCCCATTCAAAATTTGCTCCTATTGTATGTTGACTTCTATGCTAATGTTGGCTCAGATCCGAAATTAGATTTCCTTATTTTTCTTGATTCGTCAGGTTACTTTCACAGAGAAGGGTGTTATAAATTTATCCTATGTATCATTTTTTTGGATTAATTCACAAGATAGAGCTCAACTATTACCCATTCTTTTTTATAAGTCCCAACTATGAATTATTCACTGTAGGTCCCAAGTTTCACATAATGTGATTTTTATAAGACCCAGTAGGTAACCAACTTGCTATAGCAAGTTGAATGTCACGTGCTCACAGTTTAATGAGAGCACGTGACTTTTAAAATATCACCCCCTTCCCTATTTACTCTCCTTTCTCTCATCTTCATCGCACCATGGCTGCACGAGTAGAGCTCCGGCAAGTGGTAATGGAGCACTGACGAGACTGTGCAGTAGGCAGCATCAAACAAGAGCAGCAGCATCCCCTCCCTCCCCCTTCTCTCGCAGCCCCCCCTCCCCGCTCCCCTGCGGCCCTCCCCACCCCCTCGCATCCCCGTCGGATTTCGCTCCCCTCCCCCCCACCATCGTCGATTTTTCGGGCTCGAATTTGGTTTTCGGGCTCGAATTTGGTGGGGCATCGATTTTCGGGGCTCGAAGTTTATGGGCAGCAAGTTCGAAGTTTCGGGCTTGAAGCACAATTTTACGGGCTCGAATTTAGAGCGGCTGGCCGAGTTGTGGGAGAAGGGGGAGGGGGGTTACGGGACTGCAAGGGAAGGGGAGGGGTCGGCGGGGGAAGGGGACGAGCCGACGAGCAGGGGAGGGGGGTCAACGGATGAAGGGGAAGGGGAAGGGGAAGGGGGAGGGGGTCAAAGGGGGGTGGGGGAGGGGATGGTGGTGGTGAGGGGGTGGTTGTAACAGCCCGCATTTTCGAGCTGCTAGCTAATCGCATTTAACATTCACAAATTATGATTATCTTAATTAAACCTCAATTAGGCATTCATCTATAACAGAGTATACCTCATGTATCGATTCTGGCTTCTGGAATATGACCCATAGTACAACAACTCAAAATAGATTATACAACCTCATTAATTTAACTAATAAATCTCCAAATGAGTACAATGATATATCATAAGATTCTCAACAAAAATTTGATCTCCATCATGGGTTGAGCTAGACATTTCTCTTATCACAACTTACGAACATTAATTCCCTTTGGAGCGAACTAACCTGCAACTTATTAACAATGAACTCTGCCCCCACCAAGACGGGTTCCAAGAACAAAATCGAAAAACCGAGTACACCTTTGTCCAACCGGAAATCCATTTTAGTGGCTTAAAATATGATCACGTAATTTACTAGTTCTTATTCAAATACGTAAACTCACACTATACAAGTAGCAAATATGAAGGTAACAAAATATACTCCTTAGAATATAATATAGCATGTTTAGAGCGATGTTTACAACACATCAGGCCATACTAAACCATAGGATAACTCATAAATCTTTTGAAAACAAAAATATAATCGTTACTGTATCTTGAATATAATTCTAGTTCACTTATAATATGTTCCATAGAGACTTCCTTATCTTTCAGCTAAATCATATATAGCTTTAAGTAAGTCTATCAAATAGATATGCATTACTTAGAGAGATTCTAAGAAGCACAACCTCTTACCAGAAAATCCTTTTGTAATTGTTCCACTTCCTTAGAAGAAAACCCCATTCATAAATCATTAAATTGTCGTATCGGACACAAGCTTTTGAAAAATAAGCGTATGAGTTTCCGAGATAAAATTTTAGAGACCAAATCATACTTTCTTAGTTTCTTCCTTAAACTAGTTCACCAAACATACCAGGGAAGATAATACGAATAGAGAGGGAACTATGCCACCCTCTCTAAACTCATGGGGACGCCTCCCCTAACAATATTTGTACAGCTTGCAAGACTTATTCCAGGACATGTCCCATCATTTTATACCACATATACCACGATGCATACATCACTGCTACTGCAGTTTCTTCCCCATCATTAACAAAATCAAGTCTGGTTCATAATTTTACAAAATCCTTATTTTCTCATAACTCAAATTCATAGTTCACTTTAATTGACTATATATAATCAAAATCTCATACCATAGATACACTTTTATTCATATACTTCATGATTTCTATATAAAAACTCATATCACAAATCATTCATCCATTGTTGTACACCAGAATCATAAGTCAAACATACTTTGACCAAAATCCCTTTATTTGCTCCAAATTCGAATACAATTATAGTTTAGATCAAAACCGAGTTCATAAAAGATACCGAATTCGTACTCCCTATGTTTATAAATCGGAAATCTCGTTGTAAAACCATTTATGTCTATAAGATATAAAAACATGCTGAACTCAACCCATAAAATCCATATAATCATATGAATGACCAATTCCAAGTTTGAAGGTGGAAAAACATGTGTGTACTTCTTCTATGCTCGATTCCATAATAATCTTCGAGAGTCCAATATCTCCTTATCCAACTTATACTCGGATTCCACATAATTTACCTCATAATAATAATAATGACAACCATTAATATCCATCTTCACAACAATTCAGATAACTACTTTACTTGCTCATACTTTCTAAGCTCTTTCATGAACTAATCACAACCCTTATATACAAATCATTTCACAATCTAACTCACATTGACAATCTCTAACTTCTAATTACTGCAATATTGGAAACCATCACACTGATTTGCAGACATGAATTTATGATTTGGATTTGAAATATAGAAAACAGAACTTGTAACATCTAATTTAGCAAACTTAATGAGATTTTCAACTCCAAAACAAATTTCAATCAATTATTTAAAACAAAGTTTCAATCTTTATTCTCAATATCAAACTAACCCTTTCAATTTTATAATCTGATTCTTAAATCAATGGAAATCTGAACTCATGCTTATCAACTTAAGGAAAATAAGATAAAGATTTGAACTTTATACCTTCACTAACACACAAGAAAAGAAGAGATGAAGTAGAAGCACCAAAGATGGCAAAGCCACCACCACCGACACCGCAGCACTGCCGAACATGCAGCAGCGGACCTGATCAGTAACGACAGCAACCCACTACCGGAGAAACAAAGCAGAGACTAGGAAAACGCAGCAGAACCAACACATAACAGGAAGACAGCAGCAGCAGCACCGGAAACACCGTAACAACGCTGCAACGGCATCAACAACCACGAAGCAAAGGAGAGAGGAAAGAACAGATGTGAGTAGCGGCGGCAGAGCGCGCAACGCCGAGGAGATGATTGCACACGGGGGAAAAGAAACTAGCCGGAATTTGGATTGAAGCTAGGGGAAGAAGAAGAGTCGAGTCAAGGAATGTTTTTGGGGTTGAGGGTTTCTTTTATTCTGCCTGAAGGAAGATGGAAGTTTGACAACAAGACAACCATGTGGCATATTCCACACATTGCCACGGGAGAGATGAGAAAGTGAATGGTTTCTTCTTCTTTTCTCTTTTTTTTTAAGGAACAAAAGGGCATTTTAGTAATTTCATAATTAAGCTAAAAAATCCAACTTTGATTTCAATCCTAGTTTCAAGAGTTCAATAAACTTCATAATCATTAAACATATTAAAAAAAACATTAATTAAACTAATGATAATAATTACTAATTAAGAAAGCTGCTTAAACTGTTGGGCTGTTACAGTGGTGGAGGAGAGAGAATGAGGGTGAGGCTGGAGGTTGGAGGTTGGAGGTTGGAGTCAGGCTATGAGGTAGGGGTTAGACTGGGAGGTTT
Source organism: Beta lomatogona (assembly GCA_947646795.1). Lineage (NCBI taxonomy): Eukaryota > Viridiplantae > Streptophyta > Magnoliopsida > Caryophyllales > Amaranthaceae > Beta > Beta lomatogona. Next base: position 50,931 of record CANSNZ010000057.1, read on the forward strand.
CCGGCCAACTGATGTAAAGGAGGAGAAGTGAAAGAGGGAGAAAAGGTGGGTGGGTCCCACATTTTAAAAAAATCAACCTTTTCAACCGGTTCTAAGTAAATGAGGACTTATAAAAATCACAAACTGTTATACATGGGACGTACAGGGAATAACTTAAAAAAGAAAATGGGGAATAGTTGAGCTCTCTCTTGTGAATTGATCCTTCTTTTAAAACAAAATACTCCGGTATGGTAGCTTGTCCTCAATACTGTGCTCGTAATCCCACACGATGAGGTCAATAGCATAGGGAGAGTGATGATGGTTTACTCCCCGAATTGTAATTGAATACTCCATCCGTTTCAAAATATAAGACATTCACATTTTACGAAAATTTGCTTTAACCACAAATATCTCTTATAATATGCCAAATAAAAATTATAAAAGTTATACCATTGGATTCGCCTTGAAAAATACCACAATTATATCATTTTCTTATTATTATTTTCAAAGTGAATTGAGAATAATTATCGGTCAAAGTTCGACCTCGAACTTGCCTTATATTTTGAAACGTTGAGAGTATTTTATAAGGCTAGTTACTATCAACAACCTAGCTATTTTCGCATCTTAAACCCAAAAAATGAATATTTACATTAAAAGTAATTTCCGTCAAAATTATCAAAAGGAGTCGTAGGAGTATATACAATAAGTAGTGGTGTCAACTTTAATTTACTTTTTTGAAGGGGTAATCCTCAAATATGAGTGAGAATTTGGCTTTTATCAAGATCAATGGTCAAATTCCATTTACGAGTATCGAGTTTTAGTGCATGAGATTTTCTCTAGCAGAAAATCACGACTTGCACTTCAGCATAAAGATTCCATGCTTCAACGCATCAACCAAAAAACACATCATGCTATCCTTCCGAACAATGTTATAGATCTTTGATTATATCCGCTTCAAAAAGTTGTAGATAGCTGAGTCTCATAAGCTTTTGAATACGGAAAAATTTCACAAAAGCTACTCTAATTAAGAGTGTGGTCTTTTCATTATAAGTCTAATCATAGGTTATTGGTTCTTCATCTCTTTCGTCCTCACTTCAAAACTTAAATAGAGCTTGATACATCATAATTTGATTTTCTAAGCGGTTATTCAAATTACCAGATTAATTTGAAAATGCATGTGTTAAAGCTATGATGTATAGCAATAGCGCACAACACACAACACATGCAAGTGAGCCCATTGATAAAAATAAGAGAGAAGTGTCACTCTATAACGCAAAGAGGCAACTCCTTTTTTTCATATGGTTTTAAGGTAAACCTCATTTGTCTTATGAGGTGGATTCTCTTACCTTAATGAGTACGGCTCAGGCCCATCTTTAACATGATATTAGAGGCAAACCAACAACTGAGATTGTTAATTTACTCTGAGCCCATCTTTAATTACTCGCATTATTATGAAATAACTTACAGTTGTGACTTTAATAGAATAACTTTCGCATAGTTGGGATTACTTTCATAAATATGTTGTTTGATTAGAATTTCTATGACCCACTATAATTAATTGATTCTAGTTTAATAAGACAAAAAATTACAATAATTTGTGTTGAATCCCAAACCTTCTAGAGAAGATGCAATATTTTAATCGGAAACAATTTTTTAATAGCATCCATAAACATCATTCACCATTGAAATCAATCGTCTATGTGTCTTGACAATGAATATCAAATCCAAGTAAACATAACAAGTTTTAAATTAGAGCTAGTGAGTTTCTCTCTCTAGAATTCTCTCTGCAATGGCGAGAAATTCAAAAGTGCAGAAGACATCAAATACTAGCAATCGAAAACCAACTGGTCAGAGTTCTGATTCAAATGTGAAGAAAACAAAAACAATGGATGAATTGCTTGGGGTTACAGCCATGGACTTTCAATCGGAACAAGCAACGGAGGAGGAGGATGTGAGAGCAGTTCAGCAAAGCCTCAATACGCATCGATTCTTCTCTGAATGGCTCTCTTCAATTCACTCGAATTCTGAGAAAATGCAACAAGGAAGAAAGACTGGGATGGCGGAGAGATCGGTTCGAGTTATTGAACCGATTCTAATTTTACATATGTCTGATAATGAGGTAACATCTGAACTCTCTGATCATGATGTTGATACTGATAGAACGATTACTAAAGTGAAAATTGATATGGAAGATGTTCAATCGGAGGTTGATTTCTGGAATTCCTCTGTAATATGCTATGTGATAGGAGCTAATCCTCCATCTTATGTTATGGAAGGATTCATTAGGAGGATATGGAGGAATTATGGTGTTGATAAGGTCGCTATGTTGAAGAGAGGGGTTTATATTGTTAGGTTTATGTCCATGGAGAAGAAGGATTTTGTGTTAACTGAATCGAACCCATTTTTTGACAATAAACCGATGATTGTGAGGGCATGGGAGCAAGATATGGACATCACTAAGGATCAATTTGATGTGATCCCTACATGGATTTAACTTAGGCTTGATTTTAAGTATTGGAGTGATAGATGTCTTGCAAAATTGGTTGCTCCTATTGGTAGATTTTTGAAGGTAGATAGTGCCACTGCAAATAGAGAGAAGCTCCAATATGCTAGAGTCTTAATTGAGGTTAAAGTGGGGCAGGATTTTCCAGATCAAATCAGTTTCCTTAATGAGAAGAGTATTGAAATCGTGATTGATGTCTCCTATGAATGGAAACCAGTGATTTGTGCTGTTTGTAAGAAATTGGGGCATACATTAGTTGAATGCAAAAAACCAACACAGAAAAAAGAATGGCGAGCAAAACAGAATGTTCAGCCAGTTATTCAACAACCTGTTGTACAACATGTGCCACATCCTGTTGTTCAACCAGATGCTGAGAAGACTGTAGAGCAAAATCAGAGTCAGGATTTCCAGCTAGTAACAGAGAGAATTAGAAGAAAAGAACAGACTGTTAATCCTATCAAAGTAAGAAACTCATTTACAGCACTGGAAATGATGGAAGATCAAGTCATGGTGGGCACTGTTCCATGTGTCCAAGGTGTTGATGTTGATGACAGGAGGGGGGGACTCTCCTGCCAAAAATGGATAATATTTTCGTGTGGAATGTCCGAGGGATCAACTGCATGTCAAAGCAGTTAGAAGTTAAAAGAATTATCAATAATGGATCCCTTGGTTTGATTAGTCTCATTGAGACAAAAGTAAAAGCAAATAATATGGGAAAGTTGTATTTGAAGCTTTTCTCAGGGTGGTGTTTTAGCTCAAATTCCTCCTACCATCCTGGTGGAAGGATCACTATTGCCTGGAATCCTCTGAGCTTCCAGGTGGATATTAAATGGATTAGTGCACAACTAATTCACTGTTATGTGAAACCTTAGAATAATTTTGCTGGTTTCTTCTGCACTATTGTGTATGCTTTCAATAGTGCTAGGGAGAGGGAAAGCCTGTGGGAAGATCTAAGGATGCTATCTGTGTCAGATAGTCCTTGGATTGTGACAGGTGATTTCAACTGTGTTTTGAGTTGGGATGAAAGAATTGGCAATCCAGTTAGGGATAATGAGATGTATCCTTTCAGAAATTGCATTTTACAATGTAATTTTGATGATGTCAGATCTTCAGGATGCTTCTATACTTGGAATAACAAGCAACACGGTTCTGACAGAGTCTTCTCTAAGCTGGATCGTGCTTTAGGAAATGATGCATGAAATGACACTTTTCCAACATCTGAAGCCCAGTTTTTGACAGAAGGGAGCTTTGATCATTCTCTTATTTTGATCAAAGTTCATAATGTGGTCAGTAATGGCATGAGACCTTTTAAATACTTTCATATGTGGAGCATGGCAGATGACTTTAAAATGAGAGTGAGGAATGCTTGAAATGTTCCTATATATGGCTGTGAGATGTTCAAGTTTGTTAATAAGCTCAAAATGGTGAAGCAAAGCTTGAAACAGTTGAATAAGGAGGGGTTCAACCAGATTCAAGTTAATGAAACTCAGGCTCTGCAAGCTATGAGAAGGGCTCAGGAGAAGATGCATCAAAATCCTAATGATGAGATGCTTAAAGAAGATGAGCTGAGAGCAGCTAAAGATTATAAACTGGTGAATGAACAATATAATTCCTATCTGAGACAGAAAGCTAGAGTGGCTTGGATTCAGGGTGGAGATGATAATACAAGATTCTTTCATCAAGCCATAAAGACCAGAAGACTTCAGAATACTGTGTATGGTATTGCTGACATAAATGGAAGATGGGTTGATAATCCTGCCCAGGTGAATGAAGCCTTCCTGCAATACTACATGCAGTTATTAGGCACAGGAAGGAGTAATGGAAGCAGAATTCAGAATGTAGTTGTGGCAGCTGGTCTTGTTTTGACTGAAGACCAGGGCAGATCTCTTATGCATGGTTTTACTCCTGCTGAAATCAAAGATGCTATCTTCTCCATTCTTGGTGATAAGTCACCAGGACCTGATGGGTATGGCTCTCACTTTTTCAGAGATGCATGGGAAATCATTGGTAATGATTGCATTGATGCTGTTTTGGATTTCTTTAATTCAAAAAAATTATTGAAACAGATAAATCATACCATACTAACTTTGATTCCCAAAGTAAAATGTCCCAGCAATGTTACTGAATTTAGACCTATTGCATGTTGTAATATAATTTACAAATGCATTACTAAGTTGTTGTGTTCTAGACTGAAACTAATACTTCCTGAAATTATTGCTCCTAATCAAGGAGCTTTTATTCAAGGAAGGTTTATTGCTCATAATATCCTAATCTGTCAGGATATAGTTAGGCATTATGGTAGAAAACATGTTAAGCCTAGCTGCATTATAAAAATGGATTTGAAAAAGGCTTATGATTCAATAGATTGGATCTTTTTAGAAGATCTGTTAAGAGCCTTGAAATTCCCGGATGCATTTATACAAATGATCATGGAGTGTGTTACTTCCCCTAGTTACTCTTTGATGATTAATGGCTCCTTGGTGGGTTTTTTCAAAGGGAAAAAAGGGCTCAGACAGGGGACCCTCTCTCCCCCCTGTTGTTTGTTATTTGTATGGACTACTTTTCTAGAACAATGAAGCAAGTGGTTGAGAGAAGCACATTTCAGTACCATCCAAGATGCTATGGTGTGAAATTGAATCATTTGTGCTTTGCGGATGATATAATCATGTGCAGCAAAGGTGATTATGTATCGGTTTTGAGCTTATTACAAGGCTTTAAGCATTTGTCAGAGGTTTATGGCTTAGAAGCAAATAATCAAAAGTCAGAGATATATACTGCTGGCATGACACAACAAGAGATCAGAAGAATTTTAGACATCTCTGGGTTCAGCCTAGGTACTCTTCCCTTTAAGTACCTAGGTGTGCCTATTTGTTTCAAGAGGATTTCAGCAAAGGATTGTGATAATTTGACTGAAAAAATTACTGCTAGAATCAGGAGTTGGAGCAGCAGACACCTATCCTATCAGGGAAGAGTAGTGCTTATCAACTCAGTATTATTGAGTCTTCATGTTTATTGGTCTCAGCTGCTGGTAATCCCAAAAAGAGTTATGCATGATATAAACAGAATATGTAGGGCATATCTGTGGAGTGGGGAATATTTCAGTCAAAGACTTGGCAATATTCAGTGGGATCAGGTGTGCAGTCCTAAGGAAGCTGGAGGATTAGGGATGAGAAAGATCATCCAGTGGAATATTGCTGCTCTTGGAAGCTATGTTTGGGCTATTTCTGCAAAAAAAGACAGTTTATGGCTTAGATGGATCAATGTTGTTTATATTCATGATGCCAACTGGTGGACATATGTTCCACCACATCAAGATAGTAGCTGGTACTGGCGTAAAATCTGTGAAATGAAGGAAAAATTAAAATCAGTCTTCTCAGAATAGCAATTGAGAAGCTTGCAAAACTACTCAATTCAATGCTGTTATAAAAAGCTGGCGGGAGATTACCCAAGGGTGAACTGGAGGTGTTTTGTTTGGAATAGACTTTCAGTCCCAAAGCACAGATTCATCTGTTGGCTAGTTATGAATGAAAGATTGAACACTACTGAGAGGATGTTTAAAATTGGTGTTGCTGCTGATCCAAATTGTAAACTATGTGGTCTCAGGGAGGAAACACATACTCATTTATTTTTCTCATGTGAGTTCAGTAATGCTGTTGCACTGAATATTTCAAGATGGATGCAAATGGATAATTTTGGAGATGACGCAAACAACAGTATAGAGAAGATCAACAGAGGGAGAGGTTCGAGATTTCAAAAAAATGTTCAACTTACTGTCCTGAGTGCTACTATCTACCAGATTTGGATTGCCATAAATGATGCTATGTGGAATGGCAAAGTAGATAGGATCACTACTCATGTAAATAGAATACAAAAAGTGTGTATAGATAGAATTTATAGTATTATTCCTCGAAAGGTTACTAGAAGAGAGAGAGATTGGCTAAGAGAGCTTACTTGTAATATGCCAATTTGTAATTAGCTTATTTTTTTGGTTTTATGGCCTTGGTTTTGAGGGAGTCCAACCTAGTTGGTTTGCCTCTTCCTTGGTGCATTGGTTGTATTTGATTTTGGATTTGAAATATATTCTTTCTTAATTAATTAAAAAAAAAAAATATCAAATCCAACCAAATACGTATACAAATCTAACAAACAAAATAAATCTCACTTTCTAGGAACACTAATTCTTAGTATTTAATCAGGTCTTACCAATGATATATTTCCCTTAATAGATTTCTCATTTTCCCGGTGCACGTTTGTCAATGCATGTTTTATATCGTTAATAATATCTTTAATTATATATTAGTAAATATTATAAAGTTTGATTTTCCAGATGTTCACAATGAGACGAATCAAACAAGACCCCACATGACTATGTTTTATCTTATATATTCGAATTTTTTTTGAGGATTTTCTGTACCTATGAATAGTGTCCAAATTAGAATTAGGATATCTATTAAGGGACGAAGGGAGTAAGTTATAATTATGTGCTATTTGAGTTAGTTCCAAGTTTCAACAAGTTGTATGACTACAGATAATCTATATACTACAATACAACATAATGATCATCTTTCTTTTCTCGAAAGGGCTCTCCCATCATGTTGTCACAAATGGTGTTTTCTATGAAGCTTATTTTAATAAAATTAAACAAATTTCAACTAGTTTAATTTGTATATTTTTCTTCATTTAGTTCTCTGCATTAGTACTGATAATTGCCTTGAGTTTTCTACATTCAATTGTTCTCTTTACATTGTAGCATCAAGTCATTTCCATTAGTTTCTTTATAATGGCCTTGGCATATTCTATATTGGATCACCTCAATCACCCTTTTTAGTAATAATTGTGACCTTTGCTCGTTCTATTAGTCTCCTTGCATCATAACATTGAGTCATTTTGATTAATTCCTTCTACTTTTGCATTCGATCACCGCAATAGTCCCTTATAGCAATGATTCTCACATTTGCTCGTTCTGTTTGACTCCTTGCTTTTTTAGAATTGGATTACCAATTCATCACATGGTTCCTATTCACTAGATTAACCTCCATGAATATTTTTTCCAATTAGTCTATTTATAACGATTCTAAAAATTGTTCCTATCTTGCTTTTCCAATAGTTTATTCTCCATCTGTCTAATAGGATGTGCTTATGATTTACTTCTATTTGTGATTTTCAAGCAATCTTTCATAGTTAGGTTTTATCTAAGGATTTTAGGGTTCAATCAAGCAATAATTGGCGTGACTGTGGATAGCTCGACCTTCGTATTTAAAAGCATAGAACCGGTCAAGATAGAGATTCTATAGACACATAAACTCATAAAATTTGGTAATTGGACTATACAAGCTCCTGTCTAATTGGTGCTGATTGAATGATGCAAAATGAATAAGCTTGAAAAATCATTTTAAATACTCAAAAACCTTTCCCCCTCAAAAAAAATAATACTTAAAACCCTTTCGATAGCCTGACATTACTAATTATATTAGTTTAATGGGTTAGATACATGGCCCTAAATAAGCAAAAATCCCAAAATTAGATTTAATAAACTATTTTCCAATGAATACATCATACTATTTTCCAAGGCACGTTATAGTTCATCACGAAGTTTGAGGTTCTACCATAAGACGAGGAGAAATGTATAATTCTGCGAGTCCAATCTTAAATCTATTTGATAAACAAACCTGTTCTTCGTTTTACTTTTTTTTTTCCTATTAGTAATTTATTATGTGCTTCTAACTTGACTTTTTAGGTATAATCTTCAATTTATCAATGTTGTTTGTATAATTTTTTATATATTGCATTATCATAGATCATGTCCTGGTCTATATTTTTCTAATCCAGACCTGAAATATTCTATCATGGTTATGAAGATAACTTGGCAACCTATTACAATCCTTACAATATGATGCCTTAAATCAAGTGATCAACATTAGAGTAAATCTTGAATGTTTGTTTGTCTAATTTTATCTAACTTTTGTGGTTACTTTAAATTGCAATAAACATGTCAATTGTTAAGGCCAATTTTGGACTTATATGAGTTTCTGACTTGATATATATGTACGCTCACCCCCTGAATTTGTACTTTATTCTAGAGTAAATAGATAGAGCTACCAATGAAGGGAAATCTTCTGAGAATTAGTCTCAATGCTTGTCTGTTGACTAATGAGGTTTTATAAGTCTTCCTTTAAAAACCTTGTTGGCGACTCTCAATTAAATTCGATTTATGAGAGGTAGTTTGTGATGTTCATCATGCCTACAATTGGTAGTGCTTCTTATCTCCACAAACTAAATATACAGGCTTCTATATTATAATAAAGATACATGATCTAAAGAAAATTTACTCTAACAATTTCGTTAAGTTAGATAGAACTTCAATTTCATACTATATGCAACAACTCGTGGCATCGCTAGTACTGTAAGTCTGTAATCTAATTTATTGTATTAAATCTTACATCCACGATATTAGAACTTAAAATGCTAATAGGTGTTATACGGACAATAAAAGACCACAACCAATCTTACATAAAAGCCTTCCCATAATGATCCTAAGTGGATGAATAATACTCCCTCCGTTTCATTTTAGTCTACACACTTTGACATTTTACACTATTCACAAATTTCATTTTGACCATCATTTGTGATTTATACGCGGATGAAAATATAGTCATGTGGGATCTTGTTAGATTCATCATAACATGTATTTTATTAATATGTATTTTTATAATTTTTACAAATACAAAACTAAAGATATATGTTCTCAAAGTTTTGCATTGACATGCGTGAAAAGTGTAAGTGTGTAGATTAAAATGAAACGGAGGGAGTATACTTTACCAATTTCTATTTTATTTAGAAATATTCTTTCTTCTATTTTTTTTCTCCAATACATGAAAGTTATAACAGCTGAAACACCAACCACTAACAGTTACCAGTACACCCAAAGGCTACTCTCACATCCAAAAATTACAACCTTAGTTTCTGTTGTTGAACACGCAAAGTCATGGGGAGGAAGCTAAGGATTTATGTAACTAACGTTTACTCCTAGTTTCCTGCCGTTTAATCCAAAAAAGTAGTTTATCATTATGCTAGCTTTATTATACTCCTCGTCCTCTGTTTCAGCTTTGCCGTCTCTGTATTTCCTTTTTCTTCTCTCTCCACTTGACTTTCTCTCTCCTACTTTAAGCGTCCTGTGTCTATATAAACCAACTCGTAGACGCCAAACATCTTCACACCGCGTATTTCTCATTTCTCATTCATCTTTTTCTCTCTTTCTCTCTCCTCCTTTTTTTTTTTTTAACTGTCATCCAAAAAAAGCAGAAGATCCTCTCAGATTCCAACCCCCTTTTTTCTCTCTCTAAAATTCGCGACTCTCGAAAAGATGAAGGTGCAGAAATCCACATCAAAGTGTGGTGATTGTACTAATTGCAGAACTATCTTCATCGACGAAAACACCAACACCAACAACATGATTCTTCATCATCACCATCATCATCATCATCATCAACAATGGCGTCTCCTTTCTCCAGAAGATAATAATAATGATATTAATAATAATAATGTTGATGATGATGATTTAGAAGCGCAGTTCTTCGTTCCGCCATTGAACTTCTCAATGGTCGATAATGGCGTATTTCGGTCTGGATTTCCTGAACCTGCTAACTTTCCTTTCCTTCAATCTTTAGGCCTTCGTTCAATTATGTAAGTAATTTTACTGGAATACTGAGTTTTTTGAGTTTCTTGATCGATTTTGATTATGAATTTAGAGTAATAGTCATTATTTGCGTCACATTATGATCTTAATATTAACCTAGCTTCATGTTGTGGCAGAACTATTACTTAATTTTGGTTAAATACAATTATTAATCATGTCAGTAGAAAATTAGTTAGAGTACTTATTTTTCATTACTTCCTATAAGTTTATGATCGATTTTGATTATTAATTATTTAATTTGGAGTAATTGTCATTGTTTGAGTTACATTTTGATGTTAATGTAAAGCCTAACTTCATGCTGTGTTAATTATTTATTAATTTTGTTTTAAGTTTTGGTTTGTTAAATAATTAAGTAGTATTAATTTATATTCTAATTGTTTTGTGTTGAATTACTTTATTCTAGTTATTTGTGCCCGGAGCCATATCCAGAAGCTAATCTAGAGTTCATCAAGACTAATGGAATTAAGCTTTATCAGTTCGGAATTGAAGGACACAAGGTAAATTTCATCACTAAATTTCTTTTTTAGCAATTCGAGTTTTTAGGGTTTAGATGTATGCAGTTTTACCTTTGTGTTGAAAATCTCTGATCTCAAATATGAATCGTCGATTTTCGCTTTCTCTGGTTGTAAGTTAGATTAGATTTAGATCACAGTAGTTTGTGGCTTTTGATCTTTGTGTAGAGGCATGAATTTCATCTGTTTGCTGAGATTAGACATAAATATAATGTTAATCACAATTAGATGGAAGCTGCTGAAAAAGTAAATTTCGCGGTTGCTTAATTAATAAGTACTATAACGTCCGTCTATTCTTATTTGCCTCGTTTTCCTCCTTGGTACGTTCCTAAATGTAACTTAACTTATTTCCAATGGAGCAAATAAAAGGGGACAGAAGGAGTATATAGTAGAATACGAGACGATATATGCCACTTGTTTTATTCCTTATGGTGGGTTTTGTTTTCAATAGCTTTTAATTAGTGAAAAGGTATATTTACTTTCAGTCGTAAACTGGTCTTTTGTCTTTTTAAAAATGCTTGATTGTCTTAATCAAATTGCTTTTTTGGGTGTTTATTTGAGGGAAGTTTACTTTGGTGGTTATTTGTTTTGATGTAATCAGATGGTTCTGATTATTATCTAGTAAAGTAGAATATATCAGTCGTTGAAATAATGTCGCGACACGAGAGAGAAAGAAGATATTATAGCAAGTTAAAAAGGGAGAATCTCTAACAATAGAAGAAGGAATATGCCTTGAGGTCTCAGGGTATTCTCTATTGTGTCCTTTTAAAATGTTGTGCTTTAGTACTTTTATGTTGTCTTGTCACATGCTATCTCATAATGTTTTGAGCTTGGAATATTTCTGTCCTTTGAAAACGGCTGCTCTTCGATTGGTTTTCACTTGTAGGTATTTTATTTCTTTTTCTTTATCTAGCTACTTCACTTTAATTTTGATATCATGCCTGATTTTATGATTCTCTTTATCTTCTAGAGGTGTAAGTCGTAAGTTAGGAGCTAGTACCATATTTACCTTCTTGCATTCAATGTTTGGAACCAGATATTCGTACATGCTACTTGAGTCATGATAAGTGATAACAATATCCTAGAGATGGGAGAAATCATTGAAGTTTAAGGATATGTTTTGCGTTCCTAATTAGTAGGGAACACCTCCGGTGCCTCTATGTATATTGGGATCATAAAATAATTTCCTTGATATATATTTTTATTTACCCCTCTCGGATGATCTTGTTAGGTGTGTATTTGCAGAGGATAAGGTAAACTGTGATGCATTTTATATAGATAAGCACCTAGGAGAATAATTTTTACAAGGAAATTATATCGGTAGCCTAATTGTATTATCTTTCATCATAAGTTCGTATATCGTTTCAGTCATCGCATGAACATAACAATGCCTTGCCACTGACATCAATTTGGTCACATTATGACTATGGAAACTTGATCAATCGAGATCTCATTCTAGTTTGTGGTATGAGTATTCATTTCCATGTGCAGATGGCAACTAAAAATAAGCTGTCTGAAGTTGAATGCTTTACAGAATCCAACAACTCAAAGAATATGCTGATTCAATTGGTAGTTTTGAGCTTAGCCATTGAGTATAATGCGACTTCACAGACCTTGGCGAACCCATCTCTTATTATGGTTAGCACCTAGATTAGCTTCTTCACCTAGTCTATATATTCTGGTAACTTTTAAGTTTAGGGAAGCTTCTCTACTGAAATTAAAACGTTATGGATATAAAATTTTTAAGGTTTAGGATCCTAGTGGATTTATGTTATTGGCTTCAACAGTGACGAACTAGTATGTCATTTGAAATGATAGTAGCTGGCATATAAGGTAGTTGGTAATTGACTATCAATTTCTAAGTTCTACAATGATACCTGTATTAAAAGGGATGATTTGTATTTTTCTCTCGAAGATTCTCATGCGATCTAAATAATGTGTGTGTAATCAATCTTTAATAATAGTCTTGAGGAGATTTTCATGTGGTCGAAATTGTTTACCCATGTGGTTTTCTATGGATTTCGAAAAGATAAAACAGAAAGGGTTGATGTTGGTATTGCTTGTGGTCGAAATTGTTTACCCATGTGGTTTTCTATGGATTTCGAAACGATAAAACAGAAAGGGTTGATGTTGGTATTGCTTGTGTAAACCATTGTTGAAAGAAATGGTTTCTGGGAAGTTTTTATTACATACAAAACATGGTCCCCTCATTTTTTATTGGTGTTTTGCTGATGTCTTTAGTAAAATATTTAGTACTTACCTCATCCATGACGAGTCTAACATAGGGATGACCTAAACCATTCATAGTGCTATTCTTCCTTTTTTTTTTTTTCTTTGTGGTGGGTAGTCTTTTTGTTTTTAGGGGTATTTGATGTTTACCATTTGAATAATTTACTGTGAGTCTGTGATTATGTGGGCACAAGAAAGAACTGGCATTGCCAATTTTCTTTTTAATATATTTTCGAACCAATGGAATCGATGGGTTCTTTTGAAATCTATCTATATTAGCTCTCCCTTTTTGAGCTGAAATTGCTTTATGTTGTTGTGTAGTGCCATCCTAACTGACATCTAGTCAGCTCTACAGGGTCAAAGGAAATGTTTATAGTACTTCTCAAGAAGGATTTGATAAAATCACTCCTACTATTATTGGATGATTGTTACCCATTTGCCTTAAATCATAGTTTGTGACAGTTTATAGTCCAAACTGAACTTTTCGTATATTTGTAGGAGCCGTTCGTTAACATCCCAGATGATACAATACGTGAAGCACTGAAAGTTCTGCTTGGTATGACATATTTTTGTATGAAATAAAAATATGTTTTGTGGTGCCTTATTTTTGTGGTGCCTTATTTATTTTTGAGTTCATTTTCCTTATTATTTATTATCTTGACTTGGCTATCTGCTGTAATACAGATGCAAGGAATCATCCAGTTTTAATACACTGCAAAAGAGGAAAGGTATTGCGCGTTTTTGTTTTTCAATTTCAAAACATGTGTCCTTTTTCAGAAACTAATGGTCTCTCTTGTTTTGTCCAGCACCGAACTGGATGCCTGGTGGGATGTTTGAGGAAATTGCAGAAGTGGTGCTTGTCATCCATCTTTGATGAATATCAGCGATTTGCAGCTGCCAAAGCCAGAGTCTCAGATCAAAGATTTATTGAGTTGTTCGACATAAGTAGCTTCAAGCATCTACCAATGTCCTTATCTGGTTCAAATAGGTGACAAACTAGTTATGGTACACACTACTACAATAGAATAATTTGGAAAGGTATGAGCTCATTGAGCACATTTCTTTTACGAAAGGAATATTTGAGTTCGATGATACCCTCTCCAACCAAAACTAAAAATTACTCAGTGAGGAAACATCAAAGGCATATTGCATTTGGTTCCAATAATTACGTGTCTTCTTCAGCTCGTCCTAGTTCATGAGCTACCATGTGTTCATTTTTCTTCAATTGTAGTTAGATTTTACGTGTTCTATAATCCTACTTGTTTAGCTCAGTTTGGTAGTACACTCCTCAGTGCTGAAAGACAGTTAAAGCTACCAGGATGGCAGCTCATTATCTTTTCTATTTTCAACTGTTTCTGCCGATGATTGTAATGATGAGAAAGGCAGCCAACCATTAATTCCATACTAAGTTACTAACTGTGCCCCTCTTTGGCATTTTCGACGTAGGAAAATATTCTAAGATGTATTTTTGAATGTACTTGGAGAATTGCGGTAGGGGAAACCTATCGAAATGTGATTCATACAGAAGCCATGAATTGGAAGGGTATGAAAATCCCCTTCCCTGATTTGTAGTCAGATTATGTGAAAATTTGTACCATTGTAATGGAATTTTCGCAACTGTTCATGATGTTACCCTATACGATAGTATATGACAGATATTGGTCTTCAAGTCTTGAGGATATACTTTTATGCTGTGCGATCCACTTGAACCCCCTCCCCCACAAGCAAATGACCGACAAATTTTTTGGTTCTTAAAATATTTCACGATGTTGACTGGACATGATTGTTGATTCTCGGATTCAATATGAGATTTCTATTTGGATGTTTGTTGGATTGTAAAGGTCTCTTTACTAGGAAAATGGCCGAATGGATTGTGACCAAATTAACTGACATTGTTCAATGTAGGGATTCAAACTTATGTGGCAATCTCAATTCTCATAGACGTTGAAAATGGTTCCCCGTCTAATTCATGTCAAGTGAGCTTTGTAATACTTTTTCCTTTATTGAAGACAAGAAGTAGTAATCCCTGTCAAGAATTTATTCTCTTCTCTTTGGTTTTATTATTATTAATATTCTTTTCTGGGGTGTTTACCTTGGCATCGAGCGTCGACAATTAGTATCAAGGATTAGTTTACACATATAGGTACAAGCAAGGCCCCCTTGAGAGTGGGGTGAAGGGTGAGGGAATCCCACCCTCAAAGTACCTCTAGCGAAGTTTGATAATGGATTGCACTTTAGAATTATTAAATTTCCGAGTCAAATTATGCTTAGTTTAAATAAAATTGAGGCGTAGTTAGGAGCATAAGAAGCTATAGTCAATCTTGATGTGCTTATTGCAAGTAAGCTGAACGAGATTCATCGTCAAATGATAGACCTAACTTAGCATCACTTTTTAAAAGTGATTAACCCGACTCATTCTCTTCACTTTAACTTATTGAGTTGAATTTATTGAATCTTATTGGATTTTATTAGCTCTTATTTTATATGTTTACACGTGATTGGATTTGATAAGTCCTGATTAAACATGATTAGTTCTAGTTAGACCTGATTAGCCTAGAAAATTATATTTTTAAGCACACCATTACATTGATTTAAACATTCTATACTGCAAACTTCAAAATATAATTAAATTCGATAATATTAGACCATCTTATATTAACTTTTGTGAGATAAGCAAATTTGTTTTCTAACTTTTAGCAGTGACTTGAGAACTCTTTAGATGTTTTTTAAATTTTAACAATAAACTAGAGTGACAATATTTTTGCAAGATTGAGGGAGAGGTGGTAGCTCAGTGGAGTACCACCCCGAATTCCACGGCATTGCCCAGGGTCGAATCCTCATCCCAACAATAGGTTGGGGCATTTACTTCCGGGCTGTTTAGCCTTGTACCCAGCCTCTGAGCTGGTGTGCCCTGCAGGCTAGTAGCCTAGTATGGGCTAGTCTTCGAACCAATTATCTTTCTTAATAATTTTTTTTTTTTGCAATACTATGTTTTATGAAAAGGACATATAAAATAAATTAATTTATAGTTTTTGAAAATATTTCATACGATGGGGTTTCACTCTAGAGACCATTTACGTTTGTTGTACTATGTTCATTCTGTTCTTGCAACATTCCCTTTTAAGATGGATACTTGATTATTTGTTCTTCCCACTTTTTTACTTCTATGCTTCACGAAGGCAATTTAGAGACTTTATGATCCCATCATCAAACCTTTCTTTGGTAAGTCCTTATAAACAAGTGAAAAGAAAAAAAAAATGAACATAATATTATAAACAAGTGAAAAGAAAAAAAAAAAGAACAAAATAGAAGTACCTTATTATATTGTAAAATTTGCAAAACAAAGTTTCTTTTATCTTTCATTGACTTTTCAATCAAATCAATTGTTCGGGAACAATTTACATCCTTAGCGTACTAAGTAGTACTTGATCTAGTGGTAAGGTTTGTATCCATTAGAGGTATTGTGGGATCAAACCCCACTAAAGACACTTTGAGGGTCGGATTCCCCACCTTTAATTTCCCCACACTCCCAAAGGGCCCTACATGTGTAGTTAGATCGGTCAGATTAACCTGTACAAGCTTGTGATCCAATAAGACACTTCTCCTTACCAATTTTTTTCAAAAAAATTTACATCCTTAGCGTTGAGCTTACAATGTAAAATACTCAGCCTACAAATATGGAAAGTGTGGTCTATTTGAATGAGACAAAGCAGTAAAGCACTCAGATGGACGTGTTAGGTTTTGCAGACACTCGAGACATGATAGAATTAGCCTTAACAAATATTAATTTTTGTGGGAATGAGTTCCTAACTACAGGTGAGATCTGTATAAAAAACATTCTAAATTTGTACATATTTTAAGAAGAGCCGCAACTATCTCTTGGTGATGGCAAGGGAATATAACATCTTAATGAAACTATGTACAACTTTACAAGGAATAGTGTGAGGTCAGAGGTTGCCAACTAATTAAGATGATAATCCTATAGGGTAGTGCCGTAGTGGAATCAACTCATTTATTATTAACAATAGGGGTCATACAGTACGAAAAGCGAAGGTGGAATATAATTCAATGTTTTCCAAATTGAAGGAGATCTTTTACTTCATTGAGCATCAATGAAACTCTTCTTCGATCTGAAGACGCAATGTCCTCACCTAATGGTAATGAATGGATGATTGCAATAAGGAATAAGATGGGGTCAATTACAAGGAACATCTTTTGGTGGTTAGTTGATCTTCACCCAAATAATGCAAGTTTAGTAATGAATTGAAGTTGTTTCTATTGTTGTTCTGGAAGGATAGGTTCCCTTGTCGAAATTTCTCCATCACTGATGTGTTGTCCTTGAACAATTTTGCTTTAGGTGCAACCGGTCCTCCGAAGACTCCATCTATATACCATTCGAGATCGCCCTTGGTCTCATCTTATTTACGACCTTTGCCCCATTTTGGGCAACTACGTACCCTCCCTTGTGCGGATTGAAGAGAATATGTCAATCTCTATTGTCTTTAGAGATATCCTATAGAAGGCGTGCTTCCCATTAACTTGTTTTGAGATCTGGAAAACGCATAATAACTTTTGAATCGAGAACATCCCTATCTCACCCCTTCTCCTCACAATTTATTGAGCCTCACATTGGTCCTGATTTTCCTTGCATCTTGATTGGTATTAGCTCTTTCTTCCTAATCCCCCTTCTCGCATGATGGGCTATCCTCCCCTTGTCGCTGGCTTATGGCCCATGCCGATGCATCCTGACTAGATTATGTAATATCCCTAAGTACTAGTGTAGACACCAAATTTTGAATCCCTTTTTCATATAAAATTTTAAAATAAATATTTTAAAAGGAAATAAAAATAACGAAAACCGTCAAGTAGTGAGGAGCACGCGCCCCGTCAAAGGCATGTTTCGTCCCGGAGCGCGAGTTTCATTCTGTAGCATGGTTTTCCTTTTTTCGCGTTTTAGTCATACAATTCCGACTTAGAAATATAATTTTTCGTAAGTCGTAGTCAATAACTACAACCACCGGTTTAATAAAATGATTTGTAGTATAATCATGCCCGACTTTACTAGTTTGACGAGTTTTCGTTAATTGTTTTAAGTTAGTTTTTCGAAAAACAGAAAAACGAGGTTCAATTAGGCGCCGGAATTCTAATCGTCTCCCAAAACCGGTAGTAATCAATTTTCTTGATGGTCAAATCATTTTTCATTGGATAAAGAATAAGAATGTATTCTTTAACCACCAATCACATCCTTTTATCCACTAGTTAAGGAATAAGAATCATGAAAAAGAATATGAATAAGAATCAAATCCAAGGTGTAAGAGCCAAGAATCCAATTTTTTCCTGAAGATTCGAGTTGTGCGCCAGGCACATGATCATGCGTCCAGCACACAACAGCTTCATGCGTCAGACGACGCAGGCCAGTGCACCTAGCGCACGTTGCTGTGTCAAGCGCACGCTCCTACGCTTCGCGCAGTTGCCCAGTCAGCTCTTCCTTCACGTTTTTCGATGCATTTCTACGTATTAGGATGTGTTTAGGACATGCTAAAATTCGGATTTTGCCTCATTAGTGTAAAGATCAAAATCAAATCAAAGGAGAATAAGAATATTGGTATTTCCAATGATTTTGATGATGTTATTAAGGTGATGTCATTGGTGTGATGTCATTAAGATAATTTGGGATGTTAAAAATCAGATTTTTGGGTGTAAAATATGATTTTCTACCTTCTTCAAACCCTAATTCATCACCTCATTTCTCTATAAATACCCTCCCTTTTTTTACTTCAAAAATAACAACACAACAACTTAACTTCACAACGTCTCACAACTAAGAAATCTCAATACTACTCTCATTCTCTCTACTTCCTCCCTCTAAAAAATCTCATTCAAGAAAAAGAAAGCAAAAGTTAGGGAAGTAAATAGTAAGTAAAGAAGTTCATCAAAAGAAAAACACAAAAAAAGGGTTTAAGTTAGTAATTAAGTGGATTTAGAAACTCACTTAGAAATTAAGAAAATCACACAAAAAAAGTAAAAAACTTTGCAAAAGGAAGTGCATCATTGAGTTAGCAAGGTAAAGTTAAAGTTCTTGTTATTTTTCTTAATCATCTTCTTAATCACATACTAACTTTCTCTTTGTTTCCTCTTATTATTTTCTAATTTTTGGAGTGATTTGGGTATGTGGAAGTCCTAATAGGTTCCCAACCTTAAATCACCCCACCTAGAATAGTCAATTCTAATGGGGAGACTCTTAGGAAATATGTGCTTATGTTATTTTTGTTAATCAAGTTGTTATTCATAACCAAAAACATGTTTTCATATAAAATTTCAAGTAGAGTTGTGCATAAACATCTCCATAAAAAAAATGTGATGCTGTAATTATGGTCAGTTTTAATTTCGTACTTCATTTCATTTTTCGTCTGTATTATATAAATATTTTATAGGATGTAATATTTTTCCTATGAAGTTCAAGATATTTCCAGAAACTGGGCTTTGGAATTTCTAAAAAGTAAATTTTGTACAGTTAATTAAAAATAATACAACATTGTTGTGAAAAATTTATCTAGTACCACATAAGCTTGTTCTGTCAATAAAGTTTAAAATAAACTCACTAAGACAAAACTAAAAATATCAATTTTAAAGTATACATCAGTAGCCTTCTAAAAACATAAAAATAATGTTCATATGAATTTTATACAATTTTATTTCATTATTACAAAAACGTTCATGTAAATCACTAAATTCCAGAACACTGATTTTCTCTTCAGTCAAGAAAACAAATAAAAAAGGGTCTTAAAAATTTCCAATTCAAGTGAAAATTTCTAATCTAGTCCTTCAAAGTGTCTAAAATGTTCATACCAAAATTCACTTCAAACTAAAATTCATTTCAACGAACACATTGGATAAAGGTCGTGTTTTGACCAGGTTTAGAATAAAATTCACCATAATTCGAGTTGTCATTAAAAGCTTGTGAAATTTTGAAACAACATAAAGAACTCACTTACCTATTCATAGGTGTATCACATGCTCAATTTAACGCTTTGTACAGAAAGTTATGAATTTTATAAGTCAGTACAAGAAAAAAAGTGCAATCTGGAAAATGAAATAAAGTTATTAACTCAAGTTTCATAAAAAAATGTTTTCTTTTCATATGAAAATGTTAATTAAAAGTCATGAAATTTTAAGTTTTTCTTAAAATGGTTCATATGTAAATAAAAATAAATAAAAATTATCATAAAAAATCAAAATCAAAGAGATTAATTAATCTCTAATTTTCACAAGTTTACAAATAAACATGAATTCCAAAGCCCATTCAAGAGGATGAAGGTCAAGGAGCGTCATGTGAAGATCAAGATTGAAGACTTGTATAGATCATAGAATTTGTACATATTGTTGTAATAATAGTTCTTTGTAAATAGTTATTACGTCACTCAATTAGTGAAAAAAAATGGAGATGTTTATGCATAATTTTCATAAATAATTCCGTAGTTCTTTTTAATAAAATGAGCAACCTATGTTATAAATATTGCATGTTGGGCCCAATATATCATAGTATATGAATTAAATGACCCAATCTCAATTAAGAGGAAAAATTGCAAATCTAACTAAGTTAAATTGTATGATGATCCATCTTACATTTTAAATTTGTTCTCCGTCTTCAAATGGATCAATCATATAATTTGACATAATTAGATTGGTAATTATGATCTCCGAATTGATTTTAAGCCGTTTCACGTGTCTCACTATAAATGGCCAAATTCCAATTAGCCAAACACAATATCCAAATTTGATCTCAAATTGATCATTTTTCTCAAAATGATCAAATAATCTTCAATTAAGATTATTTCTCAAAAGCCTTCAATTAATTAGGAAGCAAACCTCTTTTCCTAAGACCTCTTGATAATTATAAACGTGATCACTAATTAAGGTGGTTATTTCAATCCTTGATTAATCGCTAATTAGGGCGATTAACTCAAACTCTTCATTTAATCACTAATTAGGATGGTTATCTGAAACCTTGGTTAATCACTAATTAAGGTGATTAATTTAACCTTTCATATTTAATCACTAATTAGAGTGATTATCTTAAACCTTAATAATCGTTAATTAGGAAGATTATTTTTCTCATTTAATCACTAACTAGGGTGATTATCTTAAACCTTGAATAATCACTAATTAGGGTGATTACTTCCTTCCTTCAATTTTAATCACTAATCAAGGTGATTATCTTTCCTCTTAAGTTTAGTTACTAATTAGGGTGATTATCTTAACCTCCATTTCCAATATTAATTAAGCTGATTATCTTGCTTCTCCTTCATATTTAATCACATAAAGTGATTATCTTAACCCCATTTCAATCACTAATTGGAGTGATTACCTTATTCCTAATAGATTTGTCTAATTTTAAAAGGTGAATTATTCATAATCTATTTGCCTCCCCTTTTCTTCCCCAATGAAATTGGCCAATTAGGGTGAGACATAAGTCGAACTACGATGGTTTTGATCCATGAGTGGATTCCAATCCCGCAATGATTGGTACGTAGTGCAACTTCGACGCTCAAACCTACCATGTACAAATGATATATTGGCCCTCTTAATAATGATTGATGTGTATATGTGCAAATTATGTGATTTTTCTTTCTTTTGAATAGCTATGATTACTTTTAAAATGGAAAATAACGCATTTAGTAAGAGCCCTTTATGCAGAACGGAAGAGGAGACGAGTTCCAGATGTTCGCACCTCTTAACCTAAACCCCGAACCTTATCTCATGGTATGAAAGACCAATTTTCAAAAATGCCTTATCCATATGAAGTCATCATCGTTTTAAAAGATATTTCTTGAAATTGATTTTAAAACGATTTATTAAATAAAACTGTCCCTATTTAGATATTAATAGGGTGGCGACTTCAAAGTTTTCTAAAACTCATAGTCCAATGAGAGACTTTTGTGGGATTCAGACCGTTAATTAAGACAGTAAATAATCGGGCACCACAACTAGTTAAAGAAACTGAAGCTCGACTGGCTCAATTGTGCTATTTGGAAATGGGTAAAGTCCGGCTCGGCTCGAGCTGGATAAACTTAAATATGAGCTCAGCTTGATTTGAGGCTAGACTTGAGCTCGAGATCACCGAAAACGGGCTTAGCTCGACTCGAGCTCGAGCCAATCCATATACCTTGAAGAGTAGTCCTTTATAGAGAACAAAAATTTTATGTTTCATTCTCCAACCAATGTGAGACTTTATGAATTAGCCTTTTAGTATTGTAAAAAACAAAGGCTTTATACTTTGATTCTCATGCAACGAGAGAACTCATAAAATATTCTTTGATTCTTTTACAAAGAACTTAGGCTTAAATTTTTAATTACCAGCCAATGTGGGGCAAGATCAAACAATAAGTATAATTAGGGTAATAACATTAAATATACAAAAAAGGCTATTCTTTACAATTTAAACCAATGTGGGAGACTTAATATTGACATAAATTTCTTATTTAAAGAATTTTCAAGCTAGTTCAAGAACTTTTGAGCAAAGCCAAGGCTAGCTTAGGCTTGACTCATTAGAATATCGAGCCGAACTCATCCTCGACTCGAACCTCCACAAGTCGGGCTTTGACCAACATCTTCACGGAGCCGAGCTCGGATAGTTCATAAGCAAGCTTGACTCATATACACCCCTTTCACGAAATTTGCCATGATGAGGTGGCTTTACTAGTTAAAAAGACATGTAGGACGGATGTGTTAATTAAATGACGATTTTGAACCTCGCTTGAAGACACCGTTATTGTTGACCACCCCACAATTTTCCATTTTTTTTAGCGGACCATGTCCCATGTCGTTACACATGGAAAGGTGTGTACCACGCATTATCATGACATTAGATGTCCAAAATGATATTTTACATGCCAGAAAACCTAAGGCATTTAGTTTGGGGTTTTGGTAAACGCCGCCCTAGTTTTACTTACTAATGCCCTGTATTTTTATACTTTTATACACTTTCTATTCCCCCTCTTTCCCTCCTTTCATTTCTCTTTCTTTATCGAACAAGAACACCACTGCAACTTGGCTGAACTAGATACTCCCATGACTGACCTCAACAATTCCAAGTTGGGCACCACAAACACAACTGCAACAACGAAAAGAAAAAGAACAAGAAGATGAGGTCTTCTGTGATTCTAAGCCCGACAAAATCAATCTTCCCATCATTCATGGCCAAAAAATTTGGGCAAAAAGTTAATTTTTTTTTTAAAAATGCTCAGGAGCCTATTATAAACGTCCTACCAAAGGCTCAGGCATCCATGGTAAGCGCATGTACCTTTGGTGGGGCGTCTATAATAAACGCCCCACCATAGGTGCATGCGCCTAGCTACCATGGACGCCTAAGCCTATGGTGGGGCGTCCATGATAAACGCCTCACCAAATTTCTATTTTAAAATATCCTTTCATTTTTCGGGCTATAATTTACTTGCTGATCTTCAATTTCATCATTTAATTCAGATTTTCATTGTCGATTTGGCTTGGTGGTGTATCCTGAACAATTTGGCTTTTCCAGCGAGGTATTTCCGGTGTATATATCCTTGTCGCTTTGGCTTCTCTAACTTGGTATTTCCGGTAATGGCAAAGGGTATAATGGGAGATTTCTGGTAACGGTGGGCGATGTGCATATTTATTTATAGTTTTTAGAAGCATTTAGGTTGCATTTTAGAGCATTAGATTTATATTTAGGTTCATTTTGCATTATATTCTAAACTTATGGTATTCTACTCTTATTTGGTATGTTTTCTTGTTTTTGATGAATTTCAAGTATTAAGAATGTATTTCGAGTATGAGTAGCCAAACTTGAGCATTAGGTGACTTTGGAAGGAATATAATTGCATAAGCATCGTATGGATATCTCATAGTACGTGTTTGAACAAAACACAAAGCGAAAAATCATTACAAGAAATGTGAAAATAAATGAGTCACGTCTACTCTTTTGACCATAACTAAACATGGTTATTGGCGGGGTGGGTTAGGGTCGGTGCGGGTCAGAAGCGGGTCGGGTCATAAGCGGGTCACCTCATAAAGGGTCGGTGACGAGTCTGGCCAAATGGGTAGTGGGCCGATAGCGGGTCGATAATGGGCGGGTTGGTAAATGAGCAAGAAAATCAAGGAACAAAGAAAGCCAAAAGTGAGTATAAATGAATGTGAATCCGAATATATAATTGATTTTAAAAAACTTATTTTATTTTTCACAATTATTGGGTTTCTTTGTTGGCCCTATAATGACCCTGTTCAATAATGACCCTGTCCAATAAAAGCCCTGTAAATTTGGCCCCAACCCTTTAGCCATTGGGCTACCCTGTCCAATAACCAGGTCTAACCATAACTTTTGATGTGTTTATGAGAATTGAATAATTTCAGTGGATTTAGAAACTAGTCTTAAAGAGCTTTCCAGTGAGCACGCTCCCTGATAGGATCGTTGACTACCAAAAATAATACCTAAATACCTAACTAGTATAGTCGGGCAAGTAGGGTCGAACCACTCAGGAAGGACAAATTAATTCACTAAATGAATTAAGTTCACTATTACTAACAAGGTTAAAATATGGGTTGAATGATTGACTAAACTAAACAAAATAATTAAACTGACTAATAAGAACGCAATGAAATCGAATTGATTAAAACTATATAACTAAAACCTAGGGCTGACAGGATCCACTATGCAACAATCATGATTCAAGTGACAATAATCAGGATGGGAATGAACTTAGGTAAACAGAATTATACTGCTTTCGCTAATAAAATCCCACAATGAACTACAAAATTGGCTCTCGCGTTAAGTAATTAAAGGCTCGATTGATATTAAACTTACACTCAACTCGCAGCTCTCGCATCTAAAGTGGAATGAATTAAACTTGCAAAACTAGTTGGCCAGACTAAAATTGCAATCACTACAAAGCATATCAATCAAATTTACCAAGACAAACCAAGTTTAAACCCTAAAAACTAACAAGAATCATGATTATAGCATAGTTTCACCAAGCCCTAGAAGAAAATCTACTCACTATTCATAATTAAATCAACAAAAGCAATAACAATAAAAACCCTAGAATTCATGATTGAGACATAGAGAAATTGATACTAGCAATCAACAATAATAGTAATCAAAAGCAATGAACAAAACAAATAAAGAATAAATCGATGGAGAATACCTTGAGAACTTGAAATCAATGGAGAATTGCAAAAGTTAGGGTTTGAAGGAAGAAGAAAGAGGGGAAAAACTATTGTGACTCAGCAATAAAAAAAAAAGTATGAGGCAGGGTCAATATCTCTTTTAGTTTTCCTATTTATATTTTCTAAACAAACTCCCTAATTAAAGATTAAAAATAAAATAAAAACAAGGAGCAATAAAGAGGAGACTCTAAATCACACATGACAGCAGGTTGCTCGACCATTGGGCGCTGGACAGCCATTGGACGAGGCAGTAGCAGCCGTTGCAAAGCAACCAAAGTCATCGGGCGCTGGTTCGCTTCCTGAACCGCTGGGTCAACTTTGACGGGCCGTAACTTGAGCTACAGACGTCTTATGGAGGCATATGACCTATCGTTGTGAAGCTCTTCGAGTCTAGTTTCCAATGCAACTTGAATCGCATTAATCCGATAAGTACATCTCGAGATATGACCAAAATAGTGCAAGGTGGTCAAATTGATCTTTCGTAAACAATGTTATTTCTTCAATTCTAGCTCATATTAATAACCCCAATAAGCTATGCCATTACCCTTATGAATGTTAACTGAGCTTCATATGATGTAAATCTTCGTATAGAACATCCATCATCACCAACTCTCCTTCTACAATCATCCACTTCGTGTCATCTTGCTCCGAAAGCTTCCAAATAGCTATAAAACTACCCGAAAAGTTAAGAAACACAAACGAAGCGTAATAGAGCACAAAATAGATAATTAGTGCAGTTAATGCCTAAAATGCAACTATATGGACTAATATGCAACTAAATATGCAACTAAAAACTCTATATGAAAGTGACTCATCACTCCCGAGAAGACTTCTAGTGAAGGAGTTTTGCCTTTCGTAAGTTTGGAATGTTTCTTCTGGAATCTGTTATCGTACGCACAGGGTTACTAGAAGTCTTAATTCTCTTATCTTGTATCTTAATTTCCTAATCATATTAGGTTACTTAGTATTATTTAGATGAGGGATCACTTCTTGTAAAGGATTGTCTTCACTCTCATTATTTTTATTCTTAGTTTTAGTTTGAGTTTTCTTCTCCTTTTTCTTTCTAGCATTTAATTGAAACCCTATTTTCTTGTTCTTCATTGATACATGAGTTCTATTAGTTTCCTTCATTGATTTTCGTAATCATGTTATCCTTTGTAGATTCGATTAGTTTATTATTTATTTCATGATTGAGTAGTTTTTATTTCTAGGGTTCGGAATCCATGTTTATATGCTATGAATCTTGATTGATGTTATTAATGGTTTGATTAGTCATTGATAATTCTAATTGATGAGGTTTATTCTGTTAATCTTGCAACTGATCAATTGTCTGATTAAATCTTGAACGAGTCATAGATCAAGAGATAGTACTCTTTAGAGGCATACGTATAATTAGCAAATCTAATTACGTTAGCGACCGTATTGCATATGTTGATTTGAGAGCGTTAAGAGCCGACCGTAGGATTAACTTCGTGCTCTAGATATTTGATCAATTGAACTATTAATGGTATTTTGATAGATTATAAATATGAACATGGTGAATCATTACCCTAGATCTTTTTAATTTGATTTTCTTATTTATTAGTTTAGAACCTTCATTCCCATGTTTATGCTTTTATTTAGCTTTCCCCATACCTAAAGAAGATAGATTAGAATAATCATCTCTCTGTGGATTCGACCTTACTTACCTTACTACATTTTTAGGAGGTTTTGCTAGGAATTATTTTTGACGGGTTTACGACATCGGTGGGTGGGAGATTGAAGAGGTGAGAGAATGGCAAATGGTATAATGGGAATATAAATTCATCGAGGGGGGCCATATATGTATTTTGGTGTATTTAGGGCGTTACTAGCAAAAATTAATGAATTCATCGAGGTGGGGCCATATATGTATTTTGGTGTATTTAGGGCGTTACTAGCAAAAATTAGTGCGACGTTTAGCAATTCAATTAGTTTGCAATAATTTGTAAATGAATATTTTTCTTAAATAAGTGAATATGATTGGACAATTGATACCGTAATCCCCGAATGACAAGTACCAATCTTGTAGTCACTGCCTTAGCTTTTGAGTCTGATAAGTGGGTTTTTAATGCACTTTTTGGACTCCTTTTAGCTCATTTTGATCTTATTTCTCCCATTTCTTCCCTCTTTTTCCTCCCTTTCCCCTTCTGTTTCATTCACTTGGTCATTCTTGATCATAGTGATATTTTGCTAGATTTTCAGTCATTTGCCATGTTCTTAATATAGGTGGGACTACCTAAGACGGCTACAAGTTGTAGAATCGGCAAAGGAAGCAATGAAAATAAAGCACACGTTGAGAAATGGTGCGCTCGCACCCAGGGCCGTTCCTGAGTATTATTGGGCTTGTGGCAATATATGAAAATGGGCCCCTAATACATAAGAGATTTAATAAAATATGCACGTTTTAAGGATAAAAACTAATTATTTACCAGCAACTGTTTCTTAAAAAAAGCGAACTTTTTCATTTTTATATGATTAATATATCTAATACTCCCTCCGTCCTAGAAAGATATGAACACTTGTTGGTTTACGTAATTTAAAGTGATAAGTTGTAGTGTGGTTATCAAATGTTATTTTTATTGAAAAATATATGTGATAGGAGTTGGTGGGTATCTTTTATTGAAAAATAGAAAAATCACATAATAATAGTGGGACCATGTAAAAAATAAAGTTGTTCAAACTGATATGGAACAAACAAACAAAAAAAGTCATCAGACTTTCGTGGGATGGATGGAGAAGCCCGTAATAAACAAATAAACTAATAAAATTGGAATATTGAAATATAGAATACACTTTATTACCCAGGCCAACACCTAAAATGAATTGTGAAATCTAATAGGTTGTAGTCTGTATGTACACATTATTTTTTAACATTTACAATTTTAAGGTATATAAGATACAAAATCATACTCTTTTTAACTTAAAAAATGAAATAATATGGTGGTGGAAAGGAAAATCAACAAGCAAGTTGGAGTTGTTGTAAAAAGAAAATAAAAAAAGAAGATAAAAGGAATATAAGAGAGAACATTTAAGAAAATAAAAAAGAAAAGGAAAGTAATAGGAGAACATTTAAGAAAATAAAAAAGAGAATGAAAGTAACAGGACTACAGGAGAGCATTTAAGAATCAAAAAAGAGAGGAATGTCATGAATGAGATTTGAACCCGCGAAGGCGTGCACCTTCAATATTCCCACAAAACAAACTACCATCTTTGCCAAACTAGACAGTTATCATGTTAATGCTAAATCAAATACTTAACACATTTCAGATTTCTGGGCCCTGGGCGGGCCCTGCTCGCACCATTCCCCATGCCTGCTGGCACAAAGGAGCACATAGTACAATATAATCTTGTATGCGGAACTTCGAATGGCCAGAACTTCCAAATCACAAATAGAATGAAGGTAATTCCAGTTGTAGGTGAAATCTCGTTTCGATAGCTTTCCAACGACTGATCATAAGCTTGATTTGGATCTCAAACGAATGAATTATGCCCGTTTTAAGTTGAACTGTCGGACCAGAGCAGAGCAGTTGGTGCTCCCGCTCCAAACTAGTGCAACCGCACCACTTGCGAGGTGCGCCCGCACCTTTCGACGGATTGTTGTACTTCGAGATCGGTGTGTTTGGTGCGCCCGCTTTGTTTGTCTTTGTGCGCCCGCACCATTTATATCAGTCTAAAATTTGTAAGGCCTCGTGCCTAATAAAAACAATAGGATGGTTTATTTGGAGATTATGCTTTATTCTAGATTCTTGATTCTTAGAGAGTTTATTAGGAATTTAGGATTCCCCCTAAAGAGAAAAACATATTGGTTTGTCTTAGATTTCGATTTATAGATTAATTAAGGTTGTTTATTTCTACACATTCAAGGTACTTTTTATTAATTTAAGAAAGTTTTCAGTTTTATTCATCCTTTTCATTGTTATTCTCTATTCCTCATAGTTATAGATCTTAGAGTATTGTAGTTTCATAATTGTTTATTTCTATTATATTAATCATCCCTTAATCATGTTTAGCCCTAGTTAGTAATAAATTTCATATTTTGTGTTTAGATTCCATGATTAGTGAGTAGTCTCCTATCTATGGTTAAGGTGAAGGTATAAATTAAGGTTTTCATGTATTATGAATGTAATTGTGATGATCTAATGATGATTATGATTGATCTTGGAGTTTTGAGGCCTTATGATATATATTGATCACATTTATGCTTTGGTATTTTGATTACAAATATTCTTAATCAAATTTTGAACCCTTTTATCATCCCCATGGATCAACTTAATTTTTAGGCCAAGCTATTGGGTAAAAATTGAGGGGATCCTTATATTAGGGGTTTTCCGTACTTATTGGATCTCTTAATCAATCGACTAAAGACCATTCGAGAGAGGATTTAGTTGATTGATTAAACGATTATTCTTGACGACCATTCGAGAGAGGACTCGAGTATTTTAGAGGAGAACTAAACCTTGCATAATTATCGCCTTTGAATCACAATTGCACTAATGATCATTGTTCAGTTTTGATTCATACTAGTAGCCTTAACTCTAGTGTTTTCTCATTGATATTTTCATCTCCTATTTATTTGCTAGTTTGTTGATCGTAGTTAGTTATTAGTTGTTACTTAACCTTTCTAAACCCCAAATACCTTTCAATTAGGTAATTTAGGATTGTTAGACTTTAATCAATCCCAATTTTCCTATGGATCGATCCTTGACTTGCCTTTACTACATTGACTTCCCTTTACTACATTCTTAGTAATTGCTTGTTTGGAGTTATAAATATTGTTTAAAAAGTAATTTTTTAATTTTATTTATAACACACTAAAAACCTCTTATCATAGTCCTCTACATTTATTAGTAGTCACACTAATCGCTTGTTTGATAGAAGATTTGGAAGGAAAAGAAAATAAGCTGGAAAGAAATATTTTTGTTTCCCATGTTTGCTTCAAAAATAACATCACAAGTGATAGGGAATAGAATGAAGTGGAAGGAAAGCCTCTGTACAAAATTTTCATTTTCCTTTCCTTTCCTCCCAAAAGTGGAGGAACTTGGAAGGAAAGAGAAAATTTGAACCAAATATGAAAAATTAAAGGTTTTTCTTTTCTTTTCTTTTCCCTTCATTTTTTTTACTAAATACGAATCAAACAGGCTATAAATATAAATTTATGTGCCTTACTCAAAAATTTCTCTTTCTCTAATTAGGGAAATATAAATACAAACTTAAAGCTTGGACCACCCAAACCAAGGGCAAATTCCGTTGTTAGTTTTAGGTCTCGAGTGGTGGTTTGTGACATATTGATGGTGTAATCTTCCATCATTTTAAATTAGCAAGCAAATCAACCAGTCACGGATCATTCTCACACTCACAACACACATAGTAAAGAAACTTAATACTTTAGATAACAGAATTTGACTTTTGCACTATTCTATCACACTCTGTGCTTTGACCGTGTTTTGTAATTTTTACGTAAGAAAAGATATAGTCATGTGTGATCTTGTTGGATTCGTGTCAATATATACTTTTAGAATGTCAAATATAAGTTTTACAAGTAGGGAATTAGAGATATTAATAGTTAAAGTTATGCATTGACAAGTATGCTTTGAGAAGTGTGTCAAGTATTTTGAAACAGAGAAAATATAAATACATGTTTCTGTTCACAAATTTCTGCTAACACTCTGTACCTTCCAAAGTGATAGTAGAACTATATGAAGAAGAAGAAGAATTATAAAAGCAACAAATACAAGGTTCTCAAAACATAAGTATGCTTCACCCTATAAAAGCAACATCGCAAAGCACTTGTGATCACATCCTCTCAATCAAAGCATCCAAATGATTCAATGCCTATCCAAGAGTAAAAAAACATCCAAGAGAAACCAAGCCTTATTATATAAAAAGAACTAGGAATCAAGGAAAGAGTTCTCACCGGTGGCACTCCTATCTTTGTGGCGAGTATAAGATAAACTCGATCGCTCTCCGCCCACAAATATGCATAAGATGTGCATATGAATCAATTTTTGTAGCCTAAGTTACTAAAAAGACACCATCCCATCTCACCAACACTCGTGTTTGAAATGGTAAAAATAGCACTCAACCTACAAAAGTCGACTCGAAATGCAACACATACTCCTTAATCTTGGCAAGATACTAAATCTAGAAGACACATATAAAAGCATGATTATCAGGAAGGTCTTTATTAAGCTTGTAATGGGGCTTAGGTCAAGGGTAGGATAAAATTTGGGAATATGTGAGCTAGAAGTCCATTTTAGGGGAGCAAAATCCAATAAGTAACATAGCCTAAAGATGAGGCTAAAACAACTCCAATCAACTTCAAACTCAATACTACCAAATCAACCAAACAATTGAAAAACACCACTATATCATCATCAAATTGGGATAGATTTACAACTTGCAAAGGCGAAAATGTACAACTAAATAAAAGAATTGAAACTAATTTTTGGATTTTTTTTTTTTTTTTCTTTTTTTTTGTTTTTGATTTTTTCGCCTTGCATAAATGTTTTTATTTGATATAGATGATGATGATACAACAAACTATTAAAACACACTCCGATAATGAGGAAACAATCCACCCATCTCCAATAACGAGCCAAAATGACAACAACATCACTCACCAACTAACCAAAATGCTCCCCCAAGCTAGACTTGGGTTAATCAAATGAGGCCAAAAAGGTTTGTAATGTGGGTAATCATGAAAGAAATTGTATGGCTCAAAATAAGGGATCAAGTGAAAATTAAAATTTTGTTCTTTTAAATCAATGTAGGACGGCTCCTAACAAATGAGGGCCTTCTATCATGCTCATCATGCAATTGTACGGCTAGCCGGACTAGTACCAAACCAAGATCGAGATCGGTGACACACCGGGGAACTAAACACACAAGAAGGAAATAATAAGATAGAAATCAAAGCTCAAATCCTTACAAGTTAAACTCTTCCCTGTTCCAAACAATAGACGATAAGGCTCAGAAACTCAAGTTCAGTAATACCAAGGAATCTGAAAAGAAACCAAGAGTTTACAATGACGAGTTTCAGTAATCACAAGTTCCAAAAATTTAACCATAGGGCACAGAGAAACATACTCAGTAAAAGAATCCAGTAGTAATTTCAAGGGAGGATGAAACCATGCAACAATCCTAAGAAAGCAATAAAGATAAGTATCCCTCCCCCAAGCTAAATGAGACACAGTGTCCTCACTGTACAAATGCATACAACTAGGAGAAAGGGAAAGAAGAAGCTTACTCAGTACAAGCTTCGCCTACCGAAGATGGTGCGACAGTAGCATCAATAGAGGGAGCGGTGAGGCCGAAGCTCCTATTTGATGACGCAAGGAAATAACCGCGAGAATCGGTTGCCTTGACTCTCCTTTCAAGGTTGTCTATGCGATCAAGCAAATCTCGAGAGAATCTAGCAAAACAATCCATGAAGAGCTGAAACTCCCTTGTGGTGACTGGGGCAGAGGGTGGAGTGCTAGGATCACAAACATGGGAGCCAGACATGGGAGAGAAGGGATGAGCAGGGCCGAAGATGGTGCGTGGATCCGGCGACACATAAGTGCAAGCGGCGGCACATGGTTCATCAAGTGCTAGAGGTGTAGAAGATGAAGCACTCGGAGCGAACAACGAGCACCGGGGTTGCTCAAACGGGTTGCAGGAGTAGGCAAACGAGCATAAGGAACTTTTGCAGCATCCT
This sequence comes from Beta lomatogona, assembly GCA_947646795.1. Lineage (NCBI taxonomy): Eukaryota > Viridiplantae > Streptophyta > Magnoliopsida > Caryophyllales > Amaranthaceae > Beta > Beta lomatogona. The sequence goes on from CANSNZ010000057.1 coordinate 83,771, forward strand.
TTCCTTCGCCTTTGACAAACCATTCGTAGTTATGGCCACCTAGTGTCACTAACCATTTATAATTATTCTCCATTTGCCTTATATCAAGGAGGGCGTATCCAGATAACATGTCAAGAGAAGATAAGTCAACTCCAAAATGCTTGGCAAAAATAGTGACAAAACTACCCATAGTGATAGAACCTGTATTATGGTCACGTTCCCATATGAAAGCTTCGATCAAGAACAGTCCAAAGTTGAGTTGACCCATCCTAGCGGGATCGGGATCACCATGAACAAACCACCATAACATCCGAAAGTCATTTGTAGCAACCTGTCCCATCTCCCCTTAAGGATAGAAAGCCTGGAGCGAAATCGATGCAAGATGCGAATAGCGGGATTGACAAAAGCAAAGGACTTTGTTGAACCAACTACCCAATCACTACGACCCGTGACTTCTTTCCAAAACTGTTTAGGAACAAAAATCCTTTCATTGGCATTATCACAAAAGGATTTAAATGACTCCGGACCAACAGTGCCTTCAAGAGGCAAGTGAAATAGCTCATTAACCTTTCTTGGACTCATGCTCCTTGTCACACCACCAATAGAGAAAGAAATATCACCCTTCTTCGAAACAACCTCAAGAGACGAGAGAAACTCAAGAACCAAAGTTGGATAAACCTCTTCTTTCAAATGTAGAATCATCGAAAACCCATGTTTTAGTGCAACTTGCTCCAAACAATCATCAACCCCTAACTGCTTAGCATCTTGAGGTGAGTAGCGGAGGGTAGGTTTGACTCGCCGCTTCTGAAGAGTGGCGCGTAGGTCTTGTTGAGATCAACTTAACCATGAGAAATTGAGTTGTGATGAAGAAGGTGGGTTAGGTTCGGGCGCGGGTGGACGAGGTGGCACGAGAGCTTGCTTCTTTTTGGTAGTCTTTGTAGTGCTCAAAGAAGTAGCTTTGGACTTGTATTTGGAAAGGTCTCTTTTGGTGGGTTTCATAATGCCAATTACGTGACAACACCAAATAAGCAACCAAAAATCACTTTTATAACGCAAGTCACCAATGTAACAAGGCACTAATCACAACAGAATTTCACCACAAATATTTATGAATTTGATCAAAATAATTAACCAACTTCACAAAGTCAATGTGTAGCACTTTAGCAAATCACCACTAAACCACCTAAAGAATAATAATAATATCAATAAAGAATATTAAAATTCACTCTTCAAGAATGGATGAATGCAACTTACTCTAACTCAATCTCCTTGCTTGGGAATAGGTTGAACAACTATAAAAGAAGTCCAAATTAGTCCAAGAAAACTCTAATACTCCAAATTGCTAATGAATAAGTAAAAATCAAAATCCCCAAGTTAATTTCTGAGATTAGGGTTCTGAATTTTTTTTTCTGCTTGAGCACAGGGCAGCAGCAAGGAGGAGCGGCGGTGGTGCCGCTGGTGGCGACGGCGCAGGTGGTGCGCCGCGGTGGTGACGCAGGCAGGCGGTGGCGCGGCGGTCTTGCTCGCCGAGAGAAGAGGGGTTTCGAGCCCCTGTTTTTATGCGAAACAGAGCAGCAGCGGGGGGACGTCGGCTGCTGCGGTAGCTGGCGACGCCGTTCCGGTGGTGGCGCGGCGGCTGGTGGTGGCGCGGTGCGGGTTCGATCGGTGGGCGAGAGAAGAAGAGGGGTTGAGCGTGCGTTTTTTTTTTTTAATCTCTTTGTTTCCCCCTAATTTCTTCCTTTTCTCTTGTTTTTTTCAGCTTGCAATACCCAGCGCACAGTGAATATCCAGCGGGCTGGACAGAATGTTTGAGATCAGACGGGTACAAGATCCATTGGGCGATGGACAGTCAGCGTGCTAGGCAGAAACAAGCACTCACGCGCATTAGAAAACCCATTGGGCGATGGAAATACATTGGGACATGAACTAAATCGCCATTCCACCTACACAAGCTTTCAAACTACGACAAACACACATTGCTAGTTCGTTAGTGACTAAAAATAAATAAATAAAAATAAAAATGAATTCAAGTGAATCCAAAAATTAAAAACAATTTAGTACTAACCTAAATATATTGAATTCAAGTGAACCCAATTCAAAAATATTTTGTTCTTTTCAATTTTTTTTTTAATTTTTTTTGTTATAAAAACAAAATAAACTAAACTACAACAAAAAAAACAAAAAAGTAAAACCCAAAATAAAAAGAAAAGAGTTAAAAAATTCGGGTTGCCTCCCGAAAAGCGCTTATTTATGGTCGTAAGCTAGACCGTGGTTTCTCATATGCTCAATGGGAGTTGGGGTCGTGGAAATTGATCTCTTCGACCAACCCAACTAAGTCGCCTTCATAATAGTGCTTAAGACGTTGTCCGTTGACTTTGAACTTCTCACCCTTGTTGTTTTGAAGCTCAACGAACCCGAACTTACTCACCATAATGACAGTGAATGGACCGCTCCACCTAGACTTCAACTTTCCAGGGAAAAAGCCGCAATCTAGAGTTGAACAATAACACTTTGTCACCCACTTGAAAGCCTCTCTTCACAATTTTTTTATCGTGCCATCTTTTAGTCTTCTCCTTGTAAATCCGAGCACTATCATAAGCAGATAATCGAAACTCATCCAACTCATTAAGTTGAAGAAGCCTCTTCTCCCTCGCAAGCTTGTGATCCATGTTAAGCTCACGAATTGCCCAATGAGCTTTATACTCTAACTCAACAGGAAGATGACAAGACTTTCCGTACACAAGCCGATATGGTGAAGTGCTCGATAGGTGTTTTGAAAGGCTGTTCCGTAAGCCCAAAGTGTGTCATCGAAGCTTCATGCTCCAATCTTTCCTAGACTTTGCAACCACCTTTTCCAATATAGATTTGATCTCGCGGTTAGAAACCTCGACTTGACCACTCGTTTGAGGATGATATGCAAGCCCAGTACGATGATAAACTCCATACTTCTTGAGAAGAGAATCCAGCTTTCGTTCATGGAAGTGAGAACCGCCATCACTAATGAGAGCTCTTGGAACCCCAAATCTCGGAAATATGATTTTGCTAAGAAGCTTAATGACCACCTTAGAGTCATTGGTGGGAGATGCGATGGCTTCTACCCACTTGGAGACATAATCGACAGCGACCAAGATGTAGCAATTCCCATTAGAAGATGGGAAAGGTCCCATATAATCGACACCCCCAAACATCAAAGATTTCAACTTCAAGAATACCGGTTTGGGGCATCTCAATGCCGCCTCGAAATGTTGCCGGTCCTCCGGCAAGAATCACATGACATAACAAAGGACTGAGCATCCTTGAACATCGTAGGCCAAAAGAAGCCGGACTCATTCAGCTTGCGAACGGTTTTAGAAGGTCCATGATGCCCCCCATAGGGTGAGCTATGACAACGTTGGAGGATCCCATGGACCTCCCACTCAGGAATGCACCTGCGATAAATTCCATCTGCACACTCACGAAAAAGAAAAGGATCATCCCAAAAATAGTATCTAACATCATGCAAGAACCTTTTCTTTTTTTGCTGGTAGGACAAATCGGGGAGGCAAAATGCCGCCTACCACAAAATTAGCATAATCCGCAAACCACGGACTCTGTGATGTGACTGCAAACAAATGATCATCAGGAAAAGAATCATCAATAGGAGAGGAGATCTTACCATCATCATACCTGATTCTAGACAAGTGGTCTGCAACTACATTCTCCGCCCCTTTCTTATCACGAATTTCAATATCAAACTCTTGGAGCAAGAGAATCCACCTAATAAGCCTTGGTTTGGCTTCCTTCTTAGCAATAAGGTACTTTAAAGCTGCATGGTCAGTATATACAATAACCTTGGAACCAAGAAGATAAGATCTAAATTTTTCCAAAGCATAAATAACAGCTAAAAGTTCATTCTCTATGGTGGCATAGTTGACTTGAGCCTTATCCAAAGTCTTGCTAGCATAGTAAATGGCATGCAAGACCTTGTCCTTTCTTTGGCCTAGCACAGCTCCAACCGCATAATCACTTGCATCGCACATAATCTCGAATGGGAGTGCCCAATCAGGAGGACGAATGATGGGTGCGGTTATGAGAGCTTGCTTAATCCTGTTAAAAGACTCAACACACGGTCAGTAAAATCAAAAGGTGCATCCTTGAGAAGGAGTTGGGTTAGTGGTTTAGCAATTTTAGAAAAATCTTGAATAAAGCGGCGGTAAAACCCCGCATGACCAAGAAAACTCCTTACCCCCTTCACATTAACTGGTGGGGGTAATTGCTCAATCACCTGTACCTTGGCTCGATCTACCTGTATGCCCTTATCAAGAAACAATGTGGCCAAGTACCACACCCTCATTCACCATAAAGTGACACTTTTCCCAATTCAACACCAAATTACATTCTTCACATCTTTTCAAAACTTTAGTGAGATTAGCCAAGCAATAGTCAAAAGAACTACCATACACACTAAAGTCATCCATAAAGACTTCCATGATAGACTCTATGAAATTAGAAAAAATGTTCATCATGCAACGCTGAAAGGTAGCTGGTGCATTACACAAACCAAATGACATTCTACGGTACGCAAAAGTGCCATAAGGACATGTGAATGTTGTCTTTTCTTGATCATCAGGATGAATGGGAATTTGGAAAAAACCAGAATAACCATCCAAATAACAAAAATATTTATGACAAGCTAACCTTTCAAGCATTTGATCAATGAAGGGGAGAGGGAAATGATCCTTTTTAGTAGCTAGATTCAATCTCCCGTAATCAATGCACATACGCCTAACCAAAGGAGTTCTAGTGGGAATTAATTCATTTTTGTCATTCTTTACAACAATCATCCCACCTTTCTTAGGAACCACTTGTACAAGACTTACCCACTTAGATGCGGCAATAGGAAAGATAATGCCTGCGTCAAGTAACTTCAATACCTCACTTTTCACGACTTCTTGCATGTTAGGATTTAAGCGCCTTTGTGGTTGAATACAAGGCTTATGATCCTCTTCCAAATGAATCCTATGCATGCAAAAGTCGGGACTAATACCCTTCATATCATCAACACTATACCCAATGGCCTTTTTATGAGTTTTCAAAACATCCAAAAGTTGGGAAAGTTGGGCATCATTGAGTGTAGTGCTAACAATAACATGGTGGAGCTCTTGCTCATCAAGAAAAGCATACTTAAGATGGGAAGGAAGAGGTTTTAGTTCGGGTTTCTTTACTTCAACCTTGCATGTAGGCCGAACTAACCTCTTCACTCGTTGGCTCTCGCTATGACTAAGCTCTTCATTACAAAGAGCTCGCTCAATGGCGTCTATTTCATCCTTCCAAATGCGAGCATCACCTGTAGAAGATTCAAGACAAAGAACGGCCTCCAAAGGATCTTTCATAAGAGTTTGGGGCAAGTTATCATGACAAATCACATCAACTACATCAATAGCATAACATTTTTCCTCAAGCATGGGACTTTTCAAAGCAGTACTCAAATTGAAAGTCACATTATCATCCCCCACAGAAAGTGTAAGTCTACCATTTTTCACATCAATTACAGCTCCTGCAGTATGAAGGAAAGGTCTCCCTAAAATAATAGGAATTTGCTTACCTTCCTCCATATCAAGAACAATAAAATCAACAGGGATATAAAACTTACCAACTCTAACAGGAACATCCTCCAAAACACCCAAAGGGTATTTAACAGAATGGTCGGCCATTTGTAGAGAAATATTGGTAACTTTTAAATCACCCATATTCAGTTTAGAACAGACAGAAAAAGGCATTACACTTACACTAGCCCCTAAATCACATAAAGCTTTATCAATAAACAATGTTCCAATGTGACAAGGGATGGAGAAACTACTAGGATCCTTCAATTTAGGAGGGGATTTATTTTGTAGCAAAGCACTACATTCTTTAGTAAAAGCAACTGTCTCCACCTCACTAAAAGCTCTCTTCCTAGTCAATATGTCTTTCATGCATTTAGCATAAGCAGGCACTTGAGTAATTAATTCAGTGAAAGGAACTGTTACCTGCAAATTCTTAACCACATCCAAGAACTTACCGAACTGCTTGTCAAGCTTGCTTTTCACTTGACGGTTGGGAAAAGGAAGTTTGATAGGAGGCACTTGCAAAGCCTCTTCTTTTTCTTTCTCCTTCTCTTGTGCCGTCTCAGAAGGTGCTTCATCAACAACCACTTCAGAAATGCCATCATCTTGTGAAACTGGCTCTACATCAATAGGCATGGGAGGCTCATCATAACTCAAACCACTCCTTGTAGAGATTGCATTCGCGGTTTCCTTGCCTTGTGGTTGAGAAGGTTGGCCTGGCAAGGCCCCTGCTTGTCTAGTAGAGCTAGAGGCGGCTAATTGAGCAACTTGAGTTTCAAGCATTTTGTTGTGAATACTGAGCTGCTCAATCTATTTGACCATTTGAGTCATCATGGTTTTCAATTCCCCAATTCGGATTGGGGTTATTGATTCTGAAACTGTTGTTGCTGCTGATGGCCCAGAGGGGGCCTTTGGAACCCAGGTGGTCCCTGATTTGGCTGATACGGCTGATGTTGCCCATATTGTTGTAGTGCTTGCGGTGGAAAGTGTTGTTGTTGAGGATTTAACACATTGTTGCTGCGATATGGCAAGTTAGGGTGATTCCGAATACCTGGATAGTAGCTATTGTTGTTGAAAGGAGGACGAGCTTGAAAAGCATTGACTTGCTCTTGCCCTCCCATAGCTCCATTGGGATTAACAGAACACTCCATAAAAGAATGACCATGCACACCACAAAAATCACATGCAACTCCACCTTGGCTAGAAGTAGCCATAGCATTGACAGGCATAGATGTGTTAGCTCCAATGCGCATCCCATCAATTTTCTCATTCAAAGCCGAAATCTGTGATGATAGAAGGGAATAAGTTTCAACTTCATGCTTCCCTTTCCTTGGTGCTTGAGCTGCGCGCCTAGAAGAGCTATTCCATTGATTTTCAGCAAGGGTATCCAAGAGTGAAATAGCTTCAGAGTTTGTTTGTTCATGAATGAGCCGCCGGCTGCACCATCTACCATCCTCTTGGTCTCATTATCAAGACCATTATAGAAAGATTGCATTAGAAACTCCTTCTCTATACCGTGATGAGGGCACATATATTGATAGTCCTTGAACCTCTCCCAAGCATCATGAAAAGTCTCCCCCGCATCTTGTGAGAAACTATAGAGCTTACTTCACTAGAAAAGCATTAGATAATTGCTCCCAAGTGGTGATGGTGTTGGGAAGAGAGTTATACCAACGTTGAGCTTTGCCTGCCAAAGAGAAACGAAAGAGGTACAAGTAGAGCTCTTCGTCAGTCATCCCAGTAATCTTTTGGAGAGAGCATGCTTGAAGGAATTTCTGAAGATGATCAACGGGTTCTTCATTGTCAAGACCATAAAATTGATGTCCCGTGATCATATTCATAACATGGGATTTGATGTCAAAGTTTCCAGCAGTAGTGGTCGGCATCCTAATCCCCGCAGTCACATTGCTAGCCTTGGGCTGCGTAGACTGCCTAAGAGTTCTCTCGGGAGCCTCCGCCGCCATTTCAGAAGATTGAGAGGCCTTTCGAGCTAGTTTACGGGCCTCTGCTCTCCTTTTCTTTGCACTTGCGTGTGTTCTACGAGCAGTTGCTTCAATCTCAGGATCAAAAAGCAAAGGTTGCTTATTGGTACTCCTGGTCATGCACAAAAACACTAAAACAGACGTAAGTACGCTCGAAGAACAGTTGTTCTCCGAGTGGGTTAGCAAAAGCAAACGCTAAATTCAAAAAGTAAAATTATTGCCCTCCCCGGCAACGGCGCCAAATTTTGATAGGATCGTTGACTACCAAAAATAATACCTAAATACCTAACTAGTATAGTCGGGCAAGTAGGGTCGAACCACTCAGGAAGGACAAATTAATTCACTAAATGAATTAAGTTCACTATTACTAACAAGGTTAAAATATGGGTTGAATGATTGACTAAACTAAACAAAATAATTAAACTGACTAATAAGAACGCAATGAAATCGAATTGATTAAAACTATATAACTAAAACCTAGGGCTGACAGGATCCACTATGCAACAATCATGATTCAAGTGACAATAATCAGGATGGGAATGAACTTAGGTAAACAGAATTATACTGCTTTCGCTAATAAAATCCCACAATGAACTACAAAATTGGCTCTCGCGTTAAGTAATTAAAGGCTCGATTGATATTAAACTTACACTCAACTCGCAGCTCTCGCATCTAAAGTGGAATGAATTAAACTTGCAAAACTAGTTGGCCAGACTAAAATTGCAATCACTACAAAGCATATCAATCAAATTTACCAAGACAAACCAAGTTTAAACCCTAAAAACTAACAAGAATCATGATTATAGCATAGTTTCACCAAGCCCTAGAAGAAAATCTACTCACTATTCATAATTAAATCAACAAAAGCAATAACAATAAAAACCCTAGAATTCATGATTGAGACATAGAGAAATTGATACTAGCAATCAACAATAATAGTAATCAAAAGCAATGAACAAAACAAATAAAGAATAAATCGATGGAGAATACCTTGAGAACTTGAAATCAATGGAGAATTGCAAAAGTTAGGGTTTGAAGGAAGAAGAAAGAGGGGAAAAACTATTGTGACTCAGCAATAAAAAAAAAAGTATGAGGCAGGGTCAATATCTCTTTTAGTTTTCCTATTTATATTTTCTAAACAAACTCCCTAATTAAAGATTAAAAATAAAATAAAAACAAGGAGCAATAAAGAGGAGACTCTAAATCACACATGACAGCAGGTTGCTCGACCATTGGGCGCTGGACAGCCATTGGACGAGGCAGTAGCAGCCGTTGCAAAGCAACCAAAGTCATCGGGCGCTGGTTCGCTTCCTGAACCGCTGGGTCAACTTTGACGGGCCGTAACTTGAGCTACAGACGTCTTATGGAGGCATATGACCTATCGTTGTGAAGCTCTTCGAGTCTAGTTTCCAATGCAACTTGAATCGCATTAATCCGATAAGTACATCTCGAGATATGACCAAAATAGTGCAAGGTGGTCAAATTGATCTTTCGTAAACAATGTTATTTCTTCAATTCTAGCTCATATTAATAACCCCAATAAGCTATGCCATTACCCTTATGAATGTTAACTGAGCTTCATATGATGTAAATCTTCGTATAGAACATCCATCATCACCAACTCTCCTTCTACAATCATCCACTTCGTGTCATCTTGCTCCGAAAGCTTCCAAATAGCTATAAAACTACCTGAAAAGTTAAGAAACACAAACGAAGCGTAATAGAGCACAAAATAGATAATTAGTGCAGTTAATGCCTAAAATGCAACTATATGGACTAATATGCAACTAAATATGCAACTAAAAACTCTATATGAAAGTGACTCATCACTCCCGAGAAGACTTCTAGTGAAGGAGTTTTGCCTTTCGTAAGTTTGGAATGTTTCTTCTGGAATCTGTTATCGTACGCACAGGGTTACTAGAAGTCTTAATTCTCTTATCTTGTATCTTAATTTCCTAATCATATTAGGTTACTTAGTATTATTTAGATGAGGGATCACTTCTTGTAAAGGATTGTCTTCACTCTCATTATTTTTATTCTTAGTTTTAGTTTGAGTTTTCTTCTCCTTTTTCTTTCTAGCATTTAATTGAAACCCTATTTTCTTGTTCTTCATTGATACATGAGTTCTATTAGTTTCCTTCATTGATTTCTGTAATCATGTTATCCTTTGTAGATTCAGATTAGTTTATTATTTATTTCATGATTGAGTAGTTTTTATTTCTAGGGTTCGGAATCCATGTTTATATGCTATGAATCTTGATTGATGTTATTAATGGTTTGATTAGTCATTGATAATTCTAATTGATGAGGTTTATTCTGTTAATCTTGCAACTGATCAATTGTCTGATTAAATCTTGAACGAGTCATAGATCAAGAGATAGTACTCTTTAGAGGCATACGTATAATTAGCAAATCTAATTACGTTAGCGACCGTATTGCATATGTTGATTTGAGAGCGTTAAGAGCCGACTGTAGGATTAACCTGTGCTCTAGATATTTGATCAATTGAACTATTAATGGTATTTTGATAGATTATAAATATGAACATGGTGAATCATTACCCTAGATCTTTTTAATTTGATTTTCTTATTTATTAGTTTAGAACCTTCATTCCCATGTTTATGCTTTTATTTAGCTTTCCCCATACCTAAAGAAGATAGATTAGAATAATCATCTCTCTGTGGATTCGACCTTACTTACCTTACTACATTTTTAGGAGGTTTTGCTAGGAATTATTTTTGACAGGTTTACGACATCAGTGGGTGGGAGATTGAAGAGGTGAGAGAATGGCAAATGGTATAATGGGAATATAAATTCATCGAGGGGGGGCCATATATGTATTTTGGTGTATTTAGGGCGTTACTAGCAAAAATTAATGAATTCATCGAGGTGGGGCCATATATGTATTTTGGTGTATTTAGGGCGTTACTAGCAAAAATTAGTGCGACGTTTAGCAATTCAATTAGTTTGCAATAATTTGTAAATGAATATTTTTCTTAAATAAGTGAATATGATTGGACAATTGATACCTGTAATCCCTGAATGACAAGTACCAATCTTGTAGTCACTGCCTTAGCTTTTGAGTCTGATAAGTGGGTTTTTAATGCACTTTTTGGACTCCTTTTAGCTCATTTTGATCTTATTTCTCCCATTTCTTCCCTCTTTTTCCTCCCTTTCCCCTTCTGTTTCATTCACTTGGTCATTCTTGATCATAGTGATATTTTGCTAGATTTTCAGTCATTTGCCATGTTCTTAATATAGGTGGGACTACCTAAGACGGCTACAAGTTGTAGAATCGGCAAAGGAAGCAATGAAAATAAAGCACACGTTGAGAAATGGTGCGCTCGCACCCAGGGCCGTTCCTGAGTATTATTGGGCTTGTGGCAATATATGAAAATGGGCCCCTAATACATAAGAGATTTAATAAAATATGCACGTTTTAAGGATAAAAACTAATTATTTACCAGCAACTGTTTCTTAAAAAAAGCGAACTTTTTCATTTTTATATGATTAATATATCTAATACTCCCTCCGTCCTAGAAAGATATGAACACTTGTTGGTTTACGTAATTTAAAGTGATAAGTTGTAGTGTGGTTATCAAATGTTATTTTTATTGAAAAATATATGTGATAGGAGTTGGTGGGTATCTTTTATTGAAAAATAGAAAAATCACATAATAATAGTGGGACCATGTAAAAAATAAAGTTGTTCAAACTGATATGGAACAAACAAACAAAAAAAGTCATCAGACTTTCGTGGGATGGATGGAGAAGCCCGTAATAAACAAATAAACTAATAAAATTGGAATATTGAAATATAGAATACACTTTATTACCCAGGCCAACACCTAAAATGAATTGTGAAATCTAATAGGTTGTAGTCTGTATGTACACATTATTTTTTAACATTTACAATTTTAAGGTATATAAGATACAAAATCATACTCTTTTTAACTTAAAAAATGAAATAATATGGTGGTGGAAAGGAAAATCAACAAGCAAGTTGGAGTTGTTGTAAAAAGAAAATAAAAAAAGAAGATAAAAGGAATATAAGAGAGAACATTTAAGAAAATAAAAAAGAAAAGGAAAGTAATAGGAGAACATTTAAGAAAATAAAAAAGAGAATGAAAGTAACAGGACTACAGGAGAGCATTTAAGAATCAAAAAAGAGAGGAATGTCATGAATGAGATTTGAACCCGCGAAGGCGTGCACCTTCAATATTCCCACAAAACAAACTACCATCTTTGCCAAACTAGACAGTTATCATGTTAATGCTAAATCAAATACTTAACACATTTCAGATTTCTGGGCCCTGGGCGGGCCCTGCTCGCACCATTCCCCATGCCTGCTGGCACAAAGGAGCACATAGTACAATATAATCTTGTATGCGGAACTTCGAATGGCCAGAACTTCCAAATCACAAATAGAATGAAGGTAATTCCAGTTGTAGGTGAAATCTCGTTTCGATAGCTTTCCAACGACTGATCATAAGCTTGATTTGGATCTCAAACGAATGAATTATGCCCGTTTTAAGTTGAACTGTCGGACCAGAGCAGAGCAGTTGGTGCTCCCGCTCCAAACTAGTGCAACCGCACCACTTACTGAGGTGCGCCCGCACCTTTCGACGGATTGTTGTACTTCGAGATCAGTGTGTTTGGTGCGCCCGCACCTGTTTGTGCTGTGCGCCCGCACCATTTATATCAAGTCTAAAATTTGTAAGGCCTCGTGCCTAATAAAAACAATAGGATGGTTTATTTGGAGATTATGCTTTATTCTAGATTCTTGATTCTTAGAGAGTTTATTAGGAATTTAGGATTCCCCCTAAAGAGAAAAACATATTGGTTTGTCTTAGATTTCAGATTTATAGATTAATTAAGGTTGTTTATTTCTACACATTCAAGGTACTTTTTATTAATTTAAGAAAGTTTTCAGTTTTATTCATCCTTTTCATTGTTATTCTCTATTCCTCATAGTTATAGATCTTAGAGTATTGTAGTTTCATAATTGTTTATTTCTATTATATTAATCATCCCTTAATCATGTTTAGCCCTAGTTAGTAATAAATTTCATATTTTGTGTTTAGATTCCATGATTAGTGAGTAGTCTCCTATCTATGGTTAAGGTGAAGGTATAAATTAAGGTTTTCATGTATTATGAATGTAATTGTGATGATCTAATGATGATTATGATTGATCTTGGAGTTTTGAGGCCTTATGATATATATTGATCACATTTATGCTTTGGTATTTTGATTACAAATATTCTTAATCAAATTTTGAACCCTTTTATCATCCCCATGGATCAACTTAATTTTTAGGCCAAGCTATTGGGTAAAAATTGAGGGGATCCTTATATTAGGGGTTTTCCGTACTTATTGGATCTCTTAATCAATCGACTAAAGACCATTCGAGAGAGGATTTAGTTGATTGATTAAACGATTATTCTTGACGACCATTCGAGAGAGGACTCGAGTATTTTAGAGGAGAACTAAACCTTGCATAATTATCGCCTTTGAATCACAATTGCACTAATGATCATTGTTCAGTTTTGATTCATACTAGTAGCCTTAACTCTAGTGTTTTCTCATTGATATTTTCATCTCCTATTTATTTGCTAGTTTGTTGATCGTAGTTAGTTATTAGTTGTTACTTAACCTTTCTAAACCCCAAATACCTTTCAATTAGGTAATTTAGGATTGTTAGACTTTAATCAATCCCAATTTTCCTATGGATCGATCCTTGACTTGCCTTTACTACATTGACTTCCCTTTACTACATTCTTAGTAATTGCTTGTTTGGAGTTATAAATATTGTTTAAAAAGTAATTTTTTAATTTTATTTATAACACACTAAAAACCTCTTATCATAGTCCTCTACATTTATTAGTAGTCACACTAACTGCTTGTTTGATAGAAGATTTGGAAGGAAAAGAAAATAACTGGAAAGAAATATTTTTGTTTCCCATGTTTGCTTCAAAAATAACATCACAAGTGATAGGGAATAGAATGAAGTGGAAGGAAAGCCTCTGTACAAAATTTTCATTTTCCTTTCCTTTCCTCCCAAAAGTGGAGGAACTTGGAAGGAAAGAGAAAATTTGAACCAAATATGGAAAATTAAAGGTTTTTCTTTTCTTTTCTTTTCCCTTCATTTTTTTTACTAAATACGAATCAAACAGGCTATAAATATAAATTTATGTGCCTTACTCAAAAGTTTCTCTTTCTCTAATTAGGGAAATATAAATACAAACTTAAAGCTTGGACCACCCAAACCAAGGGCAAATTCTGTTGTTAGTTTTAGGTCTCAGAGTGGTGGTTTGTGACATATTGATGGTGTAATCTTCCATCATTTTAAATTAGCAAGCAAATCAACCAGTCACGGATCATTCTCACACTCACAACACACATAGTAAAGAAACTTAATACTTTAGATAACAGAATTTGACTTTTGCACTATTCTATCACACTCTGTGCTTTGACCGTGTTTTGTAATTTTTACGTAAGAAAAGATATAGTCATGTGTGATCTTGTTGGATTCGTGTCAATATATACTTTTAGAATGTCAAATATAAGTTTTACAAGTAGGGAATTAGAGATATTAATAGTTAAAGTTATGCATTGACAAGTATGCTTTGAGAAGTGTGTCAAGTATTTTGAAACAGAGAAAATATAAATACATGTTTCTGTTCACAAATTTCTGCTAACACTCTGTACCTTCCAAAGTGATAGTAGAACTATATGAAGAAGAAGAAGAATTATAAAAGCAACAAATACAAGGTTCTCAAAACATAAGTATGCTTCACCCTATAAAAGCAACATCGCAAAGCACTTGTGATCACATCCTCTCAATCAAAGCATCCAAATGATTCAATGCCTATCCAAGAGTAAAAAAACATCCAAGAGAAACCAAGCCTTATTATATAAAAAGAACTAGGAATCAAGGAAAGAGTTCTCACCGGTGGCACTCCTATCTTTGTGGCGAGTATAAGATAAACTCGATCGCTCTCCGCCCACAAATATGCATAAGATGTGCATATGAATCAATTTTTTGTAGCCTAAGTTACTAAAAAGACACCATCCCATCTCACCAACACTCGTGTTTGAAATGGTAAAAATAGCACTCAACCTACAAAAGTCGACTCGAAATGCAACACATACTCCTTAATCTTGGCAAGATACTAAATCTAGAAGACACATATAAAAGCATGATTATCAGGAAGGTCTTTATTAAGCTTGTAATGGGGCTTAGGTCAAGGGTAGGATAAAATTTGGGAATATGTGAGCTAGAAGTCCATTTTAGGGGAGCAAAATCCAATAAGTAACATAGCCTAAAGATGAGGCTAAAACAACTCCAATCAACTTCAAACTCAATACTACCAAATCAACCAAACAATTGAAAAACACCACTATATCATCATCAAATTGGGATAGATTTACAACTTGCAAAGGCGAAAATGTACAACTAAATAAAAGAATTGAAACTAATTTTTGGATTTTTTTTTTCTTTTTTTTCTTTTTTTTTGTTTTTGATTTTTTCGCCTTGCATAAATGTTTTTATTTGATATAGATGATGATGATACAACAAACTATTAAAACACACTCCGATAATGAGGAAACAATCCACCCATCTCCAATAACGAGCCAAAATGACAACAACATCACTCACCAACTAACCAAAATGCTCCCCCAAGCTAGACTTGGGTTAATCAAATGAGGCCAAAAAGGTTTGTAATGTGGGTAATCATGAAAGAAATTGTATGGCTCAAAATAAGGGATCAAGTGAAAATTAAAATTTTGTTCTTTTAAATCAATGTAGGACGGCTCCTAACAAATGAGGGCCTTCTATCATGCTCATCATGCAATTGTACAGCTAGCCAGACTAGTACCAAACCAAGATCGAGATCAGTGACACACCAGGAACTAAACACACAAGAAGGAAATAATAAGATAGAAATCAAAGCTCAAATCCTTACAAGTTAAACTCTTCCCTGTTCCAAACAATAGACGATAAGGCTCAGAAACTCAAGTTCAGTAATACCAAGGAATCTGAAAAGAAACCAAGAGTTTACAATGACGAGTTTCAGTAATCACAAGTTCCAAAAATTTAACCATAGGGCACAGAGAAACATACTCAGTAAAAGAATCCAGTAGTAATTTCAAGGGAGGATGAAACCATGCAACAATCCTAAGAAAGCAATAAAGATAAGTATCCCTCCCCCAAGCTAAATGAGACACAGTGTCCTCACTGTACAAATGCATACAACTAGGAGAAAGGGAAAGAAGAAGCTTACTCAGTACAAGCTTCGCCTACCGAAGATGGTGCAGCAGTAGCATCAATAGAGGGAGCGGTGAGGCCAGAAGCTCCTATTTGATGACGCAAGGAAATAACCGCAGAATCAGTTGCCTTGACTCTCCTTTCAAGGTTGTCTATGCGATCAAGCAAATCTCGAGAGAATCTAGCAAAACAATCCATGAAGAGCTGAAACTCCCTTGTGGTGACTGGGGCAGAGGGTGGAGTGCTAGGATCACAAACATGGGAGCCAGACATGGGAGAGAAGGGATGAGCAGGGCCGAAGATGGTGCGTGGATCCGGCGACACATAAGTGCAAGCGGCGGCACATGGTTCATCAAGTGCTAGAGGTGTAGAAGATGAAGCACTCGGAGCGAACAACAGAGCACCAGGGTTGCTCAAACGGGTTGCAGGAGTAGGCAAACGAGCATAAGGAACTTTTGCAGCATCCTTTCCTTCGCCTTTGACAAACCATTCGTAGTTATGGCCACCTAGTGTCACTAACCATTTATAATTATTCTCCATTTGCCTTATATCAAGGAGGGCGTATCCAGATAACATGTCAAGAGAAGATAAGTCAACTCCAAAATGCTTGGCAAAAATAGTGACAAAACTACCCATAGTGATAGAACCTGTATTATGGTCACGTTCCCATATGAAAGCTTCGATCAAGAACAGTCCAAAGTTGAGTTGACCCATCCTAGCGGGATCGGGATCACCATGAACAAACCACCATAACATCCGAAAGTCATTTGTAGCAACCTGTCCCATCTCCCCTTAAGGATAGAAAGCCTGGAGCAGAAATCGATGCAAGATGCGAATAGCAGGATTGACAAAAGCAAAGGACTTTGTTGAACCAACTACCCAATCACTACGACCCGTGACTTCTTTCCAAAACTGTTTAGGAACAAAAATCCTTTCATTGGCATTATCACAAAAGGATTTAAATGACTCCGGACCAACAGTGCCTTCAAGAGGCAAGTGAAATAGCTCATTAACCTTTCTTGGACTCATGCTCCTTGTCACACCACCAATAGAGAAAGAAATATCACCCTTCTTCGAAACAACCTCAAGAGACGAGAGAAACTCAAGAACCAAAGTTGGATAAACCTCTTCTTTCAAATGTAGAATCATCGAAAACCCATGTTTTAGTGCAACTTGCTCCAAACAATCATCAACCCCTAACTGCTTAGCATCTTGAGGTGAGTAGCGGAGGGTAGGTTTGACTCGCCGCTTCTGAAGAGTGGCGCGTAGGTCTTGTTGAGATCAACTTAACCATGAGAAATTGAGTTGTGATGAAGAAGGTGGGTTAGGTTCGGGCGCGGGTGGACGAGGTGGCACGAGAGCTTGCTTCTTTTTGGTAGTCTTTGTAGTGCTCAAAGAAGTAGCTTTGGACTTGTATTTGGAAAGGTCTCTTTTGGTGGGTTTCATAATGCCAATTACGTGACAACACCAAATAAGCAACCAAAAATCACTTTTATAACGCAAGTCACCAATGTAACAAGGCACTAATCACAACAGAATTTCACCACAAATATTTATGAATTTGATCAAAATAATTAACCAACTTCACAAAGTCAATGTGTAGCACTTTAGCAAATCACCACTAAACCACCTAAAGAATAATAATAATATCAATAAAGAATATTAAAATTCACTCTTCAAGAATGGATGAATGCAACTTACTCTAACTCAATCTCCTTGCTTGGGAATAGGTTGAACAACTATAAAAGAAGTCCAAATTAGTCCAAGAAAACTCTAATACTCCAAATTGCTAATGAATAAGTAAAAATCAAAATCCCCAAGTTAATTTCTGAGATTAGGGTTCTGAATTTTTTTTTCTGCTTGAGCACAGGGCAGCAGCAAGGAGGAGCGGCGGTGGTGCCGCTGGTGGCGACGGCGCAGGTGGTGCGCCGCGGTGGTGACGCAGGCAGGCGGTGGCGCGGCGGTGCTGCTCGCCGAGAGAAGAGGGGTTTCGAGCCCCTGTTTTTATGCGAAACAGAGCAGCAGCAGGGACGTCGCTGCTGCAGTTGGCGACGCCGTTCCGGTGGTGGCGCGGCAGCCTGGTGGTGGCGCGGTGCAGGTTCAGATCAGTGGGCCAGAGAAGAAGAGGGGTTGAGCGTGCGTTTTTTTTTTTTTTAATCTCTTTGTTTCCCCCTAATTTCTTCCTTTTCTCTTGTTTTTTTCAGCTTGCAATACCCAGCGCACAGTGAATATCCAGCGGGCTGGACAGAATGTTTGAGATCAGACGGGTACAAGATCCATTGGGCGATGGACAGTCAGCGTGCTAGGCAGAAACAAGCACTCACGCGCATTAGAAAACCCATTGGGCGATGGAAATACATTGGGACATGAACTAAATCGCCATTCCACCTACACAAGCTTTCAAACTACGACAAACACACATTGCTAGTTCGTTAGTGACTAAAAATAAATAAATAAAAATAAAAATGAATTCAAGTGAATCCAAAAATTAAAAACAATTTAGTACTAACCTAAATATATTGAATTCAAGTGAACCCAATTCAAAAATATTTTGTTCTTTTCAATTTTTTTTTTAATTTTTTTTGTTATAAAAACAAAATAAACTAAACTACAACAAAAAAAACAAAAAAGTAAAACCCAAAATAAAAAGAAAAGAGTTAAAAAATTCGGGTTGCCTCCCGAAAAGCGCTTATTTATGGTCGTAAGCTAGACCGTGGTTTCTCATATGCTCAATGGGAGTTGGGGTCGTGGAAATTGATCTCTTCGACCAACCCAACTAAGTCGCCTTCATAATAGTGCTTAAGACGTTGTCCGTTGACTTTGAACTTCTCACCCTTGTTGTTTTGAAGCTCAACGAACCCGAACTTACTCACCATAATGACAGTGAATGGACCGCTCCACCTAGACTTCAACTTTCCAGGAAAAAGCCGCAATCTAGAGTTGAACAATAACACTTTGTCACCCACTTGAAAGCCTCTCTTCACAATTTTTTTATCGTGCCATCTTTTAGTCTTCTCCTTGTAAATCCGAGCACTATCATAAGCAGATAATCGAAACTCATCCAACTCATTAAGTTGAAGAAGCCTCTTCTCCCTCGCAAGCTTGTGATCCATGTTAAGCTCACGAATTGCCCAATGAGCTTTATACTCTAACTCAACAGGAAGATGACAAGACTTTCCGTACACAAGCCGATATGGTGAAGTGCCGATAGGTGTTTTGAAAGCTGTTCTGTAAGCCCAAAGTGTGTCATCAAGCTTCATGCTCCAATCTTTCCTAGACTTTGCAACCACCTTTTCCAATATAGATTTGATCTCGCGGTTAGAAACCTCGACTTGACCACTCGTTTGAGGATGATATGCAAGCCCAGTACGATGATAAACTCCATACTTCTTGAGAAGAGAATCCAGCTTTCGTTCATGGAAGTGAGAACCGCCATCACTAATGAGAGCTCTTGGAACCCCAAATCTCGGAAATATGATTTTGCTAAGAAGCTTAATGACCACCTTAGAGTCATTGGTGGGAGATGCGATGGCTTCTACCCACTTGGAGACATAATCGACAGCGACCAAGATGTAGCAATTCCCATTAGAAGATGGGAAAGGTCCCATATAATCGACACCCCAAACATCAAAGATTTCAACTTCAAGAATACCAGTTTGGGGCATCTCAATGCCGCCTCGAAATGTTGCCGGTCCTCTGGCAAGAATCACATGACATAACAAAGGACTGAGCATCCTTGAACATCGTAGGCCAAAAGAAGCCGGACTCATTCAGCTTGCGAACGGTTTTAGAAGGTCCATGATGCCCCCCATAGGGTGAGCTATGACAACGTTGGAGGATCCCATGGACCTCCCACTCAGGAATGCACCTGCGATAAATTCCATCTGCACACTCACGAAAAAGAAAAGGATCATCCCAAAAATAGTATCTAACATCATGCAAGAACCTTTTCTTTTGCTGGTAGGACAAATCAGGAGGCAAAATGCCGCCTACCACAAAATTAGCATAATCCGCAAACCACGGACTCTGTGATGTGACTGCAAACAAATGATCATCAGGAAAAGAATCATCAATAGGAGAGGAGATCTTACCATCATCATACCTGATTCTAGACAAGTGGTCTGCAACTACATTCTCCGCCCCTTTCTTATCACGAATTTCAATATCAAACTCTTGGAGCAAGAGAATCCACCTAATAAGCCTTGGTTTGGCTTCCTTCTTAGCAATAAGGTACTTTAAAGCTGCATGGTCAGTATATACAATAACCTTGGAACCAAGAAGATAAGATCTAAATTTTTCCAAAGCATAAATAACAGCTAAAAGTTCATTCTCTATGGTGGCATAGTTGACTTGAGCCTTATCCAAAGTCTTGCTAGCATAGTAAATGGCATGCAAGACCTTGTCCTTTCTTTGGCCTAGCACAGCTCCAACCGCATAATCACTTGCATCGCACATAATCTCGAATGGGAGTGCCCAATCAGGAGGACGAATGATGGGTGCGGTTATGAGAGCTTGCTTAATCCTGTTAAAAGACTCAACACACTGGTCAGTAAAATCAAAAGGTGCATCCTTGAGAAGGAGTTGGGTTAGTGGTTTAGCAATTTTAGAAAAATCTTGAATAAAGCGGCGGTAAAACCCCGCATGACCAAGAAAACTCCTTACCCCCTTCACATTAACTGGTGGGGGTAATTGCTCAATCACCTGTACCTTGGCTCGATCTACCTGTATGCCCTTATCAGAAATAATGTGGCCAAGTACCACACCCTCATTCACCATAAAGTGACACTTTTCCCAATTCAACACCAAATTACATTCTTCACATCTTTTCAAAACTTTAGTGAGATTAGCCAAGCAATAGTCAAAAGAACTACCATACACACTAAAGTCATCCATAAAGACTTCCATGATAGACTCTATGAAATTAGAAAAAATGTTCATCATGCAACGCTGAAAGGTAGCTGGTGCATTACACAAACCAAATGACATTCTACGGTACGCAAAAGTGCCATAAGGACATGTGAATGTTGTCTTTTCTTGATCATCAGGATGAATGGGAATTTGGAAAAAACCAGAATAACCATCCAAATAACAAAAATATTTATGACAAGCTAACCTTTCAAGCATTTGATCAATGAAGGGGAGAGGGAAATGATCCTTTTTAGTAGCTAGATTCAATCTCCTGTAATCAATGCACATACGCCAACCAGTGACAGTTCTAGTGGGAATTAATTCATTTTTGTCATTCTTTACAACAATCATCCCACCTTTCTTAGGAACCACTTGTACAAGACTTACCCACTTAGATGCGGCAATAGGAAAGATAATGCCTGCGTCAAGTAACTTCAATACCTCACTTTTCACGACTTCTTGCATGTTAGGATTTAAGCGCCTTTGTGGTTGAATACAAGGCTTATGATCCTCTTCCAAATGAATCCTATGCATGCAAAAGTCGGGACTAATACCCTTCATATCATCAACACTATACCCAATGGCCTTTTTATGAGTTTTCAAAACATCCAAAAGTTGGGAAAGTTGGGCATCATTGAGTGTAGTGCTAACAATAACATGGTGGAGCTCTTGCTCATCAAGAAAAGCATACTTAAGATGGGAAGGAAGAGGTTTTAGTTCGGGTTTCTTTACTTCAACCTTGCATGTAGGCCGAACTAACCTCTTCACTCGTTGGCTCTCGCTATGACTAA
The DNA here is from genome assembly GCA_947646795.1 of Beta lomatogona. Lineage (NCBI taxonomy): Eukaryota > Viridiplantae > Streptophyta > Magnoliopsida > Caryophyllales > Amaranthaceae > Beta > Beta lomatogona. The sequence goes on from CANSNZ010000057.1 coordinate 105,287, forward strand.
GCTCTTCATTACAAAGAGCTCGCTCAATGGCGTCTATTTCATCCTTCCAAATGCGAGCATCACCTGTAGAAGATTCAAGACAAAGAACGGCCTCCAAAGGATCTTTCATAAGAGTTTGGGGCAAGTTATCATGACAAATCACATCAACTACATCAATAGCATAACATTTTTCCTCAAGCATGGGACTTTTCAAAGCAGTACTCAAATTGAAAGTCACATTATCATCCCCACAGAAAGTGTAAGTCTACCATTTTTCACATCAATTACAGCTCCTGCAGTATGAAGGAAAGGTCTCCCTAAAATAATAGGAATTTGCTTACCTTCCTCCATATCAAGAACAATAAAATCAACAGGGATATAAAACTTACCAACTCTAACAGGAACATCCTCCAAAACACCCAAAGGGTATTTAACAGAATGGTCGGCCATTTGTAGAGAAATATTGGTAACTTTTAAATCACCCATATTCAGTTTAGAACAGACAGAAAAAGGCATTACACTTACACTAGCCCCTAAATCACATAAAGCTTTATCAATAAACAATGTTCCAATGTGACAAGGGATGGAGAAACTACTAGGATCCTTCAATTTAGGAGGGGATTTATTTTGTAGCAAAGCACTACATTCTTTAGTAAAAGCAACTGTCTCCACCTCACTAAAAGCTCTCTTCCTAGTCAATATGTCTTTCATGCATTTAGCATAAGCAGGCACTTGAGTAATTAATTCAGTGAAAGGAACTGTTACCTGCAAATTCTTAACCACATCCAAGAACTTACCGAACTGCTTGTCAAGCTTGCTTTTCACTTGACGGTTGGGAAAAGGAAGTTTGATAGGAGGCACTTGCAAAGCCTCTTCTTTTTCTTTCTCCTTCTCTTGTGCCGTCTCGTAAGGTGCTTCATCAACAACCACTTCGTAAATGCCATCATCTTGTGAAACCGGCTCTACATCAATAGGCATGGGAGGCTCATCATAACTCAAACCACTCCTTGTAGAGATTGCATTCGCGGTTTCCTTGCCTTGTGGTTGAGAAGGTTGGCCTGGCAAGGCCCCTGCTTGTCTAGTAGAGCTAGAGGCGGCTAATTGAGCAACTTGAGTTTCAAGCATTTTGTTGTGAATACTGAGCTGCTCAATCTATTTGACCATTTGAGTCATCATGGTTTTCAATTCCCCAATTCGGATTGGGGTTATTGATTCTGAAACTGTTGTTGCTGCTGATGGCCCAGAGGGGGCCTTTGGAACCCAGGTGGTCCCTGATTTGGCTGATACGGCTGATGTTGCCCATATTGTTGTAGTGCTTGCGGTGGAAAGTGTTGTTGTTGAGGATTTAACACATTGTTGCTGCGATATGGCAAGTTAGGGTGATTCCGAATACCTGGATAGTAGCTATTGTTGTTGAAAGGAGGACGAGCTTGAAAAGCATTGACTTGCTCTTGCCCTCCCATAGCTCCATTGGGATTAACGTAACACTCCATAAAAGAATGACCATGCACACCACAAAAATCACATGCAACTCCACCTTGGCTAGAAGTAGCCATAGCATTGACAGGCATAGATGTGTTAGCTCCAATGCGCATCCCATCAATTTTCTCATTCAAAGCCGAAATCTGTGATGATAGAAGGGAATAAGTTTCAACTTCATGCTTCCCTTTCCTTGGTGCTTGAGCTGCGCGCCTAGAAGAGCTATTCCATTGATTTTCAGCAAGGGTATCCAAGAGTGAAATAGCTTCAGAGTTTGTTTGTTCATGAATGAGCCGCCGGCTGCACCATCTACCATCCTCTTGGTCTCATTATCAAGACCATTATAGAAAGATTGCATTAGAAACTCCTTCTCTATACCGTGATGAGGGCACATATATTGATAGTCCTTGAACCTCTCCCAAGCATCATGAAAAGTCTCTCCCGCATCTTGTGAGAAACTATAGAGCTTACTTCACTAGAAAAGCATTAGATAATTGCTCCCAAGTGGTGATGGTGTTGGGAAGAGAGTTATACCAACGTTGAGCTTTGCCTGCCAAAGAGAAACGAAAGAGGTACAAGTAGAGCTCTTCGTCAGTCATCCCAGTAATCTTTTGGAGAGAGCATGCTTGAAGGAATTTCTGAAGATGATCAACGGGTTCTTCATTGTCAAGACCATAAAATTGATGTCCCGTGATCATATTCATAACATGGGATTTGATGTCAAAGTTTCCAGCAGTAGTGGTCGGCATCCTAATCCCCGCAGTCACATTGCTAGCCTTGGGCTGCGTAGACTGCCTAAGAGTTCTCTCGGGAGCCTCCGCCGCCATTTCAGAAGATTGAGAGGCCTTTCGAGCTAGTTTACGGGCCTCTGCTCTCCTTTTCTTTGCACTTGCGTGTGTTCTACGAGCAGTTGCTTCAATCTCAGGATCAAAAAGCAAAGGTTGCTTATTGGTACTCCTGGTCATGCACAAAAACACTAAAACAGACGTAAGTACGCTCGAAGAACAGTTGTTCTCCGAGTGGGTTAGCAAAAGCAAACGCTAAATTCAAAAAGTAAAATTATTGCCCTCCCAAGCAACGGCGCCAAATTTTGATAGGATCGTTGACTACCAAAAATAATACCTAAATACCTAACTAGTATAGTCGGGCAAGTAGGGTCGAACCACTCAGGAAGGACAAATTAATTCACTAAATGAATTAAGTTCACTATTACTAACAAGGTTAATATATGGGTTGAATGATTGACTAAACTAAACAAAATAATTAAACCTGACTAATAAGAACGCAATGAAATCGAATTGATTAAAACTATATAACTAAAACCTAGGGCCGACAGGATCCACTATGCAACAATCATGATTCAAGTGACAATAATCGGGATGGGAATGAACTTAGGTAAACAGAATTATATCGCTTTCGCTAATAAAATCCCACAATGAACTACAAAATTGGCTCTCGCGTTAAGTAATTAAAGGCTCGATTGATATTAAACTTACACTCAACTCGCAGCTCTCGCATCTAAAGTGGAATGAATTAAACTTGCAAAACTAGTTGGCCGGACTAAAATTGCAATCACTACAAAGCATATCAATCAAATTTACCAAGACAAACCAAGTTTAAACCCTAAAAACTAACAAGAATCATGATTATAGCATAGTTTCACCAAGCCCTAGAAGAAAATCTACTCACTATTCATAATTAAATCAACAAAAGCAATAACAATAAAAACCCTAGAATTCATGATTGAGACATAGAGAAATTGATACTAGCAATCAACAATAATAGTAATCAAAAGCAATGAACAAAACAAATAAAGAATAAATCGATGGAGAATACCTTGAGAACTTGAAATCAATGGAGAATTGCAAAAGTTAGGGTTTGAAGGAAGAAGAAAGAGGGGAAAAACTATTGTGACTCAGCAATAAAAAAAAAAGTATGAGGCAGGGGCAATATCTCTTTTAGTTTTCCTATTTATATTTTCTAAACAAACTCCCTAATTAAAGATTAAAAATAAAATAAAAACAAGGAGCAATAAAGAGGAGACTCTAAATCACACATGACAGCAGGTTGCTCGACCATTGGGCGCTGGACAGCCATTGGACGAGGCAGTAGCAGCCGTTGCAAAGCAACCAAAGTCATCGGGCGCTGGTTCGCTTCCCTGAACCGCTGGGTCAACTTTGACGGGCCGTAACTTGAGCTACAGACGTCTTATGGAGGCATATGACCTATCGTTGTGAAGCTCTTCGAGTCTAGTTTCCAATGCAACTTGAATCGCATTAATCCGATAAGTACATCTCGAGATATGACCAAAATAGTGCAAGGTGGTCAAATTGATCTTTCGTAAACAATGTTATTTCTTCAATTCTAGCTCATATTAATAACCCCAATAAGCTATGCCATTACCCTTATGAATGTTAACTGAGCTTCATATGATGTAAATCTTCGTATAGAACATCCATCATCACCAACTCTCCTTCTACAATCATCCACTTCGTGTCATCTTGCTCCGAAAGCTTCCAAATAGCTATAAAACTACCTGAAAAGTTAAGAAACACAAACGAAGCGTAATAGAGCACAAAATAGATAATTAGTGCAGTTAATGCCTAAAATGCAACTATATGGACTAATATGCAACTAAATATGCAACTAAAAACTCTATATGAAAGTGACTCATCACTCCCGAGAAGACTTCTAGTGAAGGAGTTTTGCCTTTCGTAAGTTTGGAATGTTTCTTCTGGAATCTGTTATCGTACGCACAGGGTTACTAGAAGTCTTAATTCTCTTATCTTGTATCTTAATTTCCTAATCATATTAGGTTACTTAGTATTATTTAGATGAGGGATCACTTCTTGTAAAGGATTGTCTTCACTCTCATTATTTTTATTCTTAGTTTTAGTTTGAGTTTTCTTCTCCTTTTTCTTTCTAGCATTTAATTGAAACCCTATTTTCTTGTTCTTCATTGATACATGAGTTCAATTAGTTTCCTTCATTGATTTCTGTAATCATGTTATCCTTTGTAGATTCAGATTAGTTTATTATTTATTTCATGATTGAGTAGTTTTTATTTCTAGGGTTCGGAATCCATGTTTATATGCTATGAATCTTGATTGATGTTATTAATGGTTTGATTAGTCATTGATAATTCTAATTGATGAGGTTTATTCTGTTAATCTTGCAACTGATCAATTGTCTGATTAAATCTTGAACGAGTCATAGATCAAGAGATAGTACTCTTTAGAGGCATACGTATAATTAGCAAATCTAATTACGTTAGCGACCGTATTGCATATGTTGATTTGAGAGCGTTAAGAGCCGACTGTAGGATTAACCTGTGCTCTAGATATTTGATCAATTGAACTATTAATGGTATTTTGATAGATTATAAATATGAACATGGTGAATCATTACCCTAGATCTTTTTAATTTGATTTTCTTATTTATTAGTTTAGAACCTTCATTCCCATGTTTATGCTTTTATTTAGCTTTCCCCATACCTAAAGAAGATAGATTAGAATAATCATCTCTCTGTGGATTCGACCTTACTTACCTTACTACATTTTTAGGAGGTTTTGCTAGGAATTATTTTTGACAGGTTTACGACATCAGTGGGTGGGAGATTGAAGAGGTGAGAGAATGGCAAATGGTATAATGGGAATATAAATTCATCGAGGGGGGGCCATATATGTATTTTGGTGTATTTAGGGCGTTACTAGCAAAAATTAATGAATTCATCGAGGTGGGGCCATATATGTATTTTGGTGTATTTAGGGCGTTACTAGCAAAAATTAGTGCGACGTTTAGCAATTCAATTAGTTTGCAATAATTTGTAAATGAATATTTTTCTTAAATAAGTGAATATGATTGGACAATTGATACCTGTAATCCCCGAATGACAAGTACCAATCTTGTAGTCACTCGCCTTAGCTTTTGAGTCTCGATAAGTGGGTTTTTAATGCACTTTTTGGACTCCTTTTAGCTCATTTTGATCTTATTTCTCCCATTTCTTCCCTCTTTTTCCTCCCTTTCCCCTTCTGTTTCATTCACTTGGTCATTCTTGATCATAGTGATATTTTGCTAGATTTTCAGTCATTTGCCATGTTCTTAATATAGGTGGGACTACCTAAGACGGCTACAAGTTGTAGAATCGGCAAAGGAAGCAATGAAAATAAAGCACACGTTGAGAAATGGTGCGCTCGCACCCAGGGCCGTTCCTGAGTATTATTGGGCTTGTGGCAATATATGAAAATGGGCCCCTAATACATAAGAGATTTAATAAAATATGCACGTTTTAAGGATAAAAACTAATTATTTACCGAAAGAATCGTTTCTTAAAAAAAAGCGAACTTTTTCATTTTTATATGATTAATATATCTAATACTCCCTCCGTCCTAGAAAGATATGAACACTTGTTGGTTTACGTAATTTAAAGTGATAAGTTGTAGTGTGGTTATCAAATGTTATTTTTATTGAAAAATATATGTGATAGGAGTTGGTGGGTATCTTTTATTGAAAAATAGAAAAATCACATAATAATAGTGGGACCATGTAAAAAATAAAGTTGTTCAAACTGATATGGAACAAACAAACAAAAAAAGTCATCAGACTTTCGTGGGATGGATGGAGAAGCCCGTAATAAACAAATAAACTAATAAAATTGGAATATTGAAATATAGAATACACTTTATTACCCAGGCCAACACCTAAAATGAATTGTGAAATCTAATAGGTTGTAGTCTGTATGTACACATTATTTTTTAACATTTACAATTTTAAGGTATATAAGATACAAAATCATACTCTTTTTAACTTAAAAAATGAAATAATATGGTGGTGGAAAGGAAAATCAACAAGCAAGTTGGAGTTGTTGTAAAAAGAAAATAAAAAAAGAAGATAAAAGGAATATAAGAGAGAACATTTAAGAAAATAAAAAAGAAAAGGAAAGTAATAGGAGAACATTTAAGAAAATAAAAAAGAGAATGAAAGTAACAGGACTACAGGAGAGCATTTAAGAATCAAAAAAGAGAGGAATGTCATGAATGAGATTTGAACCCGCGAAGGCGTGCACCTTCAATATTCCCACAAAACAAACTACCATCTTTGCCAAACTAGACAGTTATCATGTTAATGCTAAATCAAATACTTAACACATTTCAGATTTCTGGGCCCTGGGCGGGCCCTGCTCGCACCATTCCCCATGCCTGCTGGCACAAAGGAGCACATAGTACAATATAATCTTGTATGCGGAACTTCGAATGGCCAGAACTTCCAAATCACAAATAGAATGAAGGTAATTCCAGTTGTAGGTGAAATCTCGTTTCGATAGCTTTCCAACGACTGATCATAAGCTTGATTTGGATCTCAAACGAATGAATTATGCCCGTTTTAAGTTGAACTGTCGGACCAGAGCAGAGCAGTTGGTGCTCCCGCTCCAAACTAGTGCAACCGCACCACTTACTGAGGTGCGCCCGCACCTTTCGACGGATTGTTGTACTTCGAGATCAGTGTGTTTGGTGCGCCCGCACCTGTTTGTGCTGTGCGCCCGCACCATTTATATCAGTCTAAAATTTGTAAGGCCTCGTGCCTAATAAAAACAATAGGATGGTTTATTTGGAGATTATGCTTTATTCTAGATTCTTGATTCTTAGAGAGTTTATTAGGAATTTAGGATTCCCCCTAAAGAGAAAAACATATTGGTTTGTCTTAGATTTCAGATTTATAGATTAATTAAGGTTGTTTATTTCTACACATTCAAGGTACTTTTTATTAATTTAAGAAAGTTTTCAGTTTTATTCATCCTTTTCATTGTTATTCTCTATTCCTCATAGTTATAGATCTTAGAGTATTGTAGTTTCATAATTGTTTATTTCTATTATATTAATCATCCCTTAATCATGTTTAGCCCTAGTTAGTAATAAATTTCATATTTTGTGTTTAGATTCCATGATTAGTGAGTAGTCTCCTATCTATGGTTAAGGTGAAGGTATAAATTAAGGTTTTCATGTATTATGAATGTAATTGTGATGATCTAATGATGATTATGATTGATCTTGGAGTTTTGAGGCCTTATGATATATATTGATCACATTTATGCTTTGGTATTTTGATTACAAATATTCTTAATCAAATTTTGAACCCTTTTATCATCCCCATGGATCAACTTAATTTTTAGGCCAAGCTATTGGGTAAAAATTGAGGGGATCCTTATATTAGGGGTTTTCCGTACTTATTGGATCTCTTAATCAATCGACTAAAGACCATTCGAGAGAGGATTTAGTTGATTGATTAAACGATTATTCTTGACGACCATTCGAGAGAGGACTCGAGTATTTTAGAGGAGAACTAAACCTTGCATAATTATCGCCTTTGAATCACAATTGCACTAATGATCATTGTTCAGTTTTGATTCATACTAGTAGCCTTAACTCTAGTGTTTTCTCATTGATATTTTCATCTCCTATTTATTTGCTAGTTTGTTGATCGTAGTTAGTTATTAGTTGTTACTTAACCTTTCTAAACCCCAAATACCTTTCAATTAGGTAATTTAGGATTGTTAGACTTTAATCAATCCCAATTTTCCTATGGATCGATCCTTGACTTGCCTTTACTGCATTGACTTCCCTTTACTACATTCTTAGTAATTGCTTGTTTGGAGTTATAAATATTGTTTAAAAAGTAATTTTTTAATTTTATTTATAACACACTAAAAACCTCTTATCATAGTCCTCTACATTTATTAGTAGTCACACTAACTGCTTGTTTGATAGAAGATTTGGAAGGAAAAGAAAATAACTGGAAAGAAATATTTTTGTTTCCCATGTTTGCTTCAAAAATAACATCACAAGTGATAGGGAATAGAATGAAGTGGAAGGAAAGCCTCTGTACAAAATTTTCATTTTCCTTTCCTTTCCTCCCAAAAGTGGAGGAACTTGGAAGGAAAGAGAAAATTTGAACCAAATATGGAAAATTAAAGGTTTTTCTTTTCTTTTCCCTTCATTTTTTTTACTAAAAACGAATCAAACAGGCTATAAATATAAATTTATGTGCCTTACTCAAAAATTTCTCTTTCTCTAATTAGGGAAATATAAATACAAACTTAAAGCTTAGACCACCCAAACCAAGGGCAAATTCTGTTGTTAGTTTTAGGTCTCAGAGTGGTGGTTTGTGACATATTGATGGTGTAATCTTCCATCATTTTAAATTAGCAAGCAAATCAACCAGTCACGGATCATTCTCACACTCACAACACACATAGTAAAGAAACTTAATACTTTAGATAACAGAATTTGACTTTTGCACTATTCTATCACACTCTGTGCTTTGACCGTGTTTTGTAATTTTTACGTAAGAAAAGATATAGTCATGTGTGATCTTGTTGGATTCGTGTCAATATATACTTTCAGAATATCAAATATAAGTTTTACAAGTAGGGAATTAGAGATATTAATAGTTAAAGTTATGCATTGACAAGTATGCTTTGAGAAGTGTGTCAAGTATTTTGAAACAGAGAAAATATAAATACATGTTTCTGTTCACAAATTTCTGCTAACACTCTGTACCTTCCAAAGTGATAGTAGAACTATATGAAGAAGAAGAAGAATTATTTGAGAATGGACATAGCATCATTACCATGAACATTGATATGAAACTTTCACCAAGATCTATTACCATCTACCAGAGAGAGGATTAATTAAAGTATTTTTTTTCATGTTAATGATAGCTCCACTTAGTCACTTACCCGACATAATTGTAATAAGGATATAGGATGGGAATTGGTTTCTCTTTTCTTATCATCATGTTTGTCATTTACATGTGGTACGTCTAAAAAGAATTATCTTTCATGGAATAAAATATGATCACTTCTCGTGCGTTTGTTTTTGTCTGCTGCTTTTGGAGGTCTAAACTGTTCTTCCATTGATGATATTGCTCTCTTTGCTAGCTCCATCTGCTACCCACGTTCGAAAAGGTATATCAACTTGTCGTTTACAACGTCTTTTTTTATCAAAAGGGAAAAAAATTAATTCATAATCTATCAGCTAATTAACTAACTCCGATGTTATATTATATGGTATACATGCAAGGAAAGTAATGCGACTTCTAACATCAAATGTAACTTTTGGATTTTGTTTTTTGCAGGGAAAATTTTGCACCCACGAAAAAGTACAACGATGATGATCCAACTTGCTCAAACTTTTACGTGTTTGATCATTTTGTAACATTACTGCGTTTAATTAGGGACACAAGTTTTCATGATCACAAGGAAAAACTTCTCAGAATCTTTCTTATTATAAATGATTAGTTGCTTTATATATATATATAGCCAGCATAAAATGGCCTACATGTATCTTAATACTCCAGCCTTAAGCTAACTTTTGAAGATCATTGAGGGATATATCATTATGTTGTCGTCTATAATGTTAGCGCATTTCTTCGCATAATGATCTTTTGTTATATGTCTCTTCTTATCAGCTCTTAAATCCGTAAGAAGCTACTCTATTGCTTTAGGATTACTTCGTTCTAGCCTTAGGAGTAGTTAGGAGCACTAAGGGGACTTAAGAAAAATGTCATCATTAATGTATCTTAATTAGGTTTACATGTTAGGTTAGTAATATTGAGTTAACCTATCAATCAAGTTAGCCGATTGAGTTTGGGTTAATTATATTTTAGTTACTCTAGGCAAAAAAAAAAAGGTGTTCAACCTTGATACAAAGTTTCAATTTCTAGTTCACAACTACTACCGTCTATCAAACAGGTCGTAATAGTTAACTTTGTTAAAGTAGAGCCATGGCCCATGGGCTATTCCATATTTCTGCACTATGTCAATACAGGATTGTATGTTGTTTCACATTCTTATCTGGTTGCATAATTCTGGCACATGTAATTGAGAAGAAAAAAATGTTGAATATATTAAGAATAAAAAAAAATGAATAAAGAAACTCACTGGTTGATTACTTTGGTAACTTAAAACGGGAGGCTCATATAAATAGCCTTTACAAATGAAACTAATTAGTTAGAAGAAAGCAACTAATAAACAAAGTAAGTGGAAACATGGTCCACGTTTTACCCCACTAACACATGGCTTAGGCAAATAGGAAATTCTCTAACACAATTAACTAACAACTCATGTTCCTAAAAAATAGTAACTAATTAATCAATAATGTTGAAGCAAATACTCCAACAGACCCCTTCTTCAAAGTTAGTCTTCTATATTTGCCGACTTTATGAAGTACTTCCTTCGTATGTGACGCATTTATCACCACCAAACTTTTATTGATGCACTTCTCACCAACATTACTTGGCCTTTTTAATTTGTTGATGCACATTATCAACAACCTTCATACAATGGAGTACATCTCTCCATCAATTTTCTTTGACGATATCCTGCATATCGACTACGTCCACTGTTACAATCTCAGAAACCGTCTCTGCGTTGAACACGACTTCCACCATCATCAGATTACCAATTATTTGATTTGCTTGTGGAGTTTACCTCTTCACCCTAAGTAGCTTGTCTCCCTCTATTTTTATAGTAACCAAAATTATTTCATGAGCTAAAAGTGAACCCATCCACACATATAAAAAAAACTATTACTTGCCAAGGTTAAACACAAGAAAAACTCATAAATTTTTTATTTCAATTTTCTTTCCTAATTTGCTGTAAAAAATATTGATCTCTCTTTCTCTCCACTTTTTTTCTACATTGCTCTCTACGTTGTTTGAGGATCTAACCTGATATTGTGATGCCATGTTGAATATATTAAGAATTAGAAAATTGAATGAAAAAACTCACTGGCTGATTACTTAGTAACTTAGAATGGAATTACTAGGCTCATATGAATAGCCTTTATTTACAAATGAAACTAATCAGCTAGAAGAAAGCAACTAAAAACAAAATAAGTGGAAAAATGGTCCAGTTTTTACCCCCACTAACACATAGCTTAGGCAAATAGGAAATTTACTAACACAACTAACTAACAAGTAACAACTCATGTTCCTCAAAAAAATAGTAACTAATTAACCAATAACTTTGAAGCAAATATTCCAAAAAAAAAAAGGGAGATAGTAAATAAAGGAATATAAAGATGAAGATAAGCGTACAGTGATACAATGAAATGGATGGAAGACGAGATTTGAGTTTAAAATGTTTAGCATGTGCCAAATTTCTCATCACTGTAGTTGAAAACTATTTTGGAATGTAATCAGTGACTCAGTGATAATATATGTGTGCTTGTAAGCTGCCAAATTTTATTTTATTGATAAGGAAAAGAACCTAGGCTATCCCCTAGAGGAGAACCAACCTAAAACATACTTGCGGATGATAGAGAGAAAATGAAGGTCAGGAAGTTCAAACCAGTGATGAAGAGAACGACATAGGTGACCTTTAAGAGCTAGGAAGTCAGCAGCCTGATTGGCTTCCCGGTAGCAGCTGGAAAAGGATACATTCCCACAATGAAGCAGATCCGCACCTGCATCACAAACCAAATGATCAATCTCCCAAGGAATTTTCCAAGTCTTCCGGAGGGAATTAATGACAACAAGATTATCGCCTTCAATACACAGACTCGTAATGCCAAGAGCTAACGCAGCACGGACACCTACCCTCATACCCCAGGCTTCCGCAACAAGAATAGACACACTACTATGGAGAGATATAGCACCCATAAGTCTGATATTATCCATCGAATCACGAATAATAAACCCACACGAAGCTTTACCATCCTGCAGCTTAGAGCCATCAAAGTTAACCTTGAACGAGTCATGGGCTGGCTTGACCCACCAAACCACTTTAGGAATACTAGCCTTAGGGCCACTACCACAAGGAAACCCCAATATAGTAGAAGAAGCTCTGTCGCAATCCAAGAAAACTCACCAATCTCGAGCAAAATTCCTAATAAGAGCAACGGACTTGAAAACCAAAACCCTCTCACCCTGGAAGATTACCTTATTTCTCGCAAACCAAACATGCCACCAAGAGATAGCCAGTTTTCAAATATCAACCAAGGTTACCGAATTAGGAATCTTAGAGAAAAAAGCCTCCATGGGCAGATTACAATCAACATCAGGGATCAATGGCCACCCATCAGACTGAGCTAAATTGAAAGCAACATCATGAGAAAAAGGACAGTCAAAAGATGGTGAGAATTCTCTTGGTGGAAGCCACACAACACACACTCTTGAGGCATAAAAATATGTGATTTTTCCAACCGCTCTTTAGAAGGAAGGCCATTAACACAGATCTTCCATATGAAAAATCTGATTTTGGGCGGGATATTTAGTTTCCAAATCCAATTAAAACCCACCTTTTCAGCACTAGGATGATCCAAATTCTGAATAAGCTTAACCCCCGATTTAACCAAATAATAACCATTAGAGTTAAGCCTCCTAATTAATTTATCACGACAGGGAATACTTCAAAGTTTTATCCTAGATTTAAGATTTGTAACTAGGCTTCAAAGATGGCCACTTGGCTTTTCTACAAGGTGTGCAATAATCACATCACATTGAACCATTATTTGATGTCACAAGCATTACAATAGGTCACATTTCATTGGCTGAATGGGTTATTTAGGGAAGAAATGTACTCCCTCCGTTTTTTTAAAGATTTATTCGATTATTATAGATACACGCAAATTGGAGAGAGAATGTAAAAAGTGGGTCCACTTGGTTTCTTTACTTTTTTACGAGGAGAAAGAGTGTTGGTTTATTATATTTTAAGGAAGATAGAGAGTATGCATGGAAGAGAGAGTGTGAGGGCCAAGGATGATTAACTTATGGTACTTCATCCGTAACAAAATAAATGCAACAAATGAATATTTTATACCTCACAAATAATACCCATTTATTGCAGTTATTATGTTACGGAGGACGTATATTTTTTGCCCATATTGAGTAGATCTTAAAAAAACGGACGGAAAAGAATTTAAGCGAGTAGATTTAAAAAAAAAAAAAACATAGGAAGTACTATGCAAAAGCAATCAATGTAAACAGAAAACACAATGAATCAACACCCAGATTTTCGAGATTGCTTGAAGAGCAGATCCAAGGCATTCCAACTGTGAGTCTTGGAAGTTAATTAGTTGATTGAGCATATTCCCAATTGGTTTTAAATACTTATTTGGTAGCTTAATTCACTAGTAGGATTTGGTTTTGATTTTAAAAAATGAAGGGGTATCAGATTGCATGTAAAGCCCGAGAAGTTCTGGATGAAAGATGGGATTTGAGTTATGTAGTACTTTGTTTTGTTAGATAACAGTCTGAAGATTAGCTCTAATAAAATATGCAAGAGACAGATATGATGCTCCAATATAATAATTGATAAAATCTTTCTTTGTTTTTCCATTATATCTTATCATAAGTAATCAGTAAGATTAACTAATTTCATCATTAACAACACTCAGATGAAAATTACATGTTAACTGTAACATCTTTTACTTAAACAATAATAAATAAAATTCCGACTAATCTTCACCAAGCACAATCTTTTCCTTTATTTAGACCCATAAACAAAAGAAAAATATTTTTCTTTATACTATAATATGATGATCTATATGTTTACTGAAATGGGTCTCTAGTAAGCAGCAGCAACAGGGCCCAAGTTGAGTCCATTTCCAACATTCTTCATGGCTTCAAATCTAGGCTCCTTGGCCTGGAATTTTAGGCCTGCATACAACTTCATGTAGTCATCAAATACAAATTTAGGGTAAATTTGCTTTTGGTCTTCTGCATCCTTCTCTGCCAAGGATGGGGCTGGGCAGATCACTGCATCGCTTGCAGGGTTGTAGAACGAAGCGATCGACATTCTAGTCCCGTCTGTTTGGGCCACCACTCTGTGCAACACACTCTTGTATCTTCCATTAGTGATTACCTACATAAGGTGATGAATGTGATTAACACAATGCCATAAGGTGTGATCAGCTTACATTAAGTTGAATTAGGATTGACCTCATTACGGTTTAACTTATTACAGACGTCAAAAATAGGAAATTACCACTTCACTAAAGTAAGAGTTACCCCCATCTCACAATAACATGAAGTATATTATTATAAGACTTGTTACCTGATCAAATCACAGATACAGAAAGAATTTGTATATATACATACATGTATAAAAGTAGAATATGTGTTTTACCTCAAGTTGGTCACCGAGGTTAACAACAATGGAGTGGCGCATGGGTGGAACATCGATCCATTGATCGTCTTTAAGGAGTTGGAGGCCACTAACTTTGTCATCCTGGAAGAGGAGAATGATGCCACCAGCATCGGTGTGGGCTCGGAGCCCCTTGATCAAATCGGGTTTAGGGCATGGTGGGTAGTTGCTCACCTTGGTACCATAGTTTGGTGCTTTGCTTCCATAAAACACCTTCTTAAGGTACCCTTTCTCTAGGCCTAAGTTCTCACACAGTAAGTCCAAAAGTTCTTCTGCTAGTTTTTCCAGCCTTAAGGCAAATTCCTTCATCAACTTCCTGTATCAATCAATAAGTAACCATACAGATTCTTAGTTATTGAAAGTTCTGATTGTTTGTGATGATGTTAATTATAAGCCTTTCTTACTTGTACTCGTCGTCGAGATCAGGGAGTTCAGCAATGTTAGAATCAGGAAGATGGCGCAAGAAGAAGGTGCTTTCCCAGTCCATGTCTTTGATCTCAGTAGAGACATTCTCAAGGCCTTTGCTTGCTACCAACTCTTTAAATCTTTGTTCCATACACTTTTTGTAATGCTCCTTTGTGATCCTCTCAACTGTGTCCATCATATCATGTGGGATTCCATGATTCACCAACTATATTCACAAATTAAAATTGATCATCGACAAATTAGCCAAATGTTCTGATACTAACTTGTACCAAAATATAATAATATCAATACACAATGTCATGGTGTTAGAGCTCATGACAAGTGGGACTATGCAAATATACACAACTTCTATTGGCGTATGTATGTTTACTAAAGCATCCAAATATGCTCATTTGTGCATTAGGAGTTCCACTCGCCAGGAGGGTCTCCTAATGTTTTGTCCTTACCAAAAAAAAATGTGCTCATTCGCGCATTTAATGGGTACGTAGTAGGGTAAATTTGTGTAGCATACTCTAATCTCATCTCAGCTAGTACTAGAGCTAGTGGATTGGAGTACTTTCAATAGCACGAAAACAATTAGGATTTATTTCTATGAGACAGCTTTTTCAAAACACTGATGAAATCGGGACTAAAAACATTTTGGAACACAATAACAGTTGTTTCCGTGCTTCATAGCTTTCTCTTAAGGGTGTTAACTGATTGCCACAAGATGAAGTTAAAGGAAGCAAAAAGTAGAACAAAATTTGTAATTTTACCTCAAAGAATCCCCAGTTTTCACAAGCATCATGGATCTTTGCCATGGTAGCTTCTCTTTTCTCTCCATTAAGTTTTTCCAAATTAATAATTGGGAAGTTCTCCATTTTTTTTTTTATCTCTCTCTTTTTTAGCTAGCTAAGCTTGGTTTTTTTTTTCTCTTTGGGATATGGAGTATATTCTTTGTGGCTTTGGTTTGCTCTTGTGACTTGTGCCTAAATGAAGGTTTGGTTTGTGCTATTTATAGAGGATAAATAAATGAAGATTAAGAAAAGTATAGTATAGTGTCTGGTTGAGATTTGGTGAAATAATATTTTCAAGTAAGTGCCTAAGTGGGACCCTGTCACAAAAGAATGTTTGGGGCCTACTGTATGATTCCCTATTAAACCGTCTTTCTGATAATTGGTGAGGGCTAAATATGGGTCTAGATTCTTGACCAAAAAGAGGAAGCTAGCATGAATGCACCTTTCCAAAGCATATGATTTCTGATTCTTTTGCTTGGAGCCTTGGATCAATTTTTTTAATTCTCATGTGGGGTAACTCCGGGGAAGCTTCTTGGTCTTTGCATATCTTGAATCTTTTGGGAGAAAATTTATAGCCACCATAATTTTTTTTCTTAGAAGAATATTTTCACTAAGTAACTATTTAAAGGTTTGATTTGATTTTGAAGTGGTAATTAAAAGATAATAGTGATAACATCATGGGATATCAAATTTCAATATTTTTGGTGTTTTTAAAAGTTACTATTATCTTGAATTTTTAACAAGAGGAAGAATCATCAAAGTCATATTTTACCATGAAATGGTTTTATGACATGTGATAAAAAGAAAGTATATTTCCTTATTCACTTCAAAAAAAAACCCATTATTTTAAATTATTCATAAAAGTCAACATATACATGTTTTGTGATATCAGATGTTTAGAGTATTTTCACATATTAATTTACAGTTTGATCTACTTCTTAGTAATCCTAAATTTGGAGATTGGTCATAATTAACCTATGATCTACTCCCTCTGCTTTTTTTTTTTATCTTTTTCACTTGGAATTTTGGCACTATTCATACTTAGAGAGAATCTTCTTAATTTTTTTCAATTTATAAGAAAAAATATAGTTATGTGGGATCTTGTTTGATTCGTCTCAATTAGTACATTATTAATATTCAATCGTTATAATTTTTACTAATTTATTATGAAAGATATTTAAGTTCAAAGAGGTGCATTGGGGGATGCGCACAGGAAAGTGAGAATGATAAAAAAAAACAGAGGGAGTAATTTATAGATCCCAATATTCATACTTTCTTTTTTTACTAAAAACTATAACAATTTGACATTGCACTATTTACTTTTACCTTTTTTAAATTGATATATAGATATTATTATGGAAAATGTTATTAAGTTTGATTAAAGATATATTTTCAAAAAAATTAGATTTGACTTTTATTAATTTATTAATGGTCAAAGATGTGCGTAGGGAAGTGAATAAGCCCTTGTTATTTTTATCATCAACATTTTTGTTATCATCCTTATTATTGTTCTTAATTTATTATTATCGTTATGATTAATATTTACTAAAAAATTTAATTCAATTTAAAAATTTAATTTTTTTAATACTTAATTAAGTTTTTTAATATTATTATCGATCTTTTAGTTATTAACATTTTGATTATTAGATATTATAGTACTCATTATTATTATTATTATTATTATTATTATTATTATTATTATTATTATTATTATTATTATTATTATTATTATTATTATTATTATTATTATTATTATTATCTACTCCCTCCGTTTTCTTTTGTTGTTCCTGTATTCCCCATTGGGAAATTTCAATATATTGTTCCTATTTCGAATCTTTCCATAAATAATATAATTTATGAATTAAATTTCCCATTAGTTTTAAGATGTAATAAATGTATTCACACTGTTGAGTAGTCATTTTTTACCTTTCTACCCCTCAAACTTTTGTTTAATTGGTTGTCTAACATAGAGTAACTCAAAGAGCAATAAATGTGCTCACACTAGTTTGTAGTTACTTTACTCTTTTACCCCTTAAACTTTTTGTATGATTGGTTGCCTAACATAGAATAAATCAAAAGGGCTAGAATCTTTATTTTTATTCATTTAACTTTATTAAAAATAGTGAAATGTTTCCCATTTTTTGAGTTGCATTGGTTTCTTCCCCGATTCCAAATAGGAACAACAAAAGAGAATGGAGGGAGTATATTTTAATGTTTATCATTTACTTATTAGACATTATCATTATTGTACTCATTATTATTATTATTATTATTATTATTATTATTATTATTATTATTATTATTATTATTATTATTATTATTATTATTATTATAAGTATTCTTTGATATTATTATCTATATCTTAATGTTTATCATTTACTTATTAGACATTATCATTATTGTACTCATTATTCTTATTATTATTATTATTTTTAACCAATTTTTTTTTTCAAATTTCCTCAAATTAATACTAATACTATTACATTACGATCTTCAACAGAAAAGTCATCTTCCACTCAAAATTAATCTAAATTTCCTAATTATCTTCTTCCATATGAACTCCACCTTTTCATTTTCTTTCACCTAATCTTTATTATTTTCTTCATCACGGTCTTCATGTGCATCATCCTACTTAACAATTCTCCAATTCAGCTTTGTTAAGAATTGATGTATTTTGAACATGGAAGCCTTCATTAAAAGGCTACCAACCAACATTAAAAGCCTTCATGTTTTAATAAGATAAAAAAAAAATTGGCTAGTAGAAGTATTTTTTTTGACAACTAACCTAAGATATATTATTGAATAAGAATATTATTACTATTCGTATTATTAATATTAGTATTAGTATTAATATTATTATTATTATCATTAAAATAATTATTTGATTCGTATAATTATTGTTGATATTATTCATTATTGTTAGTAATGATAATAAACTATTATTCTACTTGTTATTATTAATATTACTCAATTTATGAAATATAAGTTCTGTTCATTTCAATTCAGCTCAGTTTAATTCAGTCCAAAAGAACAAGTCATTTGTTGCAGGTTTTATAAAGTAGAGGAGGTATTTTTCTTATCACCTTACTCTCCTTCTCTTCTACCAAGTTGCAATGGCTAATTAGAGCATCACAAGCGTTTTTTATTTTATTTTTACATCTTACATTAGTCGACTCCTAAGTTCGACCTATAAGAAAAGGAGATACCAATTTTGAGATTATTTATAGATAGATTAAATTTTACATTAATATGGAAAGAAATTGAAAGTTGTGATTTACTGCAAAAGTAATTGTCATTGTTGATGTACCACAAACATGTCTTATATATATATAACGTAATAGAAGATTCAAAATTGATATTTATTGTAACTCTTTTAATTTTTACCATTAGACAAAACTATGATTACATTTTCATTTCACTGGAAGGGAAGGGGGTTCCTATTGTATATTTTGCTTGAAAGAAGCCTTATGAAGATCAAACTATATATATATATATACTACCTCCGTCCCAGAATAGTCTGAACACTTTACTTTTATGTTTGTCCCAAATTAGTTTGAACACTTCCATTCTTGGCATGGCCCCACCATTAATATATTATTTCTTTTACACATTTTTGGCACACTCTATCTTTTATCAATAAAAAGTTACCCAACTTTCTCTCTCCTCTAATAAAAAATACCCCACCAACTCCTATCACATCTACTTTTTAAATAAAATAACATTTGATAACCACATCACAACTTATCACCTTAAACTACATGTCCCAACAAGTGTTCAGATCTTTCTGGGACGGAGGGAGTATATATACACAACAAACATGAGGCCTAGGATTCTAGAGAGAGAGGCTCTGCCTTCTCTCTAGAAAACCCCCTTAGTTCCCCAAAAAGAAAACCTAAAAACCCTAGCCTCAAATCAATTTCTTTAAGAAATTGAAACCCCTAGCCTCCTTTGTCCTCTTTTCTTCCTAGATCTAACCATTGTCATGGCTTATTTCTTATCAATTTAGTCAAATTACTCTTGTCCTCAGTCGAACTTTGTCTCTCTAGCCCTTTGTTTAGTTGTTCGGAGTTTCTAGTGGTCGATTTTGGATTTCTTCTTCTCCCCCTTCAGCTGGGATCCGCTTGGTTTTTCTTTCTAGTCGCTGTTTGATTTCTCTGTGGGTCGTGGGTTTTGTATCTCTGGTGTTCGTTGTGTTGATTCTTTCGCTGGGTTTCGTTCGTCTGTCTTTGTCTCTCGGTGGGACGTTGCGCTGGTGCTTCGTCCACCTCCGGCGATAGAGTCTCTTGGGCAGCGGTGTCAGGGGTGTTTTGTTCGTCGGCAGCGGGTTCGGGTTTGCTGATGGGTTTTGGGACTCGGGCCTACTCTTATGGAAGATTTTGGGAGCGAGTGGTGTTTGTCTTGCCCCCGTGTCGGGTTTCAAGAAGGTGGTTATCTTCGTTTGGACCTGGGGAGTAGGTGTGTTTGCCGCGGCGGAACTTCCACTTGTATTATATGCTCCTTTTTTCTTCTGTTTCTGGTTAATTGAAAGTTGTATCTTGTAACTATCCTTCGGGATGCTTTAGGTGGTGTTTCTTTGTTAAGACACCGCCTAGTTTTCTCTCTAGATAAATATATAAATATATATATATATATATATATATATATATATATATATATATATATATATATATATATATATATATATATATATATATATAGGGGCAAGATCACATGAGAATGCTTCTTACATGAGAAATGAGAATGAATCTCAACCACACGATTGGATTAGAGTTACAACACTTGTTCATTAGAGTTACACCTCCGAAAAAATTTTGAGCCCAAAAAATTTTTTTTTTTTTTTAATTTTATTTTCTAATATTATTTTTTTGGAGTTACATCACTTTTTCATTAGAGTTATAACGCGTAAAATCCAATCTCATTTCTTATATAAGTATGCATTCTCATATGAACTCACTTATATATATATATATATATATATATATATATATATACACACAAAAAGAGAGTCGATGTGTTCTCATCTTTTACCATCAATATCTTCAAGGAAAAACTTTCACCACCAGTCCTAACAATGGTTGGGTTAAATAAAAAAGTTTCAACTTATGATTATTTCGAAGTGGTCTCAACTTTGGGGGTCTCTTTTCAAAAGTTTTTCAACTTAATTAACCTGCAAAATCAGTTAATTTTAATATATTTAACTCTTTGATTGCCCTAAGTTAATCTTAAAAGGCCCTTATGATTGAGTATCATGTTTCACAATTAAACGATTTTGCAAGTTAATTGAAGTATAATATCTTCGGAAACATTCCCTAAAGTTGATATCACTTTGAGATAATCAAAAGTTGAGACCTCTCTCCTATCTTTAATAATCGATTAGTAAAAAAGATGGAACTAAAGTTTGTGTAATATATAGCATTAGTCAAAATTTTACCATTAAGAATAATATATAAATAGCGTCAAAAATAAAAAAAAATTACAATAAGAAAATCGGGAAGTAAAATGATGGGAGACTAAACGAGTTAGGAGACATATGGATGAGATCTTAGCTTGTTTTTTTTTTTTTGGTGTAATTGAGCGACTATACGCAGTGATGTAGACGGGATTCGATCCCAGTTCTCAGGTACCACCCCACGAGACTTTACCAACTGAGCTAGATGACATCCACTGAGACCTTAGCTTGTAAGATTACCAAACAAATCTATAGTAGAACTCATGTCATGATCTGTGTCCATGCACGTGCAATTCTAAGTCAATAATGAGAGTCTTGCCGAAAGTGAGATGGAGTGGATTTATTGATTCCAGCCTAACTTAATAAATCCGGCGCTTCATCATTGATCTTCTTATGGATACCTTTTCACATTATATTACTTTTTACAATATTTTACATTTCATTAATGTGAATACAAATAGATCTAGATTTGTTCCATCATCACTCCATTAGCCATTGCTAATGGAATTTGTCTCTTTTCATATTAAATAGAAAATTTTGAATTAAGATCATTTATATTTTTGTTTTCTAGAGCTAAGAATATAATGAGAAGGACAATAAAAGCAAACTTGTGTTATTTCCAGCTGTTAATTGGTGCACTTAGATTCACTATATTCTTTAATTTATCTAATTGTTTCATTCTTATCAGATTTCCTATTCCTTTTAATATTTATACTAACCGTTGCTCTGTTAGTAGATTCATAGCGAGCTCACTAGTGATATGAAGACAAAGTTTTCTATTTCTTCATTCAACTTGAGATAGAGAGCTAATCCTGTTGTTTGGACTTGGGTTCTATGCAAATTCTATTATATATGCAAGTGTACTTAAGGAATGGCCTTCTAGTTCTAGAAAGGCGGTGTCTCAATGACACATGTTGGCCTGACGTAATTTTTTATATAATTACACTAAAGGCGAAGACAGATAATTTTTACTAGCGACTATAAATTAGTAGTCACTATACACCCATAAAAAAAATACTATTGAAATATACGATACATATATATTTAACTCAAAAAAAAATACAAGGGGCTGGGGAGGGGACAAGGCCACCCTTAGCTATAACATGGCTTCACCAATATATATATATATATATATATATATATATATATATATATATATATATATATATATATATATATATACGTGACCGACTAGCTATATCGTTGTTCTCATGGTGCAATTAGGCTTAATATCGTAACACCTAGAATAAAATGGATGGCCTCCAATGAACCACATGGCATTAAGTGCATCCTTTATTGTAGAAAGCGATATGAAGTCTACTCGTTTTAGCTGCTCTCTACACCAATGTTATAATTGGTGTCATGTAGGTCAATTTTCCTTTGTTAGACGAGTACGGATGATACTTATAAGGTGAATGATTTCTCTTTCTTTTTTCCTTTATTGGACGAGTAAGGATGATACTTATAAAATGAGTGATTTCTCTTTCTTCGTGTGCAACAAACATTTTCATATTTAATTAACATCAAAATGAAGACTACATTCAACAATACTTGCACAATTGCATAGCTACGCTATGCAAATTATGATAAAAGAAAAATTGTCAGTATATGTGTATGAAGTGTACCGTAGACTTGGTGATTGGTTTATGTTCTATACTTCTCCAATAGTGCTCATAGAATATTAGATTAGATTTTATAAAGATGCAAACCCTCCTGATTTGTATGAGGAATGTATAGTATGCATCTAAGAGTATCCAAATATCTTACCAAATTATTAGGACAAGTTCTCAATGTATCAAGAGCAATCTTTGTTTGATTTGGTATTAGATGTTTCTTTGATTATGTTGGACAGTTGGAGCATAATTTTGTATTGTGGTCTTTGTTGAGAGATATGGGAATCCCATAGCTCATGAGTTGTTGCAAATTTTACGCTCCGTTTTACTTCATATTTTTTACTAGTCTATATACACGCGATGCGTGCGTTAATTTGAAAACTTCTTGTTCTACTATATATTCCATCCAATCTATAATAGTTAGATGAATTTAGATATATTAATTCGCTAATGTAAAAACTAACAAAGGTTCTGAGAGATTTTTAATATTGAATTTTTGTGGATGAATTTTGAACAAAAAGAATAAACATAAGAGTTGGTTTGACTGAACTAAAGAGTATCAAAGGTAGAGAATGTTTCAAACTTTTTAGCTAGACGTCATGTATACCATCTTCTCTTATAAAAAAAGGTCAAGATATTTTGTCCATTTAATTTTTTGATTGAAGTATTTGATGCAAATATATACCATTTATAACTTGTTTAGAATGGCAAGTTGAAATAAGAAAAGGGTTCTTAAATTGTTTTTTTTTTTTGTAAATTTTTTCATCTCCATTATATCATTAAGGGTAATTTAGTATTTTCAGAGGGGGACACCATCTTCCTCCCCCTTCCCTTATATAATAGAGATTTAATTAGCTTCTCCAGAGTAGGGTGAGACTGTGAGATATGTACATTTTGTACTTTAGTTTCTATTTTAAGTATACTTTATGTAGGATCGAAAATTGAAAAAGGAGATTTAAATTAGATAGAAATTAATCAATCAAAAAGTCTTTAATTGAGTCTACCATAAAGACTCAATGCTAGATAAATGGCCTTTCACCTGTCTCACATATTTTTCAGAATGATTAAGTGAGGAGTAGCTAAGAAAATAAAATGTACAATAACGATATAAGAACCCAAAAAAAAAAAAAAAAAAAAAAAATTTCATGATCTAGGGGTATTTAGGTACTCATACCTTAATACAATCGAGCAATTGCTCCCAAAACATAATCATATGCTCCCTCTATCTAAGACTTGGGATCGAATCCCATCTACATCACCACGCTTAGTCGCTCATTAGCACTAAAAAAGAACATGCTCCCTCTCTTTTGTAATTCCTTTTTCCAATTAGTTTAATGAGCGGAAAACCAAGAAAATGAGGTAATTAGTAATAGATGGATCCTTCTAATCAATATTGTGCATAAGAGATAGAAAATTGTTTAGAAACATTATTGTAGTTGATTACTAAAATGGGCTCATATGAGTATATGATATGGTAAAAGAGGGGGAAAAATAAAAATATTAACAAATATAAATAAGGAAAAATTGACGCTATGGGGCTCAACTATTGCCCGTTCGCTTTAATAGGTACCAACTATTGATATTCCAGTGGGGGGCTCAACTATGACATGACTTGTAAATGCGTGGACCCAGCAGGTTAGGTATACTGCTGCTGTAGGTAAATGAAGTCACGTGACTCATTAAATGAGCACATGACTTAAAAACCCACCCCAAACCACGTTTTTTTTTTTTCCAATTCATTCTCTCATTTCCTCCTCCTTCCTCTTCGTGTTTTTCCCTTTCCCAACCACGGCTGCCCTAAATTCATCCAGATCAACCTCAGTGAATTCAAGAACATCTGGGCTGCGAAATGTGAAATGCAACCATGATATTCCTGCGAAATTGCGAACGGTGAAATTTGGGACCAACGTTGGAAGGAAATTCTATGGGTGCTCCTTGTGGCCAGTAAGTGTGAGTTAGATTAGGGCACAAATTTTGAATTTTTCCTTTTATTTTGTTAAATTTATTTAACATGAGTTCATTTTGTTGTTATTTTAGGGTGCAGATTGTGGATTCTTTAAGTGGAAAGTGAATGCAGGGAATTTAAAGGAGTGTCATCAATGTGAGGACTTACAAGCGAAGTTGCTAGAGCAATTCACTTCCATTGCTGAGTTTGAGTTGCAATTCAAGCTTGTTGAAGAAAAGTTAAGCAAGCTGAAGATGAAGAAGGACAAAATGGCTGCTGAAGTTGAAGAAATGAAGATGGAAATGGGTAGACTTAATGCTGAATTAGTTAAGAGTAATGCAAGGGAGAGAATTGCTATAAGGGCCTTGTTTATGTCCTGGATTTTGTTTGTTGTGGTCTTTATTTTCATGAACTGGTCAATCCTAGTAGGAGGGGATATGTTAGTATGATGGGAGTGTTAGATAGTGAGGTCTTAATTTTATGTTGCCTTTAGACCAACTGATGTGTAGTATGTATGTTGACACCTTTGACAATGAATGGAAAGTTTGCATTTTGATTGAAATTCAAAACTTGATTACAACTGTTTGTTTGCATAGCACAAAAACAGGGATGTGCCTGACAATACACTACAAAAGTAAGCCTATTATGGTCTTGAAATTACATAACACAATGTAATCAAACAAGACAAATTTACATAAACTGATGTCCAAAAACTCCTTCCAAAAACTTATCACACTACATTAACATCCTTCAATTTCATGTGTTGCTTGTTGATGCTTGACTACTGTTGAATGGAGCTGTTGAGGGTAAACTGGAAGTTTGAGAAACCTCCCTTGGACCACTACTAAGACTTGGTGCCTGCACATTGTTACAAACAGTGTTAAATAACAGATCATGTTGCAAAGTGAACTTAAAAAACAATCAGTTTATTACATTCAAAAAAGTGCTGCCATCATCTCGGATATACACTCCAACTCCTTTTGGAATCTGCATGATAGGACAAAACAGTTTAGCCTAGTTATGAAAAAAAAGTCAAAGGCATAAACTAAGAGAGTTAAGATTCCTTACCCTTCCACCTCTAGATTGCCTGCCTCCCCTAGAACCTCTGCCTCCACTTGATGAACCCCTGCTAGCTGGTGCTCCTGAGCCACTGGCAGCACCCCTTGAACCTCTCCCACCACCTGCTGACCCAGTTCCTGCTTTCCTGCCCACATTGGATGAACCCCTGCCTCCCCTAGAACCTCTCGCCTCCACTTGATGAACCCCCGCTAGCTGGTGCTCCCGAGCCACCGGGCAGCACCCCTTGAACCTCTCCCACCACCTCGCCGACCCAGTTCTCGCTTCCCCGCCCACATTGGATGAACCCCTGCCTCCCCTAGAACCTCTACCTCCCTTAATTACCCTGCCACCTTTCCCTAACCTGCTTGGTTGAGCAGTGGCAGTTAGGTGTGCACTGGTGTTGTCTGTTCCACTTGGTGCAGGCTGTGAGGCAGTCTTAGCTTTCTTTGGAGCTGTTTGGGAAGAGTCATTCCCTTTATTTGGACATGTCCTTTTATTATGAGTTTTGCATTTACAAATGCTGCAACTCATTTCCACTCCATGTTTAGTGAGCCTTCCTGGTTTCTTAGGGTTCTCATGGGGGTCCTTCTTTCTATTTTTTCTAGGTCTTCCAGGTCCAATCTTAATAGGTGGAGGGTTTAAAGGAGACAGTGTCTTTCACCAACAACTGGGGGTATTGAGCCTGCATAAGACTGTAGGTATGTTTCCCTCTTGTAATAATCAGATACAAAGTCTTCAGCATCCTTCCTACAGAAGAAAATGCAAGATACTACATGGCAGCAAGGGATACCACATAAATCCCATTTCCTACATGTGCCTGAATGTGCAGCCAAGTCAACTGTCAAACTGTCCATCTTATGGTTAACTTGGAAAACTGTGTTTGTGGATGGGATTGGTATGCAGTTGGCAGCCTCAACTTTTTCCTTATTAAGCCTAGCCTGTATCATAGGGCAGATCTTAGCATTACTAGCCTCCATTTCTTGCCTCTTCACCACCAATCTTTGCATATGGGCTACCCTAATGTCCTCCAGCATGTATATGGTGTGTTTTGTCCTAGCAGCTATAATGTACCCATTGAATGTCTCAGACAGATTACTAGTAATCACATCCACCTTAGTGTTTGTTTTAATGTGTGCTCTACAAAAAATAGAAGGGTCATGTGCTTTGAAAGCTTTTGTTGCATCAGGGTTAACCTGGTCCATTTTATCTAGGGCATCATTGTAATCTGCAATACTATATGCCTTGGCTACTCTCCAAAACAGTATTTTCATTTCATCACCCTTAAAATCTTTGTGCCAATGGGGAAAAATGTGCCTAGCACAATGCCTATGCTCACAACTTGGAAAAACAGATGCAACTGAGCTTAATATTGCCTAGTTAAAACAAGCAAGAATAAAATTAACATGATTGTGCATTAATATGTAAAAGAAAGTAAACTAAAAAAAACAGAAAGGAATATAATCTGTGGATTCTTACCAAGTGCTCATCTGAAACAATAGTCAATCCTTCACCCTGTCCAAGGTGCAAAGCTGTTTGTACCTCACTCAGAAACCAGCTCCATGAAGAGTTGTTCTCACCTTCAACTATGGCCCAGGCAACTGGATACATCTGATCATTGGCATCCCTGCCAACAGCTGCTAGTAATTGACCACCCAGAAAGGTCTTCAGAAAGCAATCATCAATGTTGAGAAACCTTCTGCATCCCTCCAGCCAACCTTTTCTCACCCCATCAAAGCACATAAATAGTCTTTGAAACACAGGAGTTGCACTCCTCCTTGGCCTTTCATCATTGAGCAACTTGATAACAATCTCTGCATCACTGTCCCTCAAGGCCTGAAGGTATCTTCCCAACTTAGCATAATGCTCTTCCATAGAGCCATGAAGTAGTTTATGGGCCTTGTACTTCACCTTATATGCCAAGGCTCTCTTAATGGCAACCCTAAATGCTTGTCTAACTGTTTCAATGAGCTCCTTGGCTGGCCAATGAGGCCTTGCCTTGAAAATTTCTAGAAACTGCTTTGCAAGCTATGTTGATGTCATCTGTATGTTGGCTATGCTCATCATCAACAGATTTTACCACAAAACAGGCCCTCCTTGAATCCCATGAAGCAAATAACCTGAAAGGGCAGCCTGTGTTGCACTTCACTTCCATTCTCCCCTGCCTCCTACTATTACTTGTAGCGAACTACAAATTTCTCCCACATGTAATAGCAAACCTAGCCACAACTTTCCTAAAAGCCTCTCTACTAGGAAACCTAAGTCCAACTTTCCAAACAAATTCTGTGAAGTCTGTATCCTCTCTCACTAATAGTCCTCTCCCTCTCCTTCTCCTACCATCCTCATTTTCATCACCACTATTCTCTGGGATATGAATATCATCCTCACTGTCCTCATAATCACTCACAAACCCTGCCTCACCAGCTTGTGTTTCAGTGTTGCCACTGGTAGCACCATCACATCTCAGACCTAATCTTCCCTCAGCTGCATCCTTCTGAAGCTTCTTTGCCAACTCAAACAGTTTTTTGTTTGTGCCTCTCACCCTATTCCTAGCTACTCTAAGCTCATCATCACTACTCTCTGCTTCACCTCCATCTTCAGTTTGTTCAAAAAATCCAACCTCAGTTTCTTCTTCTCTTTCAAGATCACTCAAGTTCTCAGGCTCTAGTTCAGTATCATCCCCATCATCTTCATCAATGTCAACAACAGGTGATTCATAACCAGGATCTGAATCTTCTGAAGAATATTCTTCCCCAATCAACTCCTTCAAGGTTAATGGGCTTTCTGGTCTGTTATCATACCACTCATAGTAATCTTGTGGGAAGGTTTCTTGGTCATAGATTACCCCTTCTTCAGGCTGCTTAACAGGTTGTTTTCCAGTTTTAGGATTAGGTACAGGAATGGGTATTTGAGGTTCAGGCTGTGATTGGTTTTGTGGAGCTGTTTGGGATACAATTTGTGAAAATTGGGTTGTCTCATAATCTGCTTCATGGGTTGACTGTTGTTCAACATTTAATATGGAAGTTAAAGGAGATTCTTCAGCAGTAGGTTTATTAGGGGTAGGCTGATCTGCTGTAGATATGTGGTATAGAAACTGCACTTCTGCTGAGGTGTCCTTAATCCTAGTACTTGACCTAACTGGTATTAACTTCTTAGCAGGGCTTTTTTTCTTTGTGGATGGGCTTAAAGTTGGGTTTATGGGTGTTGGGTTTATGTGGGGTGGGTTTATGGGTGGTACTGTTGTTTTTTGCTGGCTAACCTCTTTTTCATGCCCTTCCAACAGCCCAGCAGGTTGTTCTTCAAGCACTTGGGCCTTATCAACACCATGTACCACATACAAATCCAAAAACCTGCTCTTCAAAACTATCTCTGCCATTTCTAATACCTCCTTGTCATTATATACCCTAACCAAGCCATCATCCAATTTTTTCCCAGGAATCAAATAAAAGATATGTTCAATAACCCTATAACTACCACATTTTTTAGCCATTTCCTCAAGAAACCACCAACACAACTCATCTGGGTCAACAGCAAATGTTCTCCCACTTCCACTAACATACTCCAAGTACCCTCCTTTCTCATGTTTCTTAAACAGACCCCCATGCCAAAACCTCAAGGTCACATTATCCATTCCTAAACCCTAATCAAAACAAAGACACATAAAGTACATACATTCAGCCCTATTAACACACAAATTCATGAAATTGCATTTAACAGGATTTTCTTCAAAATCAAACTTAATATTTGAAAAAAAAACCCCACATTTTACAGTAATTCATTCATTGTTAGATTTTAGGGTTTTCCTAAGCTTATAATACCAACATAAAGGGAACTTCATCAATGGTGATTAAATTACATGGATTTTAAATAAACTTACCTTGAAGCGCAATCTATGGTGGTTGATGAAATTCTCCCACTACAGCACCTTCAGCAACTTCAGCAATGGCGAAATTCTCCCACTACAGCACCTTCAGCAACTTCAGCAATGGTGAAATTCAACTGCACAAACCGCGAAAATCAATGGGGGAACTGAGCTCTGACACAGTGATTAATTGAGGAAGGGGAAGGGTTGGGTTTTTGGGACATACCAATTTACTGTGGTAGTTATAAGTCAAAAAATACCGTTTTACTCTTCTAATTTCATTAAAACAGGGGCCCACTTTACACATGACTGCCTTAGCCAGTCACTGGTAAACTGGGTCCACGCATTTACAAGCCATATCATAGTTCAGCCCCCCACTGGAATATCAATAGTTGGTACCTATCAAAGCGAACGGGCAATAGTTGAGCTCTATAGCGTCAATTTTTCCTATAAATAAAGTAAAATAAGAAAGAACTAACTAAAACAAGAAGAACGGGTCGGTAGTAGTATATTGTTGCATTAAATTAAATATGCCAATTTATGTACTTATTGGTAAATTTATGCAAAGTAGATTTCTCAAAAAAGAAAATTATGCAAAGTAGTCATTAGCTTGTAACAAAAAATGAAAACATGAGGATAACATATATCAAACTTCGATCAAGGAAAACGCATAAATAAAAGATTATATAGATGAAGGTAGAAAAATAAAACACTCCAGTATATCTTGTTTAGAGGGAAGAAGAAACAAAAATGCAGCAATGGACAAATCACTACCAAGCAACTGGATCACATGGTATGCATTATTGATATTTTGCTACTTAATTCATACCATTATTGTTGGCTGCCCAGTGCCCACAGGATAACTTATCCTTCTTATGCTTTTCGATGGTTTCCCGTTAGTGGCAAATAAAAATTCTCTTTTCTTAGAAATGGTAAGATTCAGGTTGAGTATTTCAATAATTCTGAAGGAATGCACTTTAGCTTCACCCAGAGCTCAAAATTCCAACCCAAAACCAATTACAAATTCTCTAATTTACTCTAAGAGAAACGAACAACAAGCTTAGGAACAGCGACGCTTATGAGAACTGTTTATGGCACTGACTCGATAAAATGCTAAATGCTCTCAACTATGCTCGGTCAATGTTACTCTAAATAATTATTGAAATGAGCTATTTATAGATACGTACTTCCTCTGTTCTTTTTAGTTGACCCGTTTCCTCTAGACACACTTGTCAATGCACTATTTTGAACCTTTATATCTTTAATTATCAATAAGCAAAAATTACAAAAAGTTGATATTTGGAAAATATACATGGTGACGAAGCTAACAAGATCCCGCATGATTATATTTTTCCTTAAATATAAATCACAAAAGATAGTCAAAGTTACATATGTGAATAGTGTCAAAAGTCAAAACGGGTCATCTAAAAGAAAATGAGGAAGTATAACTCAAAGAGTTGCACATACATATCTCTAAATAACTAACCATTATAATCCTCATCTAGATCTAAGGAACAATAACTAACTGATAGAATCGGATTTTATTTAAACCAATAGATCAAAATCGAGTTTAACAAACTAAGATAAGAGTTAAGAAAAAGCGGCTATAATTATTTTTCAAAATTAAAAATAAATAACTAAGATAAAACTAACTAAAAGATAAAGATAATAAGAGTAGTTTTTATTACAAAATACTTTCAATATAAATATACTAATTACGTTAAAGTAAAACTAAATCTAAAATTCTGATTTTATCCCTTAATACGTTCCTTAGTGCATAGTGCGAAATAATAGTTCTTATATAGCTGTTGTTCCCATAGCCAAGAAATTGTTGTATACTTAGAGAACAACTCCTTGTTCCAAGTTATTGCTAGCTGTTAATTCCTTATAGAAGTTCCTAGGAACACCCCAATGGTTTTGGGAACTTCACTCTAGCAGCTTTATCAAGTCTTCTAGAATCCAACTCTCCTTGGTTTCTTCAAAGTCCATGATAAACCTGTTTAACTAAAAACAACACTTATAAAATATTATTCGAAATAAATTTGTCTTTGTTATATGTCATCTTAAAAACTTAGAGTCAACCTCATCAATTGTATGAAAAAAAGGCGAGTATTCATTTGATCTAATGCTTTTGTATCTTTTGTTAGCTTAGGAAGCAACTTGTATATTGCTAGATTATTCCTATATGACTATAAGAATCGGTCATGGCATGAGAATACCTACGTATGGTGGAACTGGGAGATAGCTAAGATGAAGTATTTTGGTGAAATATAAGGTTAGGGCTCGAAGTCATCTAGGGGTTTTTGTGTGACTAAGAGTGAGCCAAAATTTAGGGTGATTAGGTTAAGATCGAGAGATTTTAAAGTCTTTTGAGTAGGCTTGACAAAGATTGATCTAACCTAAAATAATCACAAATCCGATCTAAAATAATTGGATTTTAAACAAGAGCTCTTGACCTGAAATTCGGAAATGCCCATATTCGAGCAACCAAAAAAGAAAGCGGGTCAAACACTGCTTGACCGGCATTGTTTCTATGTTTATAATTGATTTTTTAACATTTGGATTTTGAACTTGAGAAAAAAAATGTATTGTGCTTTGGTAACTTGATGTTTGACTCCATATTTGTGAGATAATGTCTAATTAGGATGAGTTATAATTGATTTTCTAGAAAAATTGTTAGCAAGGGGTGTGCACCGGTTCAGGACCGGACCGGACCAGAACAGGCTGGACCGGTGGACCAAAATCTGCCTTTTTCTTGGACCGGGACCGAATCGGAATTCTTCCGGTCCGGTCTTGGACCGGTTGGACCGCATTCTAAATTTTTTTTTTAAAAAAAAATCTTTTTTATTTTATTTCAATATATTAATAAATTAGATATATTAAAAATTAATATTTTTAATAACAATAATCCTAAAGTAATAAATAGTAGGTTTTTAAATTTCTAACTTTCTACCTTTTTAAACTTTTTTTAACATATAAACTTTTTTTTTACTAAAATAATAGAAATTCCGGTCCAACCGGTCCAAACCGGAATTTTCCGGGTTTGGACCGGACCGGATCGGAAACCCAAAATCGGGAATTTTTGTGGACCGAGGACCGCACCGGAATCTCCGGTCCGGTTTGTGCACACCCCTAATAGCACCATTCAATCGTATCTGCTAGATTTGGGAAAACTCCCCAACTTGAGTGATTACCATTGATCAATATTTATAGTGTTACATCCTAGGATAGTCCTATTATGATTAGGAAACTTATCCAAAGTATATCTCTAGGAACAAAATATATCCTAACTATATTTATATTCTATCACACCCCCACAGTCGGAGCGGGAGGAGGGCGAATGCTGAGACTGGACTTAAACTCCAAGAATAACTGTCGTGGAAGACCTTTAGTGAAAATGTCTGCAAACTGATATCGAGTAGGAACATGCAACACACGTACGTGACCCAACGCAACCTTTTCCCGAACAAAATGAATATCCATCACAACATGTTTGGTGCGTTGGTGTTGTACTGGGTTGCGAGATAAATAAATAGCTCTGACATTATCAAACAAGAGTAGCCTGTCGAAGAGGACAATGTAACTCCAAAAGAAGATTATGTAACCAATAAGCTTCTGCGACAACATTTGCGATGCCTCGATATTATGCCTCAACACTTGATCTAGAAAGAGTAGGCTGACGCTTAGACTGCCAAGAAATCAGGTTATCACCGAGAAAACAACAATAATCTGAAGTAGAACGACGAGTGTCTGGACACCCGCCCCAATCAGCATCAGTATAAGTGATCAAGCGCAACTGAGTAGTAGGATATAAATGTAATCCATGGTCAATGGTTCCCTGAATATAATGCAGGATACGCTTTAATGCATTATAATGAGTCTCCCGGGGATCATGCATAAAAAGGCATACCTGCTGAACTGCATAAGTAATATCAGGACGAGTGAAAGTGAGGTACTGCAAAGCACCTGCTAAACTACGATAAAGAGTCGGATCTGCCACAGGTGTACCCGAAGTGGCACTAAGCTTAGAGTTAGTGTCAACAGGATTCGCTGCAGGTTTACATGTGCCCATACCTGCACGCTCCAATATTTCCAGTGCATACTTTTTCTGAGAAAGAAGCATGTAGGAAGGTTTACGAGTAGCTGAAATACCCAAAAAATAACTGAGTGGCCTCAAATCAGACATAGGAAATTCAAATTTCAAGTGAGTAATGATACGGTCCCGCAAAACATAAGAAGATGTGCATAAAATAATATCATCAACATAGAGAAGAAGATAAGCCATATCGTTACCCTAACGAAAAGTGAATAAAGAGTTGTCACTCTGAGCAACAACAAATCCCATCTGAATAAGAAAATGCGCAAAACGCTGATACCAAACCCGGGGAGCTTGTTTGAGTCCATAGAGAGCCTTGCGAAGGCGACAAACATAATGAGGAAATCTCTTATCAACAAAACCAGGTGGTTGATGCATATATATTGTTTCCTGTAAGTCACCATGTAAAAAAGCATTTTTCACATCAAGCTGATGAATAGACCAGTTTCGAGCCATAGCTAACCCCAACATTGTACGAATAGTAGCAGGACGAACAACTGGACTAAAAGTTTCATCACAATCTACACCAACCTCCTAAGACCTGCCATCACAAACAAGACGAGCTTTGTGCCTTTGAAGGTCACCTTTATCATTTTCTTTGCGAGTATAAATCCTCATACAATTTACAATATTCACCCCCATAGGCCTAGGTACTAATTCCCATGTCCCAGTATTAATTAAAGCACCATATTCATCATGCATCTCCGCATTCCAATTAGGATCAGTCAAGGCGTGTTTGTGATTTTTTGGAATTGGGGAACGATGTAGAGGAATGAGTGGAGAAATTGTATGAAGGGCGTATTTAGGATTGGGCTTTGAAATGCCAACTTTGGACCTAGTAGTCATAGGGTGTGGGGATGGCAGGGGTCGTGTGGGCCTAATGGGAGGGAGCCCACGTAGGGGAGGTGGGCTATAGCGAGGTTGAAGAACCTGCTGGGCCTAAGAGCGCACAGCCGGCGAGGGGTGATAAATTCGGGGCTGGGTGCTGCGCCAACACGCGAGGGAGAGGAAGATAGTGTTGGGCCTGGGCCATGAGTGAGGCGCGCGTCAGTGGGGGGGTTAGGATATATATATATTTTTTTTTTTTTGTAGAAACTAATAATAAAACCTAGAGCTCTGATACCATGTTATATTTGGGAAAACTCCTCAACTGGAGTGATTACCATTGATCAAGATTTATAGTGTTACATCCTATGATAGTCCTATTATGATTAGGAAACCTATCCAAAGTATATCTCTAGGAACAAAATATATCCTAACTATATTTATATTCTATCAGTATCCAACAAATCCAACTAGTTTGATAATTTTGAGTTGTTTTAGTTAGTAGCACCTACATATCTATATTGTATTATGCACACTCACACAAAGAGTAACTAATTCTTGTCCAAAAAGGAAATTTGCTTATTATCGACCCGATCTTGAAAGGGTCATCTAAAATTGAACAAAACCTAAACTGACCCAACTAACCATTTTCTCAAGTCTACTCAAAAGCCACCATATTATCCACATTATATTGTTGAAAGTCCCAGTTCATTGTTTTGATTTTTCTCTCTATTGTCGGGTTTTCATATTAAATTTTTTGCACCACCAATACACTATGTAGTAAGCCTTGTGTACTGCCACTTTACAGTAGAATTATTGTAATATCATGTCTCACATTTTTTTGTACGAGGGGTAATTTATTTTTAAGTTAAAGGGCACTAGTAGAAAAATGCCCTATTGCTGCTATCAAATTGCTGCGCATTTAGCCATACGCAATAATAGCCTATGTCAAAAAAAAAGTGTGCAAAACAACTTTTTGTTGCGGTTTCATAGGTCAAATTAATTAAACATTTAATTTGTTGCTGCGGTTTCTAGTAGGAACCGCAACACTAGGTTGGATTTAAGTAATAAAACGTGGGTAGGGTTTGCTACTTTACTGGGCGTCGTTTCTCACTCCTTTTATTTTCCCTCAATCTCTCATTCTCTCTCTCAATCCTCTCAACCTTTGCCCTCTCTCACTCACGCATCACCCGCCCTCCTCACGCGTTCACCCTCCCTCCTCCTCCTCCTCCTCCTCCTCCATTACTCCTCCTTTTGTCACTCACGCATTCACCCGCCACCCTCCTCATGAGTACACCGGACCCACCCTCCTCCTCCTCCTCCTCCTCCATCACTCCTCTCACTCTCTCTCCTCACGCGTTCAGGACCAGAGGCGACGGGTGAGCCGACGGGGCGTCGCGAAGGTCTGGAAAGCCAAGGAGTTTCGTGAATTTTCCGGGGACGAGAGGACAAGATCTACAAAGTCGGGGGGTTTTCCTGCAAATGGACAATTTTGTGAGAGTTTGGAAAGCCATGGTTACTTTAAAAGTTAACGACTCATTTTTAAACAATAGGCTTTTAAGGTAAAAAGTTATCTCTAAAGGCTTAAATGAGATGAAATAGCTTTCCTAAGCTACTCGAGATCAACACAGTTAAAGCTCGACTCAAGATGTTGGCGAGTTGTGTTGAGCAACTCAAAAAGTCGACTTGAAAACTCTGGAGGACTCAAATACCCAATTATCAAGGACTTGTACTATGAAGAGCAAATTGCTTGAATCTAACATATTGTTTTCCTCGAGGGTGCTAATAAAACGAGACATTTACGAGCTACTCGAGATCGACTTGATCAAAGCTCGAATTTATTTGAGTCAATAGTTTGACTCAAAATGCTAGCAAGTCGGGTTGAGTTGCCCCAAACTCAAACTCGACTTGATTTATTTAAACTTTTAGTTATCTTTATCTTACTATAATTTATGATAAGACGGAATTATATAAGATTTTGTATACGCTATGCCAGAACCAAAACAAAGAGCACCCCAAAATTACAATTTGTATCAATTACAATTTTAAATCCAATTAAGCTCAATGAGTTGATGCTGATTTGACATCAATGTCAATTTGGGAAGGGAGCACTTTTCCTGAGCATTTTAAGACTAGTCAGATATGAAAAATGTGCAAGAAATCTCTAGATAGTAAATTTGACGTGTTTTGTTTTGTCCCGAACTCCCGTCAACCAGGAAAAATTAGATATTGTTTAAATTGAATTTTTTGTGGATTTAAT
Source organism: Beta lomatogona (assembly GCA_947646795.1). Taxonomy (NCBI): domain Eukaryota; kingdom Viridiplantae; phylum Streptophyta; class Magnoliopsida; order Caryophyllales; family Amaranthaceae; genus Beta; species Beta lomatogona. The sequence goes on from CANSNZ010000057.1 coordinate 142,197, forward strand.
TGTCTTTCAGCCTCCTTATTTGTTGTGACGTACTGACGTGTTTGACTAATCTTCTTCATTCTTCCATCACATTGGGAAAATCTATTTGCATGTTTCAATTATGTTTCTACATCCATAAATTTCTTTTAAACTTATTACAAAGCGGGTAGATGACAGACTAAGTTTAAATGAATTTTGGTACAGACTTAAAAGGTTTTAAATGCAGTAAATGATAATGAACCCCATTAAATTTGTTGAAAAGTGAAATTAGGTACCTCAAGTTACATATGTGAAAACTTAACTAAAATATGAAATTACATCCTTAACTAGACTTGTGACCTTGTCATGACGTCATCCACGGGCTAAAAAAGTATATAAATGTAGTATATTTCGTTGCTAAACAAATACTCTACTTTTAAATAAGATTATTGTCAAAAGCCATTGAATAATACAACTATTGGTTGAAAACTAGTTTTTAGGCGCGGGATATGCCCCGGGTAATTATAATTTTCATTTATTAATGTTCTACTTTAAAATTGTGACACCAAATATTACTTGGTATAGTGGTTAAAGACTTTTTTTAGTGTATAAGCTTGAAGTCATGGGATCAAATCTTATACCATGCATTTTCTAATCTTTTATTGTATGCGGAGTAGATGAAGTAAGCACTCTACGGGATAGCGCCATGTGGCACAGTTCCTTGTTTAGGAACGCCTTTTAATATATTAGTATAGATTAGTTTGTAGTATTATTATATTTGATTAATAAGTTAAATTACTACCCATATATTAAGAAGATTCTTATATTACTATAATAACATACTTATAAATTTATGGAAAGATTATACTTCTTCTGTTTCCAAATACATGCAACATGTTAACTTTCTTACATGTTAATCTACAATATTTTGGCTGTTAATATCTTTAATTATTGATAATAAAACTTATAAAAAGTTAATATTTTAACAACATATTTTGAGAGTAACCCAACAATATATTATGTGATAACATTTGTATTTATATCTATGCATTGAAATGCGGTCAAAATTAGTATTTGAATAGTGCAAAATTTTCATTGTTGCATCTATTATCACATTAATAATATATATGATAATCTATCAACTAGGATAACTACGTTATCCTTAACACCCTCCCGCAATCGTAACGGCAATTTTACGGACGATACGATTGGAAAAGTAAAAATATCTTCTATTATAGCACCATATTCGGATGAACTGCAAGTTTTTCGTCTTCTTTGTTGGAGTCGAGATGCACAAACCGGTGATGTCGGCTTCAACAAAAAAAATTATTCCTTCTTGATGATAAAAAAAAGTCAATCTTTTCGAATCCATCAATCGCCAGTTATCGCCAGTCAAATAGGAACATCATTCTTTTAGAACCTGTTAAATATACGAGGGACGCCATTCTTTTCAAACCTTTTATATTAATCTATCAGGAACGCCATTCTTTTCGAACCTGCAAGTTTTTTATTGTTTTCTTGATGAGAACGTCATTCTTTTCGAACTAACCAAATAGTTTAACAAAATAGGAATGCCATTCTTTTCGAACCCTTCTTCTGGATGAGAACTCCATTCTTTTTGAACTCATCAAATATGTCAACAAAACGAGAACGCCCTTCTTTTCGAACCCATCATGTTCATGTTTTCCTCTTACCTCACAAACTCTTGTAAAGTTTTTTTTTGGCTCAATTGTTTTCAAACTCGCCAAATATCTTAATAAAACGGGAACGCCATTCTTCTCAGACTCGTAGTGTTTATGTTTTTCTTGAGGAAAATCACTCTAATCAATACTTGAGGTCTAAGAGATCTCTAACATAAATTCTCTTTACTTTTTCTTCTACTTTTGGAGGGGTTTACAAATCCGGCTGGTGGGTTTGACACTCGAACCCACCGGCAGGAGAGAATAATATTTTTGAGTTTTGACCCAAGATCTCAACTGGCTCTTAATACCATGGTAAGTTTCTCTCTGGCAACCAATACCAATCACAATATTGGTCACACTTTTTCTCATTAATCAATCACGTCTTTATACTACAATGTTAGGAAACCTTACTAAATACTAACTTCTAAAATATATCCAACTAGACTCTTAGTTCTACAATAGATAATCTATATCTCCTGATTTCTATCTTATAAACTTTAATTATATCTTCTAATAGTAGACTTCTATTATCACATTAATATCATATATGATAATCTATCAACTAGGATAACTATGTTATCCTTAACATATGTCAAGTGTCGATTCCTGAGAGAATCTATCTGGCTTTATATATGATACTAGGTTTCGGACCCATGCATAATGCACGAGAACTTTTTAGTATAATAAGAATGTTTATATATCAGCTACATTGAAAACATATAAACAATTCTTTACGTCTACTTGATAAAAAAATTTGTGTTTAAGAGAAATACACCTTTATATTAATTATAAAGTTGTTTAGCAGATACATGATACTCATATGTTTTGGAAGAATTTTTTTAGAGCAAAACAAAATTTATTAAGAAGCTACTTCCTCCGTTCTTTTTCTATTGCAACAATGAGATTTTTACACTATTCATTCACCAGCGTTTTACTATCTATTGTGGTTTTTATATAAGGAAAAAATAGTCATGTGAGATCTTGTTAGATTCGTCTCGATATATACTTTCAGGTGTTTCAAAATTTGTGTACTTTTTACTAAAAAGAAATTAGAGACATTAATAGTTAAAGTGTGCATTGGCAAGCGTGAAACTCAATTGTTGCTATAGAAAAAGAACGGAGGAAGTATAACATAGTCAGAAGCAACTACATCATCAAAAGCAAAAGTCAACAACACCTTTGGAGGAACATTGGAATTCCAAATTTTCTTCTACACTTTCGATAAAATAGAATCGCCAACAGCATCTGTATGGGAATTCTTTAAAAAACTAATAAAGTGATGGCCTGATTTAATAAATTACTTACCAATTTTGGTGTTGCCCCACACAAAGCCATCATATATGGTTGAGATGGCTGAGGTAAATTAAGGATCTCAACTGCCACAAAAGAGAGAAAATTTACACGAACTTTGTCTTCATCCCAGTAACCAGTGAGGGAGTCAATTGTCTCAGAAACCCTCTCCACATTACAGTCTTCGTTTTTTCCTCGAAATGACCTTAAAGTATTAGACTTCCCATGTTCTTTCTCATAAATTAGTACTATTAAACAATCTTTACTCGTGACTGATAAATGGCTACATTAAATTGGCCATGACTGATAATTGGTCTCGGGAGATACAAATCTACTATGCGATAAGGATTGTCCTTGAATTTTAACACACGGCCAACAAAAAATGCCTTTTTCGAAACATCATATGAAATTTTGTTCCATCTGACGGAATGAGTACCATACGGGGTATAAATACCTTATTCCCCATTGCTACCTGAAATGACCACAATTTCGATGATATATTATATCATACTGTAATCCCCCGTAAATTTATGAATTTTATAAATATATTTTAATATATATTTCTATATATTTTAGAATATTATAGTATTTAAACGATTTATTTATTCAAAAGTTGACTATTTGAAAGTCAAAGGAATTATTTTAATGATTTAAAGAAGTCAAACATTTTGTCTAGTCATGCTTTGAAAAATATTTGAAAAGCTTAAAGCACTTTTTGGGTTGTGAAAAGGATTTTTAATTGCGCATGAGGAACCCAAACACTCAATTCATCAATCATTAAATAATACTTTTGGCCCAACCATCTTTTCCTAAACCCAAAAGGGGAACCTATATAAACTCCAAAAACCCTAAGTTTCCACACATTAAACACATTTTATTCTCTCTATTCCTCCCCAAAAATTTCGGCCCTTTCTCCTCTTTTTCTTCTTCCTCCACCTGGTTTTCTCTCTCTCAAACTGCCGCCGCCGTGCCTCTCCGCCGCCTCCCTCCTCTTGGCCGTCGTGCCTCTCCGCCGCCTCTCCTCCTTGTTTGGTTGTTATTTCTTCCTCCTCAAGTTTTTATTTCATGCAAAGTTTGTATTTTTAAGGGTTTGTTTTAATATGTTATGTTTAAAAGTTGTAGTTTGATGATTTAATGGTGAATCTAAAATTATATGATTTGTATGATAAAGAAATAAAATTTCAAAGCATGAATTTTAGGGTTTTGGAAGTTGGGAATCATGGTAATATATTATAGTTTATGAAATTGGGTATTCTTATGACTTTAAGCATGTTTGAGTATGTTTAAAAAGAGTTTTACTATATAATATGTTGCTGTAAATTTTAAAAGGCTAGGGACGTTATGATGGAGTTTTTATGATTTAAACATGATTTTTAAGGGTTTTAATCAACTAGTGTAGTAGTACTATACTAGGGGGTTTTACAAATTAAGTTTTAAAGATGAAAAAAAGGTTTTTAAGCACTTTTAGAAGGGGTTTAAAGTACTTTGTTATTGTTGTAAATTCATAAGGGATTGATTGTGGATTTTATTGGTTGTTTTAGGCGGAGAATTCTCTTTAGGCGACTTTTAAGGTTGTGAAAGTGGCCGCTCGATTTGTCTACACAAGGTACGTACATACCTATGTGTTGATTGGACTAGTATCATGTCCTAAGGATGATAGTTGAGTAGTATCATGTATGGGGAACTATTTTTAGTTCATATGTGATTTCTATTAAGTTGGATTTGCGTGTTTTATGTCGTTGTGTGAAGCATGTTGATTACGAAATTGTTATTATGTTTGCATGGAAGATTGATGCAAGCATATGGGAGTTGGAAACTTTATTTTATTAATTCACATGAGGGATTAATAATTATGTTGGTTTAGATCATGATTGAATCATGTTGTTTTCTATGGATTACATATATATATATACTTTATGAGGACCGAGGACCTTATTTGGTAAGTTGATTATTATACCTATGAAAGGTTGGTTGGTTGTTGACTTGGTTCAACAAATAAAGGAAGGTTTTGGATTAAATGTTGGAATTAATCTTGGGGTGTTGTTGTTGATCACCTTATCTAATCCTAAGATAAAACTGAAGTTTATGATTGTTTGATGATTATATTATTTGTTCTATTTGTGAGTTATAACAAGTGAATAAATTGTTAATCATGTAAAGTGAAACGTGAATAGCAATAGCTTTAGACTTGTGCACATCTGAAGTATTGGACCAGTATGAGTTGGAGTACATGGTGGTAGCCCATGGCTTTTCTTTGGACCAGATTGATCACCGTGTCCTATTTTTATTTAAAAGGTTCCTCGATATCGTAGTTTATGGAAATACGGAGTCGCGCCCGTATTTCGTCTTCTAAATTGAAGACTAGTTTTGGTTAGATAACTCGTTCCATTGACTATTCCATCTAAGTTAATTAACTATTGGTTGTGGAGTTTAGTTCAGTAAAAGTAGTCTTCTATGTTGTTGTATGATTATTTAATCCTGCGTATTACTACCTCCGTTTCATATTAATAGTTACACTTTCACTTTTGACACTATTAACAAATTTTCATTTGACCATCATTTGTGAATTATGGTTAAGAGAAAATATAGTCATGTGGGGTCTTGTTTAGAATATCGACTTTTTATATTTTTTTACAAATACAAAATTAGAGATATAAAGGCTCAAAGTAGTGCATCGGCATGCGTGAAAAGTGTAAGTGTAACTATAATATGAAACGGAGGTAGTATTTATTAGTATCATGTTAGGATTGTTTATTTATTTATTATGTAGTACTCAGCTTTGTTGATTACGTGCTTTGTGTGTGTATGTTGATCATGGTTATGCCTTATTGATCCTGTGATTACTCTTTTGGTGAGCAGTCTCTAGGGATCAATAGTGCATCATCATTTACAGGTTTGAAGATGATGCGTCATAGGTTCGGGATTGGAGAGCTTGTGTAAACTTATTTATCATATTTTAACTTTACATTTTTCGTAGTTGACTTTGACTTTTGAGGTTGACTTTAACTTTTGTTGGTTTGACTTTTAGAATTGACTATGTGGTTGACTAAGTTTATTTCTAAAATTTATTTATTATGTTTTTGCGCTGCAAAATTCTGAATAAGCCGATACGTTTTCACACGAGCGATAATACTTTGATAATTCTCTGTGTTTTATATTAAAAAGGTATTTTAGAAAAGAGAGAATTGTCGGGGTGTTACAAAGTGGTGTCTTGGAGTTTTAGGTTTTTATTGGCCTTTCGTGCTAACTTTAAAATTTTAGGCGCCTAACTAGCTAGTTACTTAAAATGAATTTCATAGAAATCGAGCTCCTACTTTTTCGTTTGGTTTAAATTGCTTTTCGAAAATTTTAGACACAAGATTTAAAATATTTATTTTCTTTAAAGTTCCGAATATTTATTTATTTATTTGATCCGGAATTTTTTTTTTTTAAGTTCGAAATTCGAACTTCTTCTTTTTACTTTTCGTGTTTTTTATATATTCAAAATTTATATATTAATTATTTATTTAATTATTTATCTTATTATTCTAGTTTATTTTAATTACTTTATTATTTTGTGAGAGATGGGTAGTATAGGAAGGGAATATAGGATAGATATATTATATGTTTGCATTAAATAGTTAGTTCAGCATGATTATATTTTCTTCCCTGCTAACTGTTTATGTTTTTCCTATGCTTTATATTGTTGTTATTCTTGCTTATTAGTTATTGTTGGGAACATACGCTAAGTGAGAGTACCAATTGTTTATAGAAGTTATATTTATCTGTTAGAGGATCTCTAGCTATGTCTGATAGAGGAGCTAATAGAATAGGGAGTTACTACCACCCGATTGTGTTGAGTGATGATGAGAGTGATGGATCTGGGGTATGAGTACGATGAGGAAAACTACCTATGAGAGTTGGAAATGCGTCGTATTCTGAAGGCCAGCAGTCCAGATAGTGATGATGAGGTCATTCGGGAGTTTGATCATGCTGGGAGTCATACTTGAAAGGATATTTACTATGCTGTGATGAGGAGTGTCTTTGGTGAGCAGAGGTATGCTGCAGCACATGAGAATGATGAGGATGATGAAGATGATGAGGATGCCGAGGATATTGAAGATTTTGAAGATGAAGTTTTCACTCCAGAAAAGTACAAGGAATCTAAGGATAAGACTGATGATGTTTCACCCTACTTTATGTATTTATGCTTTGAGAATAAATATTGGATAATTAGTCAAGCAATGGTTTAAATTTGTTTCTTAGTACCTTTACTTTGTTTTAGGAAAAATACAGTATTATAGTTTGGAAGAATTGCTACTAGCACCTTTTGAGGAATAAAAAGCAAATATTTAGTTATCCAAGGGAGCAAGAATTTATTTTAGGCACGTGAAAGGGAATATTTTTTTTTATTTGTTATGATTGAATTTTTATTTATGGATCCTCACACGTGTTTATTCTTAGTTAGAATATTTTCATGAATGGTTATATGTTCCATGATAATTTATTATGTGGTATTATTATAACTTCATGAGAAATTGTATGTTGATGCGATCTTTATGGTCAAAGCAAATGTTGCTTTCGTGGAAGAATGGCATGTAAGTTATGTATCGAAACCTAAAGTAGAGTTACGTTAATTTCAGGTCGCACAGTAGAATGGCTAACAACGGTAACGATTTAGCTTCTACTATTCGCCTATTGGCGGAGAATTTGACTCGCGAAAGAGCCGAGCGTCCCGATTTAGCTGGGGACATGTTTGAAAGGCTAGCCAAAGTTAAACCACCATATTTTAAGGGGCAAGCTGACCCTACCTTCTTAGAGAGTTGGATTAGGGAATTTGAAAAGATTTTCGAGGCTGTGAATTGTCCTGAGGGTATGAGAGTAGGTCAAGCTGTACTGTATAAGGATGACTTATGGTGGAGAGAAAATGGGGATAGACTAAGTGCTATTGAGGGATATAGTTGGGATTCCTTTGTTACTACTTTAAGAGGGAAGTTTTACCCTGCTTTTATGAGGAAACAGAAGGCCCGGAAATTTATAAACCTTAGGATGGGGACCATGACCATCTCTGAGTACTATAGTAAGTTCATAGCACTGTTGAGGTTTGCACCTGAGGTAATAGCCACTAAGGAGTTAAAAGCTCAAAGGTTTGACCAAGGTTTGACTGAGGAAATCCAACTAGGGTTAGGTGGTGAGACTTTTGCATCCTTAGATGTGGTGTATGGAAGAGCCGCCCATATTTACGGTCATCAATCGAGGCGTGATAAGAATGATGTTGTAGTGGGTGAGAATAGAAAGGATTTCGATGCTAGGGGAAATCAAGGGAATTTCAAGAAGAATAGGAATGGGAATGGGAATTTCCAAGGGAGAAATGGTCAGGGCTACAACAATAAGGGCCAGCCTGAAAGCATTTACCATTGTAAGAAGTGCAGCAAGAACCACCCTGGTAGAGACTGTAAGGGAGACCTAGTAACCTGTAACTACTGCCAGAAGAAGGGCCATAGGGAGTATGAGTGCTTTGCCAAACAAAAGAAAGAGCAAAATGGTAAAAGGAGTGGTAACCAGGTGAGGTCTGGGTTTAATCAGTCAGGAAACCAAGGTTTCGAAGCCTATAGGGACCCAAAACAACCACGGAAGCTACAGTAAGCCTGCTAGTGAGAACAACAACCAGAATAAGGCTCAGGGGTAAACTGTTCGTGATGAGTCGCGATGAAGCTGAACGATCTGCCGACGTAGTTTCTGGTACTTTCTCTATTAACTCCGTTATTGTTAAAGCGTTGTTTGATTCTGGGGCGACTTATTCGTTTGTTTCGTCGTCTGGAGTTGGTAGATTTTGAGGTGATTGATTTGCCTATTAGTATACCTACTGGAGAAGTCATAAGGTGTACCAAGTTGTTTAAAGATTTGCCTCTGAAGATAGGAGACTGTGTATTTCCTTCTGATTTAATAGAGTTCAATCTGGGAGACCTAGATGTTATTCTTGGGATGAAATGGTTAGGTTTCTACAAGGCCAAAATCAATTGTGAAGCTCCGAAAGTAGTATTGAGAAGCCCTTTAGGGAAGTTGACTTCGTATCGACGTTTTGGGAAGCCTAAGAGCTTTGGGGTTATATCTGCTATGCAAGTGAATTTGCTGAAGAAAGGGTGTGAGCTATTTTTTGTAGTGTGCAAGATGTGAGTAAAGTGGTTGGATTGAATATTGAGGATGTACCAATTGTGAATGAGTTTATGGATGTGTTTCCAAGCGAGATTTCGGGTACACCGCCTGCAAAAGCTGTTGAGTTCACCATAAACTTAGTTCCGAGTACTGCACCTATTTCTAAAGCACCATATAGAATGGCACCTCCTAAGATGAGTGAATTGAAGACGCAGTTGCAAGAGCTGTTGGATAAGGGTTATATTCGGCCTAGTACGTCACCTTTGGGAGCTCCTGTGTTGTTTGTGAAGAAGAAAAATGGGAGTATGAGATTGTGCATTGACTATAGGGAGTTAAACAATGTGACTATCAAGAACATGTATCATTTGCCTGAGATAGATGACCTGTTTGATCAGTTGAATGAAGCGAGTATGTTTTCAAAGATTGATTTGCGTTCAAGGTATCACCAGTTGAGGGTAGCTGATAAGGATATACCTAAGACTAAGTTTAGGATGCGTTATGGTCATTATGAGTTCGCTGTGATGTCATTTGGACTGACCAATGCTCCGGCCATATTTATGGATTTGATGAATAGGATATTCCATGAGTTCTTAGATAGGTTCGTTGTGGTATTCATTGATGATATTCTGATTTATTCAAAGAGTGAAGAAGAGCATGATTAGCACTTGAGGATTACATTGGAGATGCTTAGGAAGAATCAATTGTATGTCAAGTTCTCTAAGTGTGAGTTTCGTTTGGAGAAAGTATCATTTTTGGGCCATTATGTGTCTAAAGAAGAAGTCTCTGTAGACCCTGCTAAGATTCAAGCTGTTAATGGGTGGCCTACTCTAAAGAATGTGTCAAATATTAGGAGTTTTCTAGGTCTAGCTGACTATTATAGGAGAATTGTGAGAGATTTATAGAAGATAGCGAGGCTAATGACCAATTTGATGAAGAAAGAGTCAAAATTCAAGTGGCGTGAGAAGTGCGAGGATGCTTTCTAGATTTTAAAGGAGCGTTTAACCTCTGCACCCGTTTTGACCTGCCTGATGGAAATTAGGATTTGAGGTGTATAGTTATGCTTCAAAGAATGGTTTGGGATGTGTTTTGCAGCAGAACGGGAAGGTGATCGCGTATGCGTCGGGTCATTTGAAACCGTATAAGGCTAATTACCCTACCCATGATCTAGAGTTAGCTGCTATTGTTTTTGCCTTGAAGATTTGGAGACATTACCTTTATGGGGCAACATGTAAGATCTTTGACGACCATAAGAGTTTGAAGTACATTTTCACCCACAAAGACCTCAATATATGAGGCAGAGGAGATGGTTAGAGTTGATTAAGGATTATGATCTAGACATCCAGTATCATGAGGGGAAGGCGAATGTAGTTGCCGATGCTTTGAGTAGGTAGTCGAGCCATAGCATGAATGCCTTGGTAGTTCATGAGGAATTGTGTCGAGATATGCAAAGGCTTAGCATAGAAATCTTAGATCATAGGGAGATCGAGGCAAGATTGAGTGCTTTATCTTTGGGGTTATCAGTTTTCGACGAGAACAAAGAGGGTTAAGTTGGAGATGAGCACCTAGATAGGATCAAGGAGAAGATGAAACAAGGTAAGGAAGTTGGTTTTAATATCCATGATGATAGAGTTTTGAGGTTCAAGAAAAGGTGGTGTGTACCACAAAAATGCGATGACCTTAAGAGACGTCTTATGGATGAGAGGCTTAATATTCCATATTATGTGCACCCTAGGGGTGATAAGTTGTATAAGGATCTTAAGTAGATCTATTGGTGGCAAAATATAAAGCGTGAGGTCGCTGAATTCGCGTCTAAGTGTCTAACCTGTCAGAAAGTGAAGATAGATCATAAGAGGCCAATGGGGAAGGTTCAATCCTTAGAGGTTCCTGGATGTAAGTGGGATTCTATATCGATGGATTTTGTGACTGCTTTGCCAAAGACGAGAAACGGTAATGATACGATTTGGGTTATTGTTGACCATCTAACGAAGTCCGCCGTGTTCGTTCCAATTAATGAGACATGGAAGAAGAAGCAACTTGCGAAGATGTACATCAAGCATGTGGTGCGACTGCATGGTGTACCAAAAGGTATTATTTCATATTGTGATTCGAGATTCCTCTCGAAATTTTGGCAAAAGATCAAGTTGAATCTTGGAACAACATTAAAAATGAGCACTGCTTTTCACCCTGCGACCGATGGTCAGACGAAAGAACTAACCAGAATATGGAAGATATGTTGAGAGCGTGTGCAATTGATTTCCAAAGTAGTTGGGAAGGCCAATTAGATTTGATTGAGTTTTCATATAACAGTAGTTATCATGCGAGCATCAAGATGGCTCCTTTTGAGGCATTATATGGAAGAAAGTGTAGAAGTCCCATTTGCTGGAATGATTTTAGTGAGAATGTAGTAATGGGGACATAATTTATTGAGGAGACTGTTAAGAATGTCAAGCTGATTCAGCCTATAATCCAGGCTGCTCAAGATAGGCAGAAGAGTTATGTCAATTTAAAGCGAAGAGAAGATGAGTTCGCAGTAGGTGATAAAGTATTTTCGAAAGTATCACCAACTAAGGGAGTGATGAGATTTGGGAAAAAGGGAAAGTTAAGTGCTAAATATGTTGGCCCATATGAGATTTTGCAAAGAATTGGGAAGGTAGCTTATAAGTTGGCGTTGCCAATAATGGAATTTGAGAAAATGCATCATGTGTTTCATATTTCCCAACTCAAGAGATATATTCCTGATGAGAGTCATGTGTTGGAGCCTGAAAGAATCCAAATCGATAGTAGCCTCACATATGAGGAAAGGCCTCTGAGAATTCTTGATAAGAAGGTGCGTAGTACACGCAATAAGGATGTGAATATCGTGAAATTAAAGTGCTTTCGTCTAACCATGAGTCTGAAGAGGCAATGTGGGAAGCCGAAGACGAAATGAAGAAGAAGTATCCTGAGTTATTCCTTGAGGTGAGCTACGAGGGCGTAACTGTTTTTCTTTAAGGGGGGTAGAATGCGATAGAATTTCGCGCTTTTTACCTTATTTTATGGTATTTTTATGCATATTTTAGCGATTTGCACATGTTGGTGCAAAATAAATAGATTCTCCGCATGGAAAATGTGTTCATGAGTAACACAAGTGATTTTAAAGTTGGTAAAATATACACGTGAGTAGCACAAGTATTCCTCAAATGGAAGTTGAGCTAAAATCTTTTGAAAAGGTGTGAGTTTTCGTGTCAAGTTTCGAAAAGAAACTTCTTTTAAGTGGGGTAGACTGTAATCCCCAGTAAATTTATGAATTTTATAAATATATATATATATATATATATATATATATATATATATATATATATATATATATATATATATATATATATATATATTTTACAATATTATAGTATTTAAACGATTTATTTCTTCAAAGGCTGACTATTTGAAAGTCAAAGGAATTATTTTAATGATTTAATTAAGAAGTCAAACATTTTGTCTAGTCATGCTTTGAAAAATGTTTGAAAAGCTTAAAACACTTTTTTGGGTTGTGAAAAGGATTTTTAATTGGACATGAGGAACCCAAACACTCAATTCATCAATCATTAAATAATACCTTTGGCCCAACCATCTTTTTTTTTTGGCAATTAAAATATCATATATTACCAAAAGCAATATGATTACAAAAGCTAATCACATGAGAACAAACAGACAAACAGCAAACAAAACTAAAGGTTACAAGCTCCTTAGTGCAGCGCTAATTTCTGCCTATCTAACTCAGTACATCTAGCAGCAACTTTAAACAAAATCTCTTTTACTACATGAATAGGATCTTGCTTAACATTGCTGAAAATCTTGGAATTGCGTTGCTTCCATATTGCATAGACTGTTTCTGAGAAGAGCATCACATACATTATGTTTTTATTGCATTCCTAGCCATTCTCATAGCATATATCACTTCATCCTAGAATTGACCAATAGCACGTTGTACATTCAATCTTCTAATCACATTTGTCCAGGTTACCGCAGCATAATTATACTCAAAGAACATATGTTGCACATATTCAGGAACAGAAGAACACAAGCAGCAAATGATATTGCACTGATTACCTCAAGAATGCAGCCTGTCCACTGTGGCCAACCTATTATGAAGAACCAGCTAAAGAATAAACCTACTTCTAGGGGAGGCATGATTGTTACAAATCAATCTTTTCCAATCTTTCTTCTCAAAGGCTCCCAAAAGCTGCTTATAAACTCTTTTAATGACAAAATTCTGATCAGGACAAACATGCTGCCAACCTCCCAGCTCAGTCACTATTTCCCTGGTTTGAATGATCTTCCTTAGAAGCCAGGAACAATTAGGACTAATGTGCACAGTAGCCACTGCAGCTCTTTTAATATAGTAGGCATGAACCCACTTTACCCACAACTTGTCTCTCTTGAACTCAATGGCCCAAAGCTATTTCATCAATGCTGCTTTATTCCAAAGCTGCATATTAACTGATTCCACCCCCACCACTCTTAGGAAGCTGAAGAATGTTCCAAGCCACAGGAGCTTTCCTCAGGAGGGCCTGACCACAAAAACCTCCTACAAACACTCTCCACAGCTTTAATCACTTTATTTGAAAGAGGGAAGATGTGTGCCCAGTAATTCTGCATACTACTAAGGACACTTCTAACAAGCTGTAGCCTGCCAGCATAAGATAACAGAAGGGCCCAACCATCTTTTATTAAGCCCAAAAGGGGAACCTATATAAACTCCAAAACCCCAAGTTCCCACACATTAAACACATTCTATTTTCTCTCTCTTCCTCCCCAAAAATTTTGGCCCTCTCTCCTCTTTTTCTTCTTCCTCCACCCGATTTTATCTCTCTCAGACTGTCGCCGTCGTGCCTCGCCGCCGCCTCCCTCCTCTCGGTAACCGTCCTTTTCTCTCCTCCTTGTTTGGTTGTTATTTCTTCCTCCTCAAGTTTTTTTTTTTAAAAGGATTTTTCCGCGCCTTGTTTTCTATTAGTGAAGGGTATGACCTATCTCCTATCTTACGCTTGACGCCATGGCAAAGAAATCAAAAGCTCAAAAAACTCCTCAAAAACCTCGAGTAGATGTTATGGTGAATAAACCAAAAGGCCCTATGTCGGATTCTCAGGCGACAAAAACGAAATCTATGGATATAATCCTTGGAATTCCGACAATGGAGGTTGATTCAAGAGAGGATTCGATGGAGGAAGAAGGTGAAATTCTCTCTCCTAAAGCTTCAGTTGCTGCATTGGAAGCTCAGAAGGAAGATCACAAGACCTTATCTTCGTGGTTATCGGTGATAAAATCGGGGAATTCTAAAATTCCGGATAATCAGGTATCTCCAACTCCAATTCCTCAATCTAATATTGTTAATGGTGATTTGAATGATGATGTCGTGCAAATAGACATGGCTGATATTCAAGATGAGGTTGATTTTTGGAATTCCGCCATAGTTTGTTTTGTTTTAGGTGCTAACCCTCCTTTATCGGTAATTGAGGGATTTTTCAGACGCATTTGGAAGGATTTTGGAATTGATAAAATTGTTGTCATTGATCATGGGGTGTTCATAGTGCGATTTTTTACAATGGAAAATAGGGATAAAATTTTACAGGATCATAGACCCACTTTTGACAAGAAACCTGTTATTTGTAAGCCTTGGCATAAGGATATTGTGAATTTTAAAGATGAAATTCAGGCAATTCCTATATGGATTCAATTAAACAATCTCGAATTGAAGTTTTGGGGTAGTAAATGCTTGAGTAAGATTGTTGGTTCTGTTGGACAATTTATTCAAGCTGATGATGCCACAGTTAACAGAGATAAACTTCAATTTGCTCATGTGCAAATTGAGGTGACTTTGTCTCAAAATCTCCTTGACCAGGTCAAGTTTCATGATGAAAATGGGCATTTGAGGATTATTGATATAGGGTATGAATATGGAGGCCTATAATATGTGAGCATTGTAAATTGTTGGGGCATCTTTCAAGTGACTGTAAGAAGAAGAAGAGATCCAAGACTTGGGTGGCAAAGGCACCAAGCAAGAGTGTAGTCCCTACTGAGGCCCCAAAGGATGGGTTTACACAAGCTGTAAAGCCTATGCAGGTTAAAAAGGAGGCTCCTAAGTCAGTTATTGTGGGAAATTCTTTTCATGTGTTGGAGTAGGAAGATGTTGAGAAGGATGAAATAAATGGTGTTGCAATGGTGCAAGCTGGTCAAGGAAAAGAGGATGTTGAAGTGGTGCAAGCTGGTCAAGGGGATGATGTTGTTGCAGGAGGTGGGAGACCTCCAGACACTCATGGATTGGTTGATGTTTTGGAATGTCAGGGGGTTGAACAAGGCTGATAAGCATAGAGATGTCAAGTCTTTTCTGTATAATAATAGGAGTAGCCTTGTTTGTCTCCTTGAAACTAAAGTCAAGACCAAGAATTTTGCGGCCTTGTACTTGAAATTGTTTAATGGGTGGGCTTTTACTTCAAATAGTATGATGCATCCTAGGGGTAGGATTATTTTAGCTTGAAATCCTCTTGAGTTTCAAGTAAGTCCTTATATGTGTTCTAGTCAGCTGGTGCAAAGCAAGATCATACCTAAGAATGGCAAAGAGTTTGATGGGTCTTTCATTTATGCTCATAACTCTCAGCAAGAGAGATCAGTTTTGTGGCAGGATTTGTGTAGTCTAGCTAAAATCATTCGTGGGCCATGGGTTTTAATGGGTGATTTCAATTGTGTTTTGAACACTGATGAAAGAGTAGGTAGTGCTGTGAGGATTAAAGAGATGCAAGATTTTCAAGATTGTGTTAGTTGTTGTGGTGTTGAGGATGTTAAGGCGTGTGGGAATTTTTTCACATGGAATAACAAGCAAAAAGGTAGTCATAGGGTGTTCTCTAAATTGGACAGGGTCTGGTTAATGATCAATGGTGTTTGAATTATCCTACAACTGAAGTGTGCTTCAGGAATGAAGGATACTTTGAACATTGCCCTGGGATCATTTCAATTCATCCTGACATGGCTATTGGTAAAAAGCCGTTTAATTTTTTCAAGATGTGGCAGGCAGCTGCTCAGTATAAGGAGTTGGTTAGTCAAGCTTGGCAGAGACAGTACCAAGGTACTAAAATGTACCAAGTTGTTCAAAAGCTCAAGGGAGTTAAGAGTGTGTTGAAGCAACTTAATAGGGAGGGCTTTGATGATATTGATGCACAGGAAGTCAAGGCACATCAAAGGCTTTATGAGCTGCAAAATGAACTTCATCTTACTCTAGATAATGCTGAGTTGGCTGACAGGGAGAGAGAAGCCCAGCAGGAATATCTTGTGACTCACAAAGCTTATCTGAGTTTTTTGTCTCAAAAGACAAAAAAAGGCTTGGATTAAGGATGTTGATTCTTGCATGTTTCACAGATCAATCAAGCACAGAATAACTCAAAACACAATTTTTCCATTAAAGATAGACATGGAATGTGGATTACCGATCCTAATCAACTGCTTGCTGCTTTTTTAGATTACTATAAATGGTTGGTAGGTACTAACATGAGTAAGAGAACTTCTGTTAATCATTGTATTGTGAACAAGGGTCCCTTGGTTACACCTGATCAGAAGACTCTATTAAACATGATGTTTACTAGAGCTGAGATCAAGGAGGCTATGTGGGACATTGATGGTGGTAGAGGTCCTGGTCCAGATGGGTTTGGGAGTGCATTCTATAAGGGTGCCTAGGAGGTTATTGGTGATGACATTTGCTCTGCTGCTTTGGACTTTTTTATTATAGGTAAACTTTTGAAGGAACTTAATGCTCCTAGCATCACTCTTATCCCAAAGAGTAAGTGCCCTGAAGGTGTGCAGGAATTCAGACCAATCTCATGCTGTAATGTTCTCTATAAGTGCATTTCTAAAGTCTTATGTGCTAGACTTAGGAATGTTCTACCTGATGTGATTGCTCATAACCAAGGTGCCTTTGTGCATAGTAGGTTTATTGCACACAATATAATGGTATGTCAAGATCTTACTAAAGGGTATAAGAGGAAAAATGCTGCTGCAGGATGTCTCATTAAACTTGACCTTCAAAAGGCATACGATACTGTGGAGTGGGATTTTGTAGAAGAAATACTTGAGTGCCTTCAATTTCCTAGTCATTTTGTTAGGTTCATCATGATTTGTGTCAGGTGCCCTAGCTAGGTTTTCTTTGTCCATTAATGGCACTTTACATGGTTTTTTTGAGGGGAAAAGGGGCTTGAGGCAGGGGGATCCAATTTCCCCCTGCTCTTTGTATTGTGTGTTGAATACTTGTCTAGAGTCTTGACTGTTGTGGGTGAGAAGGAGGGTTTCAAGTTTCACCCTAGGTGTAGAGACAACCATTTGTGTTTCGCTAATGATATCATTTTATGCTGTAAAGGAGACTTTAAGTCTATTTTCCTGATGATGCAAGGCTTTAGATTTTTTTCTGACACTACTGGTTTGCAAGCCAGTCCTTCCAAAACTTCTATCTATTGTTCTAGCATGTCTGATTTAGAGATACAAAGGGTGCTAGACATGACTGGTTTTGCTAAAGGATCTTTTCCCTTCAGATATTTGGGCATTCCTATATGTTCAAAGAAGATTTCAGTGGTTGATTGTGATAAAATTGTTGAGAAGATGTGTGCTAGGATCAAGCTCTGGATTTCTAGGAATATGTCTTTTGCAGGAAGACTCACTCTTGTGAATTCAGTCCTAATGACATTACAGACCTATTGTGGACAAATTATGATTCTTCCCACAGGTGTGTTCACTCAAATCAACAACATTTGTAGGGATTTTTTGTGGAAAGGCACTATTGGTATCGGTTGTCCTGGCAAAGTGGCTTGGAAGTTTGTTTGCAAGCCTAGAAAGGAGGGTGGTCTTGGTATTGTAAATAGCAAAATGTGAACATTGCTGCCATGGGAAAGTATGTTTGGATGATTTCTAGCAAAAAAGATAACTTGTGGGTTAGATGAATTCACTTTGTGTATCTTAAAGGGCGGAATTGGTGGGATTATACTCCCAAAAATGATAACAGCTGGTATTGGAGGACTATTTGTCATGTTAAGGATACACTGAAGCACTACTGTACAGAACCTCAACTTGGAAACTTGTCAAAATATTCTATAAAACGTGCTTACAGCAACATTATTCCCAGTAATATGGGTGTTTACTGGACTCGAGCTGTTTGGCGCAGATTGGGACAGCCTAATCATCGGTTTATTTCTTGGTTAGCTATAAGGGGTAGATTGAATACCAAATAACGACTGATGCAAATGGGTATTACCCTGGATAACAAATGTATGCTTTGTGGTTTTGGTGAGGAAAGCCACAAACACTTGTTTTTTTTATTGTCATTTCAGCAGGAGGTGTTTGAAGCAGGTTAGTCAATGGCTTGGTTTGAGTAATTCTACTGATCTTGCTACTATGATAAAATGGTGCTACAGGAGGAATTTTAGCAAATTCAGAAAAGCGGTTCATTATTCTGTTATAATGTGTATAGTTTATCACATTTGGAAAGAACGCAATAATGCTTTGGGGAATGCTACCGTGAAATGTATAGATATTGTTGTTAAAACCATACAAAAAGAGGTAAAGATGAGAGTAAATAGCGTGTTACCTAGAAATATAAGTAGAAGGGATAGAATCTGGTATATAGCTCTTTTTGAGCATTTGTCATAGGCTGCTTGTAGCCTGTTTGTTTTGTTCTTGGTAGTGGAGGCTTATCTCCATGCCTTGAGTTAGTTTGTATCTTGTCTTTTGATGCTATACAATTACTTAACTTGCTAATCAAAATAAATAAAAAATTTTGTATTTTTAAGGGTTTGTTTTAATATGTTAAGTTTAAAAGTTGTAGTTCGATGATTTAATGGTGAATCTAAAATTATATGATTTGTGTGATGAAGAAATAAAATTTCAGATTTACTTACTTCATTTAAAATAGAGTTTTGAGTAGTAAAGCATGGATTTTTAGGGTTTTGGAAGTTGGAAATCATAGTAGTATATTATAGTTTATGAAATTGGGTATTCTTATGACTTTAAGCATGTTTGAGTATGTTTAAAAAGAGTTTTACTATATAATATGTTGCTGGAAATTTAAAAAGGGATGTTATGATGGAGTTTTTATGATTTAAACATGAGTTTTAAGGGTTTTAATCAATTAGTGTAGTAGTACTATACTAGGGGGTTTTACTAATTAAGTTTTAATGATGAAAAAAGGTTTTTATACATTTTTAGAAGGGGTTTAAAGTACTTTGTTATTGTTGTAAATTCATAAGGGATTGATTGTGGATTTATATTGGTTGTTTTAGGCGGATAATTCTCTTTAGGCGACTTTTAAGGTTGTGAAAGTGGCCGCTCGATTTGTCTACACAAGGTTCGTACATACATATGTGTTGATTGGACTAGTATCATGACCTACGGATGATAAATGGGTAGTATCATGTATAGGGAACTATTTTTAGTTCATATGTGATTTCTTTTAAGTTGGATTTGCATGTTTTATGTCGTTGTATGAAGCATGTTGGTTATGAAATTGTTATTATGTTTGTATGGAAGATTGATGCAAGCATATGGGATTTGAAAACTTTATTTTATTAATTCACATGAGGAATTAATAATTATGTTGGTTTGGATCATGATTGAATCATGTTGTTCCCTTTGGATTATATATAAATAATTACTTTATGAGGACCGAGGGCCTAATTTGGTAAGTTGATTATTATACCTATGAAAGGTTAGTTGGTTGTTGACTTGGTTCAGCAAATAAAGGAAGGTTTTGGATTAAAGGTTGGAATTATTCTTAGGTTGTTAAGTTGTTGTTGATCACCTTATCTAATCCTAAGATAAAAACGGAAGTTTTTGATTGTTTGATGATTATATTATTTGTTCTATTTGTGAGTTATAACAAGTGAATAAATTGTTAATCATGTAAAGTGAAACGCGAATAGCAATAGCTTTAGACTTGTGCACGTTTGAAGTGTTGGACCAGTATGAGTTGGAGTACATGGTGGTAGCCCATGGCTTTTCTTGGGACCGGATTGATAACCGTGTCCTATTTTTATTTAAAAGGTTCCTCGATATCGTTGGTCATGGGAATACAGAGTCGTGCCCATATTTCGTCTTCTAAATTGAAGACTGGTTTTGGTTAGACAACTCGTTCCATTGACTATTCCATTTAAGTTAATTAACTATTGGTTGTGGAGTTTAGTTCAGTAAAAGTAGTCTGCTATGTTGTTGTATGATTAATTAACCTGCGTATTATATATTAGTATCAGGTTAGGATTGATTATTTATTTATTATGTAGTACTCACCTTTGCTGATTACGTGCTTTGTGTGTGTATGTTGATCATGGTTATGCCTTATTAATCCTGTGATGACCCATTTGGTGAGTAGTCTCTAGGGATCAATTGTGCATCATCATTTACAGGTTTGAAGATGATACATCATGGGTTCGGGATTGGAGAGTTTGTGTAGATTTATCATATTTTGACTTTACATTTTTTGTAGTTGACTTTGACTTTTGAGGTTGACTTTGACTTTTTTGGTTTGACTTTTAGAATTGACTAAGTTTATTTATTATCTTTTGCGCTGCAAAATTCTGAATAAGCTGATACGTTTTCACACGGGTGATAATACTTTGATAATTCTCGATGTTTTATATTAAAAAGGTATTTTAGAAAAGAGAGAATTGTAGGAGTGTTACACATACCTTATTCCCCGTTCCTTCTGACGGAATAAGTATCATACGGGGTTTCCGCCTTTACTTTTCGCCTAAATGCCTTATTCCCTGTTGCTATCTGAAATGACCACAATTTCGATGATATATTGTATCTTACCTTATTTCGCTTTCCGTCTGATGAAATGAGTATGATATATGGTTTTCCACTTTACTTTTTGCATCCCAAAGACTACCCCAAGTGCAACTTGTGGTCCACCATCAACCCTTACTCGTTAATTTGTTCCTACAAACAATTTTAGAATATTATGAGGAAATAAGGTTATTTAATGGTATACCATATGTAAATCTGTTTTAGAGCTTCTTCTAACAACCTATGAATTTGTTATCATTTCCAACCGGACAATATATTAATCCAACTGGCAGAAGATTATAAATAAATCCAACAAATTTTTTGATATTCATTAAGACTAATTTAGAAAATGATAATGTTGTACAGTAAACAAATATAAACACGCAGTTCTTGTATAATATATGTGTATTTTATAGGTTCTTTATATGATTTACATTTCAATGTTATCTTTTACATCAAAGACAAAAGAAGCTGTCAAAACAAAGTGCATAGGCAAATTCATAACTTTTCAATTCAATAACTTTATCTGATCTTTCACAACAGTTTCACTCTCTTATAAACCAACTAAAATGGAATACTTATAAATCCCTCTTTTGACATATAAGCTTGACAATTAAGGGACTGCTCCTTTTAATATTTACTCCATGATTTTAGTTCCTTAAATTAAAGGACTGCTATGAGATAATGAAAATTTGAGACATTCTAAAGCAAACTGTCCATAGTTCAGATTGCTAATGTTAATTTTTCCTTTTATTTATTTGATTTAACTTTCATAAATGAGTTTTGCAGTAAAACTTTTGATAAGATAGACAAAGATAATGCAACATTATTACCAATCATCTTACCGCCCAAAAAATTTGTTATTTTTCTTTTACAATGGAGTTACATATTGAATAGCATCGGTGGGATTATTTTGTGTCGTTAGAATGTTTTTGATTAGGTGAAACCACTTGTTGAATGACAGACGAAGTACCATTGATTATAGTACGTGCTTGTCAATCGAAAAACTGAGAAATGGAACCATGTAAGTCTGCCATTTGTGTTTTTATGCTAATATGTAGAGCTATCAAAAGGTTGTACTCGTGTCATGTCTGTGTACATGTTATATATAAACGGGTTGGAAAACCTTGACACTTACCCAACCCATCTAATAGAAGTTTCGTGTTGACCCTTGTCATTAAATGTGTTGAGACATGTCAATACTAACCCTTTTTTCGTGTCCGGTTCTTGTCGTTGTCATGTTAAGCTACTTTTGATAACTATAAACCAATGTTCCTTATTAATATCCTATTTAATGTAGCAATTATGTTAAAACGGGTTCAAGCGTGTCATCTTCGTGTTGGAAACCTCAACTTTAATCCAATCCGTTTAGTAAGATCTGTCGTGTCATGTCGGCCTAGTAATATTTGATATAATGTTTTATTAAAAATTGTGCTAGATATCTTATTATAAGTTATGCCCAAAAATATATATTCCCTCCGTTCCATAGAGTTTTTCTCACTTTCCATTTAAGGGTGTTACATAAAGTTCTTCTCATGTCTACTTTATTCCATATATATGTAACACCCCGACAATTATCTCTTTTCTAAAATACTCTTTTTATAATAAAACATAGAGAATTATCAAAGTATTACCACCCGTGTGAAAACGTATCGGCTTATTCAGAATTTTGCAGCGGAAAGTATAAATATAACTAAACTTCATACTTCAAATATAATAAACAACAAAGTACTCAAAACCAACACACTATAACTATCTACTTCCAAAACCAAACTTAACATAATACGTTCCTACTAAAGCAATAGATAACACAACTTGTTATACAAGCTCTCCACATCCCAGATTCCTAATGATGCAACATCTGCACACTTGTAGATGTCAATGCTCTAAAGGATCTGCTCATCAAAATGGGTCATCACAGGATCAATAAGGCAAAGCCATGATCAACACATACAAACAAAGCACGTAATCGGTAAAGTTGAGTACTACATAACAATACATAAACATTCCTAACATGTTATTAAGAAATAATAAACAGGAATAAATAATAATATAACAATATAACATTCTGCAGATAACTTCTACTGAACTAAACATCTTTTATTACTTAAATGGAATAGTTATTGGACCGAGTTGTCTAATTAATTCCAGCCTTCCCTAGGAAGACGAAATACGGGTGCGACTCCGTATTCCATAATGACCTGCGATATCGAGGAACCTTTGAATAAAAAGAGGAACGGTGATCAATCCAATTCCCAGAAAAAGCCATGGCACGCTCACCATATACCCCAACTCCTGATTGTCCAACTTCAGACGTGCACCAGTCTAAAGTTTATTACTATCCACATTACACTTTACAAGATTTACCAATTATCACTTGTTATGACACACAAGCAATACATATAACATATAATCAAACATTCACAACTTAACTCCTTTTTATGTTAGGATTAAAATAAGTGATCATACAACTTACAACCCAAGATTAATTCCTTCTTATTTCAATCCTTCTTATTTGTTGAAGCTAGCCAACAACCAACTTACCTTTCATATGCATAAATTATCAACTTACCAAATAAGGCTCAAAGTCCTCATAAAGTAGTGAAAAATAATAATATAAGGGAACACATGAAAAAACATGATTCAATCTCAATAACATATATTAATTCCCCCATGTGAATTAATAAATAAAGTTCCCGTCCACATGCTTGCATCAATAATTCCATACAAACATGACAATCTTTAACTCATAATCAATCTCATAATTAACATGCTTGCACACAGGCATAAAACATGTAAAATTCAATCATACTAGAAATCACATATGAACTTATAAAGTTTCTATACATGATACTACAACTTTTCCTTCTTAAATCATGATACTATATCACATAGCTCTAGGGAATAATCTCCGCCTAACAAAATACAAAACATTGGTATATCAATATACCAATAAATTTACTGCAATAAAACTTCACTTAAAAATGTGTCAAAACCTTTTCTAAAAGTCTTTTGACACCAAAGATTAGATATTTCAAACCCTAAAATATGGTACTACTAAAATAGGCTTTTAAAACCTCAAAAATCAAGACTTTAATATTTAAATCTCTCCTTGAACATAAAATATTAAATCTGATTTTTTTTTTTTTTTTGCTTAATAATATGAAACATATAATCTGAAATAATTAAAGATACAATCTTTAAACAATAATTTAACAAAATAATACTTTGAAATATTAGATCAATATATATGAAATCAATACATAAGAAAACGAGGAAAAGAATCAAAAGAAAAAGGGAGAAAAAGAGTGAAATACCAAAATCGCGAGTGAAACATGGCAGCAAAATCGCAAAACTTGCAGAGGTCATAACTGATAGAATAATAATCGGAATCGAGTGATTCTTGAGCGTAAGTGCAATAACTTTTCGAGATCTACAATTTCTCAGAAGGAATTTTTGGCTAAAAATAAACGGAACTATGAGAAATCTGGACAATCAGATTCGGGTGAGAGAAAAAACGAGTGAAGAGAGGGAAAGAGGAAAGAAGAATTAGTGGAAAACAAAAGCCAAATCTGAAAATATGAATCATGGGAGGTTTAATGAAGTATTTATAGGTTCCCTTTCCCTAATCCTAGTAGAATTAGGAGTACATAAGAATAAGAGTCTTATTAGGAAAAGAATTACTCCTTTGGGCTTTCAAATGGGCTCAAAAGGCTACAAATTGGGCTCCTCAACCCATAAGCTTAATTTAATAATTAAATATACTTTAAATACTACTCTTTAAATAATTAAAGTTCCACTTAATGAAATATTTAATTAATTTAAGAAATAAAAAATCATAAAACTCTTTTAACTCCTCAAAATAGTCAAACATTAAAATAATTCGACTCATAAAATATTAAAATCATTTATAAATATACTTTAAATATATTTATAAAATTCATAAAATTACGAGGGAATTACATGGTATGTTTATAATAATAATTTAATATTTTCATATGTCCTACAAGTTGTTCACAATATGACACTTTCTCCCCGAATTTTATAATTTAATATTTGCATATGACATTTTCTATCCTCCCCAAGAACTAATCCTACAACCCCACTACCAATACTTTATAATATTCCTTGGTTTGTGGAGAAACAATAAATGGGAAGGATATTATGAACCAGAGGGACCGAGGGAGTATATCATAAGATATAGTGGAGCTATGGAGGATAACAATATGTTTGATTTAGATTATTCTCATTAATTCCACAGTTGAAGATACTATGGCCTTATGTAATAATTAATTGCCAAAGTTAAATATTTTCTTGGACATTATAAATTCAACTTATTTTTACTTATACGAACTTATCCTAAATTTATATGTGCTTATCTATACTAATTACAATATGGTATGAAATTTTTTTAATTGGCAAACATGTAATCTTCTTGGTTCTTCTGTTAAATCTTCTAGACCCATTCATAATGTTTCCCTTTCACTTAAATTAAAAATAGCCCATTTCATTACTTCTTCAACTTGTTACAATAACTCTTTCACCTTCCATTATCTTTGAGTTTCGATCCATGAACCACCACAAATCTATTCTATCCAATTCCCTCCATCAAAAACTACTGTCGTATGATTAGAACTTTGCACTCTCACTACATATTGGCATTTTTCTTCAAAAGAATCGAATTACATACTACTAAAACTTTAGATATAATGCCCGAAAAATCCCAATACAATCCTTTTCTTCATTGCCTTCTTTTCGGCGAAGATTCAATGCTATTACCTTTAATGGCCGAAGCAACTTTCCGGCAAAGATTTAGTGCTCACGACATGCATAAGGCAGCCATAAGCTATAGGCTTTTAAATCGATCTGTTTTGTTCTTCTCCAAATGCGATTAGAATTTACTTGAATGTCCTCTATAATTTAAAGGTAATACTTCTTGTAATTTCAATGGAAATTTTTGGATTGAATTGTAATTGGTAATCCATTATTTGATGCAAGAATTTCCGGCGTTAATCTATCTATTTATAAACATGCAACATGTTTTTTTCTAATGTGAAAATTTGAGAGCATTATCAGCCCTTATATATTATATTATTTATTTATAGTATAATGGAGTTATGGAATGATCAATTATGTGAAAATCACAATGGAATGATCAATTAGGAACGAATTTGTTTCATTTTGCGATAATAATTCTGTGAATATTGCATCCTAAAATGACAGGTTTCCAAATTGTATGTGGTTAAATTATGAAATTTCTTTTGGAAGTAAATGATTCGTTTCCTTATAATTCGGGTGATTGAATGATTTATGCAAGCAAATTTAGAAATAAATAAAAAGAGCATCAAACATTGCACTTTAATAAACCATGACACATGGCGTGTACTCTCCTTGCTCTATATATCTGTTGTGCACTGTGAGGGCTGGATTCATAGGAGCATGCCACATAGGCTAATTTTTTCTTCTTGTATTAGTGTGTGTGTGTATATATATATATATATATATATATATATATATATATATATATATATATATATATATATATATATATATATATGGTAATGACTAATGATGATAATTACTAGTATATACTTTTTTTTCTAAGGGAAAAGCAAGCTAATCTCTATTATATAAGCCAAGGGAGGAGGTATGGTGTCCCCGTTTGAAATGACTAGAATACCCTCTAATAATTTAAAACAACGTTCTTTTAATTAAAAATTAAAAAATGAGAATATGTGCAACTTGCCATATGGAATAAGTCAAACTATTATATAAGCCAAGGGAGGAGGTATGGTGTCCCCATTTGAAATGACTAGAATACCCTCTAGTAATTTAAAACAACGTTTTTTTATATAAAAATTAAAAAATGAGAATATATGCAACTTGCCATATGGAATAAGTCAAAAATGGAATATGCAATCACCATTAATAACTTGACAAAATAGATTGACAAAATCAATTTCACGAAATTAATTAGAATCTTCAATCAAAAAAAGTTAGCGATATATCCTAACAACAAATACTTCGTATTTACAAAGTTCAAACAATATGGTTTATTAACATTTACAATCGTTAAAGAACTATACTAACCCCGTTGACAAGAAATTAATAAACCATTGACCAAATTTTTACGTGATGGTATTGAACAGTTAAAAATCGATCACCTTCCATTTAAAAAGATAATAACATCTACAAAAGAACCTCAATAATTTACATCACTACAAAAATAATTTTAGATTTGAAAAATATGTTCATTTGTACATATAGTTACATAAAGTTGGTGACGCACGCATCGCGTGCATATACGGCTAGTAGTTACTTGAAGTCAAAGTCGTCAGATAAATTTTGGGGGGAATTATGCACAATTTTAAAATTAAAGTACTTCTATAAGATGATCATGCTAATATTAGTTTAAAAAATAGAGTATCTACGATAAAAAGTTTATGACAAAATAATTTTTAAAAACTTTTTTAAATTATTTATTTTGCAAGATAATCATGCTAATATTACAGAAGTGCAACATATGTGATTATTTGATTTTTATCAAGTACTTGTTCACTTGACAAGACTCTTACCTTAAATGCTAGAAGTCTTAGGTTTGAAAGTTGCCAAATATAGTATTTGGGGGTAGCGTTTCCCTTATGTTTCTCCCACTCTCAAGCACCTTATCTCCTTAATAAGTGTTGAGATATGCTCTTAAAGAAAATGATCTTCTACAACGTAAACAACTTTTTATTAGAAAAATCTTAGATAATCTTCTCAATATATTGATAGGAACCAAGGATGTCTTGGTCTAGTGGTTAAGATTGAGGTGCTGTGAACGATAGGTCACATGTTTGAATCCCCCCTCCCCTTCTTTGTTAATTGTACTGCTTTTGTGGCTCATATGGATCAAAAAATATATATTGATAGGATTTTTCTAACCTATGCCACAAGGCGTAGGTTAAGAGTATCAATAATCCTACATAAGATATCATTATTAAAAAAGTTTCCATCTCAAAATCCAACTAAACTAAAAAAATTTACATAATTATATCTATCTCAAGTATCTGTCCTTATTTGTTATTTCCAAATAGAATATTATTGTATTATATATTTTTTTAAATGAAATCTTTAAATTCTTAACCTATGCCTTGTGGCATAGGTTAGAAAAATCCATATTGGTAAACTATATTGATAGCATTTCGGAAGGTTATATAAATTTTAAACTTAAGCAAACTTTATCCCATATATAAAAGATAGGACAATTTAAAATAAAAACTAATATTCTTTTTGCATTTGATATTTACATGTATGGAGAAATATAGTTATATCGGATCTTGATAAATTTGTCTCATGTATATTCAATACATCAACTATTTATAGTTTTACTAACGCTACTAATGCTCAAAGTTGTCATAAGGAACCATGCAAAGAGCATATGGTTTAACAAAAAAAAGAAAAAAATAATATATAAAAAGTAATTCCTCTGTTTTCGTTTAGTTGTACCCAAAGTATTTCATTATCAAAAAATCAATATAATACAACTAAAAGAAAAAAATGAACTATATTGTGAGCTAGTCAGCTAGCTCGGGTCACACGCTGGTAGGGTCTGTAAAAGAGCTTCATCATTGACTAGATTGGGGAAGGCCGAGCATGCTACCGTTCAATATAGGGCCCAGTAATTAAGTCGAAAGAATTAGTGCAAAAAGAAAAGGCCAAATAAGCTAGTAAAACTATCCTTTCATATTGTTTTCAAAATTGCAACTTGGGCTAGAACTTAATGGCCTGTGACTGTAGTTATCTCTGTATTTTTTTTCTTTTTTTTTTCATCGTTTTTTGGGAATTGACAAGAAGCTTCAATTTGTGATGGGGTCATTAAAATCACATAGGGTAATTTTGTGAGAGGACAAATACATAAAAGTCATACAGCAGTTTTGAGGATAACATAGTTCTCCAATTTGATAGATAGATTATCATATATGATGTTATTGTTATAATAAAAGTCTAGTATTAGGAGATATGATTAAATTTAATAAGATAGAATTCTATTGTACAACTAGAAGTCTAGCTGGATATGTTTTAGGAGTTACTGTTTAATAAGGTTTCCTTACCTTGTAGTATAAACATGTGATTAATTAATAAGAAAATGTGTGACCAATATTGAGATTGGTATTGGTTGCCAGATATAAACTTTATAAGCAGGGATAAAACTTAGTTGCTTCAGTGGGTAATTTACCCACTACTAATAGAATTTAATGTAAGGTGGATGTATTATCAAAAAAAATGTAAGGTGGATGTAAATGTAGTTATGTCCATAAAACAAAGATTAATACTGAAAAAGGCATTTAAACGTTAAAAAATATCTCAGAACAGATATATTCTTCTTCTTTAATGTACTGTAATACTCCTCATGATTATTTTAAAAGGGATTTAACAGACTACTTATACAACAAGATATACCAACAAGATGATCTTTCTTTTAGAGAACTCATTTCTTAAGTTACATCAAAATTAAATGTGCTTGTCTGAGAGTATTCTTGGGATGGGTGACATAAGCGTGCTTGTCTATGAGGTTAGTCGCCTAGTGAAGGAGAATTATGGGGTTATATCATCGGTTGCGGTCGAATATGTGATTAGTTTTCAGGCTGGGGATACTCACATGCCATTGGGCCGAATATGTGGAGTCTTCAGGCGCAACAAGGGCATTGTTGTCCTCAAGTGAGTATGTATGTAATATCCCTCATGATTACTTTAAAAGGGATTTAACAGGCTACTTATATCCACAAAGATGCATCTTTTATTTAGGGGTTCATTTTCTTAGTTACTCAGAAGTTAAGCGTTGATATATTGTTTGAATTTCTTACCTAAAGATTATTACTTGTTTTAAGGAGAAAATTATTAGTTTAGCAGTGGGTAATCTAGCAATCTATGCATGGGATCATAAACAATCATACTAAATGATGGCAACGATGTAATTTGCAATGTAAATCTCCTACTAATTACAATGGTTATGAAATCCATCCCTAAATGACCAAACATGTAATTTTTTTGACAAACTTTATTTCCACTCAATACCACCTCTAAAGTAGTAGTGGATGATGATGAAATTTCATGAAGAAAATTACGAGTTTAGGGGTGGCCCATATATATCTGGATGACATACATTCACTAAACTCATAATAATGCATGGGTGGCATATGTATTATCTACTAATTATGGGACACCCCTAAACAATATTGGATGAAATTTCATCACTCGTAATTTTCTTCATGTATGTTTAGGGGTTTTCCCATATATTTTGATGACATAGAGCTTGTTTGGTTAACCTTCAAATGCATGGGAAATTAGAATTCCTAGAAAGTAAATATATGTGTCGTTGTTTGGTTGGCAAAAATATGGGAAGTAGAACTTCCTAGGAAGTTCTATTTTCTACGAAATAGAGGAAATAACTTACCTAAGCCCCCTGGCCCCTAGTTAAGTGGAACTTCCTATGGGAAATAGAATTTCCCATGTTCAACCAAACAAAAAAATGTACTTCCTAGGAAATAAAAACTCATAGGCAATGCAAATTCATGGGGAGTTATACTTTCCAATTCCAACCAAACGAGCCCTATTCACTATACAATAGTATTCGGTGGCCCATATATGTGTAGGGGTGGCCCATATATTTGGAATGATTTAATAGTTTTTATATCTAAATGACTACAAATAAGTAAGATAATATAGCCCCATATAAGGGAAATGGAAAGCCAAAATAATTTAGGTGAACCTAACTCTGAAAATACTTAATTTCAAAAAAAAAAAACTCTGAAAATACTTAGAAATATAACACATATGTTCTTTTAAATTTTCATCTTATTTTCAATCATTATAAAAAATAAGATTAATTAAGGTCTAATAAGTTCAGATTAGCAAATATAAGATTTGATACACTCACAAAATAATTATTCTTACTGTGACAATAAGTTCATATACTATCTAATAAGTTCAAATAAGTTTAGATAAGTAATTTCATATAAGGAAAAAATAAGTTAAAAAGAACAAACTCAACTGTATATACGCATATATCCCTCGAATAAGTATGACAGTTTATTTTAAAGAAAAATATACTACAAAGTCAGTTATTTGAGAAGGATCTGGATCCTCTAGAGTTTTATGAAAACTCTACAAAGTAGAGTTGAATCCTAACCACATATTATAAAAGTAAGGGCTCATGATTAGTGGGAAGGGGAAAAATAGGGGGAGGATATTTGGAGGAAGAAATAGGGGGATCTTTGGGAGAGAATATACAAGTCTTTGATTTATTAATCAATGACTGATATTTAATGAACTTTATTGTGTAGAATTATTTTGAAACTATGGAGCATCTCAACATATTTGAGAACCAGCTATCCAAATTTAAATTTGTAATTGATTTGTTGTGTCCATCTTCTCCTTTAAAATGAATGGACATAATTTAAAAGAGAACATTTTCTTAAGGGTTGAGAACTTCAGCATGTAGGTCAAAGTCAGCCACAAATTCCTATTGGTCCACTTTTTAAAGTGGGCCATACCTCATAAGCAGCCATTAGTCCATTACTCCACATTTAGAAGCATTAATTAATATGTATGATAAGGAGTAAGGACTTGAGCTCCATTAGGGTTATAGAATGGGCCATTCCTTCTATAATTGGAAGACCACATCCATAATTACATCATCAGTTGTATTGGGAGAAAAACATCATACAATGAAGATGGTAATTTGTTTGTGTTCTTCTCTCTTTTTTTCAATTTTTTTGTCACTCCTACGATAGAGACAAATACTCTCTCCGGTCTTTATTAGTTTACCCGTTTCTTTTGCACAAAGTTTTAGGAGAAATAATGTTGTGGGACATAGAAAGAAAGATAAACTATTATTTTATATTAAAGTTGAATGTATGTATGATGAAAAATTAGTGGTCCCATTCCAAAAATAGAAACAAAAGAAATGGGTAAACTAATAAGGGACATCCCAAATAGGAATGCGGCTAAACTAATAAAGACCGGAGGGAGTATATGATAGGAAAGTAACAAACAATTTTTTTAGAGTATCAGACACGACTACACGAGTCACGAGGCAGCTTCAAGAAACCTTCGTTTCCAACTAAGATGGTGTGGATTTGCATGATGTAATAACAATGGTCAAACTCTAAAGGCAACTTGGTTAAGAATAACATACCAAATGGGACCATTCAAGTCTCAAGATTGGATTTATGCATGTACCAAAGTATTATTTTTCTTCATGCTAATGTCCTTTTACTGTGATGCTACACTGCTACTGTCATTTAGCTTATTTGTTAAGAAGTCTTTGCAAGGTGGCCCTTGTGACCTAAATTCCAAATCTGTTTGCACCGTCTATACTTTGTGTTTTGGACAAACTTTTGCCAAGGGCTCAACTAGTCAATAGGAATTGGGGTCAACAATTAAATAGAAAATAGGTAAATAGAACAAGATAGTGAATAAGTAGAATTGACAAATATAGGCTAATTCCATGTAACTTTACCTTTTGTAATACAAGAGGAAATCGTGAAACCATATCAAGGAGGCAAAAAACTTTCATTTCAGTGTTCTTTCAAATTGTAGAGGCCAACACGTCTGTGTTGAAGGCGACACGCCTATGTTGCCTTACAAAAGGGCGATTCTTCACGTTCCTTTGGTTAGTATTTTCCAGTCGGTCAATGACATTCTGATATTGTGAATTATTGCTACAAAACTCGTTGTCTGCTGATAAACTAAGAGTCTAGGGGGACATAAGCTCCGCTAGGAGCTCTAATCGGGTAACATAACATATGATGAGTGTGTGGGAAACAATCATTGACTTAATGTATATCACTTGAGATTTGAAGATTATGGGAGTTAATGTAAGGTTCTATTGCGGGCCACTTTTATAAGTAATCTATTCTATTGATGTAGCTCATTATTGCTTGTAAATGTATTGATGTATATCATTTTCTAATAATTTGTTGATTATGTTCGCATCCATTATAGCATAAGGTTCCAAATGTTAATGACAATAGATACAATAAGCATTTTTTTATTGATAGAAATATGCATTCTTATAACAATAGATACATGCATTGGATTATCAAACTTATTATTCATTATCCCTCTACTTTAACAGGAATGATGCAGAGCTTGTGCGATGTAGGTGATTGCATAGGCCCCCAGAATATATAGGGTCCCAAATAGTACCTTTTATATTAATATTATACTTCAAATTTTTCATTGTTAATATTGGACTCCTGTAATTGAATATTCTTGACTGTATATAGTTCATGTCTGATTATATGGTCATTTGAGAATTTTGCATGTTATATCAATTTATTTATTTTTTCAATTTTAAAGTAATAATTAAAAGCCCAGTTCACTTTTGCTGCATAGGAGTTAGGACCTCAATAGTAATTGAACCACCCCTAGATTTTATCAGGTAAATATCATAGAATGTTGATTCTCCATCTCCATGTATGTGTTTTTTTTCAAAAATCTTTCACTGTCACTAAATATCATTTTCAGACGTAGTAATGAATAATAATAATAATAATAACAACAATAACAATAAGAACAACAATAACAGTAACAGTAATAATAATAATATTAATAATAATACTAATACGTTATGAAGAAAAATACATACTTGAGAGAACAAAGCTCCATTGACGCTTGTCAAACGAGCTTCTAAAGTCATCAATTTCAGTATCGTTAATTTCCTGCAACCATCTTTCAGGAACAACTTGCAAGCATTTTTTTTTTTTTTGAGAGGGAAACTTGCAAGGATATTACAAAAGCTTCGAATATTGTCTTACCTCTCTGCTTCCTTATATTTATCTTGCTTCCTTTAATTGAATCTAGATAGGATTCGACCAAAAAGAACTTTCGGGTTAAAGAGAGAATATCTGAAGGGGGGCCGCAATACACATTTTCCATCATGTTTCATTCAACTCAACAAGATGTAAACCATGTAAAGTAATGTTCTAGCACAAATAACTCCTGATTTTCACCACTGACCATTTTTACAAGAATTACAATTTTCAGGTCCAGAAATTACTTTCATGTACATCACAAACTAAGCCTCACGAATAGTTTAAACAACCAGTAAAACTTCACTCTCTTTACTTTTGGATCTTGCATCCTTTAACCCATGAATCTTTCATCCTCAATTTTGGCGAAAGGAACCTCCTTGCTCTGGCTGCTCATTCAATGGCGAACTGACTACAGGAATATCCAGGCTCCTTCCTTCCAAATCAGAAGCCACTTCCCGTACATCAGCTATTCTTGATTCAGTTGCTTGAATATCATTCCATTGACCATCGCCAATCGGATGGACATTACCTTGGTCTTGTTCTGACAAGTTGACAGCACCATCCTCGGTGACTGGAACCGCTTTTGAGACACTAAGACATGCTTTATCAACGTTCTCATCAGATGAGTCGACATGCTTAGTTAGCGGACGGGTGTCTTCCATGTTAGAACGAGTCTCTGCTTTCTCAAAAACTTGTGTTGTTTCAATCTGCTGCCTGTCAGTTTATAATGAAACACATCAACACTTCATATGATATATATTAAACATCCTTGATCACTATTTCGAAAGCACAAAACTTTTTCAATACACCTACTATATGCAATAAAGTCACAGTCAAACTAGTCTCTTCTATAAAGTTAGCATATCGAGACTACTAGGCTACTAGCCACAGGGAAGCAGTAGCACCCCCAATCTACTAGATTTTCACCCCCCAGAAGATACACAGCATAAGTATAACATATATATATACTTCCTCCGTTCCATAAAACGTTTTAAAATAAGTGAAACATACCTTAAATGGAAAAAAGAAAGTGACAAAATGACAAGAGTACCCATCACAAACTTGTGTAGTTTGCTTTTCTCTCTCCTCCTTTTGATAATGAAAAGGGTATTTTATGACTTTTTGGCTTTTGAAAGTGATGTTTATTAAATCTTGTGCCCAATCCCTATGTTTCACTTGTTATGGAACGGAGGAAGTATATATATATATATATATCACATGAGAATGCTCCTTACATGAGAAATGAGAATGAATCTCAACCACACGATTGGATTAGAGTTACATCACTTATTCAGTAGAGTTATACCCCCAAAAAAAATTTTAGCCCAAATTTTTTTTTTTTTTTTTTCGAAATTTTTTTTTCTAAATTTTGTTTTTTTGGAGTCACATCACTTTTTCATTAGAGTTACATCACTTATTCATTAGAGTTATAGCGCGTAAAATCCATTCTCATTTCTCATATAAGTATGCATTCTCATATGAACTCACTTATATATATATATATATATAAGATTAGAAGATTGATATTCTAATTATACTGGACAAACACACTAGCAAGGAAGGTTTGATCATTGACCTCTGGAGCTGCATTTTTAGTGCATTAACATAACTCAGAAGCTCTTGCTTCTCTTGCAAAACTGCTGTTTCCCTCTGTGCAGCTTCCTTTATTCTGGTTTCACAATCTGTCTCTGTCATCCTCACCTTCTCCTCCGCCCTCACAACAGCTGCTTCTAATATCACACTATGTTCTCTAGCCTTACCGAGCTCACTTCTCCATAAATGTGCCTCCTGAACAGCAGAGTCTCGCTGCTTAATCAGTTGATCTACTTCTTTACTTAGAGTTGCAACCTTCTCTTCAGACTCTCTCAACTGCAAATTAAAGCAGCATACCTCAATGAAAACATACTACAATAAGATGAACAATCATACGAAAGAGTACCCAGTCAGACAAATTAATTGGGTCCATGCAGGCAGGATGGTGAAGGCATTTAAAATGCAGGATATGTTTGTTTGGTCTCATCTAGCTCTACCTACATAGAACTATTTCATCCAACACAATGCACACAAACAAGACTACCTTAGCCATAGTAGACTCCAACTGTTTCTCATAACCGTCTTTTAGCTGCTCCTTTTCAGCATAAGCAATTCTCCTTTGGTCGTCCATTCTATGAGCTGC
This sequence comes from Beta lomatogona, assembly GCA_947646795.1. NCBI lineage: Eukaryota > Viridiplantae > Streptophyta > Magnoliopsida > Caryophyllales > Amaranthaceae > Beta > Beta lomatogona. The sequence goes on from CANSNZ010000057.1 coordinate 178,028, forward strand.
AGATGCAGCAGCTTCTGCAGCTTGAGCAGTCTCAGTTAGCTTTTCTGCTAATTCCTTTATTGCAGAATCCCTTGCCCGGAGTTCACGTGCTAGATTCTGTAACTCTTCATCTTTCACCCGTAATGTCTCCTGAAAGAAATTAAGAATTACATTCATATTTAGGAACTTCACTTAATATCTTTTTTTCTACGCTGTGAGCACAGATCCTCAGTCTTCAGACTTCAAATACTCCAGGCGAGAAGGTATTAAGAAAAAATTGGACTACATTTCATAGGAGCATAAGCCCTAGACCTATTTAGGGTTCATATGGCAACAACTGTAAAATTCGTTACATACAATGTGCAGCTTCTACTATTTACACATGGGAGCTGTAGCAACAATCCGAGGGGTAGGTGTTCTCTTTATGAATAATTGCCACAAATAATATTATCTAAAAATTTAATATCAGCAGATTTTAGCAATCTCCACTTTTGCAACATTTTAACATGAACAACTTTTATTAGCCATTTTTTAATGAAATGTGGTATAGAGTCAAAGACTACATCAAGATGGCGTAAAACTGGGAAGTACATCATCGTAACAATAGTCAAATCTCCATATTGAGTGCAATATTTCCTCCTTTTTTAATCTTGGTAAGGATATATTTTACTTAAGAAAGAAGAATGTTTTGAGATGGAGACAAGGAGTTTTCAGTTCTCAGAGTAAGCAGAAACTAGCAACATGATAAATCCTTCAAATTCCTCTATATAGTTGTGAAGGGACACCTTGGAAGTCTTGCATGTGAAGATCTTGAGAGTAAGAAGATAAGGACTTTTTCCACCCAGGCCCCAACCAGCAGCCTCAAATTTTGGAGTTGCAAGAAAACAGACAGAACTCAACACATCAAAAGCATCTTCAGTTCTTTGGTTTTTAGATCATGTATTCTATCTATGAAGACCCTCAACTTTTGTCTGGATCACTGGGAGATCAATCCAAAATTCCTTATGTAGGTGAAACAGCCTTGGTTACAAATGCCAAGTGAAGGAAGAATGCAAAAGAAGTTCATTTATTTCATCATTACCGAAGTTAGATTTGATCATCACCATACCTTCATGATTGTTGTATCATCCATTTGGCCATCAGGGGATTTGCTCAACATTGATCCCAGAGCAGTTCTTAAGGAAACCTTCATTGCTGCCTCAATTTCTTTTGAGGCTTCCAGAGCAGTTGAGTTTGCAGCCGCAACTACAGCAGCGACTGTGCCAAGTTGAGCAGAACCACTTCCACTTAGTGAATTCACAGCCTCTTTATGGGCTTTCAATACCAACTGGGACGCACTTTTTTCATGTAAAAGACTCAAATTAGAGACATAAAGCCATGCAGAATAAACTTCGTATATGCATCATAAAAGGCTCTACAATGGTTCCATAGTTCACAGAGCAGACAATCATCACCAAAATATACATCAACCAATCACCCAGCAACATAAATCTTCATGAGCTCGACTATAAATCTCTTCAATCTCACACTAAAAGAAAATCATATAAAGAGCACCAGAGTAGAAGTGTATTAAATACTGAAGAACAGTTTAAATTACACTGCTTACAGCAATGACATAAAATCAAATAACTGAAGAACACATTATGACAACTAAAAGAGGCAGGGTAGTACGCAGAGCTAAGACCTTTATGCATTTATGCTCGACCTAAACATAATGCACTTACCCAATAAAAATAGCACCTTAAGAATAAATTATTGTCACTGTATATGTAGCCCATTAAACCAGTTCGGTTTAGATAAATTGGTCTCTCTGTCCCATTTTGCATGAATTCTTTCCATTTCAGAATGCTCGAAATTATATGACAGTAAATAGACAAAATTCTAGATATAAAAAAGATAAAACAATATTGTCCATTTTAGAAAGTGTCATATGAACTGATTTTATATTTCTAAATTAGTTGGATGAACTTGGAGAAGTTAAATTAGTTTTGGGAAAGAAAACCTCAAACATTGGTATAAGGAGTCAGTCTGACAAAGTAGGACAGAGGGAGTGATAATTTTTTTTTTTTTTTTAATATCTAAAAAATTGGATGAACCAAACCCTCCTTGGGAATCTGACTGCCAAGTATGTTCCACCCATATTTACACAAAGCATAAAAGTATACTTGTATCTAACAGGAAACTGCTGTAAAGTCATCAGAAGTTTTCTACATCTAAACTACAAAATCCTGCAGAATGCAGATTACTCATTACAGCTAATTGCAAATGGAAAGAAAAAAAAAATTTTTTTTTTTACAACGAAGTTCGGCCATGTAAGACAGAGACCAAAGAATGCATCGATTAGGAGGCTTGAAGTTTGGCGAAGTGACAGGATTGTGAGGGATAGGGGAAGACCTAAGAAAGCTTGGATGAGGTTGATTGAGAGTGGTATGAGTATTTGAAAATGAGGAAAACATGACTTTATATTATTTCCTTTTGATTCCTTTAACCATACTCGTGTTCTGCAAACTTTAATCCCTTCAACATTCTGTATTTTCTTTCTGAAGGTTTCTCTCAAAACTTTGCATTTGTTTTTTTTTTCCACATTTCCATATTGTTTTCCTTCTCTCTACACATCTCCTCTTAGCCCTTTGTTATTGGACTTTCTCAAACTTTTTTTTGCACCCTCATATTTAAGTTTCCATTTTACACCTCCCTCGATTTCTTGTTCCTTATGTTTTCTCTCTTCTTACATCCCGCAATTTCACTTTCTCATTTTTCTTTGTTTTATTCTCTTTAGCTTTTTCCTTTACTTTTTTTGTTCAACTTTTCACGGATGTTCCCTTATCCCAACTCATTTTGGGACCAAGGTTTTGTTGTTGTAGGCAGAGAAAAGAACAGGGAGCCAGATATCACATTCACGATTCCAAAATCTAGGGTTATAAGAAGCCCAGATGAGAGTGGATAGATAATGGGGGAAGGCCAAAGAGCTCTGAAAGCGCGCTTTAAGTATAAGCATTTAATTACGTTTCTGGTATTCAAACATGGCAGCAAGAGGGAGGCCAAGGAAGCTGCCTAGACGACCCTTTCAGCAGCAAGTAAACAAACGCCAAAAGAAAATTCAGGTTACTCCATCAGCTGAGCAAAGAGATGTCAGTGCATCAAGAAACCCTAAATCTGAAAGGCGGTGTTCAGAAAGTTCAATTTGTCTTCTAATGAAACAGGCGGTGCTTCAGGAGGAAATCAGCAAACCAATCCCTCACCCCAAGCATAAAAAAGAAGAAAATGGAACACCCAACAGCGCACTCAATATTTGTAGCCAGCTATGGCAAAGGATATATCTTGCATACTGCATAGAAAGGAACTGGTTTGCTGTTCATAGAACCAGAGGCTAAGATGTAAGATTGTGGCAAATAATGTAGATGGCCAATACCAAAGGTGAAACTGCATAATGAAGATCTCCCAAGTTTTGTATGTGGTGATAGGCAGTGATCTAAACTTACTATACAAACAATTACAATGACAAAGTGTGGAATTGTCTCTTAACCTGATTTTTATATCATGATGATGGTTATTCAACTTCAAAACAGAGGCCAGACCAGATGAAGTTACAGGTTCAGGTACTTATACAATCAATAACAAGCTCCTGATTATCAGTAATCAGACCCTGTGCTTCTAATTTCATTTTTGAAGAGCAGGAATCCAGGTAGTCCCACAATGGGAAAGGGCCTTAAAAATGACTATGATTTGTTGGGGAGAAGACTTTTTGCCAATTTCAGGAACACCCATATATTTTAAACAAGTGTACAACAAAAACACATTTTTCTTTTGGAGATGTCACTAAAGAGTCTTAAGATCTGGAATCACGAATCCATTTAGTGCACTACTGGGCAAGTGGTTGAATACATTGGAGGCTACCTTATTGCAAATCTAAAATCAATGTGGTGCATGATTGTTCAATGCTGGCAAATCAGGCCGAATTCAGACTAAAAGGACGAGGATTGAAATTTTTTTGAGAACTAACAAAGTTCAGCAACAACAGGACATGGAACAACAATCTGAGCGAAGACAACAAGATGTCTGTATGGGTCATGAAGCCCTCGGTGGAATATGGATTTCTGATTCCCATAGCTCAAAATCAAGGTAATAGTGTGAAAAGAGTTGTTTGTAGTAGAAGCCTTTAGAATGTCAACAGAAAACCTCATAAACATGAGTAGAACTTACAAATGAAAAAAGGAACCGACCAAGAATTAAATTTCCCTAACATCAAATGGGAATGACTCTTTACTCTTGGTAACCAAAGATCTAGGTTCACAAGCAAAAATACAATTTGAGGTAAAGTGCACAAATTCACCTGCATTTGCATTCTCTATTAATCCTCTCTTCTTGGACTATGATTGGATACGGAGAATGGAACGAGAGACTAGACAAAAAAATATAATTCATTTCCTAATAAGAATTACTAATTAAACTGCTGATCACATGAATCTTAATTAGTAACACCCCACTAAAATTACTTAAGGTACCTAAAAACCAATTTGTCCTTGCTCTTTCTTGAAATTCTCTTATTTAGGTGATGAGAAAACAAATTTAATTGATTTTATTAGCAAATAATGTATAGGAGTGGTGAAAGCACTTGGAAGAAAAGAAACTTAAAACCATGTAAAGCAATATATAGAAGGGACATACCATATAACCCTGTCTTTTAGGTATAATTCTATGAACAAAAAACCACGTTCGTACCCCTAAAGTAACCCCCGTCTATGAAAAAAAAAAAAAATCAAACTGAAGGATTTTAGAAGAATATAAAGAAACCCATCCCGTGTTCCACATTAACTTTGAACATTTCATCAACTTATCAGAATTTTTTCATCTTTATCTTATCTGAAATTTTTATAGCATATAACACCAGGTTACATAGAACATATTTTTAAAAGGAAATGTAGGGTACTCAAGGGTAAATATATAGTGTCCTCCTAAAGGGGTGCAAAAGTGGGGGTTATAAAAACACCTAATATACGAGGTTACATGGAACAAATCGCTATATAAAAATAAGGTCAGCAATTTGACGACTTACAATTGTACTACCTATGTCTCCATTCGTCAGTCCCAACTCACTTATCCACACAAACAACGAAATAAGAGTAAATGGTAGGGTTCATCAAGTCACATGAGTGGCTCTTGTGAGAGAAAAAAGTAACAATGGAAATACAAAAAAATGTATACCGAAAAAGAAATTGAGACTAAAAAAGACAAAGGGAGTATAATATTAAAAAAAATGGAGAATTGAGATTTTGCAACCAAGCACTGTTTAAAGGTTCATTTTGAGGGCCACAAGTATTTAAATTCACATTTTCAAGTACTCCCTCCATTTCTTTTCATTCTAACCAGCTACTCTATCTACAAAAACAAGGTGAAGAAGAAGGAGGGATCATCCATGTGGGGTATTTCTACTTCTTGGAGGATAGAGAAAGACTAAAGGGTATCTTATGGGTTAAATTAAGTCCCACGTAGTGGGCCATAGGAGGGAGAAAATTTGCTTTTCAGTAAGCTACAAAGAAACAGAGAGGATAGTTGAAGATTTGAGCTTGTTATCTGAAGTGGGTTTGGAAAAGGCACAAGTGTTAGGTTTTTTGTGGAGCTTTGAGGCCTTATGATGGAGTTCCTAAGGTTTTTCCAAAGTGTTTAAGGTTTTGAGAGGAATTTTGAATATTATTAATGCTTATCAACTCTTCCTAGGTATTGTCAGTGCTCCCTCTCCCCCTTTTGAGTAGATTGTCCTATGCACCCCGTTGATTGGTAGGTATGGTAAGTCTTCGCTGTAGCTCGTGATACGATCAATGTATGAAACCTTTCCCAGAAGTTACACTTGAAATATTGAATGATACGGATGCTATTTACCTAGGTTGAGAGCAGTTGTATGGTGTTCATGTAAAAAGGGTACTGTAACTTATGCTTTTTCCTTGGACTACATATTCATTTTGGTACTAATATTCCTTTTATTACCAAAAAAGAAAAGATATGGTTGCATCACTTGCATGTTCCTTTCTCTTCAGGTAAAGCATGTCCCATGCACTAGCCAACTTGTAAGTTTAAACACCTGCATATCCACCAGGCCTTAAAACATGAAAAGAATACACTACCTCCATCTCGTAAAACCAGGCTTATTGGATTATCTACAGTCTGCTAGGTCATACATTAACCATTATATTTCTTAAACGTGTATGATTTATAAACTTTCAATTTTATGAATCTCAAAAACGAATCTAATGTATATAGATACCATTTGCACATCACAAGTCTTCCTCGTGTAAGCAAATCAAGCAATGGCCACAGACGACAAACATTGACCTATAAAGTTATAACAAGGTATTCTTTTGGGGTGAAAGGCGTATACAGCAAAGGCAAGTGTGGGAGGATCGGATTTTGGCAAGTAATATACCAAACCAACATGTAAATATAGCTGGATTAACTCCGATGTAATCAGCAGGATGTGTGGACAATGGACATACACAAGTCGAAAGAATTAAACATTAAGTCATCCAAGAGAAGGAATTATATTGGAGTGAACAACAATGAACTCATCGAGAAAATGTGCCGCTTAGCATTTTTTTTTTTTAAAAAAAATTAGAGTTAATTCATTGATTCAAAGTCATACGACATCTACAATAGAAGTCAAAACTAACAAAAACATATCAAAATGAAATATATACAATTCTAATATGACAAAACCACGTTCGTTGAGGAGATCTAACACTTCTAAAAACCCTCGTCTTAAAATTATGTTGTTCAAAAACAATGAATCCCATACCCAAAATGAATAGAATTCCACCCAATGGGCTATAGGCGGCTACAGCTAGATGTGCTAAGGCCACGGGATTTAACTCTAGAGATTCCTCAAGAAAACAAGACTTTTGGTGGAGTTTTAATCAAAAAATCCCATATGTCCATTAGTTCAAGCCTACAAGGGCTAAACCCCATTAGCTTCTTTGTAATTAGGCAAAGCATATATTTGGGCAGGTGTCAATGCAGGCATATATATGCTTGTGAATAATTATGTAAAAGAAAGGAAATTGATGAACATGTAGAGAGAAATGCAGCAATGGAGACTTACTGTAAAGTTGACACCCAGGCTTTTGCAGCACCAGGAGTTTCTGCACAGAGGAAATAATCCTTCTTCTGTGGGGTTCCAATATCTGTAAATGCCTGTTAAGTATGATTTTTTTTCTATCTCAAACGGTCAACCCCCCCTCCAAAGGCACCTGTAAGAAAATCTCCACCTGTTTGTGGATGATCCAAAATTGAAATTTACTTCCAGTTCCAGGATCTAAGGTTATGTTTAGTTCACTTTATTTCAGGACCTTACCAGCTTATTTCAGATCAACAAAAATAAATGCAGATCGGACTGGCCAATATAAATACATTCAGATCAGATCAATTAGAAAAAAATCACATTAGATTAAACCAAAATATTAAGTTCAAGTCAAATAATTTAAGTTCAGTCCTAGAAAATTTGATAACTAAAACTAGACCAGATTCGATCACAATAAAAGAAAAAAAAAAGTTCACATCAAAAAAATTAGTTATGGTCACGTTAGAATAGATAAATTAGGTCCTAGATCACATCATATAAATAGAAATAAGGTATAGCCTAAGTAGTGCATATTGTGTTTAATGTGAAATAAATCAATGGATACAGATGCAGCAGCCATCATACTTCGGTAATCCACTGTAGAAATGAACACGTGAAACCACGAATCAACATCGCATCTTACGTAGAACAGAGACAATTACTTATTAAGCATAGATGGAAAATCAACAAATCATACTGGAAATTCACAGGAGACAAGGCAATAGTGCTACTTGTATCAAATACCATGGTCCCCTTGACATTTGGTTCATTTCTCCTTATCCTGCAATCAATTGAAAAAAATATGAAGAGCTACATACAAGGAAAGATGTCTAAGAACCAAGAAAAAACTACTATACAGAATGTCAGCAACTAATTATAAAAGTAAAAAATGTAGCCTACAAATATTGCTTACTTGTATTCCATTTTCCCTGTACTAGGATCTAAAATCACCCATCTCTCATTCCATTTCCTCAACTACACAATAGAGAGTAAATGAATAAGAAAACAAGATTAGCATATAGGTTAGTCTTTTTAGCACCAAAACAATATATAAATATTAATATATATGGTTAGTCTTATAAAAAATATATATTTTGAAAGATCTTCATAGTGCAGAAGGCAGAAGCTATGAGTGTCCAATTCAAATAAAATACCGAGCCAGTATAACCAATAAACTAATTGTAATACACAACAATGCTAATCCTGGTCATAAAAGGCTCATAAATTAGAGCACTTTACACTAAAATCCAATAAGCTTAATTTTAATGTGCGTGTGGTTGTATGCAACATTGAAACTTCCATGTCTTTCCATGAGCTTCCTAATCTTTCGTTTTGTTGTGCGATGAAGTAACTTATCTAGCGCAATTATAGGTCAAGGCAGCAGGGTTTTAAAGAGAAACTTGATTCGAGACATTCAAAAAAATCAGGGTAATATGCAAATTTTGTAACATTCACGAAAATGTCATCTTGCTCCTCAGTGCTCTTTTTGCTCATCAAAATAAAATCATGTACAAGGCTATTTCTGAGACTTTGGAGTGCAAGCTCTCCTTAACTTATTGACCCTTATCTTAACTAATTTTAGTTATGATTTAAACATGAGATGCACTTATCAACTTATTTGAACTTATTGGCTCTAACCTGAATGTATTGACCCTTATTTAGACATACGCCCCTATTCAAGAATTTATTTGAACTTATCTTTCCAGAAAGTGATTTTTATTTAGGTGGAAAGAACTAAAAAAGCAAAGCCTAAGCCACTGCCATTTTCAATCTTTTGATTCGCCCTATTCTCTAACGCTCTTATTCTATTCATCCCAACTTCACCACCAGATTAAGAAATTCCCCAGCCACCGGCGAGGGCAACTGAAAGTTATATGCAATAAGAAGACCACATAACTTTTACCATGGATAAGTGATCTACAAATGGTGAACCATGATTATTCTATATTATTTTTGAACTACTAGGTCCATGGTATCAAATACGTTGGTATATATGTAGCCCTGAACGCTAAGTATTAGCATTAAACATATTTCTTGATATAGTATAATCTTCAGAAATCACGACAAAATCACGCGCATATTGGTACTATTAATGTTTATTTAGTGCTTCATGTTGCTCTTTTTACTTCTTAAACTAGTTCTTAAACCAGCCCTCAGGGATTGTGTAACATCTTCGTTGATAATACAACTAATGTGTTTCTAGTGATATGATGTACAAATTATATACCAGATATTTTACAAAAGAAATGTGCCCATCATACACTTGATGTGCATGCCTTTGCTTTGCCAGTTGAGCGGTTGAGTTTAGACCCTTAGCGAAGTGCAGTTTGCGCATTTACTATTAAGCTGCATTTTATCACTTATATTCAGAAACTATATAAGAAGTTTGTCTCAAGATACTAAGTGGTCATTTGGTTGACAAGGAAAAATAATAGGTATGTGTAATGTTTTTAGTTATACTTCATGAAACAAGTAATACATAGAATTCAGAACTTTACACGCTTCAAACAATGGAGAACCTATTTGGATTCAGTGGGACACCACAACCCATGGAATTAAACTCGGGCATTCTGTTACGGAACAAACGTGTTGTAAATCGTAACGGATTTTGGAGTTGTAGTTCCACGAAAGCCTGTTAGAAAATGCCGCAATCAGATTCAAGTCCTTCTCACCGAAACATAGGTCACATAATAGTGGCTCACCGTGGTAGAATGTTTCCCCTTACGTTCGTTCTTTGTCAAAATTGGCCAAACATATTGCACTAATTATTATGTAGTTGATGAAACTTATTATTTTAAATAATTATCATTCACCAAACATAAACCAACTCATACTACGATATGTTTGGTCATATAATATTAAAAAAGTACTTCCTCTATATTTTTCGTTCTTCCTAATTTCCCTGTGCATGTTTGTCAATGCACTTCTTTGACCTTAAATATCTTTCATTACATATTAGTAAAAATCATAACGAGTGAATATCAATAAAGTATCATTGAGACAAATCAAACAAGACCACATATGACAATATTTATTCTTATGTATTCAGAAGAAATAGAAGACTCCCTCTAATTGTGAATAGTGTCAAGATTCCAAGTAGGAAGAACAAAAAAAAATATAGAGGGAATACTTCTTAAGCTTAAAAATATTCAAGTGAGGATTAAAACCCATTAATCCGACCCATCCGCAATCTTATTTCCTCTCTTATTATGGATTATGTGTTGACTGTTGATTTGTGTCACATCCCCCAATAACAATTTTTTTGATCTGCCATTGCGTTCAACATACCACAAAATAAAGTTACTTATCTAACACATACGGATGAAATAGACATTCAACGGAACTCAACCCAATCATCCTGGGCACTTCTATTTTCCTTGTGCAATTTCTTGAATCTTATAACTTTGCTTAGAGTCTTAGACCTACATGCTTCTTGTAGCTTCTCTTACATATTTGTAGCATGGTGTTTTTCGGCAAGTCATCAACACCTGTACAAGGATAGTTTGCTTAATTCCATGGGAGGCTAAAATCTAGGGTAGTCATACCTTTGCAAGTAATCCCCCCACCCCCACAACCCCCCCCAACAACCCCCAATCATTCTGATTCTGAAAACTACAGTATGTCAAAAATCTCCACCATCTTTCATCTTTTCAGGAATTACTCAGTTCTAAAGTTCAACATTAATTCTGCATTTTAGTAAGCATATGCAGATACACATAAAGTCAATCAAAAAGGTTCTCTAATCCCTAGCTCAGTGATCAACTAAGATTTAAAATTTGAACTTCAGAAATATCACATAATTGCTAAACAAGAAAACTATAGAACATATGAAAAAGATTGAAAAATGAAATTACTGTTTCAGATCGTTTGTAAAGAGGGCCTTGTAACAGATTTCGACCCGAATTCGAAGCTAATTGCCGTTTAATCTTCTGAAGACTAGCTTCAGTATCTTCAGCAGTCTGCAAAACACCAAAAAAGAAACAATCACATGAATTCATTCAGATTACAATTCCACTAAGTACAAAAGATTAATTTTGAAAAGCTACTTCAGTGATTAGTGCTACACAACATTCGATCAAAGATTAAAAAGGGAAAAGGAGAGAGAAATGAACCGCAGGAGCTCCATTTGACGCCATGGATGAATTTAAATTGAGTTCAAGAAGGAGTAAGAGTTGCAAAATAGGGAGTTTTCGTTAGGTTTTCTGGTAAATGGATGTCATCGGAGTTTGGGACTGGTAGTTTTGTTGTTAGACTAGGTAGTATAGTATCTCATTCTCACCAAACTACTATTCGCTTTCTTTTCTTTCACCTTCTTTCACCTTCCTTGGAATATTTTTTAGGATTTTTGGAATTATTTTTACTGTGCATTCTCGATGTTTCAAAGGAAGCACGAGGTATCCTTGTGTATTCCTAACCAAGCTTGCTTAGTGTATTCCTAACCAAGCTTGCTTAGTGGAAGTGGTGGGGAACTCACCTTGTAACTTTAACGTCAAGTATGAGACCTGCCCCATTCCCGCCCCCACTAAGGGTCCGTTCTGTTCAACTTATTTTAACTTATGGAGTATAAGATAAGATCAGATAAGATAAGATAAGATCAGATAAGATAAGATCAGATCAGATAAGATAAGATAAGATAAATAAGATGTTCTGTTCAACTTATCTTCACTCATTTCAGAATAAGATAAGATATGATAAGATAAGACAAAATAAGTTGAACAGAACAGACCCTAAATCATACCTGCAATGGGTGGTGGAGCGGGTGTGGATTTTATACTATACCCGTCTCATCTCCGCCCACCTCGCATATTTATTATTAAAATTCTATTTATATACTTATATTATTAATAATCTTATCTTGCAAAATATAAATATGTGGGTATGAAGTGGATACGGACCGGGTGCGGGTACCCATACGGGTAGTGGGGCGGGGATGAAGTGAATACGACGCGAGTATGAAGCGGGTGCGGTTACCCATGCGGGTGGTGGGGCAGGAATGAAGTAAGTACGACGTGGGTATAAAGCGGGTGCGGTTACCCATGCGGGTGGTGGGGCGGGGATGGATTTAAATACGTACCTGGTGGGGCAGGATGGGTCTGTAAATTTCTCCCGCAATGGGTGGTGAGGCGGGGATGGGAATTTAAATACTTACCAAGTAGGATCCTCATCTCCCCCCTCCCCCCACTTGTGCAAGAATTTAAGATCAAAGGGCTTAAACTTTGTTGAATAAACAATCACAAATAAGATAATTATAATGAAACAATTATTCTATGTACCCATAAGGTTTCAAATAATTGTTCTTTTTTCTCTGTAATCATCAAGAGGATAGACAGGCGTTGATTGTCAAGGGATTTACATGCTTTCAGGGTGCTCTTATCACTTTCTCTGGGTTTCGTTACAACAAGTCGTTGCAAGATCTGAGATCTTCGGAGGCAACACTCTGGGCGAGGATTGATGGACTTCCTTTTTTATTTGCTCAGCCAGCGATTGCTAAGAAAGCGTTCATGCAGATAGGTAGGGTTCTGTTTTTTGATGATGTTTCTAGGTTTCAAGATTCACCTATTCATCTGCGAGCATGTGTTAGCGTGAATTTGGATCGCCCCCTTATTCCAGGTTTTTTCTTCCAAGAGGAAGATTTGTCTCCATCTTAGGTGGTATTTCGATATGAATGTGTTTTTGTGCATTGTAAACGTTGTGGGCGAGTTGGGCATAAGCAGAATCGATGTCGAAGATCCATGGAAAGGGTTCGCCAGGATTTCGCTTTATGTTTGCAAACTCTGTGTGGGGAACCCGAGTTTGTTTTTGTGGATCCTTATCCTAACTCGTTATATTCTAAAAAGGTTATAGGGTTAGCAAGAAATGAGCATAATCGGACTATGATCCTTTATTTGCTCAATGGGAGCTCAAGGCCACTAGATCCATCGTCGGAAACTTCTGAATCTTCACCTTCAGAGTCTTCGGATGACTCACATGGAACTGCTAATCCCGCTGACCCTGGGCCATCCAACCGTCCTAAGAGAAAGAAGTGCTCTCCTTCTTCAGAATCCAGTGGCAGTGATAGCAATGATGGTGGTAATGGGGGGTGATGGTGCAACTTCTGTTAAAAGACAGTGCTTTGATGGTCCGAATGCATTGCTTCAATCTATTAATCTCTCTTCTGAATCTTGCTCTTCTGGGTTGGAGAATGTAGAGCTCCATTCGTTAAGGCGTGGTGCTCGTCGGAAAACGCCAACTTTGAGTCCGTCTGATGCTAATAATAAATGTGATTGTGTTGGTTTTTTCCCAGCTAGGGTTCTAGTGAAGCTACGAAAGATGCTGACATCATCCTCTAGGGTAGGGGGAAAACGACGTATGGTATTTAAGGAGGGGCATGCAAAACGCAATTGTACTTCCTTTATTCCTACAAGGCTCGAGGGAATAAATGTTTACTCTATCCAACTCCCGAATCCAGGTTGGTTTACTCCTTGGACTTCTAGTTTAACTCCATCTTCTAAGCTAAATGTTTATTCTGCCCCCCCCCCCCTTGTCTTGAGTTATTTTGTGGAGATATGAGGAACCTAGTGAAATTAGTCATGGGTTCTAAGGCTAAGAGGGACTTTTTGGTTTCTGCTATCCTGGGTAGTTGGGTGGTTGGAGTAAATGTTGACGTTATCTCCCATTTATGGGATGTTCTATTTTCGTCTTTAAATAGTGTGGTCCGAGGAACTGTTTTTTTCCCTAGATCTTTTCCTTTCTTTGTCCAATCCTTTTCTTTACATTTCGAATCTTCTACTTGTTTGTACATGGCAAGAATATCTTTGTCTTGTTTGATATGGAGTATGATGTGGGCCAAAAATATTTGGGCTTGTCGAGGGCTTTCTCTGTTGATATTGAGGTTGGGCCTTAGGAAAAGGTTACTTTAACTCATGTGGATCGCTTGTTGGCACCATGTTGCCCTTTTGTTGATCCATTTATTCGGTTTTCACCATCAATTCCAAGTCCAAGCTCAGAATTATCTGCGTCATCATGTGACGAGTTCGTTTTTCCTAAGCCAAGGTCTGTCTTGGTAGATCCAAAGTTATTTCCTACTTTTGGGCCTGTTTTTACTCAAAGTGGGTTGGGTTTGTCTTATGGGCCTGATGTGGTTATGGTGGATGCTATTGGGGAGGAGAAGAGGTTTTATTCTCCAGATTTGGAACTTTCGCTGGATGAAATGAGAGGTTTAGATCTTATTCCTTCAGCACTTTCTTTTTCTTTGAAGCCAGCTAAAAACCAGTAGAAACCATAGTAGCCTTAGAGAATAGAGCAATATCAACTTGATTGGACTCTCTTTTGCTCCCCACTGCCGGAAGAGGACCCAGCTCCTTAGCAAGAATTCATGTGGCCCTCCACTTACCATTCCGAACTTGTGCCCTACGGCACCGTTCCTGACGAATTTTACTAAGAGATTTCCTCTGCTTCATAATTTGGTCTTTCTCACGTGTGGATGGAAAGAGGGTTTTCCGCTTTGGCCTGCATGATGGATCAGACCACCTGTCTGATACTGAAGAGGGTGGTGGTGCGGTTGGCTTGGCACAACCTTCAGGGGGTGAATGAAGTTTGCAAGTTGGAACTGTCGTGGTGCTCTTATAGAGGGGCCCACTTTGTAATATATTAGTTACTTAATTAGGTTGTATAAACTAGATGTTTACAAGAAACCTTTTGTTAAGTCAAGGAATTAGTTCTAATTTTCAGTAGGTTTGGGTTAACTAATTCATCTGGCGTTGATGTTAAGGGGCAGAGTGGGGGTTTGTTTTTGTCTTGGTCTCCCAGTGTGGAGATGTCTCTGCTTGTAATTAAGGAAAATTTTTATAGTTTGTAGCATTAAGAAGTTTAATTTGGAGTACTTTGTTGTTTTTGTTTACGGTTCTCCTCATGTTGATTGTAGACTTTTGGTTTGGGATGATTTGCATCGTCATATTCAGAATAAAAGTCGTCTAGTTTTATTAGGGGACTTTAATCAGGTTGAGTACACAAGCCAAAAACAAGGGGGAAGAAGAAAGATTAGGGGCATGAATAGTTTTTCAAACTGGAAGTTAAATCTTGACTTATTGGACATCCCTTCTGATGGGCCTCCATTTACTTGGTCCAATTGTCGCCAAGTGCCTAAAACTATTTATGAGACCCTTGATAGGGTATAGTGATGATGCTTGGAGGACTCATTTCCCAAATGCAGTTATTCATAATATTCCTATTTTTCTTTCTGACCATGGGCTGGTTATTTTGGATTGTTTACCTACTCAGTTGCGCTGACGACGCCCATATAAACTTGAAGCATGGTGTTTTGATTTCCCAGAGATTAAGGCAATTATTGAGAGGACTTGGGGTGAAAGAATTTCTAGTTTGGCCCAAGAGGGTTTGCAATGGAAGATTTCTAAAACACGCCAACATTGTAAAGTTTGGTGTTTGGACTATAAGCCCCACCATGGTATCCAGTGGGACAGGTTTTTAACGAAACTAAGTAAAGCCCAAATGGAGGATTCTGTTAATGGTTGTTTTGCTAATAGGCTGGATATGCGTAAATCGTTTCAAATTGAGGCCCATTTAAAATGGGTTTACTGGAAACAACAAATGAGAACAAGATGAGATTGTCTTGGGGATTTAGGAACCACGTTTTTCTACAAGTGTGTAAAAGTCAGGCAATGCCGGAATCGTATTCGAACTCTTCAGCTTCCAAATGGTACCTGGACAACTGATTCTCAACAGATTGAGGAAGCTTTTGTGACGCATTATCGCAATCTCTTTGCACCACAGTTACAGGTTGAAATGGATTTGGTTGATCATCCTCAATTGCAACATTGGTTCCATGATCTACCTGTTCTAAACACGGAAATGCAGAGTTCTATCTCTAAACCGATTTCAATTTCGGAAATTCAGCGTGTTGTGTTTGATACGCATTCACTCAAATCCCAGGACCTGATGGGGCACCACCACTTTTGTTCAAGTAGTTTTGGGATTTAGTAGGGGAAAAAAATTTCTCGAGCGGTGTTTCAATTTTTTGAAAGTGGTCAATTATTACCAGAGCTAAATGAAACCTTTATTACATTGATCCCAAAGGTTAGTAATCCTACCTCAGTCAACCATTTCCGTCCAATTAGCTTGTGTAATACATCTTACAAAATTATTGCAAAAATTTTAACGAATAGGCTAAAGGATGTTATGCCACATTTAGTTGGACCTGAGCAACATGCTTTTGTCCCAGTACGTAGTATGACTGATAGTTGTTTGTTGGGACATGAGGTGATTCAATGGCTTAATTGCCAACGGACAAGGAAAAATCTCCACGCTGTTTTGAAATTGGATCTTAATAAGGCGTATGATAGGATTAATTGGCGTTTTCTTCTGAAAGTGCTGGGTGTTATGGGGTTCCCTACTTGTTTGTTGACATGGATTAAAGCGTGTATTTCATCTGTTTCTTTTTCGGTCCTGGTTAATGGGGTGCCAACTTCTCGTTTTCATTCTAAGGTGGGATTGCGACAGGGGGATCCTTTATCCCCCTTTTTGTTTGTCTTGTGTATGGAGGTGTTGGGCTGTCGGTTTAAGGTAGCTATAGATGATGGTGTTCTATCTGGGATTAAGATTAGTCGTCGTTCACCTCCATTGCTGATGATGCATTGTTCTTCTTCCGCGCAACGCCTTATTCGTGTCGGGTAGTTAGACGTTTCATTGCTGAATTCTGTACTTTGTCTGGGGAGATGGTTAACTTTGATAAGTCCTTTCTAAAATTTAGTCGTGATACACCTTCTACTTTTGTGCGATTTTTGAGAAAACCTTTGGGTGTTACGAGTCGGGATGTGGTTGGTGTTTATTTGAGGTGTCGCATGGAAGTCGATGGGAGGTCTTTGTTTGTCTTTGCAGATATTCTGGAAAAGGATTGTTAACGGATTTCATCCTGGCAGTTTTCTATGTTAAATCAGGCAGCAAGGTTATTGCTTGTTAACTCAATTCTTGTAGCAATTGCCTCTCACATTATGGCGTTATATTTCTTCCCTAAACATATGTTGTTTGTTCTTAACTCATGTTTGCTTAAATTTTGGTGGGGAGGTTGTCAAACGAAACAACCAGTGTATTGGCGTAGCCAAGGTGTGCTTCAATTGCACAGAGCAAATGGAGGGCTTGGATTTCGTAATGTCAAAAGCTTTAATGCTGCTATTCTTTTCAAGCAGGTATGGCGGATCCATAAGGACAAGTCTTCCATTGTGAGTAAGGTTATCACAGGCCGTTACGGTGCTTCACCAATTCAGCTAGCTTCAGCAGGGCAGACTAGTAGGAACATGTCATGGGGTATGAGGAGCTTGGTTTGTGCAGGACATGCTTTTTACTCTAGAGTTGGACTTTGATTGGAGATGGGAAAGCCGCCACTTGTATTGATTCATGCTTCTGGGTTCGTGGTGAATTGGCTCATCTTAAGAATGGTGCTACTCAAAGTACTCTGCCCACAACTGATTCTGGGTTAATTTCTAATGGTGCGTGGAATGTCCCTTTAGTTCGGGCTTCTGTCTCTCCTCAGACTGCTAGAAAGATCTTATATATGGATCTCCCTCAAATGGAGGTGCCAGATAGCCAGTTTTGGCGTGGGTCAAGCAATGGTGTATACTCAATTAAGTCTGGCTATTGGTGGATGCAGGATAAGGGCACCACTAAAGTGAATAAGTTTTGGAAAGAATTTTGGAAGTTGCCATGCCTGCCAAAGTGGAAAATTTTTATGTGGAAGCTTATGCATCATGTATTGCCAACAAGTTATGGTTTGGCACATCGTTCTATTCCTGTGAATACTAACTGGGTAGTTTGTGCAGGTTCTGTAGAAACTCTGGAGCATCTTTTCAGAGACTGTGAGGTGGCAAGACATGTGTGGAAAGCATCTGTGTTAGGGATTAATGTCAGCTTCCAGGAGCACATTCCCATTACTGCTTGGACACGTAATTTCCTTCGCTTGCTTTTTTCAACTAATACAGGTGGCATGGACTGTAAGGGGGCAATTACGTTCATCATGATCCTATGGAGTTTATGGTCCCATCGCAATGATGTTCTGTTTTGACATAAGTAGGGTTGTCCGATGCAAATTCTAACTACATTCAGGAGAATAGCAATTGATGGAGTAAGGTGGAATGCTCACAAGGCATGTCTTCCCAAAATTCTCCACGAGTAGCTATCAGCAACTGTGCTAAGGCTGCAAGATGGACTTGGGGCCATTTGCAAGAGGTACCAGTTGTTGGCAAAGTTGACGGTGCTTGGAAAAAGCATAAGAGGCGTGGTACATGGAGAGCTGCTATTGTGTGGCATATTTGGTGGAATTCAAGTGTTTACAACAATGGGGAGCGTGTTGCTACGAGGGATCCTGAACAAACTGAGCTGCAAGCTATTAAGAGGGGCATTCAGGAGGCATTCAAGTTTACTACAAGTATGATAGTGCTCACGGATTCTCTATTGGCGGTTAGAGCGCTGCAACAATCAACTGATAGTCCTCCAATATATCGTCATCTTGTGTCAGACATTACTCATTTTGTTAAGTCTTTAGTTTTTGTTACTATAGTTAAGGTTTCAAGAAACATGGTTCAGGAGGCTCATATCGCCACTATGGTGAGATGTGAGCCTTAAGGTTTTCTGTGGTTTTATTCTGTTCATGTGGACTTGAGATATTGTTGACTGTAGAAAGGCACCAGTAGGTTGGGCTACTTTCCATTTACCTTGTAATCCCGTAATTTTATGAATTTTATAAATATATTTTAATACATAGTTATTTATATATTAATATATTTTAGCATTTTAATGATTTCATATTTCAAAGGTTGACTATTTGAAAGTCAAAGGAATTGTTTTAATAATTCATTCAAGTCAAATATGTATTAAAGTCATGCTTTGAAAGTACTTGAAATGTTTGAAATACCTATTTGGATTTTTAAAGGAGTTTAAATGGGCTTGAGGAACCCAAATACTAATTCTAATGATGTTAGGAGTTCAATCACTATTCCTATTCATCATCAAACTCTATTTGAAGCCCAATTGCCTTTTCCTAAGCCCACAAGGGGAAAACTATATAAACCTCCTAAACCCCAAATTTTCCCCACACATTATTTTTTCTCTCCTCTTTCCTCCAAATTTTCGGCCTTCACACATTCTTTTTCTCTCTTTTTCTTTTCTTTCTTTTCCTCTTCCTTCGGCTCCTTCTTTAAAAGTTATCAGTTGATGATTTATTATTGAATCTAAGTTATATAATGTGTGTATTGATAAAATAAAATTCAGATTTGCATATTTGAGTTTGTAGTAGATTTTAATTATCAAAGCATGAATTTTTAGGATTTTGAAAGTTAGAAATCATAGTAGTTTATTATAAGTTATGAAAGTTATTGCCTTTATGTTTCTAAGCATGTTTAAGTATGTTTAAAGGGAGTTTTTAATAATTTATAAGTTGCTGGAATTTTAGAAAGTTTTGTTATTAAAGGAGTTTTAAGGATTTTAATGACTAGTATAGTAGTACTATGCTAGGAAGTATTAGTAATTGAAGTTTTAATGATGGAAACAACTTTTAAATATTTTTAAAGGAGGTTTAAAGTATTTTAAAGTTGCTGGAAATTATTTGAGTATTGATTATAAGTTTATATTGGTTATTTTAGGCGGAGAATTCTCTCTAGGCGACTTTTCAGTTGGTTAAAGTGACATTCCAGTTTGTCCACACAAGGTACGTACATACCTATGTGTTGATTGAGATAGTATCAAGGAAGGAAAATTATGTAGTATCATGTGTAGGAACTATGTTGAGTTCATATATGATATTTATTATGTTGGTTTTTGCATGTTTTATGTTGTGGTGGTATTGGATCATGATGGATCATTGTTCCCTTTGAGTATTTCACTGCTTTATAAGGACCGAGGGCCTTATCTGGTAAGTTGATATTTTCTACCTATGAAAGGTAATTTGGTTGTTGGCTAGGTTCAACAAATAAGAAAGATTGGATTAAAGTTGAAACTAATCTTGGATTGTAAGTTGTGTGATCACTTATCAAATCCTAAGATAAAAAGAGAATTGTTATTGTTTGATGATTTTATTATTTGTGTTGCTTGTGAGTCATAACAAGTAATAACTGGTAAATCATGTAAAGTGAAACTGGATAGCAATAGCTTTAGACTTGTGCACGTCTGAAGTGTTGGACAATTAGGAGTTGGAGTACATGGTGGTAGCCCATGGCTTTTTATGGGACCGGATTGATCACCGTGTTATATTTTTATTTAAAAGGTTCCTCGATATCGTAGGTCATGGGAATACGGAGTTGCGCCCGTATTTCGTTTTCAAAAGGGAAGACTGGTTTTAGTTAGACAACTCGGTCCATTGACTATTCCATTTAAAGTAATAAGAATGTTATTAAAGTTTAGTTCAGTAAAAGTTATTTGCAAGTTATTATACTATTATTTATTCTTGCTTACTATTTATTAGTATCATGTTAGAATTGTTTACTTGTTTAGTATGTAGTACTCAGCTTTGCTGATTACGTGCTTTTGTTGTGTATGTTGATCATGGCTTTGCCTTAGTGATCCTATCATGACCCATTTCGGTGAGCAGTCTCTAGGGATCAATAGTGCATCGTCTATCTACAGGTTCAAAGATGAATATCATTGGATTCGGGATTTTGGAGAGCTTGTGTAGTTTATGTTCAGTACTTTTGAGTTATACTTTTCATATTTGGTTTAGTTTGATTTTAAAGTTGACTTTGGTTTTGTTGGTTGGTTTTGGAGTTGACTTTATTGTTGACAACGTTTTATTTATAAAGTTTATTATTATTGTTTTCCGCTGCAAAATTCTGAATAAGCCGATACGTTTTCACACAGGCGATAATACGTTGATAATTCTCTATGTTTTATATTAAAAAGGTATTTTAGAAAAGAGAGAATTGTCGAGGTGTTACAAAGTGGTATATGGGAGCTTTAGGTTTTATTGGCCTTTCGTGCCAACTTTAAGTTTCTAGGCGCCTAACTAGCTAGTACTTAAAATGAATTTCTTAGAATTGAGCTCCTACTTATTCATGGTATTTAAATTACCTTCGAAAAGTTTCTTTTTCAAAATTCTAACATTATTTCGATTAGAATTTATTCTTATGAGGTCCGAATTTTTTTTTTTATCTACATTTAAGCTCTCAAAATAAACTATACATAAACTATACATATGAGGGGCCCAAATAGGAGCATAACAAGTAGCAGTTTTATTTTGGTACGTGTAGCTGATATAGCGAAGTACAACGTCACTGTAAAAATGTACTTCCGCTAAGATTGTCCCGTTTCGAAAGCGAGATGGTGCAGAAGATGGGATTGCACCATGAGCGATGCTGATATAATAAGCGGCCTCGGCGTCTTCGACTTCAATAGCGATGGCGCGGACGCCGAGGCCGTGGGAGGTGAAGAAGGAGGTGGAGTGAGAGGTGTTAAATGTAGGGATGGTGGCAGAAGAAGGGGATGAGAGAGAAGGAGAATAAGGTGAGGTGAAGAGGAAACAGAGGTCGTAGGAACGAAGGAGGTAAGAAGCATGAACGGAGTTTCCGGTGGAAAGATCAGATTTTGCGACGATTGGCATGCCGAGACCCCAAGAGAAGCGACGGGATACGTTGGTGGCGTCTCCACACCAGAACTCTACGTGGTGGAAACGCTTCACAGGGAAATGGTCCATGGAGGAGAGAAAAAGAGGAGTACAAAATAAAGATGGTTTTGCAATTTGTAGAGAAAAGATGAAGATTGGAAATGAATGGTATGGACATGATGGATTACAGTCATTGCATACAATTATACATATAGGAGGGACCGAGGGATGAAGGAGGGGATTGATGGAGTGAGGTTTGGATTATAAGTTTTTTATTGGTTGCAACATATGAGTTTGGCTTACTTTAATTTTTAGGAAAAATTGACATAAATAATCCTAACTTTCACCAGTCTTCTCAAAATAATTACAACTTTGAATTATTTTAGAATAATCCCAACTTTAGGGGTACGTTTTCAAAATAATCCAAACTATTAATTTTCTATCTATTATATACCTAAATGGATTAGTGTAGGCAAGCAAAAGGATAGTTTGGCTTATTTTGAGAAGGTTTCCTTAAAAGTTGGAATTATTATGGAATAATCCAAAGTTGGGATTATTTTGAGAAGACATGTTAAAGTTGGGATTATTCATGTCAATTTTTCCTAATTTTTAAGAAACGATGGCAGGATTAAATAAAATTACCCACGTGAGTGGATAATTAATGAGAGATTTAGTTAAATTTAGGAACAATCCGTCTTGCGTGGACCCGGTTCACATTAAAAATAGTGTGGACCAGGCATAGACACGTGCCCCATTACAAACTAGTCATTCCCGCTTTCCAAAATCCGCGCGATTTTCTCTCTCTTCAATAAGATTATCTCGCTCTAAAATTTTAACAAAAACAGTTGTTCAGAACAAACATACACTATATCATTTTAAAATACACTATATCATGTCAAAATACACTATCATGTCAAACACTATAACAATCGATTATGATAATTTTGTGTAATATACAAATAAACTACACTATAACATTTCAAAATACATTATATCATGTCAAAACACACTATATCATGCAACACTATCATGTCAAAAAACACACCAAAACACTATCATGTCAAAATACACTATATCATTTCAAAATACACTATATCATGCCAATATACACTATATCATGCAACACTATCATGCCAAAAAATATAGCAAAACACTATCATGTCAAAATACACTATATCATTTTAAAATACACTATATTATTTCAAAATACACTATATCATTTCAAAAAATACACTATCAGGAGAGAGAAATTATCAGAGGAGAGAGAAGTTATCAGGAGAGAGAAAAGAGTGGAAGACTGAACGAGACA
Source organism: Beta lomatogona (assembly GCA_947646795.1). Classification (NCBI taxonomy): domain Eukaryota; kingdom Viridiplantae; phylum Streptophyta; class Magnoliopsida; order Caryophyllales; family Amaranthaceae; genus Beta; species Beta lomatogona. Next base: position 201,008 of record CANSNZ010000057.1, read on the forward strand.
AAAACGGAAAGTTGTAATCATTAGAATTCACGTGAGATGGATCAGGTGCACACTAAGACTTGGTGGCGTCTCCACACCAGAACTCAACGTGGTGGAAAATGGTCCATGGAGGAGAGAAAAAGAGGAGTGCAAAATAAAGATGGTTTTGCAATTTGTAGAGAGAAGATGATGATTGGAAATGAATGGTATGGACATGTTGGATTACAGTCATTGCATACAATTTTACATATAGGAGGGACCGAGGGATGAAGGAGGGGATTGATTGAGTGAGGTTTGGATTATAAGTTTTTTATTGGTTGCAACATATGAGTTTGGCTTACTTTAATTTTTAGGAAAAATTGACATAAATAATCCTAACTTTCACCAGTGATGTGATGATTTAATATAGTGTTTTTCCCCCTGTATTTGAGCTAAAATGTGTATCAATGGTGCTCTTAGGAGCCATTTTATGCTAACTCTCTCCATCTAGTTGTGGTTTTCTGTTTTGTGTCTGATTGCAGGTTTTAGGGAGTTATCTCTCTATTTTCTACCACTATCTGACTATTTCACTGGACTGGAGAGGTTCGAAAACATATTTGATGAGTTCTAAAGTCCTGAGGATACCTTTCGGGATCTCTGAGCGAAGAAGCATTGAACCCTTGGCGTTTGAAGCCAAGGAATGAGGATTGGAACTGAGCCCGATCGGATCGGGCGCAACACGCCCGATCGGGCGTCATCGTCTTCAGAAGCCACAGATGAGAGATGTTGCGGGCCCGATCGGGCAACGTTGCCCGATCGCTATTACGGTGAAAAGCCCGATCGGGCGGATAGGCCCGATCTCATCGGGCGTCCTTGGCTTGTCCTGCGCCTGTCCCTGGAACCATTGGTGTGCAGCCCGACTCCATCGGGCGGGTCGGCCCGATGTCATCGGGCGGTGTCTTGTTTTGATCGGCTTTTCGTTTGAGCCCGACTCCATCGGGCTTAGTTGGCCCGATCGGGCAACAGCCTCCGCGCGCTCATTTAATGATTTTGGGCCAGTTAGTATAAATAGGGATTTGAAAACTTTTTTTAGGATCTTTGTTTTTATCTTGGTTTTAGCTCTTATTTCTCATAGTTTCTCTCAAGAACCCTAGCTTTTTACTACTCTTCATTGTGATTCAAGATTGAACCTTTGGATTATTCGCAAGTTTAATATAGTTCATTAATTTGGTAATCTTCTTCCTTGTTCTTTTCATTATTATTTGCTTCTCTATTATTGATTAGATTAGTTTCTTAGTTATTTGCAATAGTTCAAAGTATGGATTTTTATATGGAATTTGTTATTGTTTTCTCAAGTATGAGTGAGTAGTTTTATTTCTAGGATTGTGGGGATCTATGTATGCAATGAGGGATTGATAGATTAGTATAATTACCCTATATTTCAATTGTTTCCTGTGATTGAATCGTTCATGCTAGATTTATGAATTAGGCCTGATTTGTACTTCTATTATCGCAATATTGAATCTGCTTCGAGAGGAGAGATTTTGTATAGGCTTTCAATCATTAGGCATAGTGATCCTTGACCATGCGAGAGCGGCTAGGTGATCTTTGAGGGAGGTAATGTTCGAGAGAAATTACATGTGCCCTAGATAAATTGACTTATTGGGTGATTATTATTCGTCTCTGATTTCCCGAATTGTATGCATAGTGATCCATAATCCTAGTTCTTTATTAATTGATTATTATCTTCATATTTAGTTCTATCATTTGCCTATTAGTTTAGTCACACACCAATTTTCATCAGATTTAGTTAGTATAATATTAGAATTCAGATACAATAATATAACTTTCTCCCTGTGGATTCGATCCTGACTTCCCTGACTACTTGTTAGTGGACCTTAGGTTATTTTTGATTAGGTGATACGACTTTAGCCTGTCAACCAGTCTTCTCAAAATAATTCCAACTTTGAATTATTTTAGAATAATCCCAACTTTAGGGGTACGTTTTCAAAATAATCCAAACTATTAATTTTCAATCTATTATATACCTAAATGGATTAGTGTAGGCAAGCAAAAGGACAGTTTGGCTTATTTTGAGAAGGTTTCCTTAAAAGTTGGAATTATTATGGAATAATCCAAAGTTGGGATTATTTTGAGAAGACATGTTAAAGTTGGGATTATTCATGTTAATTTTTCCTAATTTTTAAGAAACGATGGTAGGATTAAATAAAAATACCCACGTGAGTGGATAATTAATGAGAGATTTAGTTAAATTTAGGAACAATCCGTCTTGCGTGGACCCGGTTCACATTAAAAATAGTGTGGACCAGGCCTAGACACGTGCCCCACTACAAACTAGTCATTCCCGCTTTCCAAAATCCGCGCGATTTTCTCTTTCTTCAATAAGATTATCTCGCTCTAAAATTTTAACAAAAACTGTTGTTCAGAACAAACATACACTATATCATTTTAAAATACACTATATCATGTCAAAATACACTATCATGTCAAACACTATAACAATCGATTATGATAATTTTGTGTAATATACAAATAAACTACACTATAACATTTCAAAATGCATTATATCATGTCAAAACACACTATATCATGCAACACTATCATGTCAAAAAACACAGCAAAACACTATCATGTCAAAATACACTATATCATTTCAAAATACACTATATCATGCCAATATACACTATATCATGCAACACTATCATGCCAAAAAACATAGCAAAACACTATCATGTCAAAATACACTATATCATTTTAAAATACACTATATTATTTCAAAATACACTATATCATTTCAAAAATACACTATCAGGAGAGAGAAATTATCAGAGGAGAGAGAAGTTATCAGGAGAGAGAAAAGAGTGGAAGACTGAACGAGACAAAAACGGAAAGTTGTAATCATTAGAATTCACGTGAGATGGATCAGGTGCACACTAAGTTAGTGTGCACCGGATTCATATTAGTTTTTTTTTTAGGAAAGACAATCGATGTGAAACTACCTACAATTAATAAAGACTAGAGAAAGTAATAATGGAGTTTCTATTACTCGATGTATTGAAATAATATGCTTTTTTGGGATTCTGTTAGTTGGTTAGGGGAGTAGATATGATTTTATGGGTAAGACATAAGAGTACTCATTATTGCATATGACTACTACAATGATGTTGGGATTTTTTTTGCAATATTCTATGGAATACCGACTATTGCATATTACTACTCCAATAATGTTGGTACTTTTTGCAATATTTTATGATGAAGTACCATTAATGGAGCGGAGATCTCGTGTGATTATCTTATACAGTACGACCATACCTGTGGTTGAAGATGATGTTTGAAGGAGAAATGAACTGTGACAGAGTTCAAAATATCCCCTACAATCGTTGCATAACCTAGATAGTAATTTCTTGAAAAAGGAAAAGTTGGCATTTTCTTTCTTCAAAACCTTTTATTTTAATGATGGATCGGTAACATTACCGAGTACATGATAATACATGGAAACCGACAATATAGGGACATGAAGTTATTGAGAAAACTTAACCCTGACACGATAAAAACACGAAACCAACTCGAACCTCACCAAATTTGAACAATTCGAAATTGACACGATACTAAACATGAACACAACCCGTTTACCTGAATTCCCATTTGCCAGTTGTGATGACAATAGAGAGAGAATATACGATAATCGATAAGCAATTCTTGCACACTTTTTTAATGAATTTGTGCACCCTAAAATTTTGTAGTAGTTCTTTTGATTCTTTAGGTGAATGGCCAAAGAACTAAAATTTTTATATCTAAATCTGGAAATTAAAATATGATCTATAGGAACATGTTGTAACTTGGGCTTATCATCTCCTATTTCCCATCTAGATTACCATATAAAGTTTAGTCATTCTTTTTCTTTAGCATATCATTAGGTTGACAATTTATAAAATGAACTTCACCATAATAGTTAAGTAGTGTAGTAATTTTGTAAGACATCTTTGAGTGTTACCTCGATCTGCCTTACTAAGAAAGGGCCAAGTGATTGTCATAAAGACGGAGAAGATTTGCTGAGAGATTATTGCTAAGTGCATTAATCTAACATCAGTATTGCACGCCACGTGAGAGAAATTAGCAGAATGTTTGGAAACCAAATCAATATGAATATTTGAGGAAAAGTAAAATAACGAGAAAAACAAAAGTAAATTATGGAAGTGTATAAATATATAAACTTACCAGTTGTTTGGTTTGTTATTATTATGAAAATATATGGGAAAACATATTAAACAATATATAATTGAATAATCCAGACATATTTACTCAATATTAGCTTTCCCCATTCTTTGCACCAATCAAATATGCTAAAACTGATTCCTCACATATATACTATTTTACCAAATTTCCTCATTGATAGTTTGTCTCGTATAATATTGTACTACCAAATTCTAACGAATTTCTGCTCAGAAAATTGGAATTTTCCAATTAGAATGAAGAGGAAACTATGGAGATGCTGAGCTAAATACTGAAGTAAAGAGAAGGTAGAGATATTAGAGAAAATGTATTTCATATACTTGCAGCACAATTTAGATGCTCTTTATATGTATATAATACATATAATTTCCTAGCACTTTTCATTTCTACTTGACCTGGCTTAGCTCAGCTACTTCTGTCTTGTGATTGCATCAATTGACTTTCATAACTGTCAAATTTTTCATTCATATACATGATACTGATCAATATATGTGATACGTTCTGTGTAGTTGATAAACAAAGATCATTATACTTTATACATTTTGTATTATGTGTGTACTTGGTCGATCGAAATTGTAACTCATCATGTAGCGTTTGTATCTGCAATGGGTTTGCGTTCCAGTGTCTTCTCATACTCCTCGATCGATTTAAAGAGCTCTGAAAAGTTTCCCTTTCCAAATCCTCCGCAACCACCCTTTTGGTACAACTTGCCTTCTTCATCTTTCATCATGCATCCAATTCTTTGGATAATCTCAATGAACATAGTTGGCCTGATCACATTAAAACAGGATGTTAAAACTAGTCATTGATCCAAAAGACATATGTCCTACAGCTACAATAGGTTAAAATTGGTGAATCATACACCCACTAGGCAACATTATCTCATGTGCGAAAGTGGTTGAAGTCCAGCAAGATTTCAGTGACCAACATGTTGAGTTCCTAAACTGGCTATGGCCTTCAAATGAAATTTATCTGTTCTTCAAATCGTAGTGTTAAAAATCTTAGAAGAATATTCTGAACTCCGATAGACAATTACATGAAAAGTGATTTAACTTTGAAGGATGTTAGTAAGGTGCTAAGTACTGCAGTCTAAACGACCAACTAGCAGATACTTGAATATGTATCGATCTATTAGAGCGAGACATCAGGCAACTCAATTATATGGCATATATAAACCATTCAGGGGATTCCTGTACTCACATAGCCAGAGCACAATAACTCAATAAGATCTCTTCCCTCCCTTCTCTAAAGTAAGATTAAACTTGAGCAAATTTTGTCCTTCCAAAAGAACCACTAACTTTGCAACTTTACCAAATAATGCATGCATAAGGAAAAGAGTGTAGTAATGTATCTTAAAAGGGTGCAACTTTTACCAACTTTCCTGATCCTGACACTTTGGGACACTTTCAGAAACTTTGAATTTTCTTTTGAAAATAAATAGTGGATTAAAACGAGAGCGACATAGGTTTTTTTTGTTACTAGAAGAATTGTTTTCCCTCTAAAAGCTTACCTTTTCGTTTAAATGTCTTTAAATCTCTCAAAGTATAGCCTAATCTACTATCAAAGCTGTAAAATATTGTGTTTCCTAACGTTTCCCCCATGTTTCCTCACTTTTAGAATTTGCGTTTCCCCATGTCCACGAGTCTGTGCAACTAAGTTTATAAGTATTCCAATGATTAGGTCTTGCTGTAAAGGCCAATAACGAGGACCCTAATAATCAATTTCCACAGGTAGACAGGACAAGAACACAACCACTTGGACAAGTAACCATAACGAAAACAGCCAATATGACATTGACAAGTACTGGTAAGACAACAGATCAATATGAACACTAAAACTCTAGTGTGAAATCTCATAGGCTGTTCTAGTAGATTGGCCTTTGAACAAGGGGCTAGATTCGGCACATCTTTGCTAACTGAAGTTTCAGCATCACGTTTCTCAGTTCCCATAAGGCATTTATAAGTCGTAACTAAGAACTTCAGTTGCTCTCTTGTTATGTCCAACACTCAAGACAAAGGTAGCCATCAATATCCTTAATTTACAAAAGCTCCATATTTAAGCCTCAAGCCTGAGCCTAACCTTGTAGTACACAGAAATAGTAAGTGTGCAATATGAACTGGTTCTTTATTCACCTAACAAGCATATGCCACCACTTTGTTTCTACAGAATTTTCATCGTGGGATCAGTGTTACTAGCTTTCTTCTATATATTGACAAAGAGATCACAAAAGCAACTAGCCAAGCTCCCACCCTAACCCCACAGTCCACACTAGTGCTAATATAAAGAAAAAAAAGTAGCTAGAGAACAGGCTTCCAAGGTGGCCAAGTGCAAATTATATTTTTGAAAATTGTAATAATCAGGCCACTTTATGTTTAGAAAACCCTGCAATGAACCACCTGATATATCAACTAATTTTTGCAGCAAAAAATAGATAAAAAAGACGATGTCACCTATTATTTTTCCATTAAAATACCTTATTACTCTGTATATCGATTCTGGTATACTTGTGACTCAAAATGCCCAGATTGTATCGTGCACAAGTTAAACCATTCAAGTTATGATTCCGTCATAATATGGGCATTTTACATAATGATTCCAATATATTACGGCTTGAAATGCGTGAATTTTTCTTCACATAAAGATTGTTCTAGTGAAATGTCTACCACAAAAGAGGTCAAAAAGTGTTTAGTAAAGTAAAAGAAGCATAAGACTTCCTCCTTCCCGTTTTAGTTGCCTGATCAATTGCCTTTTTCGGACCATCCCATAATATATGCCCCATTCCGGTAACAATTAATTCCGATCTACCTACTTTAAGGTCTAAAGATTAACCAAAACACTAACTCCACCCCTAATAACCGTCGTCTCTCTCCTTCAGGCAATGCTAAGTCACCCCCTCCCTTTCTTTTCAATTCCCAAACTTCGCCCTTGAGGCCTTGACCCCTCCCCCCACCTCTCTTCTCTCTCTTTCTCTCATGAACCACCACATCATCTCCTTACTGCCAACGAGAATCACCAACTTTTTTTGCTGTGAACTTCAAATGGTTGAAACTCAACTCTAATAGTCAAATTTGGCCAAACCTTACTGCCTAAATCCCACCGATAGGGTCGATTTGGGACTAGGGATGGCAAGTCAATCTAAATGCGATCCATGTTCAACTCGACTGAAGAAAAAAAGCCAATTTAAATCCGAAAAAATGATAATTCTCATCAGAATCCTATAGGTGGAGCTTATGTAAGAGATCCAAAGAGTCCAACCTGAATCCAATTACTATTTCTATCTCATCAGGTTATAGATCAAAAATACATTATATAAAATCAATAAAATATTGTAATTTAAGGTAGTAAAAATCAATTTAAAACTATGGTTTTTTTTGTGATTTTAAGTAGTAACATCGTCTAAATCCAAATCAATTTCGATCTCGATCGAGAAAAACATTCTGTGATTTGGATCCAAGACATAAGATTGGAATTCTAATATATCTTGAAAAATTCTGAGCACGAATAGAAGTGGATGAGATATAGAGTTTTGGAAATCAGATGTCATCTGACCCATCTCTATTATTGTGATGGTTTTACATCCAGATCCAGTTGGTAGTGAGAATTATGCAGAAGTTTGCAAAGGAATTTGGTGACGAATGCACTCAAGTTTCAAGAGAGGATGCTGAGGCTTTTTACTCCCTCTTGCCAGTTTGTCTCTTGTTGCTGGAAGAGGCTGAGGGTGCACGAAGGGGGGTGGATTTTTCACCTCCAAGTGAAGGTAAGAGAAAGGGGGTGGGTATGGATTTTTCACATTTGCGACGGTGGTTCTACATCACCCATAAAATATTAAACTAAGTGTTTCTTGGTAGAGCATCTAATATACTATTGTATATGGTTTCTGTAAAAATATTCCTGTCTGGCTTGGCTTCTCTATTCCTTTTCTGGTTCTCGTAACCACTCCTTGCTAAAAATAATTTTACATGAGTAAATAAATTCAGATTCTAGCTAAAATGCATAATATGCAATGGTGGCCATCATATAAACAAAATCAGATTATGTCAGAAAAGATAGCACGGGTGTATGGAAAACAAAACGTAGAACCATAGCAACCACATTTTGCGTTGACATCCTATCCCTATGAGTGATGCATCATCCCTCTTTTCTTTACAATCAAGGAAAATTATTTCAAAATACTGCCCATGCATCTGGCTTCTCTATAACTTCTCCACTCCTCCAAACTACTTCTTGCTAAAACAATGGGTGTATATGAATAGAAAAACCTATTGCCAATCAGATTATAGCTAAAATGGTCAAAATGCAAAGGTGGGAATCATATAAACTAAACTCCCAAATTACATTGAAATGGACAACACAAGTATATGAAAACCTTATAAAAAAAACACAAAGCAAATTAACAGATTTAGTTTAATAGTGGTCACCATCGACACTGATTATTTAAGGTTGACCAATTCCAACAAGACCACTATCAAACACAATCAAGAAATTTAGAATAAAGAAATTTAGAACTAATACTCCTAAAAATTTCCATCCTGACCTATTTCTTCAACAACTTGCATAAACAATTCCTAAAAACACTACTAATATTAGTAACTTAAAGTCAAGCAACAATATATAATTAAGCAAACAAATGATTGCAAGGTGACTAATTGAAATACTACCTGTCTCCAATAGGCTTAGTGAAGATCTGAAGCAGAGTACCCTGATCATCCTTATCCACCAAAATCCCCAATTCCTCACACTCCTTCATCTGCTTCTCACTCAACACATCCGCAGCTCGATTCCTCAGGTTCCGGTAATACGTCGGAGGCGGCGACGGCATAAACTCAAACCCACCAAGGCCACTTCTCTTCCTCATCTCCCGTAGAGTCCAAAATATATCCTCACTCATCAATGCCAAATGCTGCACTCCAGCACCCTCATTATGCTCCAAATAAGTCTGTATCTGACTCTTCCTCTTCGTCCCATACACCGGCTCATTCATAGGAAACAAAACAGTCTCATCGTTATTCGCTACGACAGCCGAATTCAACCCACTCTCACTCGTCCCAACATCCTCAGTAGTAAACTCAGCAAACTCATGAAACCCAGTAAACTTCTTAACATACTCAATAGCAGGTGCAAGCTCAGGTACATTCCCTACAGCATGGTCTAACCTCCTTAACCCGAAATCAAGCTCTCGGAACGATGATTCCGATGGCATTTCCTCAAACCCAGGGAGAAAAACCCCCTCAACAACAACAACAACAGAACCAGTGCTAACATAGCGTAATACAACATCACCGTATAGGTGAACCTCAGATAAAACAACCCCATCATCTAGGCGTATTGGTGGAGAAACTGGTAAAGCTCCATTGGAGACACTGATATGAAATGCGGCCTCGGCGTCTTGGACTTCAACAGCGACAGCGCGCACGCCGAGGCCGTGGGAGGTGAGGAAGGAGGTGAAGAGAGAGAAAGAGAAAGTGGGGATGGTGGCGGAAGAAGGGGAGGAGAGAGAAGGAGAGTAAGGGGAAGTGAAGAGGAAACGAAGGTCGCCGGAACGAAGGAGATAAGAAGCGTGGACGGAGTTACCGGTGGAAAGATCGGATTTTGCGACGATGGGCATGCCAAGACCCCAAGAGAAGCGACGAGAGACGTTGGTGGCGTCGCCGCACCAGAACTCGACGTGGTGGAAGCGTTTGACGGGAAAAAGGTCGGAGAGTGGGTTGATGCGGATGAAGTTGGAGTGGCCGACGAGTTTGAATTGGGAAGGTGGGGTTTGAGGACTGAGAGTGCCCATTGATTGGAGGAGAGAGAGAGAGAGAGAGAGAGAGAGAAAGTGAGGTGGTGGAAGAAGGAAATGGAAATGGGTGGTGAAGACTGAAGAAATTGTCAAATTTGAGGGAGGGAATGAGAAGAGAGTTGAGGTTTGGTTTTTATAGTGGGAAATTAATTTTATGTTTTCTTTGGAGGAGAAGTGAGAACTGAGAAAGAAATTAAGGTTGAGAGTATTATGTGTCGACTGTCGTGAGTTAGAAGAAGTCATACATGAGGTGGAAGATCGATCTGTGAAGGGTATGATTGACAAGTATGGCTACAAAAGTCTACAACTGTATGGATTTCAATTTTCAACGTTAACTTTACCCCGTGGTATTGAGTATTGACTATTGACTATTGAACACAGAAAAGATGAAGAAGTTAAATTTGGAGAAGTGAATTACGTGAACGTTACAGCTTTAACTTAAGATTTATCATTTATGTGAGTTTGTTCTTTGGTGGTGACTTGACTACACATATTCAATGGGCAATTGGGCAGGGACAGGGTTGGGTAAAAAAAAAAAAAAAAAAAAGGTTAGATTGGGTTGGGTTGAGTCGGTCAATTGATTGTACTCCTTTTGATTTTTCTAATTGTTACATTTTTTCAAAATGGTTGTTTCTTTTTAATTGTTACATTATTTAAACTTTTCTTATTTGGAATATTTGACCAACCAAAAAGTTTGTTTTTCTTTTTTCCCACCAAAAAGTACTATTTTTCCACCAAAACTACTCTTTTTTCACTTTTACTCCTTATTTACATTAAATGGGTTAAACAGTACCCTCCAAAAAACTTGAAAGTGACATTGTCTAAACTCTTATGCAAAACACAATGTAACAATAAAAAACAAAGACAGTAATTGTTAGTGGGTCGGGGAGGTTAAGGGTCGGTCTAACCCAACCCTTGAGTTCTTGACCTTCTCCTTTTACCTTTGTCCTTAATATTTTTATTTCTTTTTTGGAACTAGACACGGTAGCAACAACAACACTATAAATTTTTTCGCAAGTAAAACACTACTATTCCACTATCATTATGAAAGTAGCTAACAATAAATCTAGCATATTGATATTGCTCAGGGGGCGTTTGATTGAGGAATGTTAAGAAAGGGAAAAGGTTTTCAAACTTGTGTTTACATTTGTTACCACCATTTTTAGATGTATAGTCGCATTTATTATGGTACATGGTATTAGACCTCAAAAAGTTTAATTTCATCTTAACATGAAGGCCCAACAGGGGTATGAAGCCCAATACAAGTCAAAGTCAATATGAGGAAATCATCAAGACTATCAGGAGACGAGCGTCAAAGAACAACAAACATGTAAACGGTTAAAGGCAGTTATTAGACAGATCTACATAAGGACAAACGTGCAGAGCTACAATTATTGAGCGCCAGAATAATGGTTAATATATTGATTCAAAGATGATTCAAATGTTTTCCCTCCAAGTAGCACGGAAGTTATACGACATGTTTCTCTATAAATAGAGGAGCAATCATCAAACAACAACAAGAAGTAAACAATACACACAAAACAACTTGCAATTATTCTTTTCTTAGCGTAGCCTAGCTCTAGCCTAGCCAACCCCCTTATGGGGTTATAGTTTAGTTCCTTATACGTAGAACATGTTCTGGCGACGAGTTTTGTAATTCTCCGACTGAAGCAAGGAATCATGGAGGTAACTGCCTTTGTGTCTTCCCTTTAGTTGTACAGCCTGACTTATCCCCCTATGTGTTGTTAAAAAATTTCTTAAAGTTTGTGGCATGTATGGGAATGTTGTGCTTTAATTAATAGATTAATTATTGTTTGCTCTATTTATTGCATTTCGCCTGAATTCATTAGGCTTTGTGGTTTAATCCTAAATTAAATTGCAACAAAGTACGTTAGCAAGGTTTTATCTAATTAAAACCGATAACCCCCAGGGGCTAAGTCTCTTGATAGGCGTGTCGCGCACCTAACAAAAATAATTAACCTAACTAATCCTCCTAACTATGTAGTAGGGTAAGTCAGAGTCGATCCCACAGAGACAAACAGTATCAAACACTAGTTATCCTTGACTCAATTCAGCTAAACAAGTGACAAATGATTATGATCAATGGAGCAACTAACTACTATGAATGTAATGCGACTAATAATATGTGAATAAATTCAAGGGCTAAAAACACCTAGAATTAAGCATCACCACTAGCACAATTAACGTAAAGATAAATTCCTACCCCAAATTAGTCAAGTAAATGTTCACAAGGAAAAATGCGCCCTAAATAATACCATAAACCTCTCCCGAGTATCTATGGCTTCCCTAATATGCAATCAAGCCTACTCCCGTGGAATCATGCAAATTAAAAGACATTAAACACAACACTCTAACTTCCTAACAGTCCATTCTACCTACTCCCGTGGAGAATTTCATGCCCTTAATTAACATACCAAATCCGTCAAAACCCAACTCCCGTTGTGATCAAGACAATGGAATGATAGCAATACTAATTATCCCTAATCTAGTATTGGAAATTGCACAATCAATTAAGCAAGAACAATTAAGCAACTAAATTGGGGAATTAAAGGAATAAATCAAACATCAATCATGGCTAGGGTTTACTTAACCCTAGATTGGAAAACTACTCACACATATTAATTAAATGAACTAAATAAAATATAAAGAGAAATATAACTAATAATCAAGACTATAAAATAAAAGAGAATACTTGAATTGATGATGAAAAGATGAAGTCTTGAATAATTCTCCCAAAACTAAAAGCAAAACTCACGCTTCACCTTGTTATGGCGCTAGAGAAAATAATAGAAGTCCTACTTGAATAATGAGTAATGAATAATGAATCCCCCTCATCTAATTAGAAAAACCCTCATATAAAATTGTAACTCCTAATACTAGTAGAATTCTAAGTTACAAGATGAGGATGGTCCACTAAATCATTAAAAGAGGCGGAATTTGGCAATCCGCGCGTGCGTAGGCAGCTTCTGTAAAACTGGGACAACTTGCGAAGCCCATATCTCTTAGAATATAGCTCGCCTTGGGCCGTGCAACATATCGTTGGAAAGCTCTTCAAGCCTACTTTCCAATGTCGCTGGAATTGTCCAATTATCACTGACAAGACAAAAGTTATGGATAAAAGAGTGAACATGACTCCATTTCCATAATTCTTTCATTAAATTCCAACTCCAATTTGGCTCCAAATTGCATTCAAAGATATTTAAAACGATCCTTATCAATGTAGCTTGCTTCCAATTGCTCCTAAATACTCAAGGTTGTCCAACAATACTCCAATTGTGTTTTCAATACCTGAAATTCATCAAAGAACACCGAAAACGCACAAAAGGAGTAATATTTCGCAAATTAAATAATAGTATGCAATTATGAACTATAATGCACCTAAATGCTCCTAAAATGCAACCTAAATGCACCTAAAACCTATATACAAATATGATACATCATCTCCCGAGACATTCAATACCAAACTACTGGGTGTGCATTGACTTGTTTGCAAAGTCAACCAACTGATTTTGCACCAACAAGTTTTTTGGCGACCACACACTAGTAGAATAATTGCTTATTGCTGCGGTGATATTGCTGCGGTGATATTGCTGCGGTTTTACCCATACGCAGCAATATATCACGTACAAAGAAAAGGAAAAATATAAAATAACCATATTGCTGCGGTTTTGGCCGAAAACCGCAGCAATATGGTTTCAACGGAAAATTTTTGAATTTTTTTTTACTATTTGACCAAACATATTGCTGCGGTTTCTGACAATAACCGCAGCAATATGTTAAAATCAAATTAAAAAAATATTATATTAATCTATTGCTGCGGTTCCTTCTAAAAACCGCAGCAATAGGGTCATTAGGGTTTAATAAAAAGTATGGGCGCCGTTTCCTCCCTCCTCATTCCTCACTTTCACTTTCACAGTAAAACTCCTCACCCTCTCTAGATCTCCTTCCTCCTCTATCTCTCCTCACCCACCGTCGTTTCCTCCCTCCTCACCCACCGTCGTTTCCTCCCTCCCTCACGCCATCATCCTTCCTCGTCTGGGTCGCAACACCGGCGAAGCTTCCTCGTCCTCGACGCAACACCGGCGAAGCTTCCTCGTCCTCGACGCAACACCGGCGAAGCTTCCTCGTCTTCCTCGTCCTCGACGCAACACCGGCGAAGCTTCCTCGTCCTCGACGCAACACCGGCGAAGCTTCCTCGTCCTCGACGCAACACCGACGTTTCGTTCGTTCAGATCTTGTTTGTTCTTCGTCGCCATCAACAATCGTTCGTTCACCATCCGGATTTTCGTTCGTTCGAATCGTCCTTGTTCGTTCACCATCCGAATTTTCACTTCGAATCATCCTTGTTCGTTCGTTCAGATCCGGATTTTCACTTCGATTCGTCCTTGTTCGTTCACCATCTGTTTTTCGTTCTCTTTATTTTTCGTGTTCTTTATTTTTCGTTTTTTTTTTCCGATTTTTAGATATGTTTGTAGATTTTTGTTTTAGGATTTTTTTTTTATTTTCAGTTTCTTATTTTTTGTAATATATATTTTGTTTTTCATACATTGTGTTTGTTTTAGTTGTGTTCATCTTCTTCTTGAATGCTTGAGTGATGTTTGCATTGTGTTTGAAACTGGTATCTCAATTATTTGAGAAAGTTTTGTTTATAATTACTTTGAATTTGTTTTGTTTTATATTTTTTTTCAGCATTTTTATTTTTGAAATTTGATGACAAAATGCAAAACAAAAAAAAAATTTTTTTTTTTACTTGTACTAGTACCTATTGCTGCGGTTTTCGCTAGTAACCGCAGCAATATGCCTATTTTTTTATTATTAACTACAGCATATTGCTGCGGTTTTTCCTAGAAACCGCAGCAATATACTTTATTTTTATAATAAAAAATAAATATATTGCTGCGGTTTTGTCTAGAAACCGCACAAGAATATGTTCAAATATTGCTGCGGTTTAAAACCGCAGCAATATATTAATTACCTATTGCTGCGCCCTTTATTGCTGCGCAGCGAAAACCGCCGCAATAGGCCACTTAATGACCGCAGCAATAAACAATTATTCTACTAGTGACAGTCAGAGAAGAAGATTCATAAACAAATTATGAACTTTCTTTTTCATACTTTCGAAAAACCAACTGTAAAATAAAAAGGTTGCTTTTACGAAAATGCCGGATACACGTTCTAAAAAGAATAAGGAAATTGCTCAGGAGGAAACAAGTTTCCAAAACATGGAAATAAGTTATTCAACCCCTCCAGAAAATAGGAAGCAGGGTAACAATGGTGAATCAATCCACCATACTCATAGAGTCAAATGGAGAGACCCCACAAAGGGAAGGCTCATCTCCAAGTAATACTAGTCGTGGACTTATACAACAAATGTATGGAAAGTTCACAAAAATAGTAAAGAATTTGCTGTTAGAAGCCAGAAAGAGTCAGAGACAACAATTTGACTCCAATTATAGGACCCTAGCCCACGAGTCTAGGGGTGTAAATGATGCGAGTCGAGTTCGAGTTTGAGATAGCTCAACTCGTTAGCATTTCGAGTCGAGCTCGAGTTGAGTCAAGCTCACTCGAGTCGAGTTTGACCGAGTTTTGACCGAGCTTTGACTGAGTCGAGCTTTGACCGAGTCGAGTTTTGACCGAGTAGATTTCGAGTAGCTTGCAAGTGTCTCATGTTAAAAGCAACCCTAAGGTAGAAAAATGTTGAATTTAGGTATTTTGCTATTGATAATTGGGTTTTCGAGCTTCTCACGAGTTTTCGAGTAGAGTATCGAGTTGCTCAACTCGATTCGCCAACATCTCGAGCCGAGTTCGAGCTCGAGCTCGAGTCGAGCTTACTCGAGGCGAGTTTTGACGGAATCGATCTCGAGTAGCTCGCGAGTTGTCTCGTCTCATTTACACCCCTACACGAGTCTGCCAGGGTCTTTACAGACATCCTCCAAAGGATAAGTGAAGAGAATAGAGAGATCAACTCTAGGAAGATCGACAGGATACTTGTAGATATCAATGATACTATGAGTGCAACTTTCACGGCAATGTCGACGTCTCTTGCCACTGAAGTAGTTACTCGTTTAGAACCACTAGTCGAAAAACACTATCAGTTAAATGAGAAACTAGTTAAGGCCTTAGAAGAGGTCCCATTGAATACAGCAAGAGTAAATTTTGGTATAGAGCCAGACGTTCCTCCACTAGGTTGCCCTCCGAGGGTACATTTCTCCCACCCTGAAATTAGAGATACACTTATTTTAGGCGATCCACAAACTTCCTCTCATATACACCAAACAAGGGCCATACCCTTGAGTCATGGAGAGGGTAATCATGGGAACGTTAGGAGAAGTGGTGAAATGGCAGCGGGCGTGGAGCCAGGCTGGCACCAGGCGTCAGGACATCACCAACCTTCGTTTTCCATGGGGTGGTGGACAAGTTGGTTACAACACACGTCAATCTGGACCATCACAAGGAGGATAGAGGCAAGATGCTTTTGTTACAAATAACAATAGTATACCGTATGCGTACGCGCCTTTCAACCAGCCAAATGTGGCTGGGAGTCCTTCTTTACCCTATGGTTACACGCCTAAGAGCCAACCAACTATGGCTGGTACGTCTCATTATGGGAATATCCCGCGGTATAATCAACCCCAAGCTCCATTTGCCCAAGCAACTGGCGTTCGCCAACAGAGGATGCCCACAAATGGACATACATTCCTACCGCAAATGACGCGTGCAACCAATCCTGCTTTTATGCAACACTAGGAGATCCCAATGGGAGGTTATCAAAATTAACCTTTCAATCCTAACCCTAATCTTGTATATGATCACACAGGAAACCTGGAAAACGGGAACATGGGATATCCAGGAATACAAACGCATCAGGATCAATTGGCAGCACAAGTTGAGGCGCTAGTCCAAAGACTAGTAGGGGATACTTCTAGGAAAAATCACAGGCAAATAGGTCAAAAACCTTACCCTGAATGGATTGATAGAGCAAATCCATTTCCTAGAACGTTTAAGATACCTGACTTTACCTGTTCTCAGGCAACGATAGAGGTTCTGCCGAGGAGCATTTTGTTAGGTTCAATTGTCAATGCAGGGAGGCAGTTGACAATGATTTCTTAAAACTTAGAATGTTCTCCATGTCTCTTACCGAGACTGCTTTTTGGTGGTACACTAATTTACCGCCAAATTCCATTCACTCATGGCAAGACATGCAGGTGCAATTTACAAATCATTTTGCACGCACTGAGCCTGGAGTGACTTTGAGTGATCTGGCTAGAATCCAACAAAAGTTACGACAGTCTATAGAAGACTACCTATCTAGATTCAAAATGGCCAAGATCAGGTGTCATGTTAGCATCCCTGAAAGAGAATTTGTACAAATGGCTCAAGAGGGAATGCTAATTCAGTTTTGAAAAAGGTTCGATGGTCATGCTTTTGGCGATTTTGTTGAATTAGCAGAATTGGCTGTGAGGTATGAAAGGAACCTACAGGCTGAAAGCGCAGCAAGACACCATAACTTCTTTGCTCAGAATGACGAGCCCTTCCGCTTTGAAACAGCACAGGAAGTGGACGTGGCATAAATCATTCAAGGAGTACCTTATAAGTGTGCTCCTCTAGAGAATTTATGGCGCCAAAAGATATGAAGTCTGAACAAAAGAGGAAATATACTTTTGATGCTAAGAAATCTAATGCTATTTTCGACTGGTAATTATCTAACAAAAAGATAAAACTTATAGGAAGGCAAAAAGTAAGAAATGCTGAGGAAGTTAAGGGTAAAAAATACTGTAAATGGCATGATGCAGTAACTCATGACACTTCTGAATGCATTGTTTTTAGAAATAAAATCCAGGATGAAATTGATAAGAAAAATATCAATGTTAATATAGTTGGGATGGATGAACCATTTGAACTATTCTGTGGTATGGTAGAGACTAATAATGTTTTTACTGTTACTTTGCAGGCATCTCAAGCTACCGAAATAGGTAACCAACTCTTCAACAGATTGCTTGACGAAGGAATCTTGGTTATGCCAAAGATAGCCAATGAAGAGGGATTGGAGGATATGTGCAGATGGCATATGAATGGATCGCATACCACAGATCAATGCCAAGTTTTAAGAGGGTTCCTAACTAGGCTATTAAGTCTCAAAAGGCTACTTGTCTCAGAAATGGAACATCATGCCATGGAGCTAGAAGCCTACAAGGCCAACTTAGCCAAAGCTAAGATGCCTGTTAATGCCAACCCAATTCTAAGCCCGGTGATGCTTGAGGAAAGAACTAAAACCTACAAAGAGGCTGCTCAGAAATTCCCATTGCAGACTAGGGCAATAGAAGGGTGAAGGCCCTAAGAAATGGTATGGGCTCACCATGTGCAGATAGGCTAACCTTCGAAATGGTTAGAACTCAAATCATCCCAAATGATCCTACCTATGTGCCAGCATACTAGCGTCCATTCCAGAAAAGGTCCAGAAGTCAAGGACCTAGGAAACAGGATAGCGCCAGTTCATGCTCTCTCTTAAAGGGGAAGGAAATGGAGTCAAGTCAGACTCCTGTGCCTAAAATTCTTAAAAGAAGGGTGAATTCCCATGGGGACCAAATGAAGCCAAAGATCAAGTCAGCAGTTAATCCATGGCCATTATCAAGCGTCCAAAACTTTCCTAAAAGTAGGGCAATAAAGATGAAGGAGTTGAGTATGAAAGCTGCTGCAGCAAGGGCTCAAATCAGCACTCAAAATGTGCAAGAATCCCTTATAGCAAACATCAGAATTGATGAGAATGCGTTACAAGCTGGAATCACTAAGTTGTTGCCTTTGGAAAAGGAACAATATGATTCACCACCTACAAAGAGTGGTGACCAGCAGCCTCAGGGAAACGACTCTCTTATGAAAGAGAAGCTGGGAAATGGCTTTATTGAGGACTATGATTCAGAGTTTGGATCTGAGGATTTGGACTTATTGGTTTCTGATAGTGACTTAATTTTGGATGGAGAGCCACTGATGAGCGAACCTCAAACGAAAATGGGAGAGGAGCAAGACGCGCAGTGCAATGTGGTCATGCTACCAACAGAGTTCAAGAAGTCAGAAGACCAACCAGAATTCTAGACCATTACCACGTCATGGGCAGATGAAGTTGATAAGGAAGAAAGGGCAGGTAATTTTAAAATTACTCCTTCTCGAAGCTTGTCATCTTATTTGAATGCACCTCATAAGAAAGTGCATAACAAAACATCTCTAAAAGCTAACCTAGAGAATTTAATCATAGATAAAATATTTAGGTTAGTTGATGTCAATAATAAGCACACTAAAGCCTTATTCCTAAATGTTGACTTTGAGGGAGTTCGATTAGGCAAAGTCTTGGTAGACACAGGAGCTACTGTTAATATTATGTCACTCTCTGTATTCAGAAAAATAGGGAAAACGAGAAAAGATTTGCATAACATACAAATCAACATAACTGGTTTTTCTAGTTTATCGGAAAAAATGGAAGGAATGGCTATCTTAAAGATCAGAGTATAGGAACTAAAACCACTTACACCGGTTTCCGCATAGTCGAAAATGGTACTCATTATAATGCCATACTAGGAAGAGATTGGTTACATCATAATTATGCTATTCCATCATCACTCCATCAAATTTTAATTTTGTGGAACGGTGACACTTATGAGATGGTTCAAGCAGATGAGGAGGTTTGTCTAATTACATCTCCTGATTCTGTCTTTGTTAGGGACTGTCTAAAGTCAGTTCCTACCATCAAAATTGAGGTTGCTCTACAACTTGAGTCACAAACTGACCAAGAAGTAGAAAACTCAGGTGCAATTCTCATTGAAGAAGTTAATGACACCCCAGAAGTTGAAGACATTCAATCAAAATGTGAATATATTCAACCGGCACCAGACTATGATCAACCCATAGATCTTATTAGTTTGTAGAGTTTAGGATGTATTCTCCTAATAAAAGTTTATTATGTTTATTGACCAGGAAGAATGCTGTAATGGGTTTACCCCTGTTGTTGATCTAGTAATGAAAGATTTAGTTTTTAGAAAATACCAAGAGGATTTTCTTATAAGCTCTAATGCATGTTGCTCAACTTTACACTACTGAATCCTTAGAGGAGGAGGATGAGAAAGTATGGGCTAAAAGTGAGGATATTAAACAAGAGGTTCATGATCCACTAGAGGAAATAAATTTAGGGGATAATAAAAATCTACGAGTTACTTACATAAGTAAGCTCCTCACTAACCAAGAAAAGCAGGAAATCATAAAAATTCTAAAAGAATTTAAGGACTGTTTCGCTTGGGAACATCACGAAATGCCTGGAATTAATAGGAAAATAGTAGAGCATAAACTACCTATCAAAGAAGGATTCAAGCCTGTGGCCCAAAGTCCTAGAAGACTGGCACCTGAAATAACAAAGCCTATACAAGAGGAAATAAACAAACTCCTAAAGGCAAAGTTCATAAGGCCTTGCCAATATGCTGACTGGATCTCTAATATAGTTCTAGTAGTTAAGAAAAATGGCAAGATACGAATCTGCATTGATTTTAAGGATTTAAACAAAGCTACCCCCAAAGATCAATACCCTATGCCAGTGGCTGATCTTCTAATAGATGCAACATCAAGATATGTTCCATGGATGGGTATGCAGGGTATCACCAGTTAAGGATTGCACATGAAGACTGTAATAAAACAGCCTTCACATGTCCAAAATCATTAGGCTTGTTTGAATATGTAGCTATGCCATTTGGATTGAAAAATGCTGGAGCCACATACCAACGAGCAATGTTTGCAATTTTTAAGGACATGATTGGTAAAATCATGGAGGTATATGTGGATGACATCTTGGTAAAATCAAATGATTTTTTAAAACATAACAACATTTGATTAAGTCATTCAGAATATCACCTAAAAATGAATCTACTCAAATGTGCATTTGGAGTTAAAGCTAGTAACTTTTTGGGATTCCTCATTCATAAAAATGGAATGGAAATTGATCAAAACAAGGCAAAAGCAGTGTTGGCTGCTAAGCCACCCTCTAATAAGAAGGAACTGCAAAGATTCCTTGGGCAGGTTAATTATGTTAGAAGATTCATGGTCAACTTAGCAGGAAAAACTAAAAAGTTTTCACCTTTGCTAAGATTAAAACACGAATCAGAATTTAAATGGAACGAGGAGCATCAAATGGCCTTTGATCAAATCAAACAAGATTTGGCAAGCCCTCCCGTATTGATACTTCCAAGACAGAATGGGAAGCCATTAAGGTTATATCTGTCTGCTTGTGAAGATTCCATTAATAGTCTCCTTACTCAAGAAAATGAGAAGGGGCATGAGCAGGCCATATTCTATTTAAGTAGAATCCTACATGACACTGAGAAAAGGTATACTATGGCGGAAAAATGGTGTTTGTGCTTGTATGATGCATCAATCAAGCACATACATTATTTCATGGCCTTTACAGTGGAAGTAATATCCACTAGTAGAATAATTGTTTATTGCTGCGGTAATATTGCTGCGGTTTTACCTATACGCAGCAATATATCACGTAAAAAGAAAAGGTAAAATATAAAATAAAGATATTGCTGCGGTTTCGGCCAAAAACCGCAGCAATATGGTTTCAACGGAATTTTTTTGGAAAAAAATTGACTTTTTGACCAGACATATTGCTGCGGTTTTTGGCAGAAACCGCAGCAATATATTATAATATTATTAAAAAATAATTTTTTAATATATTGCTGCGGTTCATGCCGGGAACCGCAGCAATAGACTTTTAAAATTACTAATAAAAGGCGCCGAACTAGCTAGGGTTTCCTTCTCTCATTTAGGCGCCCAATCTCTTTCCTCTCACTCATTCACTCTCTCTCATTAATCGAAATTTTCTCTCTCCTCTCTCTCTTCTCTATTTCTCTCTCATGGAAATTGAAGCTTTTGCAATGGAGACTGAACGAGTCACCGAGTTTCCTATGACTCATCGACCCAGAAAACGACCGCATTTAGGCTGAGATGTTACTCCTAAGAATACTAAGGTATCCGATCTTTTTTATCTTTGGTTTTTGTTTTTTCGTACTTTTTTTTGCTAGATCTGGTTTTAATTTTTTACAAAATCTTTTATTTTCATCCGATTTCATGTGATTTCACGTGTTATATAGTCTTATTTTTTGTCGTTATGGTTTCAGATCTCATGAAACACGAAAAATCCATCGACCTTTCGAAGCTTGTCGCTCGATCTCCCAAACCGGATTTTCGTATTTCCTTCGTCCGCCGTTCGAAGCTCCTCGTTGAATGTCAAATTAAAAAAAAAATCAGATGATGATGATGGACTGTGATGATGTTGATGACGTTGATGTTGAGCAGTGATGATGGAAGAAATCCCAGCGAAGAACACGTTGATACGATGTTTAGTTTTACCTTTTTCATTTTGTTTTCCTTTTTTCTCTTTTCTTTCTTTTTCTTTCCTTCCCTTTTGTTTTGCTGTACATCACGTTTCTTTTGACCTTTTTGTTATTTATTTTCCCTTTTTCTTTCTCTTTTTTTAAATTTCTTTTTCCTTCTCTCCTTTTTACTGTTTCCTTTTTGTTTTCTTTCGGATCTGGCAAATTTTCTTTTCTCTTTTCAATTTTTTAGATTCTTATTTTTTATTTGTAATATATTTTTCTGTTTTTTTTTTGTTTTGCTTATCTTTATTTTGATCTAGTAGTCCATTCACGAAACAATTTCTTAACTTTTTTTTGAATTTGTTTCAATTTTGTTTCTTAGTTTTTTCATTTCAGTTTCTTAATTTTTTAGTTTCTTAGTCTTTTCATTTCAGTTTTTTAATTTTTTAGTTTGTTTTTCTCAGATTTAGTTTCTCTTACTCGTTTGTTTTTGTATTGGGTGTTTGTAACAGTGGATTGTTGTAGCTATGTAATATATTATAACTGCACTATAACTATAAAAAATTTATGCCTCGAGAAATGAAAAAAAAATTTTTTTTTACCTGCCCCGCGTCTATTGCTGCGGTTTTGGGAAGAAACCGCAGCAATAGACCTGTATTTTTAATATTAAAAAAATACATGTTGCTGCGGTTTTGGGTAGAAATTGCAGCAATAGGTTACACCTATTGCTGCGGGTTTTGCCAGGAACCGCAGCAATATCTTGACCTATTGCTGCGGTCAAAAACCGCAGCAATAGGTTAATTACCTATTACTGCGCCCTTTATTGCTGCGCGGCCAAAACCGCCGCAATAGGCTACTTAACGACCGCATCAATAAGCATTTATTCTACTAGTGATCTCCAACAGATGTCATAAAGTATATGATATTCCAACCTTTTATAAAAGGAAGGCTAAGTAAATGGAGTTTACATTTACTATAGTTCGACCTAATATTTGTGCCACAAAGGCAGTAAAAAGGTCAAGCTTTAGCTGACTTCTTAGCAACCCATCCGTGTTGTGACTCAGGAATCATTGATGAAGATATCCTTCCATGGGTCTTGTTCTTTGATGGATCCAACACCAGAGAAACGACAGGAGCTGGAATATATATTTTATCTCCTGATGAGATTCCAACTAAACTAGCAGTAGCCCTAAAGGGTCCATGCACCAACAATAGAGCTGAATATGAAGCTTTATTAATTGGACTAGACATGTTGCTAGTTTTGGGAGCTAAGAAAACAAAGATATATGGAGATTCTCAAATTAGTCATTTATCAAATAAATGAGGAATTAAAAAGTATATCGCTAGTATCTCAGGGATATGGTAAGAAAGTACAAAAGTTGTCTAAACTGTAACACCCCGTCCTTCTACTACTAAGATACTAAACAATATCTAATCAAGATATACTAAAAAGACGTTAGCGGAAATAACGTCAGGACGGTTATGCTACTCTAAAACAATAATTAAAGATAATTCTCAAATCAAAGTTTCATAGCTTCAAAAAGAAAAGTAATATCCGAGAAAACATTATAGTTCTAAATAAAAGAAATATCCCAATTATATCATAACATCAATCCAAAAACTACGAGACATGCAAGTCTCCCGTTAAAACTTAGATAAAAACTAAATGTCCTTGAAACCTAGCCAAAAGTAGGACTCTCTATGGTCTGCATAGAACTCATCTACCAAAAAGACTACCAGGAGCTTCTTCTCACTACAAACCCTCACTCTGCTAGCCCAAGCAGTCACAAGGCTAGCAGTCATTTCCATCTGCAAGGATATATTAAATAATTCCACAGTCAGTGGGGAGTAACTAGCAGTTTTCCCAGAACAAAAGCAATCAAAGCACGATTCAGAAATAGATTAATAAGATAGGATATCATACAATCATTATAACAACAACATGCATCTAAAAACCATAAAGCTCATAGGTAATACAAATGATCATCAACATCAAGTGAACAAGACATAGTGAGTGAATCAACTTTAGAATACTTAAATAATAATAAAACAAAAGTACAACAAGTTATTGAGTCAGAAACTGAACGCCAGTGAATCGCAATTCACTTCCTAAGGTTTGTCAGATCGCAATCTCCAGGTCAGTCTATGGGCTTACGTTCCCCACTGCCTGTGTCTAAGAATGGCCAAACTCCCGATGCAGGGTAGAACACGCAGAATTCCCGAACCCCTCGGACGACAACAATTAACCCAGGTGTACCCCTAGTTCGCAAACCAGGTGGTTGGCATGTTCTTCACCGGGGACTACATCTATCCCACCGGATATTCTTATCTCAAAATAAAATCATGCATATCATCAAAGTATCCTTCATCTTAAAATATTCATCAAAAAGGGATGCCACTCGGCCTTTTACCCATAATTCATCAAAACAACTCTTCATAATTCCTCAAAATTAATAACTTACAAACTTTCAACAAATGTCTCCCACAATAAACACTTGAACATCTCTAAACATCAACAATGATATTAAACTAGTTTTTACAGCACCAACAATTCAATCAAAAATACACCACCAATTAACTCCAAAACTTATTCATTAAAAGAGTAGTAACAATTAATCATTTTCTTTCATAAATCAAACATAAACATAAGGATACCCAATAATACTTAGTGCAACCTACTGAACATCAGCAACCAAGAACATAATAGATTACAAATTATTTCTGATTAACAAGCTCACAAATAATTTAAAAGAGTATCCTCAACTCCACAACAAAAACCCAATAATAATTATTAAAATAATAAGTTCTAGCATTAAAATCACACAAAAATTATCATACAATACTAATGGCTCTACTGACATGGTACAATTTTTATTTATAATTTTCGGACTCCAAAAGTATTTTTAAACGTTAATATACAGATTACTCAATAAAGCCAATATAATAATTAAAAATAAAAATGAAAGCCCAAAAATTACTAAAAATTTACATAACATGCATAAACTCACGGAAATATGTAATATACAAAGAAATGAATTTTTCTACCTCTAGAAATAATTTTCATGATTTATATACTGACAGAAACGAAATTGCAAAAATAGATATATCAATTAAATAAACCGGTAAACAGTAGGCAAAAATTATTCTAAAGCATGGAATACATACACATATAACATGATCCAAGAAAAATAAATTCAGCAATTTTAACATTAGTTTAATAATTATTATGCAAATAAGCCAAAAACGCACAAAACACCAATTAAATCAAACAAATACTAAAAATCAGACGAAAATTATTTTTCTTTATACAGTATTCACACAGCATGCATCAAGTATATTCATGTCAAATTTCGCCAATAATTTCATTCAAAAAGTATTTTAAATAATTCCTAGCGTAATAATCTAATACCGAATAATACCCTAATCACTATGGTTCTAAGATAACTACTAGTTACCTGGATCGTCGGAGGCGAGCTGAATATTTCTGAAAAATCCCGTTATAGGCGTGTACTCCTCTCCTTCTTCAATCCCCAAGCACCAAGTACAAGAAAGAGGTAAGTAGAACAAGTCACGAACAATTGATGAAGAGTAGGAAATGAAAAATTTTGAGAGAATGATGAAGATGATGATGGCCGAATTTCTTGGAATATTGCAGCAATGGAGTTCTGATTTTTAATCAGAATTTGAAGTGTTTAAAGGTTGAAGTTAATAGTTTCATTAAGGAGACATGATTTAGGGGGTTATGGGGGTTACAAACTACAAAGGGTCATCAAATAAATAAAAAAAAAATGAAAGAAGAGAAGCTTCTTCCTTCTCCTTCCCCTTGGCCGGCTGTCCAAGCCCAAGAATCACCAAAAAAAAAATTCGGCCCAAGTCATCAAGGATCCATGCAACAAAAGTCCGCCACACGATAAATCGTTAACTTCCTAAATCGCGCCTAAACTTTGAAAATACTTAATAATAAAAATAATTCCAATAAATTATATTATAAATATAAATATAATAAACACATTAGCACGCCATAAAAATAAAAATAATAATTCTGCTCCCAAAATTATAAAATAAAAATCATTAATTTAGAGAAAATAATAGTTTTAGATAAAATTTTTGCGAAAAACTAGGAGCAAAATTATGGGTTGTTACATAAACAATTTAAGGAAATCACCATCATACACGTTCCTAGAGAAGAAAACAAGGTAGCAGACCAGCTGTCCCAAATAGCTTCTACTGGAGAGGAGATACCTGCACAAAATGAAGATATCATTCTCCAGGAGAAAATCCTAGTACCTCTTATGGAACTTGATAAAAAAAGATCAGAGGATGTATTGGAAATCTATAGAATTTCAATATTAAGGGAGAAAATGGACTAGAGAAACGAAATTATTCATTATCTCCAGGACCCAACTGGGACAAAAGTGCCAAATAGAGTCAAAATGGCAGCAACTAAGTTTTGCATGCAATTCGGTGAATTACATAGAAGGATCCTGAAGGATTACTTTTAAAATGTCTGGATGCTGGAGAGGCTCTAACCCTCATGGCAGAAATTCACCAAGGGTTATGTGGTGCTCATCAAAATGGCCTAAAAATGAGATGGTTGTTGCACGTAGGGGTGATAATGAGCCTGACAAGCTCGCGAACAGTTCGGGCTCAGCTCGGTCAAAGCTCGGTCAAAGCTCGGCTCTTTGTGGCTCGGCTAGAGTTCGGGCTCGACTCGAGACTTAAACGAGCCGAGCTGAGCTACGCAAAGCTCGGCTCGAAAAGCTCGTGAACAGCTCGATTATTATTTTATACTAAAAAATTATTTTATATTAAAAAAATATTTTGTATTAAAAAATATTTTATATTAAAAAATTATATTAAGTATTTCTGTTAAAATAGTAACTAAGGCATATATGAGAAGAAATATATAAAAAAGTAAATTTCTCAAACGAGCTCGAGCCCATAATCGAGCTCGAGCCTATAATTGAACCCGAGTTCGAGCCGAGCCTGAAAACGAGCTCGAGCCTAGTCGAGCTCACGAGCCGAGCTCGAGCCGCAAAAACTAATCACGAGCTCGACCCGAGCTCGGCTCCCCCAAGCTCGTCAAGCTCACGAGCCGAGCCGAGCCCATGAAAAGTTAAACGAGCTTGAGCCGAGCCCAGTGCTATTCGGGCTCGCCTCGTTCGATAAGTACCCCTAGTTGCACGAACATGGCTTCTATTGGCCTACTATGAGAAAGGATTGTATATACTATGCTAAAGGTTGCAAAAGATGTCAAAAGTTTGGGCCTATCAGCAGGGCACCAACTTCAGAACTTAAGTACGTTACTAAACCTTGGCCCTTGAGAGGATGGGCGGTGGATGCCATAGGAGAAATCAATCCTGCATCCTCTAAGAAGCATTCATACATCCTATTAGTAACTGATTACTTCACCAAATGGGTGGAGGCTCAGGCCTTCAACAGGCTCAATACTCAGCTTGTCATAAATTTCTTGGAAGAAAAAGGTTTGGAATTCCAGAAACTATAACCTTTGATCAAGCCACGGTTTTTAGAAATCCTGATCTACTGGAATATCTTAACCAGTTTGGGGTTACTAAATTGCATTCAACGCCATACTATGCTCAAGCAAATGGTCAAGCTGAAGCTACCAATAAGATCATAGTAAATGGGATCTCAAAACTCATAGATTATAACCCAAGAAAATGGGATGAGTTGTTGCTATACGCCCTATGGGCCTACAGGTTCTCTAAAAGGGAAGCAACAGGGGTTACGCTTTTTAACTTAGTATATGGGCATACTCCAGTGATCCCAGCTGAAGTGAATGTAAGATCATCTAGGGTAGCCCAACAAATGGGATTATTAGGAGATGACTATTCACAGGCGATGAATGTCGAAATTATGGATGCTCTAGAAGCTAAGGAAGAAGCCCTAGCGAAAATGAGAATCCAAAAAGAAAAAGTTGTCAGGGCCTACAACAAAAAGGTAGTGCCTAAAGAATTCCAGAAGAATGATAAGGTGTGGAAAATGTTCCTGCCAGAAGCAGCTTACAAAGATCCACAATTAGGGAAATGGTCACCTAAGTGGCAGGGTCCTTTCATCGTTCACAAAAAAATGTCTGGAAATGCATATCTATTAGAAGATATAGATGGCAACATAAAAGATAGAGCCTTAAATGGAAAATTTCTAAAGAAATATCACCCATCTATATGGGAACAACATGATCCTATGTTTCAACAGAAACATGCAAAATTGTTTCAAACAACAAGGGATCATTAAAATTACAACATTAATAATAATGTTACTAGACATTCCAACATTGTCTAACAGCTAAACTAAGGTGTTTTATGGCAGACCAAGCATTACAGAGTTTTTCCTTTTGGAGAATCAAGCTTTGTTGTACCGCCATATCTTTGAACATATCCTGCCTCAAATGAGCATGGTTTGTTCGCCCTTGGTGTAGTTTCTTCTCTTTAGTTACAATAGAGCTTTGGCGGGAAGACTTTTCATTAACTATATCAACCTCCTCATTATTTTTCTCAGCCAGGTGATTTTGTAAAAATTGTCTCTCCTCTGAAAGAAGTTTCAGTTTTTGATCAAAAGAACTCAAGAAATCTTAGATCTGCCTACTCAAGGATTTAGCATGAACTTACAAAGAAGTCTCCTCTTCCTGATGTTTCTAAGCTGAGAATTTTGGAGGTTGGATTCTTGATTCAGCAGTGCATTGTTGAAGAAGAAGAGTTTCCTTAACATAATCAAGACAAGGCATCCAGTACTCAAAGCCTTGAGAAATCAGGGATTCTAAAATTTGCTTAAGAGCCTGTGCAGAAGCCTGATCATAAGGGTTGCTGGTGAAGGTCAAGCAGAGATCCCAGATTTTATATTCTTGTTTTATATGCGCCGATGACTCATCACTGGAATGATCACTGTTGGCAAAAGTGGGTTGATCACTTACAAGTTGATCCCTGTCTACAGACTAATTTTGTTCCTTCCATCAGACTATTTCATCACACTTGCTTTTTGAACGCTTCTCTCTGCATCATAAATAAGAGAAGCCAAGTTAGCAAGAGAGTGAAGTCTGGTATTATGAGGATATGGGCTCATATAGAGGAAATCTAAAATGAGTTCATGAGGAAAGAGAGGCAAACCAATCCCCGAAGTAGATGCTGAAGTCGATGAAGAGCCTTTGTAAACAGAGGTAATTACAAGGTCAGTACTGCTCCGTAAAGGTCTAACCTCTAAAGGGATAACATTTTTTGGAACTTCATCTCTAGCGATAGAAGGAATCGCTATAACAGTAGTGGTAGCAGCATGAAAGTCGGGAACTTCAATATCTAAAGGACTTGATTCCAAGGGATTTTCGTCAAGATGATGCAGCAATTTCTCTTCAGGACATTCCACGTGAAAATGCTCAATCACATCCAACTGAGGGGAAGCATACCCTTCCAAAGAAAGAGTAGCCACATTTTCCAAATGGGGGGAAGCACCACTTGAGATGGGATGATTGATGACAAATTCATCAATGGGACCACTTTTGAAACTAACTCTGGATCAGCTACCTGGGGAGCATCTCCTGAAGCATGGCTGATTGAGCCAAGAGGTGATGACTTCTTAAAAGAAGGGTCACTAACAATCTTAGGCTCAATGTCATCAACACCAGAGGAACCTGGATTAAATTAATCGTATTCCAGAAAAGTGAAACTTCTCATAAAAGGAATAAAAGTCAGATTCATACTTGCTTTAACTCCTGGTTTCCTTTTGAAAATTTGAGATATGGTCTTGTCATCATCTTCATCAGAGGAGATGGTATACTGTGGTATCTCTGGATAAACCTCTAACTTAGGACGTTTCCTGTAGGAATGCCTTAAAGGCCTGGAGGCAGAAATACAGCCATGATTTCTCTTTTTAGAAGCCTTTTTAAGAGGCTCAGGTTGCTCCACTGACCCTTCGGGTTGGGTGTCCTTGGAAGCAGAGAGACAATAATAAACTCTTTTCCTTGCAGCTCTTTTGAAAAGGTCAATCTGCTCCAGTGGTCTCATGGATTGAATGTCATCCACAGTCTGAACATCTCCATAGGAGATCCCCTGTTCATAAGCAACATCATCTTCATCCTCTGAAGAGGTATGAGGAGGAACCCTTTTGTCTATGGTATTCCAATAGAGCTTGTCATATCTAGACTCCGTCGTCATAACATCAGGCACCCTTAGCTTCTTCTTGCCAGCTTTTGCTAAAAATTCAGAAGTAGAGCACAAAGAAGGATTAGTAATATTCACTCCTACAAAAAGTTATAAAATAATTACAGCCTAAGAAGAGCTGATCCTCAAAGTTCGCCAAAGCATCAGAACACATTGAGTCATTTGGGAAGACATGATCCCACCACAGATGGAAGCCTCTAAACAACTTTAGTAATCCATTTCCAAGGAGATATGGATATGGAAGTAAGGCCAAGAGTTCCTGCTCTAAAGGGCTCTACCTTCTTCAAAACGACCCCTTGAAGTCCAAGGATCATTACGGGTTAAGAAGTAAGGAATAACTAGTGTTTGGACCAATCCAAATTGTCTAGCCACCAGCTGTGTATTATAAGCCTCAAAGCCAAAATATTCAGGCTCAGCAGCTATTAAATCCCGAGACCTAAGAACACTGCTCCAAAAATTCCCACTCCCTAAGGAACTAGAGTGGATGTCCAGGGATTGTAGCCAAGAAGGCATTGTTTGATGGCCCAATTTTCATCTGCAACAGAAACAACCATCTTATCCGAAAAAATATTCCAGACACCAGGGATAGACTTAGAAACCAAGAAGTATGAAACGATCAAACTTGAATGCCAAACCTCATCTGGAGATATAAGATTGAAGCTGACTTCACCATAACAACTACAATCATCTAGACTTGAGAGGAACAAAAGGGGATCAAAAGAAAGCTTTTTCCTCCTCTGAACCCTTAGATGCTTTAAATGCAGAAAAGGGCTTGATAACCATTAGACAGGGTAGATACATATAACCCTAATAATAGAATAGGAGCCAAAGCTACTTCTTCAGAAGTAGAGGAGATGTTAACAGCTAAAGATAGCCATAATGTTACTACTCCTCCAGCTCTAGACATCATCAATTTGGAGAAAGCAAAAGTAAGAAAAAGTACTTCCTCTTGAGAAGTAACTTCCTCACTAGTATCCTTATTAAGGAAGAAATCAACAAACTTCTGAAAGCCACACTTGCTAGCACTAGCAGAAGGACTAGCAATCTGGCGAAAAGTTGATAAGCAATGACTGTACAGCTGATTATGTTCTTTAACATGGTGAAAGATAGAAAGTTCAATTCCATATTTACCTGTTGGAGAAGTCCTAATAATAAAAGCAATATCAGCTAATGTCACAGTCATTGGTCCCCATCGGAACAAGAAGCAGTTGATGGCAGGGTCCAACATGCCAACAAGACAGTAAATATAGCTCCGTCAAAAGGGATGGCTTCATAAGAAGCTAGTCTTAAGAAGGGCAATATTTTGTTTTGGACCATTTGTCATTAAAAGGTTTCATTCGCAAAAACCATGCTCTTGCATCCACTCCTGAAATCCAACCCTTAAAAGGTTTGCTGGTCAAAGGCCAATGCAAATGTTGGAGGGATTTTGGGGCAAACGGGAGCATTCTAGGCTTATTATACTCTAGAATAATATGGTCCAAGAATGGGTAGCATTGTTGCTCTAAGACAAGTTAGCGCTTTGGTTTTTGAATCTTGAACGGAAAACAAGGACCAATAGTTGCAATCCTCTCCTCCAAAGGAGTATTAGAGTTAGAGCTTTTGTTCACATACCAGAACACTTGAGACTTATAAGTCCCAAGATTCACTCTAATGGCGTTGCATAATTAACAGGCTACCTCAGATTGCATGGTATCACATTTCCTGGCAAGTGCATCACAAGTTTCATCCTCACGAATTCTTTCATTAGACATGGTGAATTGAAAGATGAATTGAAATTTGGTGATGGTTGTGAACTTTTAGAAAGAAAATTAAATCTGTCTGAAAATTCTCCGATCTTCCTAAAATCCTTGAAAAGGGTATTAATGGAGAAGACAACCAAAATAAAGCAATAAAAGAGAACACGTGCACAATGCGTGACATGTTTTATTTTGGGTCATATTCAAATTGGGTCATGTTAAGGCCTAGTTTTAACAAAATAATACATGAGGTCCTGAAGTCATCTAAAAAAACCCATTTTCAAAAGGGCGCGTAATTGGAAATCTCATGTCTAGGAGGTATGTAATCAAGAGCCCATTTCCAAAGGGCATAACCTTCCGTTTTTCAAGAGATGGTAAATCCCTTTATAAAAAGGGGCAAGTGTAAGGAAATCTTCACACTACTCATCTCTTGAAACATCATCTCCAAAAAAAACCTCTCATCTCCTAACCTTCCCAAAAAACTTCATTCGCTAAACATGGATGCGCCTTAGCCATCTGCCGAGTCCGGTATCATCGGGACTCAGGATGTCAACCCCCAAGAGGTTGACCAACCTCTCTTTCCCCCTCCAGAAATTCTAGAGAAGAGAGAGAGGGAAGTGGAAGAGGAGGATGAAGAAGAAGAAGAAGAAGAAGAAGAGGGAGATGACCCCCCACCATCAGATGAATCTGATGGTAATGATGATGAGGATGAAGATGATGAACCCCCTGCTCAAAGGAGGAGGGTTGATTATTTTTCAGAGGAGGTCTCCAGCGGTGAAGACCGTCCTTACTCTTCTGGAGATGGCTCCGGCGAGGGTGCTGCTGGAGACGACGATGAGTCCTCATCGGACTCTGACGCCTTCAAGCCTCGTTCTCCAAAGAATTAACTTTGGCCTAGGACTTAGAATGTCAAAATTCTAAATAGGTTGTAATTTTTATTCTAAAATAGAAATTCCAACCCAAGGCTGTAAATTTTATTTTTATTAATGAAATTTAAAAATTTCCTTATATTTAGTCCAAGTTCTTTTTATTTCGTCTGCATTATATATTTCTTTTGTTCAATCCAAGTTGTGCAAACTAAATTATATTATGTTATTAAAAAATAACTGTCAAATCAGACAATGCAAAATCCACGGTTGACAGATTAAAATGTCTCTTGGGATACCAAAGTCTTCATGTATATTAATGGAACAAGAAAAAGTTACTCCTAGAGAGGAATAATTACCACCTAACTGCTTACGCCACTAATGGCCAACTCCTAGTGGTGACATGACACATTAGGGAACTAGATTGGCAAACCCATTCTTACCCATTGGGGCCATAACTCGAGGCAACCAAAAATCAGTTATCAAAATAACATGATATATTGCCTAAAAAGATAATATCAATGGCTTCATTTATCCCTAATAAATAAAAATGACAGTTATCATAGTAGTATTATAAATACTTCATTTAACTCATAAACCTTTCATTCCAAAAAACTCTGATCAATAGTCAAAACCCTAAGAAAGATCTTGAGTATGGCGAATCAACAAATTGTTACTCCATCACTCTATCCAGGAGAATGCAAGGAGCACATATGTGTTATAGATATTTCAAAAGAAGACTGGGAAGAGTTTAAGGAAAAAGAAATGAAAACATGAAATTCCAAACTCATCAAATTCTTTGGAACGGATCCAAAAGGTCCAACCTAGAGATTTAAAAGAGCAAGGATCTAGTGCTGCTACTATAGGAAATGACATGGATCTCCTAACACTGAATTTCTCGCCAAAAGTGGGAAAGGAGGAATTGTTTAAGCAATTAAGTATTTGCAAGCATGGGGGAAATGTATTGCAAAACAACACTTTCCTCCTGAGAACAAAAATTATAATAGATCTCTGATCTATGAAGGTAGTCTGGGTGTTTTCAATAGAAAATCCAGACTGATCCGGTATGAGGATATAAGTTGGAAAAAAACTCATACAATACAAATGTCTTTGTCCTGTATGGCAAGAACGCCTAGAAATTAGGGAGGATATCATCCCTTTATTCCTAAAAGGTCATCCAAATGACAATGTCCCTGATGTTAATGAAGGGGGAGAACCTTAAATCATCATTAGTTCTACTTATCTCCTTGTTAGATAGATCAAGTAATGTGTAAGATATTTTAATAGGTAGTACATGTCTTGAATCCACCATAGGAATTATGTACTTATCTCTGAATCAAGAAACATCCTTTTAAAGATGTTACATCAGTAAAATATCTTAGTATGATAATTACGATTTATGTCATTTCTTTATACTTCCATATCATGTACCAATTGCAGACTTGGTTGTTGTTCATAAAATGAATAATGAATCTAAGGAAGTAAGTTTAGGCCCAAATGGCTAAAAAGTGACATATTAATTTTAAGACTTATCAAC
This sequence comes from Beta lomatogona, assembly GCA_947646795.1. NCBI lineage: Eukaryota > Viridiplantae > Streptophyta > Magnoliopsida > Caryophyllales > Amaranthaceae > Beta > Beta lomatogona. The sequence goes on from CANSNZ010000057.1 coordinate 235,689, forward strand.
AAATTGGTAATCTTAAAATAAATAATCATCAATTAAAAATCCATAAACTTCTCGAAAAAAGAGGTCAAAATACTCAATTACTCACTGACCCTAGAAGTTATGATGAAAATAACCATTGAATAAAATGACTTGGTTATTTAAAGGGATTTGGCCATAGCATCCCATCATCCTATTTTCACTTCAAAAAATTAAAATGGATTACGAAGCATATGCAAACTTGGTAGCCGAGTTTGAAGATGATTGTTTTAATCATCACTTCGCCCTCGATATCATAAATGAAGACAAAGAAGCCTTCATCACAAATGAAAGGGCCAGATGGGTAGAGAAAATGGCGCGAATCTTTGGTGATGCACCTGTGATGGGACCAGAAGACCCTAGGCTAGTGGAATCAAGCGCTACGAAGGTCGGTACAAATATCGATCTCTTGTCCACCCACATATGGCCCAAATTAGATGGGAAATCACAAGACAAACTGCTAACAGTTTGCAAGAAGTAGGGCAAGGAGGTTTCCAATATCTTAAACTTCCCAAGACCTTAAAGGATGAATTGGTTCTACGCCACGAGTCTAATTCTTTCTTGCACTCAGACCTCCCTCAAAGTGGTGCGGATAGAAGAAGGCCAAGATGAAAATCAAGGGAGGATAGTACTTTTTAAGTGTGTCTGCAAACTGTGGGAGCTGTAAGCCCAAGAATATTTCCTTCCTTGGATGTACATCGCACTGATCGTCAGGAGATATGCCTGGGACAACAGCTATCACAAGATTATCTTCAAGGCAAGGTTTAACAACTCCTCTGGAGAAGATTACTTTGCAATTATCAGGAGTAGTGCATGGCACGAGTTGGAAATCAACGAATGTAATGTTATGGTAAATATAGTATGGAAAAGTCACTTCCAGATGTTGTCTCTAGACCCAAGCATTTTTAATTAAAATGTAACTAATGATTTTATCTTCATAAAGATAAGTCATTATGTCAACGTTATGAAATTACCTCAAATGGTAATCTTGTTAAATATATTTTCATATATTTGCAATGACTTAATTGCTTTGACATTAGTTTTTGGTTCACCAAAGTGAAATAAAAACAAACACGTGTCCAGTTAAAACTCGTATCCCTTAAAAATCTGCTCTAATAAAGTTAAGCGGTTAGGGAAAATTATTGAACGGTTAAGGCATCAAAATGCTTTATATATATATATATATGTGTAACCTCTAAAACTCAAAATTTTAACTAAAATGGATTGCACATATAACCCCATCTTTCGTCAAGCTGCTCCAAAATATATACCATATCCATCAAAATGCCCAAATCATCACAAGGCATTATATGTCATATCTAGAGATAAAGATGAAGTTAAAGAATGAATCCACCAAATGGGTTTCTTTTGTCCGAAAATATTTTGGAGATAATTCTGTGACAACAGGATCCGGAAGAAAAAGGCGGATCTAAGGCTTTCCAAATAGGGTCCAATTTAGATCTCGTACAAAAATGGATATTTCCTAAGCTCGAAAGGAATGATCAGGTTACATCTCTTTTGGTTTGCAAATCATGGGGCAAAATCATTGCAGAAGAAATATGGAAACCTAACATGCCTTGGAAATATCTGAAGAGGCTCTTTGTCAAGGGTACTACAAAGAAAATAAAGGTTTATAGATTAGCAAATGGGTCATCATCAAGAGATGTGGTACAATACAAGTGCGCTTGTCAAATTTGGTACGATCTCATGACCTATGATGTAAATCCTTGTTGGTTATTTCCAAATAATCCTACAAGTTCGCATCTTGAAGAAAATTTCTTAATGGATTTCACAATGGCTAGAAAGAAAGCTGAAGGAATACACGAAAGGCTATTCTTCTCAACCAAATTCAGTCATCCTAAAAGAAAATTCATGGACCATCTTAGAACAATGGAGGGAGTCACATTCAGGATGTTACTGGATGATATTGGCTATAATCATTGAAAGTCTTTCTCTACTCATAATTTGTGGGTGTTGAGTACATCACTCCACAAATCAGGGGGGCAATTTGTTACCACCATTTTTAAATGTATAGTTGCATTTATTATGCTACATGGTATTATACCTCAAAAGGTTTAATTTCATCTTAACATGAAGGCCCAACAGGGGTATGAAGCCCAATACAAGTCAAAGTCAATATAAGGACATCATCAAGAATATCAGGAGACGAGCATCAAAGAACAATGAACATGCAAGCGGTTAAAAGCAGTTATTTGACAGATCTACATAAGGACAAACGTGCAGAGCTACAATTATTGAGCAGTAGAATAATGGTTAATAAAAGATTCAAAGATGATTCAAATGTTTTCCCTCCAAGTAGCACGGAAGTTATACGACATGTTTCTCTATAAATAGAGGACCAATCATCAAACAACCACAACAACACACAAAAAACAACTTGCAATTACTCTTTTCTTAGCGTAGCCTAGCTCTAGCCTAGCCAACCCCCTTCTGGGGTTATAGTTTAGTTCCTTAGACGTAGAACATGTTATGGCGACGAGTTATGTAATTCTCCGATTGAAGCAAGGAACCATGGAGGTAACTGTCTTCGTGTTTTCCCTTTAGTTGTCCAGCCTGGCTTATCCCCCTATGTGTTGTAAAATTCTTTCTTAAAGTTTGTGGCATGTATGGGAATGTTGTGCTTTAATTAATAGATTAATTATTGTTTGCTCTATTTATTGCATTTCGCTTGAATTCATTAGGCGTTGTGGTTTAATCCTAAATTAAATTGCAACAAAGTACATTAGCAAGGTTTTATCTAATTAAAACCGGTAACCCCCAGGGGTTAAGTCTCCTGAGACATTCAGTACCAAACTACTGGGTGTGCATTGACTTGTTTGCAAAGTCAACCAACTGATTTTGCGCCAACAACCTTATTTGATGTTTGGTTGATGGTTTTTTCTTTTCCCTTTACCCACTTTTCAGTTTAGGATTACCCCATTTTTCGTTAGATTGATTCCCTAACCCCCTCCCCCCAAAGGGTTTTGGATTCCCCTAAATCCCTCTATACCATAACCACAACTGACCATTCTTGACCACCACCCCACCACTACCATGACCACTAGGTTGACTCCACCCCACCCCCACACTCAAGCCACCATCCTTCCACCTGAGCCGCCACCACCACCCTCCACCTGAGTTGCCACCACCACCCTCTACTAGAGTTGCCACCCTATAGCTGAAACCACCATCTGACCCAGCATAGCTACACCCTACCCCCGCAACCCCAACCAGCCCCCGTAACTCTAAAAGCACCACATTTACCCACCCTAGCCTTCAGAACCACCACCTTTATTTACCCACTAAAACCCCACCCCATCTCTAAAACAACCATCCCCAGCCACCGAAACCACCAACCTCACACCCGAAATCACCAGAGCTACAAGAGGATAGAGAGAAAGAAAACCCAGGCGAAACTGCAACGCCCCCAAAATCCATAACCTTACTCACAAGTACTCATATTTGGCAGTAGAAACTAAACTTAAATATGTGGAATATGAGCCCACTAATACCATAATAACCTTAAATAGTTCTTGAGATTGTATAATTCAGAAAACTTACCAATAATGGCCATAATAATATCCATATTATAATCAATCTAGCCCCCCAAATTACAGAATACAGACAACAACATCAATATACGAGATTCAGCATGGATGCCTTCTCTTGCTGTAATATCAACTTGAGCTCACAACCATTGAGTAATAGTGACATACTAACATATTTCTTAACATAGAGGGAGGGAATTTGGAGGAGAGGGTTGATTTTTGATTTTATAGCAAGAAAGTAATTTTATGGTTTTTTTATAAAAAAAAACTTGAATGCATCGGGTTCACAATAACTTATGGTCACCGAAACCATATGATATAGTCATTTTTCATTTGATTTAATTTAGTCAGTTTCATTTGATATAGTCAGTTTTTGTATGATATAATCACCTTTTATATAGTCAATTTTTATATGATATAGTTAATCTTCTTGATATAGTCAGTTTTCGTATGATAATAGTCAGTTTTTTTTATATAGTCAGTTTTTTGTGATAAAATCAATTTGGATGCACAATAAATTATTGTGACCCCGGTCCACCAAAAATGTTTTTTTTTGAAAAAGGAGAAAGTAATTTAGGTTGAGAATATGTGTCGTGATAAGTTACAAGTCATATATTCTATAAAAAGGTAAACACACCCTAGTTGTCTCCTCTCTTCTCTCCCTCTCCTATTCTCTTTCTAGCGTTTTTAATTTTCTTGGCCTTCTTGCCTGAAAATAGTCTAATTTCTTCGGAAATTAGACTATTTCCGACCATTTTCCTTAGATTTTACTGTTATTATCTTCTTTATTGACTTCTATTGTTTAGTTCTCTCCATTTGTAAGAGTTTTTCTCCCCCTTATTAGTGGTTGCTTCTCATATTTGTATGAGTTTTCTTATTTTCATGGTGTCAATAATTTGGAAGATGGTATGGATCCATGAGGGTTTAAGTTTTTTCAGCAATTCATCACTGAGAACAATTATATCACAAAATCAAATTGTGAAAGTTTCTACTTGGAATGATGCAAAGATATCGAAGTACAATGCTCGAATTCAAGCCTAAAGCGGTGGAGTTGGACCTGTGCTCGAGTATGCTTAAAATTAATTGGTTACATTGTGAAAATTGTTGCAATTTGCTAAATCATATCTTAATTATCATTGTATATCCAATTTGACTTATTATTAATAATATATCTTTTCTTCCCGTAAAAAAAAGTTACAAGTCATACATGAGATAGAAGATCGATCTGTGAACGAATTGACAAGTATGACTACAAAGTCTACAACTGTATGATTTCAATTTTCAACGTCAACTCTACCGTGGTATTGAACAGAGAAAAGATGAAGAAGGTAAATATGAAGAATTGAATCACATGAATGTTATAAGCACTTACAGCTTTAACTTGGGATTTATGTGAATTTGACTTATTGACTAACAAAGCGTCTTGCATAAAACCGGCTACTCCTATAAATATAGGAGTGGCTGCACACGCACCCTTGTCATCCTGTCAATTCATTTTCAAAAGGGTATATCTCACTCATTTTTCATTGGAATCGAGCTTTTAACCAGGTGTTGGAAAGTTATCGAGCCAAATTTTCATCTCCAACTTGAATCTTGCCAAAACATTGAGTGTGCTGTGGCCTGTGAGATATAACCTTTTGAAGTTGATCCTTATGCACAAACCCTTATGAACAAATGGGGTTACTCTTATGAGCAAATGGAGTTACTTGTATAAATATGTGGTTACTCTTAACAATAAAAGAGTGTTACTCTTATAAACAAATGTGGTTACTTTTATAACAAAAGTGGGTAATATAAAAGAAATACTCCCTATGTGTTCAAAGTTTGCTCACTTGGAATCTTGACTTAAATCATAATTGATCCAGTATTGTGCTCCAAACTAAATCAATTAACTGTTAATTTGACCAGGTTGTGAACCAGATCAGTTAATTTTCCTCAAGACTCCACCCCTAACTACTATGGTTAATTTTTAGATCAGTTAAGCTAAGCCCGTATTAACTTGAACAGTTAGGCTTTTTTCCACGCACTAGTGAAAATTGTATTTATGGAGCTTTTTGCTTTTCGAACACTTTTCCCTCTGTTGTGAAAGTGGTGAAAGGGATGAGAAAGAGAGTGAGAGAGAATAGATGGAATAGGATGGGGTATTCAATAGAGATGGGATCACCAATTGTATTTAGGATGATAGTAAGTAAAAATAGGGCGAATTAAGTCGTTCAGTTTATAATGATGTGCTTTATTCTTCTATAACAATAATGTTTTTTGTTAGGATTTTATAAGGACGAGGGGCTTACGAGTAATGATACATCTTGGGGGTTATTCATCTCCCTAAAATATCCTACTATCGCCCTAATACGTATTTCTACACCCTATTCTATTCTCTCGATCCCCTTTCTCATTCTCTTAATCCCCTTTCTCATTATCTCATCCTTACCTCAAGAGCTGTTCATAAATATCCGATCCGGTTGATCTGATCCGGTTTTTCGGATATCCGATCCGATTTATTAGTTTTCGGATATTTCGAATCGCAAATCCGAAAATTTTTCGATTGGATACAGATCGGAAATTTTCATTTTCGGATATTCGAAAATACCGAAAACATAAGAATTTTTCGGATATCCGATCCGAAATATCCAACAATATTCGTTTTCAAGGCCAGATATCCGAAAAATCCGATGATCCGATCTGAAACTTATTTTATGAACTTTTCCATTAAAAATTCAATTTTTTTGTTTTCGGATATGCGATTCGATCCGAAATTTCGGATATTCGATTTTTTCGGATCGGATTCAGATCACATTTTCCCGATCCGAAATTTTCGGATATCCAAAATGAACACCCCTACTTACCTCTTGATATCCTCCTCTTCCCAGTTTGATTTGAGCTAAGGTCGCCGTTGCCACTGGACAACCCCCATTTGATCCCCACCTTTGGGCAACCACCACTGGAACTACCATTACTAGACAACCCATTGGAACCACCACCAATCTCCTACTCAAATACTCTCTCCTCGATATACCAACCACTAGACGGACCACCACTAGTCCACCACCACCTAAGGTCAGGCGTCTGTCTCGGATGCCTACACCTATGGTTAGGTGTCTGAAATAGGCGTCTGACCATAGGTGGAGGCGTTTGTTATTTTAGACGCATGGCTAGGGGTGTCAAGGATGTGGGTCGAGTTCGAGTTTGAGCTAGCTCGACTCGACCCGACTCACTAGGACTTCGAGTCGAGTTTGAGTTGAGTCGAGCTCACTCAAGTCGAGCTTTGACCGAGTTTGACCGAGTCGAGTTTTGACCGAGTAAATTTTGGAGTAACTTGCAAGTGTCTCATATTAAAAACAACCCTAAGGTAGAAAAATATTGAATTCAGGTATTTTGCTATTGATAATTGGGTATTCGAGCTTCTCACGAGTTTTCGGGTCGAGTATCGAGTTGCTTAATTCGACTCACCAACATATCAAGTCGAGCTCAATTCGAGCTCACCCGAGTCGAGCTTTGACCGAGTCGATCTCGAGTAGCTCGCGAGCTTTCTCGTTTCATTTACACCCCTACGAGTAGCTGTGGGTCAGGTTACAAAAAAATCTGACATTTATCCGGCCAGGGGTGAGATTTGAGAGGAAAAAAAATATATAATGGCCGAAAAACGTGTGAGAGATGGTCAGATTTTTAGAAACTAGTCAAGTGACCAATCGGATATGTTGAAATAAAACCAATTAGCAATGTTATCTTGACCCCTTATACTGCTCATCTCATAGTTTATGACAAACAAACTATTGCAACACTTCTTGTAAGCACAAGTTTTAGGCAATCATTTTTGGTGAATCATGGGACAACTCTGCCCATGTGATTATGTGAATTGGAAGAGAGAGATGGTAGGAAAAGTAAGGGTATAAAAGTCATTTTACACAAAAATGTTACCAAAAATAGAAAATGATAAACAAAACTCCTGTAACTAACTTTCCAATACGTTATACGTACCATCAATAATTAGAACATTGGTTTAAATAAAAGATTTTGGAGAGCTCCCCCCTCCCCTTTCTTAAAAGCGATTGTGCAATTCACCCCTTTATATTTCAATTGAAAGCAATAGCCCCACAACTTAGAATTATCCCCACAGTTGTGCAGTTGCACAGTTGCACAATTGAAATATGCTGGGTGTGTTCGGCAACAATAGCTGTGGTAGTAGCTGTTAGTGGTTAGTGTGTAGCTGTTAGCTGTTAACTGTCCAAGTAGCGGTATAAAATATTGATGTTCGGTAAAAGAAGCTGTCAAAATAGCTGTTTACAAATAATTAAATAAAAACTGAAACAAAACTTTAATATATAATTTATGCACCACTAAAAGCTACCCCAAAAGCTATAAATTGTAACTTTTTATAAACACTACCAAAACACTACTTATACCACTAAAAGCTACTTACACCACTAACTTACCAAACACTACTATTTGTTTTAATTAGTGTTTGTGGGGCTAATTTGCTTCAATTGAAAGAATGCTTTCTAAGTTTTTCTTGTACCCCTTAAAAGAAGTTTAGTTGTCAAACAAAATAGCTTTTGTGTTTGAGAAACAATAATAAGTCAATAACCATATGAAATTGGAAAGTAACAAGTTTTCACTTTTGGAACTAAAAAGAAACTGTTATCAATATGATTCAATAAAAACAATATCTAAAAGCAAGTAACCAAACAAAATTTTAGTTGAAAACTAAGTTTCACAATCAATAGTAACAATTAATTGTAGTTAATTATGAACCAAAACGATAAAAAACCAGATATTGCATATCAAAGTTACTCCCTTTGTATTTATATACTAGTTTTTAGGCCTGGGCTATACCCCGGGTAATCATAGTTTTCATTTATTAGTATCTTACATTGAAATTATAATACCAAACATTACTTGGTTTAGTAGTTAAGACTTTAGTGTACAAGTTTGAGGTCATGGGATCAAATCTTATACCATGCATTTTCTAATTTTTTATTGTAAGTGTAGTACATGAAGTCAACACTCTAAGAGATACCGCCATGTGACACAGTTCCTTGTTGAGGAACACCTTTTAATATATTAGTACTAGCCTCATATGCACGCGATGCGTGCGTTAATTTCAAAATTTGTTATTCTATTATATACTGCATCCGTACTATATTTATGATTAAACTTAAAATGTGAAAGATTAATAAATAGATGAATTTAGATATATTATTACGCTAATGTAAAAAACTAACAAAGGTTGCGAGTTATTTTTAATATTAATCTTTTGTAAATGAATTTTGAGCAGAACATAAATAATAAGTTGGTTTGACTGAATTAAAGAGTATCAAAGGTAGTGAGTGTTTCAAACTTTTCAGGTGGACGTCATATATACCATATTCTCTTTTTAAAAAAAGGTCAAGATATTTTGTCCATTTAATTTTTTGATACATGTATTTGATGCATATAACATTTTTAAATTGTTTAGAATGACAAGTTGAAATGAGAAAGGATTCGTAAATTATTTTGTTTTGTAATTTTTTTTCATTTCGTTAATTAGATCATTAAGGGTAATTTAGTATTTTCAGATGGGGACACCATCTTCCTCCCCCCTTCCCTTATATAATAGAGATAGACTAGTTTTGAAGCCCGTGCGTTGCATGTTTTTTATTTTATTTTTTTGCAAATTTTTTGTTAACATTGTTGATTTTGTGTTGCTGTAAAATGAGATTTTTCAACATTATTGTATTTACATATTTCCTCCGCTCTAATTCTATTGCAACAATTACCACTTTGGTTAGTTTCATCTATTGGGACTACTCCACTTTTGGTATAAAAAAAAGCAACTATAGTTGACAATATTGTCTTTATTTAATGTTAATAAAACCATCATTAATTACTCAAATTGTCTCATAAAGTTGTATTTACTTTATTAAGGAATTACTTATCCCTCCTCTAGTTAATTAAAAGGGTACCTCTATGGTAAACTACCCATTTTTTTCATTTCCTTAAAGACCATGGCCAAAACCATTGTTGCTATAGAAAAAAAAAACGGATAAAGTATTTGTCATTATACTCTAATTTATAGATTTGTTATTACGATATATAAATTTTATATTTTTTAATATTCAATTGAATATTGTAGCTAAGTCTATTATTAAATGGTATCCCAATAATTGGTATGACTAACAACAGCTAACACAGTTTTAACATGAAGAATGTCGAATGATACTATAAGAAAGTAGAGGGTAATAATTTAATAGATGTAGGTTAGAAAGAATAGAGTAAAATTTGAGTGTCAGCCACAACTTCAACTTTTAATATAGTACATAAACACTAATGCATATAGAATTAATGGAAGAAGGGAAAGCCAAAAAAAGATCATAATGATGGTATCATGAATAAAATTAATTAAGTATAAAACTAAACTCTACTAATAATCAAAAATACTATTTAATAGAAAAAAAATACCTCTTCATCAATCATGACCATATCAAGACTTATCAAACTTCCCCCTTTTTTATGATCTGTGACCTCAAATAGTCTAAAAACCCAAACCTTGTTTTCCAATTAGGTTTTAGTAGAATTAAGTTCATGGAGAAAAGAATAAGATCAGACATATATATATATGGAAAAGACAAAAATAAATAATTATGTATACAATAAATATTCTAGGAATAAAATCATTAGTCAACTGCATAATACCTCTGCAATGTCGTTGGCAAACTTTCATATGATTCTTCATGTAATGCCCCCGTGGTATGTTATAGGTTCAAAATTATAGATATGTATTTTTTATCTTTATAGAACTCAATTTTTAAAAGTATGATTTTGAAAGATATAATTGCTATTGTCACATATAATTTGCTATTCTTATAGTTTTTTTATATGTATTTATAATATATATATATATATATATATATATATATATATATATATATATATATATATATATATATATATAAATATGTTATTGTTCATCTAAATAAGTAAATTTTCATAAGTTGTAAAACTATATTGTATATGGAACTTATTTCGAATCATATTTCGAGCACTCTCTAATGGTAAAGAAATTATAATATAACAAATTTGTAGCAAAAGCTATATTCAATACATAGTATAATAATTTAGGTTGTTTATTTAAAATCAGACTGTAATAATCTTCACTTATCCAAAACACCTCATATGTATTTATAACTATTTTGATCACAATTTTTTTTTAAATTAAAAATTAAAAAGAATGACACGGCATGCTTAGGTGGAGCTCTTCAAAATATTCTAAGGTTGTCTTTTAAAATCAAACTCTAATTTTTTCATCATCCGAAACTCTAATATATATGTAACTTTATCACTATAAAATTTAGCTTTTGTTGTAATAACAAAGTTTCCTCAGTATATTTTGTTGCAATACTAAATTGTTTTGGTTCAGTTGAGTAAGGCTGAATTTTTGAAAGATATTATGTTTAATCCTGTAAATTGGACCTATTATAAAATACTATAATCACATATCGTACACTATACTTATAGCTTACTTATTATTATATTTATCTAAAAGAAAGACTAAAAAATGTCTTACCATTCATCTAATTAAATATATTTTCATGAGTTGTAAAACTATATTGTAAATGGTTCTCATTTTGAAGCATATTTCAAGCACTCTCCAATGGTAAAAAATTATAATGTTTTCAATTAGGTAGCAAAAGTTAAATTCAATTTACATAATATAATAATTTAAGTTTTTTATTCAAAACCAAACTCTAATTTCTCTCTATTCAAAACTCCTTTTATGTATTTAAATATGTGTAGAACTCTATTTTTAAAAATATTTAAAATAAAAATTAATGACATGGCAATCCTTCGTGGCGCTCTCTATTTCATAAGTTGTAGAACTATATTGTATATGGATCTTATTTCGGAGCATATTTCAAGCACTATCCAATGGTACAAAAATTATAATATTCCAAAATTACGTAGCAAAAGTTATACACAAATTAATTACATAATATAATAATTTAGGTTGTTCATTCAAAACCAAACTCTAAGTAAAAATATTTAAAATAAAAATTAATGACATGACAATCCTTCGTGGCGCTCTCTATTTCATAAGTTGTAGAACTATATTGTATATGGATCTTATTTCGGAGCATATTTCGAGCACTATCCAATGGTACAAAAATTATAATATTCCAAAATTACGTAGCAAAAGTTATACACAAATTAATTACATAATATAATAATTTAGGTTGTTCATTCAAAACCAAACTCTAAGTAAAAATATTTAAAATAAAAATTAATGACATGACAATCCTAAGTGGCGCTCTCTATTTCATAAGTTGTAGAACTATATTGTATATGGATCTTATTTCGGAGCATATTTCGAGCACTATCCAATGGTACAAAAATTATAATATTCTGAATTATGTAGCAAAAGTTATACACAAATTACATAATATAATAATTTAGGTTGTTCATTCAAAACCAAACTCTAATTTTCGCTTATCCAAAACTCCTTATATGTGTTTAAATCTATATAGAACTCTATTTTTGTAAAAAATATTAATAGAAATTGATGACATGGCAATCCTACGTGGCGCGCTCTATGGCCTCGAAATCTTGAGGAGCTCCCTATGCTCCCGAAAAGTTCCTCCTTTATTTATATATATTGATTTTACCTACTTTGATTTTGCTTGTTTATCAATGCACTTCTTAAACTTTAAATATCTTTTTATTATATATTAGTAAAAATTATAAGGATTGAATATTAATAAAGTATTCATCGAGATGAATCAAACAAGACCATGCATGACTATATTTTTTTCTTATACATTGAGAAGAATTTATAAGATTCTCTCTAATTGTGAATCGTGTCAAGATTTCAAGTGGGTAAGATAAAAAAATATATTCCCTTTGTATTTTTAACTTGCTCACTTGAAATCTAGACACTATTTACAATTAGAGTGAATCTTCTAAATTATTTCAATGTATAAGAGAAAATATAGTCATGTGGGGTATTGATTTGTCTTAATCACGAGTACTTTATTAATATTTAATCATTATAATTTTTTTACTAATATGTAATGAAAGATATTTAAGGTCAAAGAAGTGCATTGACAAACGCGTATAGTCAAAATAAGCAAACTAATAATAAAAATATAGAGGGAGTATATTTTTGTGAATTTTAGGGGGAAAAAGAGAGTGAAATTAAACATTTCATAATATCATTTATTTTTTGAGATATTTCTAAAATACTCATAATTATCCCAAAAATACGCAAAATGCCTCTAAAATATGCTACTATTTCATATCATAATTATAGACAAGCTCAATCAAAACAGCCAAAAATGTAACAAAAAACGAGAATTACAAATTTATCATTGTGATATGCGAGTAGTGTATATGACAACGTTAAATTTGTGATTGTTTAACAAAGAAAATGAGAAAAATTATGGAAAACATCTTTTTTTTTTGGGAAATTTCTAAAATACCCATAATTATCTCCAAATTACGCAAAATAACCATAATTGACCTACAATTGTTATAATTTGTGAGAAGGTTAACCAAATAGGACTTTTCTAACCTATGCCACAAGTAGGGGTGACTGGAACCGAGTAGACCGGTGGACCGGAATCTAGAAAAAATTTAAGATACCATTGACAAAAAATAATACAACAAGATTCTATTTGGGGATAATAAATAAAGATAGATACTGAAGATAGAGAGAATCATGTAAGATTTTTTTAGTTTTTTTTTTTTGGTGAAAAAGGGATGCATAAAAAGATTAGTTTTGGCTAACAAAGAGCCTCATACAGTCATCCTCCACAAATTGTTCACAAATATTAGGGGGAAGGGATAATAGTTTTGTTTCATTCACATTTAAAAAGTTTTTCCTACAATCCTTTGCTAATGCATCCGCCAATTGATTTTGATCACGCCTCTCGAATACGCGCTGGGTAGCTTGAAACATTTGGAGCATTTCCCTGCATTCATAAATTGCGTTATGGTAAGCATTCGGTGTATTACCCTTGTGTTGAACATTGACACAACATTCTTGCAATAAGAGATGATTATGAGATGATTTATGAATTCGCGTTGGGCACTACACATCCCCTCAAGTATGGCAGTAGCTCTGCCATCAAACTATCCAGACAATATATGTTTTGTTGAAATCCACCAATCCATTATCCTCTATACTTTCTAATAACTCCTGCAATGCCGGTTAGAGACCAAGTAGATACAAACGAAGCATCGACATGTAGATAATAAATATTGTGATCCACCAATCCATTATCCTCTATACTTTCTAATAACTCCTGCAATGCCGGTTAGAGACCAAGTAAATACAAACGAAGCATCGACATGTAGATAATAAATATTGTGGGTTCATATACTTGGGTGTTGGGGATGGCATTAAAGCTTTCCTAGGTTAGATTGAGATAACAAGAACTCACGAGTTGCAAAGCAAGCTCGTTTGAGTGAATTCCGGTGTTGGAAAAACTATGCCTTCAAATAAGAACTTGTTTTGATTTTTCCAGATTTCATAGCACACAAAGAGAAACATCATTCTCCACTCAAAGTTATATCTTTTATCCGAGCAACTAAGATTATCATAAACCCAAGTAGTATCCTGGCCGAAGGTTGAGTGAGGTGGGGAAACAAAATTCCAAACAAGAGTAGCTTGCGTGCAATTTTGTATGGAATGAAGAGATGTCTCATTTTGAAGGTTGCATATAGGACACGTTGGAGCAGGGAGAATGTTTCTTACATGAAGCAGATTATTTGTGGGTAATCTACCTCTCAAAATGATCCATAAGAAGAAGCCAAACTTTTAGAGGGGGGGGGGGTTAAGGCATCCCGCACGACCATCAAATTATTTATAGGAGTTAACTGTGTTTCTAGTGTTGCAAGATATGCTTTTTTTAAAGAGAATTGATTATTTACCTCAAACAGAGAGGAAGGGGAGTCTTGTTGATGTTTTGGAGTCCAACACATACTTACAATCCTATCAATGACTTCCTTAGGTAACTCAAATGAAACTTTTTGGAAATTCCACTCATTATTCTCCCAACAATCCCTTACTTTCAATTTTTCCTCTTCTCTCACAAGAGGGCCACTTATAAGATTTCTCAAAGGTCCGGCGCCAAGCCAATTATCATCCCAAAAATTTGATTCCTCACCATTTCCTAAAATCTATACAAATATATTAAAACGTGTGCTTGACAATGTATATGCGCCACGTGGCATCCTCCTTTTGCCACCCAGAATTTTTCCACGTGTCTATTAAGCAACAGTAAGTCAGGTGATCATTATTTAAAAAATATATATGCTGAAGCCTAGGCTCGAACCCCTGACCTTAGGTAAGGATTTCCAAAGACTCACAATCTAATCTAACATCTTTTAGTGATTTTATGTTTCCATAGAATTATAGATATGTGTTGTAATTAATAATGTGGTAGTCAATGCCTACTTCCAGCCATAAAGTTTATTTTCTTATTTGTTCTTTTTTTTGTTGTCATCCCCTTGCTCCATCTCCCCTTTCGGAAATCACCATAAACGTTAGACTCCTCTACTTCGTAATTAATGGGCTAGCGGTACATATTATTCTTGCTGCTAATCTAATCTTATTGTTGTTATTCGAGAATACGAATCAAGGGATGGAGTTCAAAGGTCAGAGGGCAACGCCCATATAGAAGGTCAGTGAAATTGTTAATCTTAGCACAAATACCTTGATTGCAGATATATTTAATTCACTAATCACTCATAAATCATGTTAACATTCTCCTTGCACATTGAAGTTCAATTATCAATTCAGTAATTGCATAATTTTGTAACTGAAATATACCCCCTCTCTATATATATAACTAATAGGGTAATTGTATGATCCTCAAACTTTTGTTGTTCCTCTTCAAGAAGGTACTCCCTCTGTTTTTTATCTTTCTCACTTGGAATCTTGACACTATTCTTACTTAGAGAGAATCTTCTCAATTTTTTTCAATTTATAAGAAAAAATTTAGTCATGTGGGATTGTGGGGTCTTGTTTGATTCGTCTCAATTAGTACTTTATTAATATCCAGTCGTTAGAATTTTTACTAAAATATAATGAAAGATATTTAAGTTCAAAGATGTGCATTGGGAGACGCGCACAGGAAAGTGAGAAGGATAAAAAAAATAGAGGGAGTATTATCTAATCTGGCATAAGTTTTTGGGTTTTTGTGATGAATGAAACTTTATTTTTCAATTCTCTTTTGTTTATTTCACTGATTGGTTTTCTCTTCGGTTTTTTTGCCAGAGGATTTCTCTAATCAATCAACTTAGCAAGGTAATATGTTTATCTTTTTCTTTGTTTCTTTTGTATAAATACCTTCACCATCTTAGATGCAAATTATTTTATGCAAATTACAAAGCCAAAAAAAAAATTAACCATCTTTGCTTTCTTGTCCTTCTTCACCTTCACTTGTAATCCCCTATAATTTTATGAATTTTATAAATATATTTTAATATATATTTATATATATTTTAGTATTTAAATAATATATTTCTTAGTATGTTGACTATTTGAAAGTTAAAATAATTATTTAATGATTTTAAATAATCAAATATTTTATTTAGTAATACTTTGAAAATTATTTAAATTGTTTAAACATCTTTGAGTTGTAGTAAAAAGGATATTAAAATGGGCTAGAGGAACCCAATTATGCTCAAGTACCCAATCATTAAATGATTATTGAAAGCCCAAACACAATTCCCTAAGCCTACAAGGGTTAACGATATAAACCCCACAAAACCCGAAATTCCCACACTTTAAACACTCACCCTAAATTTTCTCTCATCTCTTTTCTTTCTCTCTCTCCTCTCCCATGGCTCTCTCCCGATTTCTCTCTCTTCCCTCGTCGCTCGCTGGCAGCCACCGCAGGCCAGCCGCCCCTGCCGCCGGTGATCCCTCCCTCTCGGCGTCCTTCCTCCTCCTTTTTCTCTTTGGTTTATTTCTTCCTCCTCTATTTTATTTAATGTTAAGTTTATGTTTTTAAGTATTGATTTAATGTTTTCATGATTAAAGTTTATAGTTTGATGAAATAAATATAAATTTCAGATTAAGTAATCTATATAGTGAAGTAATTAAATTTCAGATTTATTTATTATGTTTAAACTAAGGTTTTAAGTATCAAAGTATGGATTTTTAGGGTTTTATGAGTTGGAAAATTGTAGTACTATATTATAGTTTATGAAAATTAAACACTCTTATGATTATGATTATGATTATGATTAAGCATGTTTTGAAGGGTTTTAAACACATTATAAGTTGCTGGAATTTTTATTAGTATGCTTATGATGGAGTTTAATTGTCAAAGTAAGAGTTTTCGAGGATTCTTAATGACTAGTATGGTAGTACTATACTAGGAGACGTTAATAGTTGAAGTTTTAATGATTGAAAATAATTTTAATCACTTTTAAAGAGGGTTTAAAATATTTTAATGTTGCTGGAATTTTATTTGAGTATCGATTAGTGGTTGTATTGATATTTGGTAGGCGGAGAATTCTCTTTAGGCGACTTCTATGGTTGTTAAAGTGGCTTCGCATATTATCTACACAAGGTACCTACATACCTATGTGTTGGTTGGACTAGTATCATGTCCTAAGGATAGGATTGATGTAGTATCATGTATAGGGAACTATTTATAGTTCATATATGATTCATATTCAAGTGAAATTGCATGTTTTATGCCGTTGTGTAAAGCATGTTGACTATGTTGGTTATATTATGTTTGTATGGATGATTGATGCAAGCATATGAGATTGAGAACTTTATTTTTTATTAATTCGCATGAGGGATTAATAATTATGTTGTTATTGGATCATGTTGTTTCTTTTGGATTATTTATTTACTTTATGAGGACCGATGGCCTTATTTGGTACGTTGGTTATTCACCTATAAAAGATTGGTTGATTGTTGACTTGGATCAACAAATAAATAATGGTTATGAAATTATTCTTGGATTGTTAAGTTGATGATCACCTTATATAATCCTAAGATAAAAATAGAAGTTATATGTATCCTTGATGATTATATTGTTTGTCTTACTTTTGTAAGTCATAATAATTAGTAAATAATTTATTAATCACTTAAAGTGGAAAGTGAATAGCAATAAGTTTTAGACTTGTGCACGTCTGAAGTGTTGGACTAATATGAGTTGGAGTACATGGTGGTAGCCCATGACTTTTCTTGGGACCGTGTTGATCACCGTGTCCTATTTTATTTAAAAGGTTCATCGATATCGTTGGTCAAGGGAGTTCGGAGTCGCGCCCGTACTTCGTCTTCTAAATTGAAGACTGGTTTGGTTTGGATAACTCTTTCCATTGCCTATTCAATGTAAACTTAATTAATTTGTTGGTTGTGGAGTCAAATTCAGTAAAGTAGTCTGTCATGTTATTATATTATTATTTAACTTTGCCTTAATGTTTATTAGTATCATGTTAGTGACGTAGGAAGGTTAGCGGAAAAGTTCGACGAAGAAGTTCGTCAAAATAGCCTGAAATGATTTCCACTAATCAGGCCTCCGGAATCAGAATGCTTATTATAATACCTTTTTGGAAGCGAAATGGGACAACGAGTCAAACTCACAGCTACGTCGTGACTGACAGGCTTTTTAAGCCATCTGAGGTTGTTTATGGCCCGAAAACAACATTTTAATTATTTCCGAATTTTGTTATTTCCTTATTTTTGTATTAGGGTTTTGTTTTAACTATTTAAACAGTATTAGGCCGTCATTAGGAGGTAGTTTTCATCTTTAATAATATTTCAGAGTTTTTACTCTGTTATGGTGGATTCCGAAGCTTTTACAGATTCATCGCTTGATAATCTGTTTGTTTGAGTTAAGGTTTAGCGCTTGCCTTTCCTTCGATCTTTCCGACTGCGTCAGTTAGGTTTTATATTTATAAACTATGTAGTACTCAGCTTTGGCTCCCGCTAATTATCCAATACCTTAAACATGCAATTAATAGGGCCCTTATCAAAAGTAAGCAATTGAACTCAAGATTTATCAAATTGCAATTTAAATTAAACTAACCCAATAATAATTTAATCCATTGACAGAAAATTAAAAGACTACATCTAGTCCTAGAACATGGAAATTTAGCTAGATATTGAAACTAAATTAACCCAAATTGAAAGTAAAAATCTGAAATTAAACATAGTAACTAAAGAAATTTAATAGCATAAACTAAGAGAAGAGAGAAAGAAACTCCAGGACCAACATGGAGTAAGAGGACTTCTCTCGTGCAACGCAATAAGAGAGCAGCAGCAAGCCAGCTATTCAAAGTCAACTCTCGTGATACTGGTGATAGATATCAGTAGCAAAACAAAGCAGCAACACATAGCCGAAGAGGTAGCAGCAGGAGTTTATAGAAGCAGTTCCTATGCATATAGAGACTCAACTTAGTTATCTCACAATCTCATTATCATTTATTAGTGTCTGGTATCTGCAAAAGAAAAACAAAAAGAACAAGCGTAAAGAGAATTAAGCGAGAAAATTTAAATAAGCAATTAAAAGTGCTTGGGTTGCCTCCCAAGTAGCGCTTGTTTAGAGTCTATAACTTGACTTCCATCAAATTCCACTTAACCAGGATCAATCGAGGAGTTAGTCACTCCTTTAGTGGTCGTCTTAGTAATCAAGTGAGACTTACCTTTAGTTTTGAAATCACCCTTTTTCCTCCATGAAAAACATTCCTTGATTGTAGGGAAAACTTTTCTTACCTTTGCTTTCTTAAGCTTAGGAGGAGTACCTGTTTTACTCAAACGCACTTCACTTAGAACATCAGTAGCATCAGTTACAGGTTTCTTCTTAATCATGTCTTCAACTGTATCAACTTTACAAACAAGATCACGTTGTGAATTGTTTTTAGAAGAATTGAATATATTGAAGTGAACTTTCTCCTCGCCGATTTCAAACGTTATACCATTCTTAACATCTATAATAGCTCCAGCAGTAGCCAAGAAGGGTCTACCTAAAATAATGGGTACCTCTATATCCTCATCCATATCAAGAATAATGAAATCAACAGGTTTAATAAATTTATCGACTTTAACACTAGTGGAATAAAGTCCAACCGCTGCGGTCAAAACCGGGCTTGCCGCTGCGGTTTTGGCCCGCAACGGTTGGACCAGCAGTAGTTTTCATAAAAAAAACTGCTGCGGTTGTGAACCGCAGCGGTTTGTTCTTTGCCGCCAACCTCTTTGTATGCAGTGGAACATTAACTGATGCGGTTTTCTTAGTAAACCGCATCAGTTAATGTTATATATATATATATATATATATATATATATTATTATTATATTTGTATGTATATATTATATTTGTATATATATATATATATATATATATATATATATTATATTTGTATATATATAATATTTTATTATATCGAACCTACTATAGTTGACACAAATCCCACAAGCGCGTTGTATACAAGTCAAATTAATATATATATAAATATAAAATTTGGACAATGTACTACAAATGAAGTTGTACTAAGTACTAAAAACCAAAATAAACATCAATTATATTATTGTACCTAAATAACAAGCAAGTAGAACAATAAGAACAAATAAACTCAAAGTCGCGGCATCATCTTCACATGCAAACTTCGGTAAGGTAGTGTGCTAGCAAATCCCGAACCTCGTTTATCTCGGTTGTGGTGAAAGAACTCTCCCTTTGGTTGAATACCTTAAACATGAGGAAACACACATAATATCAGTTTTAGTTTGAGTAAAACCTTAGATAATTGACTCTTATAGTTATATATGTACCTATTGGAACTATATATGACCTAACATGTGGCTAAATGCGGGAAACTAAGTGAAATGAGCTTCGAATTCCAAAATCGGCCCGAAATGGCCTTCATTTACCCAAAATGGGTTTCAAAGCATATGAGTGAACTTTAATTGACTCTTATAGTTATATATGTACCTATTGGAACTATTATATGACCTAACATGTGGCTAAATGCGGGAAACTAAGTGAAGTGAGCTTCGAAGGCCAAAATCGGCCCGAAACGGCCTTCATTTACCCAAATATGGGTTTCAAAGCATATGAGTGAACTTTAATTGAATCTTATAGTTATATATGTATCTATTGGAACTATATATGACCTAACATGTGGCTAAATGCGGGAAACTAAGTGAAATGAGCTTCGAAGGCCAAAATCGACCCGAAACGACCTTCATTTACCCAAAATGGGTTTCAAAGCATATGAGTGAACTATAATTGACTCTTATAGTTATATATGTACCTATTGGAACTAGATATGAACTAACATGTGGCTAAATGCCGGAAACTAAGTGAAGTGAGCTTCGAAGGCCAAAATCGGCCCGAAACGGCCTTCATTTACCCAAAATGGGTTTCAAAGCATATGAGTGAACTTTAATTGACTCTTATAGTTATATATGTACCTATTGGAACTATATATGACCTAACATGTGGCTAAATGCGGGAAACTAAGTGAAATGAGCTTCGAAGGCTAAAATCGGCCCGAAACGGCCTTCATTTACCCAAAATGGGTTTCAAAGCATATGAGTGAACTATAATTGACTCTTATAGTTATATATGTACCTATTGGAACTATATATGACCTAACATGTGGCTAAATGCCGGAAACTAAGTGAAATGAGCTTCGAAGGCCAAAATCGGCCCGAAAAGGCCTTCATTTACCCAAAATGGGTTTCAAAGCATATGAGTGAGCTTTAATTGACTCTTTTAGTTATATATGTACCTATTGGAACTATATATGACCTAACATGTGGCTAAATGCGGGAAACTAAGTGAAATGAGTTTCGAATTCCAAAATCGGCCCAAAATGGCCTTCATTTACCCAAAATGAGTTTCAAAGCATATGAGTGAACTTTAATTGACTTTTATAGTTATATATGTACCTATTGGAACTATATATGACTTAACATGCGGCTAAAGGCGGAAAGAAAACAAAACTAAGTGAATTGAGCTTAAGAGGCCAAAATCGACTTTAAATTAAGCTACATATGTTAGTTTTATATGTATGTATATATATATATATATATATATATATATATATATATATATATACCTTCTCAATATCCCCGACTTCCTTTCAACTTGAGGCTATATCGAACATGAACCTCAACACATAGTAGCCACACTCGGTTCCTCCTGGTTGCTGAGCACACTAATCATAGAATTACATAAAAAATTATGTAATTAACATACATGGTTGTTTTTTGCTAAAAGAAAGAAGTACGTAGCTTAACTAATATGTATTACCTTCATTGCTTTCCATTCAGGTATTTTTCCCGTGCTCTTAAATTTCTTCAAAGAACTGTAGTTAAGTTAATTTCATGTGAGAAGTGGCCAAAGAATGAAATTAGTAAAAAGTGTAATGCTTATTAGCATTTTAAATAACAAATATACCTTTTTATGCATGATTTGAGGAATAAGTGTCGTGGTGGATCTTGAGCTATAGAATCAAAATGATATACTGTGTTGTTTGAAGGACAAATCACAACGAGCGACCAATGAAGACTAAAATGCCAAAAAAGTTAGGAAGCAATCATGTGAGTAATTCTATTGTATATATAATGAAAATTAAAGTGGTAAATAGATACAAGGTTAAGAACTATACTCTTCAAAACAAGGGGCAAGTATGAACTTATGTTGTGCACGTAGAGATGTTTTGATACATAGCCAAATATACTCCTTCACCTCATTTGTGTTTTGCAAACAATTGTCGGCTCGGGTGAAATTTGGATATAACCACCCAAATTGCTCTTGTATGCTCTTGCATCCACAATCATCTTGGAGTAATCTTTAAAGCACAACCAACTTCGTAACATAAATATATTATTGTATATTGCAAATCATTTTATTTATTTCAAAAGTACAAAGGTTTTACCTCATGAAGACTTGAATCAAGGAAACATTCAGCATCTCTCCGCAAAGGAACTCTTTCAAATCACCCTTAGACACCCATGTCGATGTATCCTCAAAGTAGTTGAATTTCGTGGTACCCAAATTCACCTCGAAAGGTGGATCATCCGACATATCACGCGCATTTGCATGTAGCCATATGCATGCCTTAGTGAGACACTCGATCTTTGGTTTCTCGATCCAAGTATATGTAGTTGGTTTTTCTTGGTGACTTGAATCTTGCATTCCTTTGCCCGAAATGGCCTTCTTTAGCCCGCTTGAACCCTTCTTCTCTGAACCCTTCTTCGCCTTCTCTAGAGGAGGTGAGTCTGCCTTGCTTTCCTTGGGCTTGTTTATTCTCTCCAAAACCTAATAATTCAACGGTAAAAACATTCAACTTAGTTAGTAGGTAGGTATGAAACAAATCATTATGAATATGGATTTAAGTTGCTTCAATTTACCTCGTCTGAAAACCTCACCCATGCCGATGGCCACAACACATAACCACCACGAGCGTCGGTCAAGACATTTATATCAATTGACGGTTTAGGCAGCGGAAGAGCAAAGTCTTCGTAACCAGGAGTAATGGTGACTACACTAACCGCCAAATGCTCATTGTCCACAGGCTCATGATGGACTATTGCTCGTTCACTTCGTGGTTGTGCATTTCCTACAGCCACCACAATCAAACCCTCATCTTTTACATCTAGTAAAAGCTGGCAAGGCGTTTCTTCCTTCAAAAGTAAATGAAATTGAGGTTACGAACATGCAATTACAGAATATAACATGTTACTTAGTTTTAAAAATTATAAGGATAATAGTTACCTCTAACTCAAGTATAGATGGTGGGGATTTTTGTGTGTTAGGATGGCTAGCTTTGTCCTCCAAAAGACGATCTAGTTTAGGTTGATGTATCACCGGTAAACCAAACTGTGAGAGGACCGCGTTGAAACTCTCCGTGTGTTTCTCTGTGACTTTCTCCGTCACTTTCTCCGTCACTTTCTTCGTAATTTCATCGGTAAGCTTCTCCCGAATAGCTTGTGTCATAGCTTCCATATCATGTGGTTGAGAGCGTGATTTTGTACCCATGGAGTAATCTTTAGAATACGCTTTTGTCACACCTAGACGAATACCACCTAAACCCCTCAAACGTCACTATGGTCCTTTCCCAAAGTCTCATAAAGGGCATCTTTGTTGCCTTGGGGAGTGAACTCGCCGCTAACCTCTTTTTGCTTGAGCCCCATCTATAGAGAAATTAACAACGGTAAGTTAAAAAAAAAGTTAACATCATAAGCGGCGGGGGTGGGGCGGCAAGATGTGCGGGGCGGAGCAGGGGTGGGGGCGGTGTGCAGTGTGCGGGGGGTGGAGGCGGTGTGCGGCGGGTGGGGGGATGTGTGCGGGGGGGGGGCATGTGGAGTGGGGGGGCGGGGGTGCGGGGGTGGGGGGCAGTGTGTAGGAGTGGGGGCGGTGTGCGGGGGAGTGTGGGGAGTGTGCGGTGGGGTGGGAGGTGTGCGGGGGTGGGGGCAAGTGTGTAGGAGTGGGGGCGGTGTGCGAGAGGAGTGTGGGGAGTGAAGTGGGGTGGGAGTGTGTAGGGGTGGGGGCGGTGTGCGGGGGTGGGGGGAGTGTGCGGTGGTGGGGGCAGTGTGTGTGGAGGAGGGGGGCAGTGTGCGGGGAGTGTGCGGTGGGGTGGGAGTGTGCGGGGGTGGGGGCGGTGTGCGGGGAGTGTGCGGGGGTGGGGGCAGTGTGCGGAGCCGGTGTGTAGTGGGGTGGAAGTGTTCGGGGGGGGTGTGCAGTGGGTGGGGGGATTGTTAGGGGTGTGGGCGGTGTGGGGGGGGATAGTGTGCGGGGGGTGGGGGGAGTGTGCATGGGGGGGGGATTGGTAGTGCATGTACTTACAACGGCATTGGCTATCTTCAAGGTTCCCGGATCTGAAATGGTCATTTGATTGTTGATATCACGCCTATGCAAGGAGCACCACCAATCAGCGACACGATCAACTTTGATAGAGGGCGCGACCTTAGAGCTAGAAGACGGCGTTGTGATCGGTAGAAGGGTAAAATTTCTCGTCAATCCACAACTTTCTCGCGCTCGCATAAGTATGGGAACCCATATGATGGTAGTGCTTCCTCTGTCTTGCACTGAGTGAATGTTTCTCACGCTTAGCCTATAAATTCACATGGGCAATTAGAAAACACATGTAATTGTATTGAATGTGAACATGCAAAGTCGAATATATATAGTTTAAAGTGCAATACTTGACACCATCTCCGGCGCAGTATTTTGGGCAACAAATGCCTCCCAATCTTCTGGTTTTATATGTCCCCAAATCTGATGAGGCAAAGAATCCGGTTGAAATGTATCTTCCTGCTCTCCCCCTTCCTTTTCTGTTTCTTTTTCGGCCTCCTTGTCCGTCTCACCCTCATTTTGCTTTGATTTTTGAATTTTCCTCCTCTTTATAGTCCTTTTTCCCCGTTTCGTGATCCACCCACTCACTAGTTTGCTTTTGAAAGCTCTAAATCTTTCGGCCACCGCGGATAGAAACGCCTCCTTTTTTTTTTCTCATTATGAGTAATATGGAACGTATTCTATAAAAACAAGAAACAAACAAAAGGTTACCCAAAATGTGTTTCAAAGCATATAAGTGGAGTTTAATTGACTCTTATAGTTATATATGTACCTATTGGGACTATATATGACCTAACATGCGGCTAAATGCAAAAAACTAAGTGAATTGGAGTGTAAAGGCCAAAATCGGCCCGAAATGGCCTTCATTTGCCCAAATGTGTTTCAAAGCATATAAGTGGAGTTTAATTGACTCTTATAGTAATATATGTACCTATTGGGACTACATATGACCTAACATGCGGCTAAATGCAAAAAACTAAGTGAATTGGAGTGTAAAGGCCAAAATCGGCCCAAAATGGCTTTCATTTACCCAAAATGTGTTTCAAAGCATATAAGTGGAGTTTAATTGAATCTTATAGTTATATATGTACCTATTAGGACTATATATGACCTAACATGCGGCTAAATGCAAAAAACTAAGTGAATTGGAGTGTAAAGGCCAAAATCGGCCAGAAATGGCCTTCATTTACCCAAAATGTGTTTCAAAGCATATAAGTGGAGTTTAATTGACTCTTATAGTTATATATGTACCTATTGGAACTATATATGATCTAACATGCCCCTAAATGCCGGAAATAAAAGTAATTCAGTTAAAAAATAAACTTACACAAGTGTCTTCCCATAATGATTTCTTCATTGCATCGGGCACATCTTTCCACCCCACCAAAATGCTCAGTTTGCGCACACATAACCCTAAATGCTGCCCATACTTTTTACGCCATTGACCACAAGGTTGACCCATATCATCATACTCGAGGGTCATAGGGGTGTTATAATTCAATCCCTTGGTCGCACCCCCTTCCTTTCGCTTCTTTGTTGCAACTTTACTTGGAGTTTTGGTACTAAGAACCTCTTTCCCCGCATTTTTTTGTGGCACAATGACGGATGAAGTACAAGGATAATCTTCCCTAGCATTGTTGTCAATGGGGGGAGCCTTATCGGCTAGCTCCTCATTTATTTCACCCAAGTGAAGTTCCCTTTCACGCAAGCGCGTCTCCTCATCATGCGCTATGTCTTCCAGGTCACCTTTATCGTTCTCCTTCTCCGCATCATACTCATCATCATCATCCAATGACTTATCATAATCATCATCGGTTTCTTCCTCCACAATCACATCATCTCGGACCATGTTTTGAAACTCCTGAAATTTTAAAAAACGATGTTAGAAACGCGTAAGATTAAACAAACATATGATTAGAAACCCCATGCACAGCCCCCACCCCTGCACTCCCCTACCCCTTGATCGCTCCCCTTGATTGCCCCTCTCGCACACCCCCACCCTTGCTGCACATTCCCCCGCTGAACCGCACACTCCCCCCTTCACCGGCCCCCCCGCACAACCCCCCTTCACTTTGGCCCCCTTCACGCCCCCGCACAACCAACTCCTTCACTGGCCCCCTTCACTGCCCCCCGCACAACCAACTCCTTCACTGGCCCCCTTCACGCCCACCCCGCACGCCCCCTTCACCGGCCCCCGCATGCCCCCCTTCCACAGCCCCCCTTGCACAGCCCCCCCTCACCGCACACCCCCCCCTACACCGCCCCCGCATAGCCTAACTCCTTCACTGGCCCCCTTCACCGCCCCCGCACTGCCCCCTTCAAAGCCCCCCTGCACTGCCCCCTTGCACAGCCCCACCCTCACCTGCACACTCCCCCCCCCGCACGCTGCCCCTTGCATCGCCGTAGTCCCTTCACTCCCCCATTGATCGCCCCCGCACGACCCCCGCACACTCTCCCCGCCCGCACACTCGCCCGAACCGCACTGACCCCCCTTCACTATCCCACCCCCCTTCACACCCCCTTCACAGCCCCCTTCACTTGCCCCCTTCTTTGTCCCACCCCGCACGACGGCACCCCTTGCACAGTCCCCTCCCCCCAAAAACAATCCATAATTACACCCTAAACGACATTCATCTACCCAATTCTAATACACATGAAGCGAGTTTATTTAATTGTAATACATATATATATACTAATAAGAACTATACATGACCTAACATGCGGCTAAAAGCAAGAAATTAAGTTAATTGAGGTTGAAAAGCCGAAATTGGCCCGAAATGACATTCACTTACCCAAAATGGGTTTCAATACATGTGAAGCGAGTTTAGTTAATTGTAATACATATATATATACTAATAAGAACTATACATGACCTAACATGCGGCTAAAAGCGAGAAATTAAGTTAATTGAGGTTGAAAAGCCGAAATTGGCCCGAAATGACATTCACTTACCCAAAATGGGTTTCAATACATGTGAAGCGAGTTTAGTTAATTGTAATACATATATATATATACTAATAAGAACTATACATGACCTAACATGCGGCTAAAAGCGAGAAATTAAGTTAATTGAGGTTAAAAAGCCGAAATTGGCCCGAAATGACATTCACTTACCCAAAATGGGTTTCAATACATGTGAAGCGAGTTTAGTTGATTGTAATACATATATATATACTAATAAGAACTATACAAGACCTAACATGCGGCTAAAAGCGAGAAATTAAGTTAATTGAGGTTGAAAAGCCGAAATTGGCCCGAAATGACATTCACTTACCCAAAATGGGTTTCAATACATGTGAAGCGAGTTTAGTTGATTGTAATACATATATATATATATATACTAATAAGAACTATACAAGACCTAACATGCGGCTAAAAGCGAGAAATTAAGTTAATTGAGGTTGAAAAGCTGAAATTGGCCCGACATGACATTCACTTACCCAAAATGGGTTTCAATACATGTGAAGCGAGTTTAGTTGATTGTAATACATATATATATACTAATAAGAACTATACAAGACCTAACATGTGGCTAAAAGCGAGAAATTAAGTTAATTAAGGTTGAAAAGCCGAAATTGGCCCGAAATGACATTCACTTACCCAAAATGGGTTTCAATACATGTGAAGCGAGTTTAGTTGATTGAAATACATATATATACAGTAATAAGAACTATACATGACACTACATGCGGCTAAAAGTGAAAAATAAAGTAAAATGACATTGCAAAGCTGAAAGCCGGAATTGGAACCAAATAAGTCGAGCCTATTGTTTACTTTTGCCACCTTCATTTGAAGTATCAACCATTATCCCTTCCCCGTGATCTGCACGCATGTAACTTGTCGCTAACTCCGCATCAGTGACATCGGAGTTGGGAATGGTGAAAGGCGGGGTGTCTTCAAATGCATCATACTCCTCCTCATCCTCAACATCATCAACTCCGAGTATACTTCTTTTTCCCGGAACAACAATTGACCACTTGTTATCAGAAGGGTCAGTTACGTAGAATACTTGCTTAACTTGTGATGCAAGCACGAATGGCTCTTCACTATCACGCAACCGACCCAAGTCTACAAGAGTAAATCCACAAGGGTCATCTTTTCTTATGTAACGCCGGTTATACTCAACCCACTTGCATCGAAATAAGCACACCGAGAAACCAGAGTAGTCAAGCTCCCATATATCTTGAACTCGTCCATAGTATAACAATCTAGCATCAATTAGAGACTTGTCTTTGGCACTTGCATACTGTGTAGATGATGCCTCTACTGAAACACCACTATTCTGGAGAGATCTCGACTTTTGATCTTGACGATCTGTCCAATACGAATATCCGTTAACATCATAACCCTCATAGGAGTGCACAGCTTCTCGAGGACCAAATGCTAGCCACTTCAGAGTTTCAGAAACATTGGAATCTACTTCATGCATTATTCGGTTATGGAACCAATCAATAAACGTCTTATTATGCAATTGCATCAATGCTCTAGTCCCTTTACCTAGATTCTGGTCACGCAACTCCTCCAAATGCTCATCCAAGTACGGATGCACCTGTACCATATGCTGCAATACAAATAAGTGTGCTTGTATGCGCCTTTCAACAGGAGGTACTATCATTTTGGAGCCAAGTGTACCTTTACCCGCGAGTCTGCCCTCGTGTCGAGATGTAGGAAGTCCAATAGGATCAACATTAGTTAAGAACTCAGCCACAAAATTACCGACCTTTTCACTCACAATCCCCTGAATTATACTTCATTCTGGTTGCGCTGGATTCCTTACTTTATCTTTCAAAGAGCCCATATGTCTCTCAAAGGGATAACACCACCTCAAAAACACCGGACCACATAGCTTAATTTCTCGAACTAGATGTACAACTGGCGGGCCGCGCTTGTCGTGAACGCCACCCGGCCAAAGATAAAATTTCTCCTACTCTCTTTTACACTAAACTAGTATAAGGGAAGTAAGGTTCGTATCCACAGGGAAACGGGGACGAGTTCTATACTTAGCGTGTGTTAGTACCTAGAAGACTCTAACGGTCGAGAAACCTAATAATAATAACAAAGGGGGGTTTCGAGGAGTTGTTATTAGACTACAACTAACTAACATATAAATAAGATGAGAAATCAATATAGGAAGATCTTGAATCCGATTAACATGCACTTCAATTCATTATCGATCATTGAACCTCGACTCTATTCATTTCCATTATTATCTATTGTCGAGAATTAATCTCGCATTCTCCTTATTCTTAGTTGAATAGCACGATTAGCGTGACTATAAAACCCTAACTAAAGGATAACCTAGTCCGATCGCGTCTAAGTTCAATCCAATAGCAAAGCAATAAACACGAGAGAACCAACGGACCCGCTAACGTCATACAAGCGATAAACGTTTAACAGTTGATTCAATTTCCCTAAGAAATAACCAAGACGATCTGCATCTAAGTTACTCCCTAGTTTGCTACCAATTGATAAAAGAATAAAACAATCCGATTCTATTCTTAAATCTAGCATTAGATTTATTACATAATCAAACTAGTAACGTTCCTAGCATAATCATGCAAAAATCATAGAAAGCAAGCATAGAAATTAAACCATAATCAAAGGAAATAAATAGAGAAGAAAGATCTCACAATAATGCTTGAAGCTCCATATTAATCTCGTTCAAGAACGGTTCAAGCTACAATCGGCATAGCATAAGCCAATCCCATAATTGAAATCTACAAAAACTAAACTAGAAAATAAAAACTAAAAAGAGAAGAGAAGAAGAGAAGAATGGAGTGTTGGATATTCTCTCTCCTCAAATGTGTGTCTTTTAGGTCCAAAAACAAACTTTAGTATTTATACTAAGGCTCAAAAGTCGCCCGACATTTAGACCGCCATAGGGGTCGCGAGGTGCGGTACAGGTCGCACCGTGCGATGAGCTACTGCCTTCGCAACGAGCTGAAGACTTGGGCCAAACCACGCAGGTCGCACCGTGCGAGAATCCTCGCGAGGTGCGAGATACAGGTCGCGAGGTGCGACCATGCTCGCGAGTCGCGAGCCGCCTTCTTCTTTGGGCGCTGGGCTTGCGCGATGGCTGGGCATGCGATGGGCGATGCTGCTGGGCGTGCGATGGGCGAGCGATGGGCTAGCGATGGGCCGCTTGGTTGAGCGCCGGGCCGACGAGCTTGGGCAAGGCCGCCGGGCGTGCGATGAGTGAGGCAAACTGGCCGGGCGAGCTTGGGCGAGGCCGCTGGTGAGTGGGCGTGCGGTGCTTCGATGGGCGAGCTTGGCTGGGTTGGCGATGATGCTTAGGCTTGCGGTGATCACGAGAGCTTGGCTCGGATCAAATGCACTTCACCTTGGAAGCTCGGAATACATGACGTTAACACAAATTATCTCGCAAAGCTCCGAACTTCCGCTAAGAGCTAAATAAGACACGAATGTTAACAATTACAATCAAACCCCTAGCAAAGTGCACCTAAAGTAACGTACATACACCGTATAACATGGGCGCATCAAATACCCCCACACTTGAACTTTACTCGACCTCGAGTAAACTCAAAATGAGGATCACCAAATAAATCATCACCCAAACTAACGACACCAACCTACACTCCCCATCAACTACATCATCATCATCACATCTTAACAACATCCGCTCAAAAACCTAAACGTAAGGGACGATGATTCCCCCACACTTAGATTCGAGCTCACCTGAAAAATAAAAAAAAAAACGCGACAACAATAATCACCAAACGACAACCAAAATGTGAGCTCAAATCCTGAAGGATCTCAAAGGAATTGAACTCACTCCAACGCCACAATCAAAATGACAACTCGCCTAAAACCTCAGAAGATAAACTACTACTACTATTACAACCAACCTATATAAGCAAGCCATGGAACAAAGACAAAAAGGGATAAATTCCATGCTTACTCCCAAAAACAAACAATCAAAAGAAAGTGAAAGCCAAAACAAATCTCCGGCAAATGAGTTCCCAAAGTGTATCATTCTCTCTTAATCTCTCATTTTGCCTAGGAGCCCTTTCGGGTTTTCATCCTAGCTTCTCACATTTTTTTCATCTCACCATCTTACCCGCTCAATATAAGCCACTCTTTTGCATAAGTTGCCCTTTCGGGTTTTCAACCTATCCGGGCCCCCATTTTTGCCTGAGTCGCCCACCCTTGCGGGTTTTCAACTCAGCGGGATTCTTTTCATCATTTTTTTTTTTTTTTTTTTTTTTAAAAAATTAAAAGTAATAAATACAACATAAATACATGAGACTGAGAATTCCCTCCCCCCTACTTAAACTACACATTGTCCTCAATGTGTCGACAATTAAAAGCAAAAGTAAACTGAAAATGGGGGGGGAAACCAACAATCGAGTAAATCGAAGATCGAATTCTCAAAACTCATGAAAAGCAATTCGTCAAGCTCAAATTTCTTAACAACACCAACTCAAATCTCATAACTCAACTCACAACCCTCTCCCTCGAATCACTCAAACAAATGACAAGTTCAAAAGTTTTGAATTTGTGAGTTTTTCACCTAGCTTAAGAGATCGAAAAGATACATTAACAATCTCAACCCTCTAGTTGTACCAATTCCTAGCTATTGAACTCCTCCCAACGGGTTTTCTTTTGTGGATTTTGGTTCCAAGTGGATGAAGATTGGTTGTGGATCTTTTTAGTGGGTGGGTGGTGGGTGAAAGAAAATTTGTTGTGGTGGTGGAAATTTGATGAAAAATAAAGAGAAAGAAAGAAAATAAAGGGTCTCGGGGTGTTGGGGTCTCGGGTTGCCTCCCGAGAAGCGCTGTTGTTTAAAGTCGTTAGCTCGACTTAGTACCTTAAGCTCAAAAATTGGGCTTGTGCTCCATGTGTGACAATGGAGGCTCCATGTCAACCTCCAATTCGAGTACCTGCAAAACTAACGGAGAAGAACTCTTGCAATGCATCGTTAGTGGTACAGTTTCAAAACAAGGTGGTAAATCGGGGAGGCTTTTTACGCTCTTTCCACTCCAGGCACCATAACTTGCATGTTAGTAGGAGAGGCACAATCCTCAACCAAGGCATCATCAACATTTATCGACTCATCAACATGCTCAATATCAAGAACATCATGCAAAACAGAGTCAACAATGTTAATAGAGTAAAGAGGGTTATCATCCTTAATCAAAGGCTTAGAATCATCGATTTTAAACGCCTCTACCTTTCCCTCGAACTCCATGGTCAAAGAACCAGCGCAAACGTCAATTTTAGTGCAAGATGTTTTCAAGAAAGGTCGCCCCAAAAGGATGGGGGCGGCATGCTTATCAGGCTCCATCTCCAAAACATAAAAATCAGCAGGAAATTTCAATTTCCCAACCGTAACTAACACGTCCTCTAATTTACCCCTAGGATAAACATTGGATCTATCGACTAATTGAATCACCACACCGGTTTCATGCAAATTGCCAAGTTTCAAAGACTTATATAATGAATATGGAATCACATTAATTGACGCACCTAAGTCTAACATGGCTTTAGGAAACATGGTGTCACCTATGGTACATGGGATGGTAAACATGCCTGGGTCCTTGCACTTTTGAGGCAATTTCTTTTGAAAGATAGCAGAGACATGCTCGCTAGCCTTCACTTTTTGCACTCCCTTTTGTTTTTGCTTTCTTTTCGAAGTACATAATTCTTTAAGGAACTTAGCATACCTAGGTACTTGATTTAAAGCATCAAAAAGGGGAATGTTTACCTCACATTTACGAAAGGTTTCGTAAATGTCATTGGTGTGCTTCTGTTTTGCGGGTTTCTCTCAATGCCTCGGGAAAGGGTGGCTCTGGTTCATAAGGTGGAGGAGGTGATTTTTGGACTTTCGCCTCTTGTTGAGGTGGCAATGATGTATAATCTGTTGTCGGTTCATGCTCGATCACCTCTTCCACTATCTCTTTGTCTCGAACCACCAACCTCTCTTTGCTTGCAATTTCCGCTCCACTTCTCAATGTGATAGCACTCACGTTCATCTTAGGGTTGAGCTCTATTTGGGATGGAAACCTCACCGAATCCCTAGCCTCTAACTTGGTTACAGCTCCCGCAATTTGGCTTACTTGGCTCTCCAAGTTCTTGATGCTCGAACGGGTCTCCTCCTGAAACTGAACCATATTTCCCTGCATGTTAGTGACATTTTTAGTTAAAGCATTAATCATATCATCTGTAGACATGCCGGTACTCGGTCCCTGTGGTTGGCCTTGTGGCCGCAAATATGGAGCTCCTTGCTCCGGTGCTCTCGAATAAGGAGGTGGTGGGCGGTTATACTGCTTTGTGGCGGCTGCTTGGTTCCCCGATGAGTTCCCGTACCTCAAATTAGGATGATCTCGCCATCCCGAATTGTAGGTACCAGAATATGGATCATATCTTTTTCGGAAACCTTGGCCCCGAAAATCGGCCGCCTTAACCTCTTCACTCGGTTCTTGTAGATGAGGGCAAAAATCAGTTGGATGATGTGAAGAGCAAATGCCACAAGCCTTCACTTGGTGAGTCTTCTCTTTCACTATGAAGTCTCGCATCAAAGATGTGAGAGCTTGCACCTGATCTTCCAACTTAGAAGAACTAGAACCCTCGGAGACCACACGTCGAGTTCCAGACCTTCTACTAAAGCGCCTCGAGCTTTCAAAGAAGCTCATTTAACGGTTCCTTAGCAGCGAGTGCGGTTTTATTCACAATGGATCCACCACTTGCTGCATTAACCATCCTAGCATCCTCATCACATAAGCCATTATAGAAGTATAGCACCAAATCTTCCTCTGAATAACCGTGGTATGGACAACTAGCACATAACTTCTTAAACCTCTCCCAATACTCGTAAAAAGACTCATCACCTCGTTGCTCAATGTTACTTATCTCCTTCTTCAATGTAGATGATTTAGAAGTGGGAAAGTATTTCTCGAGAAAGCTCTTTTTCAATTGTGCCCAAGTGGTGATCTTTGTCGGACGGAAGGTAGTACATCCGGTCCTTAGGCTGCGTCTTTTAGCGAAAAGGGGAAAGCTTTAAGCTTGATTCTATCTTCTCGAAACTCCACTTGGTTTCATGTCTGCTGCATACCACATGAAACTCTGACAAATGTTTATTTGGATCTTCACCATTTAGCCCATGGAATGAGGGAAGCAAATGTATCAACCCCGACTTTAGCTCAAATGTGTCCCCCACTTCCGGTTCCGGAAATGTGATACACAAAGGTTGTTGGTCAAGGTTAGGAGCAGTGAGCTCCTTTAAAGTGCGGTGCTCAACTCTAGGAGGCATCTCTTCTTCAAATTCAAGCGAAAAAGGGAGCTCTCTAAAGTCTTCACGCAATTCTCTTCTCAACCTGAAAAGGGTTAGTTCTAGATCTCGATCGTACTGCAAAGGTTCTTGGTTAGTAGCACGAGTATTAACCATAAACAAAAACCATCAGCAATACAATCCAAAAGCATACATTAAATATAAACAAGTAACACCGTGTCCCCGGCAACGGCGCCAAAATTTGGCGGGCCGCGCTTGTCGTGAACGCCACCCGGCCAAAGATAAAATTTCTCCTACTCTCTTTTACACTAAACTAGTATAAGGGAAGTAAGGTTCGTATCCACAGGGAAACGGGGACGAGTTCTATACTTAGCGTGCGTTAGTACCTAGAAGACTCTAACGGTCGAGAAACCTAATAATAATAACAAAGGGGGGTTTCGAGGAGTTGTTATTAGACTACAACTAACTAACATATAAATAAGATGAGAAATCAATATAGGAAGATCTTGAATCCGATTAACATGCACTTCAATTCATTATCGATCATTGAACCTCGACTCTATTCATTTCCATTATTATCTATTGTCGAGAATTAATCTCGCATTCTCCTTATTCTTAGTTGAATAGCACGATTAGCGTGACTATAAAACCCTAACTAAAGGATAACCTAGTCCGATCGCGTCTAAGTTCAATCCAATAGCAGCAATAAACACAGAGAACCAACAGACCTGCTAACGTCATACAAGCGATAAACGTTTAACAGTTGATTCAATTTCCCTAAGAAATAACCAAGACGATCTGCATCTAAGTTACTCCCTAGTTTGCTACCAATTGATAAAAGAATAAAACAATCCGATTCTATTCTTAAATCTAGCATTAGATTTATTACATAATCAAACTAGTAACGTTCCTAGCATAATCATGCAAAAATCATAGAAAGCAAGCATAGAAATTAAACCATAATCAAAGGAAATAAATAGAGAAGAAAGATCTCACAATAATGCTTGAAGCTCCATATTAATCTCGTTCAAGAACGGTTCAAGCTACAATCGGCATAGCATAAGCCAATCCCATAATTGAAATCTACAAAAACTAAACTAGAAAATAAAAACTAAAAAGAGAAGAGAAGAAGAGAAGAATGGAGTGTTGGATATTCTCTCTCCTCAAATGTGTGTCTTTTAGGTCCAAAAACAAACTTTAGTATTTATACTAAGGCTCAAAAGTCAGCCGACATTTAGACCGCCATAGGGGTCGCGAGGTGCGGTACAGGTCGCACCGTGCGATGAGCTACTGCCTTCGCAACGAGCTGAAGACTTGGGCCAAACCACGCAGGTCGCACCGTGCGAGAATCCTCGCGAGGGTGCGAGATACGAGTCGCGAGGTGCGACCATGCTCGCGAGTCGCGAGCCTTCTTCTTTTGGGCGCTGGGCTTGCGCGATGGCTGGGCATGCGATGGGCGATGCTGCTGGGCGTGCGATGGGCGAGCGATGGGCTGCTTGGTTGAGCGCTGGGCTGACGAGCTTGGGCAAGGCTGCTGGGCGTGCGATGGGTGAGGCAGCTGGGCTGGCGAGCTTGGGCGAGGCTGCTGGTGAGCTGGGCGTGCGGTGCTTCGATGGGCGAGCTTGGCTGGGTTGGCGATGATGCTTAGGCTTGCGGTGATCACGAGAGCTTGGCTCGGATCAAATGCACTTCACCTTGGAAGCTCGGAATACATGACGTTAACACAAATTATCTCGCAAAGCTCCGAACTTCCGCTAAGAGCTAAATAAGACACGAATGTTAACAATTACAATCAAACCCCTAGCAAAGTGCACCTAAAGTAACGTACATACACCGTATAACATGGGCGCATCAACAACCAAATGGACCATAATGTCGAAGAAAGCAGGTGGGAAGTACATCTCAAACTTGCACAAAGTCTATATCACGCTAGCCTGCAGAGCATCAAGCTTCGAGGGTTGTAACGTTTTGCTACATATAGTATTGAAAAAAGAACACAGCTCTGTTATGGTATGTCTCACATGTTTCGACAATATCCCTCGAATTGCAATCGGTAAGAATACTTGCATCATTACATGACAATCATGAGACTTCATGCTTGATAATTTCAACTCACCGTCTAAGGTAACAAATCTTTTCATGTTCGATGAGTACCCTGATGGAACCTTAATGTTGTACAAACACTCGCAAAAAAGATGCTTCTCAGCTCTAGATAGAGTGTAGCAAGCCGGAGGTAAATAGTTCCTATCATCATCCTTCACCGTTTTCTTTCCTTTTCTTTCAATTCCTGCAGGCGACCCTTCTTCCTGTTCCTTTTCTTTTCCCTTTCCTTTTCCTTTTCTAGACACTTTCTCTTCTTTCTTTCTTTTCTTAGTGTCCCTCTTTTGAGCCCATAGTTCTGGTCGATGCCCCTCACTTTCCAGATACAGTCATACCCCTTTTCTATCCTATGTCTTATGTGGAATATTCATAAGTGTCCCCAGAATGGCGTCACATACATTTTTCTCTATGTGCATGACGTCGAGACAATGTCTAACCTCTAGATCTCTCCAATATGGAAGTTTCCACAGAATAGACTCCTTTTTCCAAAGTCCCTTATCACCAACACTCGCTCCTTTGCCGAATATCGTTTCAATACCCTTGACTTGATCATAAACCTCAATACCAGTCAATGGTCTACGAGCAACCCCTTCCTCAATTGTTCCATCGAATGCCTTCTTCTTATTACGATAAGGATGGTCGCGTCGAAGGAACCTTCGGGTGCGCATATAAACATCTTTGTGACAAGTAGTAATGTATTTAGATGTTGTGTCATCCAGGCAAATCGGGCATGCTTTCTTCCCTTTGTTCTTGTACCCGGATAAGTTCCCATAAGCAGGATAGTCATTAAGAGTGAATAAAAGCATGGCACGCAATGTGAATACCTTATCAGCATGTGCGTCATACACAGAAACTCCTTCATCCCACATTTTTATCAAATCATCAACAAGTGGCTGGAGGTAGACATCTATGTCGTTTCCAGGCTGTTTCGGCCCTGAAATAAGAATCGACAACATGATGTATTTGCGTTTCATGCACAACCAAGGAGGCAAGTTGTATATAACTAGAAGAACCGGCCACGTACTATGTTGAGAACTGAGATTGCCAAATGGGTTCATTCCATCCGTGCATAGGCCAAGCCTCAAATTTCTGTCCTCGGCACCGAAGGTCTTATGACAATGGTTGATACCTTTCCACTCAGGAGAATCAGCCGGATGTTTGAGAAAACCATCCTTTTTCCTTCGTTCTGCATGCCACCTCAAGTTCTTATCATCTTTTTTGATTGAAAACATGCGCTTGAATCGTGGTATAATCGGAAGATACCACATCACCTTTGCTGCAGGACCTTTCTTATCACCCCCCCTGTGCGCCTGTAACGCGACTTCCCACATCGAGGACACTCATCCATATTTTCATATTCAGTTCGATATAGCACACAATCGTTTGGACAAGCATGTATCCTCTAGTACTCTAAACCGAAGGGACACATCAGTTTCTTAGCATAGTAGTTCGACTTGGGTAGTTCATGGTCGTCCGGCAACATATCACCAAATGCTTGCATCAAGGAAGTGAAACAAGAGTCACTTATACCGGCTTTCGTCTTAATATTAAAGAGTGTTATCACGGCCGTCAGCTTGGTGTACCTCGTACAACCGGGATACAACGGTTTTCGAGATGCCTCGTCCATGCACTCAAAAATACGAGGCCGTTTGCCAGAATGATCTACCCCCGCCATCATCTCCTCGATATGATCCCCTTCATCATCATCATCTTCTACTTGAATATCCTCATATTCATCCTCGATGTTGTCATTCTTAATGACATCAAACTCACCTTCTTCATGCACATCGTTAACAATGGCATTTTGACCATCATACATACCCTCCTCACCATGCCAAACCCATACATAGTAGTCTTGTCTAAACCCGCGACGAAAGATATGCTCCCTAAGCGACTCAATGCTACTAACGATGCTCACATTACCACAATCAACACAAGGACAATAAAACCCCTCGGTTCCCTTTGCAGCCTGATGACTTAATGCAGCATCACAAAATTCAAAGACCCCATCCACGAATTCACACGTGTCACAACTACCATACATCCATGCACGATTCATTTCAACCAAACCTAGCTCTAATTAAACACAAGCAACAAGTACCCAATGTCAATGACGAATTTCACTACATTATTAGAGTTTATATACGATATATATTTAATGAAATTAGGCATGCTTTCCAAGGGTCCTTATCACTCCAACCTAACCCATCCTTAGATGTCTAATCTCATTAGTGAATGTATTGCCTTCAGTTCGAATCTACGGAAAATCCGGCAGCATTTCCCTACAGTTCTCCAAGTACACGATGTAGATATATTGATATTTATATCTACATATGTACCCAGAGAACAAAAGTAGGGAAACGACGAGCCAAGATTTTCCTCTAGAATCGAACTAAAGACATACATTCACCACCTAAGTGAGATTAAACATCTAAGAACAGTCCCAAACCGGGGACTATTCAAGACTTACTCCTAATGAGTAAGTCTCGAACGGGTATCTAGGCATATGATATGATGATGCAAACATAGGTTTTTAAAAACAACAAAACATTTTACATCTAATCTCAAT
The DNA here is from genome assembly GCA_947646795.1 of Beta lomatogona. Lineage (NCBI taxonomy): Eukaryota > Viridiplantae > Streptophyta > Magnoliopsida > Caryophyllales > Amaranthaceae > Beta > Beta lomatogona. The sequence goes on from CANSNZ010000057.1 coordinate 274,971, forward strand.
TCAACGATAAATATATACACATTTGCACATTTATATATATATTTTTATATATATATATATATATATATATATATATATATATATATATATATATATATATAAACCAATTTACTATGAAAGAAAGTTAAATATGAGTGATAACATACCAATATCAAGGTTGTGAATAGGGAAATCGAGCTCAACAATCCGTCCCTAGCTAGCTTCAATAATCAACAACAAAGTTTAAAAGTTAACATTAGTATAAATTAGCAATTCAAACAAAACTAAACTAAACTAAGCTAAACTAAACTAAATATCTAAACCAATAATCAACAACAACGTTTAAAGTTCAAACCTAACTAGTTAGTAAGTACTACAATTACCACCACCACAACAACAACAACAACAACAAAAACAACAACAACAACAACAACAACAACAACAGCATCAACAACAACAACAACAACAATAGCTACTACCAACAACAACCACAAAAATAGCAACCACAACAAACCCTAGTTTTTTAACCTAAAAATCAAACTAACTACTTTAAATAAAATAATTAACTCAAATCAATCAAATTTACACCCTTTAACTATTATACAACCTAATTTAATTAACAATTATTCATAAAATAACAATTAATTATAAACTTGAAGCTTCAAATATGAGAAGGAATGGTGGAGGTAGAGGTAGAGAAGGAATGTAGGTACCTAAGAAGAGGTAGAGAAGGAATGTAGGTGTTTAGGAACGGTGGAGTTGCGGCGGTGGTGGTGCAGCCATGGAGGAGGACGCAGGTGGGGTTTGTGGTTGAAACCCACTGAATTGGAGAGGAGGACGCAGCAGCTGGTGGTCGTCGGAGTTGGGAGAAGGTGGAACCCAGTGGTGGCAGTGGTGGTGGAACCTAGTGGTGGCAGTGGGGTCGGGCGAAGGTGGAACCTTGCGTGAATTGGAGGGACTGAAGGAGTCGTTTTTTTGAAAGGAAGGACGAATTGAAGGAGGGAGTTAACAGTGATGAGAGGGAATTTGACGCGAAAAAAAAAACAAAATAAACCGCTGCGGTTCATAAAACCGCAACGGTTAATAAAGAACCGCAGCGGTTAACTGTTAACCGTTGCAGTTTTATGATAACCGCAGCGGTTTGTTAGGCCAAATTTCCCACCCAACTTTTCGACGATTTACCGCTGCGGTTCTCTTAAGGACCGCAGCGGTTTTGTTGTGACATATAGCGTTTTTTCCACTAGTGTAATTAGCACATTTTCTAGTATTCCTATTGGATATTTGATAGATCTATCAACAAGTTGCAAAGATAGAGTAGTAGATTTTATATTATGCAATCCTAACTTCTTGCAAATAGACTAAGGCATAAGAGAGACACTTGCACCTAAATAACACAAGGCTTTAGAAAATTTAATATCACCTATAGTGCAAGGAATGGAAAAACTTCCTGGGTCTTTCAGCTTAGGAGGAAGCTTTTTCTGAATCACAGCATTACATTCCTCACTCAAAGCAATGGTTTCATATTTTTCCAACTTCTTCTTTTTAGACATAATTTCCTTAAGAAACTTAGAGTAAGAAGGGATTTGCATTAAAGCATCAATAAAAGGAACGTTAATATGTACTTGCTTAAAATTTTCAAGAATTTCTCAAATTCACTATCTAATTTAGTTTGTTTAAGTCTTTGAGGAAAAGGAATAGGGGGAACATAAGGTGTCACTGTGGGAAGAGGTGGTGATTCAAGTTCTTTTTCAACTTCATAATTCTACTTCTCTTTTTCCCTTTCATTGGCGACCTCATTTTCTTTAATCATACTTTTTATGTTACTTAACTCCTTACCATTTCTAAGTGTGACAGCGTTGCAATGCTCTTTAGGATTAACTTCAGTTTTACTAGGCAAAGCTCCTTGACTTCTAGAATTGATGGCATTAGCTAACTGTCCAAGTTGAAGTTCTACATTTCTATTAGAAATAGCAATCTCATCTACTTTACTTTCTAACTATTCAATTCTTTCAGAAGTAGCATTAGCCAATTTTTCAATAGCTAGTTCCCATGATGGTTTAATTTCTTGTTGAGGTTGTTTTTGGTGGAACCCTGGTGGATGTTGTGAATTAAATGGATAAAATATTTTTAATTTTAGGTAGTTATTTGGATAGCAATGTGATTAGTCATTTTCTTAAAAGATCGATAGTGAAATTAGAGGTTTTATTTATCGATTTTTGTTAGGAATCAAGGTAGTTATTTCAAGTGAAGAAGAGGACTTTTTTAATTCAATCAAACAATTCATAAATACACATCGAAGCAGCAACCCCAAAAATTATGATCCTAAGCAACTAGAATAAGAGCATTGTCTGCAAACCAATTTCTTTATGCACCTTACGATGTTTTCCTTATTGTTATGACACACACTTGACATATTTATACTGTCGAAAAGTAAGAATGACGCTAAACTTCAGTCAACATTATCCATTGCATAACACAACTTATTTACAAACTACATGGTATTACAAACAACATAAAGCAAATAACACGATTTTCATAAACGATACAAATAATAGTTAAACCATACAAAAAAGTAAAAACAGTACCACCCGGCAACGCCTGGGCCACACACTAGTTGCCATCTTGTGTAAATCCTAACGTATGCCTATCAATCTAGAATCAATATCAAACAATAATAGAACAACGAAATTGAAGAAAGCAATAAATAGACACAAAAGGAAATTTAACGTGGAAACCCGAGAACCGGGAGAAAAAACCACGAACTATGCACTAGGAATCAAAGATGAATATTCAATGGTGATTACAAGCTCTCAAGATTTCTCTAAAGCTTTCTCTCTCTCTCATCTTAGAGTAATACGGCTAAAATAACCTACAAGAAGTATTTATATGTTAGGGATAATAATTAGAAGTCCTAAACGAAGAAGGAAACCGAAGAAGAGTTGAAAAAACACACGCTCAATGGCTTGATTTCCATCTCGGCAGTTTACATCACAACATGGCTGTGATGTAGCTCTTCACGCCACACCTTAGTTGTGATTTATTGCTGGGCAGCAGCTATAGAAGCCTACGAGCAGTACATATCACACCCAAACCGTGGCATAGCCTCACAAATCACACCTCGATTGTGGCAAACAAGTTACCCCATATTATGATACTCACAACACATACATTCAACGCCTCATTCCTTCATCGATCTTCTGAATACCATCTCCACACCATTACCTAACAATCTCCCACTTGGAGATCGGTAAAAGTGAAGACACCCCATAAAATATAAAACACCATCACCATTACATCATCTTTTCAATTCCTAATGCACCACCTCCTTCGACAATTACCGGAGGCCAACCAAGGTTCTGCACAACCTTAGTTTGTCAGTACTCACACTCTTGGTAAGCATATCCACTGGATTCTTAGAACCCAACACTTTCTCCAAACAGAGCACCTTCTCTTCCACCAAATTACGAATGTAGTGAAAGCGACGTCGAATGTGTTTGGTCCTACAATGATACATAGGATTCTTAGCCAAATGCACCGCACTTTGGCTATCACTGTAAAGCACAACTCGTTCTTGATGTATCCCCATCTCATCAAAGAAACCAATAAGCCATTCCATATCCTTTCCCGCCTCCGACATAGCCACATACTCGGACTCTGTAGTAGACAAAGAGATACACTTCTGTAACTTGGACATCCAACTAACTGCAGTACCACCAACAGTAGAGATATACCCCGAAGTGCTTTTGCTTGTATCGATATCTCCACTAAGATCAGCATCAACGAACCCCTTAAGCTTCACTCCCTTCTTCCAGAAGCAAAGCCCCATACTCGAAATACCCTTCAAGTATCTAAGTAACCACTTCACAGCTTCCCAATGTTTCAATCCAGGATTAGAAACGAACCTACTCACAACTCCCACTGCAAAAGCAATGTCGGGCCTCGTGCAAACCATAGCATACATCAAACTACCAATTGCAGAAGCATAACGAACAGTGGCCATCTGCTCCCTTTCTTCATCTGTTGTAGGTGAATCCTCCTTTGTCAATTTGAGATCGCTTGGAAGCGGAGAATTCCTAGGCTTAGCATCTTGCATATTAAACCTATTAAGCACCTTGAGAATATACGCTTCCGGAGATAACTTCAACAATCCTGTGGAACTATCTTTGAAAATCCTCATGCCTAATATCTGTGTAGCCGCACCTAAATCCTTCATCTCAAATTTCTTCGACAGTTTCTCCTTTACTCCATTAACGACCTCCATACTTGTACCAGCAATCAGCATATCATCAACATACAGAAGTAAGTAAACATAATCATTTTCATACCTCTGAAAATAGCAATAATGATCGCTATCAGCTCTAACGAACCCACTGCGAGTCTGCTACTCATGAAGTTGTCAAACTTAATGTACCACTGTCTTGGAGCTTGCTTCAAACCATAAAGGCTTCTTTTCAGCTTGCACACCAAGTTCTCCTTCCCGGAAACTTTAAACCCACCCGGTTGCTTCATGTAGATCTCCTCCTCCAGATCACCATGTAGAAACGCGGTCTTTACATCCATCTGTTCTAGGAACAGATTCTCTGAAGCAACAATATCCAACAAAACGCGAATAGTAGTAAGTTTTACAACTGGAGCAAAGATCTCGTTATAGTCAATACCCTCCTATTGTAGAAACCCCTTCACCACCAATCTCGCCTTGTACCTACATCAGGCTCCTTCAATCTGAAGACCCATTTGTTGCTAAGTGCTCCTTTTCCTGCAGGTAACTCAGACAACACCTATGTCTTGTTCTTTTCCAGAGACTGCATCTCATCTTTCATGGCTAACTCCCACTTAGATGAATCAGTCGAATTCACAGCTTCTTTATAAGATTCTGGTTCACCTACATCAGTTAGTAACAAATAATACATAGAAGGTGAATATCGAATAGGTGCTTTGATCACCCGTGCAGACTTCTTCAGGTCAACCTGTGAGACTATTCTCCTTGTACTAGAATGGGAGCCTGTAACTGGTGTGCTAGGAACAATAGCTCTATCTGAATCACTAATCTCTGGGACATCCGACTCTCCCGAATCAGATCCTCTAGGAGTGTGAACCTCATCATCACGTTGTTCAACCCGTTCTGGAATATGAACATCTTCATCAGAAATGTCCTCCAACTCCACAAACTCCTCCTTCTCAACTCCCGCTAGTTCAGTATCATCAAACTTAACACCATACACATCCTTGTACAACTTAGTCTCATCAAAAGTCACATCACAATGCCTCAAAATCTTTCTACCTTTGGGTTCCCAAAATCGATACATATACTTCTCAGAACCATACCCAATAAAGAAACATTTAACAGCTTTTGGGTCTAACTTGTCACGATTCTCGGTTTGAACATAAGCAACACAACCAAAAAGCTTCAAGTAAGAAAGGTTTACCGCCTTCCCGCTCCTCACTTCTTTAGGTATCTTGAATTCCAAAGGAACTGAAGGTCCTCTGTTAATCAAGAAAGCTGATGTACTGACTGAATCTGCCCAGAATATCTTAGGTAGCCCTGCATGCATCCTCATACTTCTGGCTCTCTCCAGTAGTGTCCTGTTCATCCGCTCCGCAACCCCATTTTGTCGAGGTTTTCCTGGAATAGTCCTCTTCAAAATGATGTTGCTCTCCTCACAGAGTTTCTTGTACCCTGCTAACTCATACTCACCTCCATTATCAGACTTAATGCACTTTATCTTCTTACCAGTCTGATTCTCGACTTCAGCTTTCCACTTCTTGAAAGTTTCATGAAGCTCATATTTTCGCTTCATGAAGTAGACCCACACTTTCCTGCTGTAGTCATCAATGAAAGTAACAAAATAATGTGAGCCTCCAAGGGATTTTACTGGGGAAGGACCCCATAAATCAGTGTGCACCAACTCTAGCTTCTCAGTTCTCAACTGTTTCTTGGCTTTTGTGAAAGTAACCTTTTTCTGCTTGCCATAGACACTACTCTCACAAAATTCCATGTCAACTGATTTCAATCCTGACAACTTGCCACTCGAAGCTAAAATCTTCATCCCTTTCTCACTCATGTGACCAAGTCTAGTATGCCATAACTTGGTCTCATTTGTTGTGGTCGCAGCCAACATGTCCGTACATCCTGCAGTAGTGTACAATGTGCCAACCTTGGTTCCTCTAGCCAAGGTCATGTAACCCTTAGAGATTTTCCATCTCCCCTCACCGAACATAGTCTTGTAGCAACTTGAGTCCAACTGACCTAATCATCACATATCCCTTCCCCTCAATTTCCAAGGCTTTATCATTAGCTAGATAAACCTTACCCAACTTCTTTGACTTGAAGTTATGGAACAGCTCCTTACAAGGTGAAGAATGAAAAGATGCACCCGAATCAAGTATCCACGACTCCATGGGACTATCGACGCTCAGCACCAAAGCGTCCCCAATCTCATCAATTGCAGAAAAAATTGATGAATCAGAATCACTGTCTTGCTTTTCTTTGTGGTCGGGCTTGCCACCCTTTTTCTTAGGTTGTGGACACTCCCTCTTTGGATGATCCTTCCCCCCACAATTCCAGCAAACAATACTAGCTCTGCCTTTAGACTTACTCCACCCCCTTGACTTCGATCTGTTTTGAGATGAACCCCCTTTTCCCTTTGTTTTCCTTCTTCCTCTACTACTTTCAGCACTATAAGCCCCAGATGATTCCCCACTCTCCTTTCGACGGATTCTCTCCCCTAAAATTAAGTCACGGACATCATCAAGTTTTAGTTTTTCTTTTCCAGAAGAATTACTAATAGCAGTTACAACAGTTTCCCAAGCAATAGGCAAAGATGATAACAAAATAAGGGCTTTAACTTCATCCTCAGAAGAGATTCCCACAGATGTCAATTGGCTAATTATTGAATTAAATTCATTAATATGTTCAGCAACAGAACTACCATCAATCATCTCTAAATCAAAAAGACGGCGTATTAGAAATACCTTATTCATAGCCGTAGGCTTCTCATACATGTCTGACAGTGCTTTGATTAGACCCGTCGTAGTTTTGATATCCTTGACATTAAAGGCAACAGTCCGTGCCAATGTCAAACGAACAACTCCAAGTGCCTCACGATCGAGAACCTTCCACTTTTCCTCTTCCATGCCTGCAGGCTTCTTCTCATCGAGTGGTTGATAAAGATTCTTTTGGTACAAGTAGTCCTCCACTTGCATCTTCCAAAAGGCAAAATCTTTTCCATCAAATTTCTCGATCTTAATCTTCGCGTCCTCCATTGTTAATTGTTCTAGATCTAGACAATACTCAAACCTTGCTCTTGATACCAATTGTAAATCCTAACGTATGCCTATCAATCTAGAATCAATATCAAACAATAATAGAACAACGAAATTGAAGAAAGCAACAAATAGACACAAAAGGAGTGGAAACCCGAGAACCGGGAGAAAAACCACGAACTATGCACTAGGAATCAAAGATGAATATTCAATGGTGATTACAAGCTCTCAAGATTTCTCTAAAGCGTTCTCTCTCTCTAATCTTAGAGTAATACGGCTAAAATAACCTACAAGAAGTATTTATATGTTAGGGATAATAATTAGAAGTCCTAAACGAAGAAGGAAACCGAAGAAGAGTTGGAAAAACACACGCTCAATGGCGTGATTTCCATCTCGGCAGTTTACATCACAACATGGCTGTGATGTAGCTCTTCACGCCACACCTTAGTTGTGATCTATTGCTGGGCAGCAGCTATAGAAGCCTATGAGCAGTACATATCACACCCAAACCGTGGCATAGCCTCACAAATCACACCTCGGCTGTGGCAAACAAGTTACCCCATATTATGATACTCACAACACATACATTCAACGCCTCATTCCTTCATCGATCTTCCGAATACCATCTCCACACCATTACCTAACATCTTGTTAGTTGTTAAAAGATCCCACCCCTTACCAATGTCTTGCCAAATATGTGATCCTTTAGTGAATTTATTGACGTAATCATTGTGCACATATTTTTTAGAAAACACACACTTTGGCAATGTTGTGAGGAAAATGGAAACTTTTTGTATGATGATAGCTTATATAGGAATTTTGATATTTTTAACCTATGCCTTATGGTATAGGTTAGAAAAATCCAACAAAATATTACCTCATCTATTAACAAGCTTGACAACTGCAAAGATTGAGTGATCCTGCCATTACAATTGCAGTGGCTCAAGTGGACTAGATTTAAGCAACCTTATGTCGACTTGTAATCCAAACCAATGGCTTTATCGTCTAGTGGCTTTCGTTCTCCATTTGCTATTTCAATATGGACTATCATATGTCACTTTTGTAAAAAATGAAACAAAAAAAACAAAAATGTCATTGTCTTCTCTATCTATATCAGCGTGTTTTTTTTGACTTGGTATGCATGACTTCATACACAAAATATGATTGGCTATCAGATGGTTTATTTATAATGGCTAAATAGTTACTCCTATTACTTATTGTCTGTCCATTCTCCTTTTTGTTACTTTTAAGTTGTATGAAGTGAAAAAAGTATACAGAGATTGTGACAACATGTCAGCTAAAGAGGAAATGTAACAAGTTTTTAGAGAAGCTAATATATACGAAAAGTAGGGATATTTTTAGGGAGGAAAAAATATAAGTTGATTAAGTATGAGAAGTAGAAATTCCCATATTGTTAATAAACATGTAAAGTCTTTAAAGATCTCAAGGAAGGAAACTGATTGCCTTAGAGCAATCAATTAACATGCTAACCAAGGGGATGCGACTTCCAGACGAATACTCACGTCTTAATATATGACATTTTAGGGCCCGTTCGTTATCGTTTTTTATTTTCAGTTTTCAATTTTTTTGAAAACTAAAAACCAAAAACAGGAAACTACAAAAAGCGGTTTTCACTTTTTAGTTGCCAGTTTTCAAAATCATCATGTTCCCAATAAATTTGACTAATTTTTTATTCATTATAGGTTATATATCATATGACTTTCAAAATCAAAAAACCAAAAAACATAAAACCACAGTAATACCGAACGGACCCTTAGCTTTCAAGAATTTATTTGAGTTTTGTTCTTTTCATTTTGCTAATATATTGTCCATTTCATTGCGCAAGCCTCGCTCTCTTTGAATGAGGTACGGGTTTGGATGGAGGATCATCCAAACAAGATTTCTTCCCTTCTCGCGTTTGACAAGGCTTTCATTGTTTAATATATCGATCATGTTGCTATTAAAAAATAAAACGCAAGGAAAAAAGATAAGGAGATTGTTATCCCCAAACACTCTCACTTAACAAGATTCGAATTTAAAACCTCCCACATTAGTCTTGACTTAGGCTATGTTCTTTTGGACTTGTTTTCAGTTTAGTTCAGTTCAGCTAATTTCAGTTCAGTTCAATTCAGTTACTGTTTGTAGTTTAGTTTCTCTCGGTCCAAAAGAAGGGGGCCTTAGCACCAAAAAAAAAGTCATAATACTGTATTAGTCTTGACTGAATCAACTCATATCCCCAAGATTCAACTCGACGTTGGTTCTTCTTCTCCTCTGTATTATCCAATCTTGTTGAATTTTCTAGCTCCTGTTTATTCATACTTTACTTCGTTAAACAGTAGTAATTGATAATCATGCCATCATTATCAATTTCAATGAAATTAATCCGAGCTCTAGATCTCTTCCGAAATAAGATGAAGTTGAGAAATGATCGAGCTGATGACAAAGTTTTGTTGCAAACTATTACACCAACTCTTCCAGACCACATTTTAATGGAGGAAATTTTGCCACGACTCCCGGTAAAATATCTAATCACCTTCAAATTAGTTTCAAAACAATGTAATCATGCTATCTCTAGTTATACTTTTGCAAAATCGCACCTGAAATTTGCTTATTCACTTGATCAGTTTTTTCTGATAAATCCTCGATCAAATTTGTTTTGTGATTGGGATCACTTCTTCTACTTGTTACGCTACAATGAATGTAGTAGTGTAAATGAGTTGGTTGGTATCGATGTCGGTGTTAGTTTTATGTTTCCAACGTTAGTAGGTTGTTGTAATGGTCTTGTGTGTTTCACTTATCAAAAAGGGAGAGCTAGTTATTTCTGTCTTTGGAACCCTGCTACTCGTGAATGCCGCGACATCAGTAATCCTGGTAGTGTAATGTTTGCGTTGGCATACGGGTTTGGTTATGTATCGTCTATTGATGACTACAAGATTTTTTCGTCGTTTGGGAGTAAGACGGATCAATGTCCTGTATTTTTCGTGTTTTCGTGGCGGGAGGGGAGGTGGAGATCGATCAATAATGGTTTAGATGAGGATGTTGGCAAGCATTTGTTGTTGAACTCAGTGTGGATTGATGATACCTTGTTTTGGCCTCCTAATCCTAGCAGCGAAAGTATTGTTGGTTTTAACTTTGTGAGTGAGAGATTAGAAGTGTATCCAATGATGATTTGGTCGAGCTGTGTATACTTGGGGATGGATTTGTATCGGTTCGACAGATGCTTAGCATTATTCGGGCACAAGGATGACGAAGCTTCTGATTTTTGGGTGTTGAAGAAACATGATGACTGGAGTTCTTGGGAGAAATTGTTCACTGTCAATTTGAGGCATGTTTCTCTTATTAATTTTTCTGAAACAGGGAAGTGTTTGGTTCGGCATTTTGATCAGCTTAAATTAGTTGATGTATGTAAGGAGGCTTTGGAACGCGTTCGAGGGGACTTCAATTTTAGTCCAATGGTGAAAACAGGGAACTACATTGAGAGTCTCATATCACCATATGGAACAACAATGTCTGATGACGAGGAATTGAGTTAAGAGGTATGATTATATCTCCTTTGTTGTTGTTCAGTTAATGAGATTGTAAAGCTGTTTTTAGTTTATCAGAAGCATCTATTTCAGTACAAGTTGATAGAGGTTGTTGCTAATTTCCCAAAGCATCTACTGGAGGTTGTAGCTATGTTGCACGGAAATGAAAAGCAAAACAAGAAAACTGAGAAATGCAAGTTCGGTCCACTTACAAGCCCAAAGGAAGTTTCATACTAAAACCATTTGGCCAATAATAGTAGGAATAGTTCCTTTTTTTTTTTTTGACAACGGGGAAAGTTTGCATTAATTAAAAAGGAAATACAGCCGATTGCGAATACAAACCTACAAACACAAAGAAACTAAACTGAACGATACGCGCTCTTACATAACTATTACAAAAGCAGAAAAAACTAAAAGAAGGATTATACTGCTTCATCTGGAGGGCTGAGTGGATAGGTAACTGTAGATACACTCTTCTACTGGTAGATGGCGAGCGCCAAAACCCTGACGCACTGAGTTGGAGGAGAGAGTTGATTTCACAAACGGGGCAACAACGCAACCGCGAGAATAAGAACTCGCTACAGGACCAATCCCATTGACCTCTTGTCACATGGGATTCTACGTCCAGATATCCTGAAAGAGTCACATTCCTTGGTGACTCGATACCCTTTTGGAAGGGTAAGTCAGGCTTCTCCAATGTTGAGAAGCTCAAATGAGTTGACGAGCTATAAACCCAATTAACTAATTGGGGAGCCGCCTTCAGATTTTTGGGCTTCCCCTCCCCTCCCCCCCTCTCTTGGTTCGAGTAACGTTAGTTTAAGTTTGGGCTTCCCTTTCCCCCTCCCCGGTTCGTGTTGAATTTTCCATCCCCTTCACTAGTGGTTATCCGTCTCTCCCCTTCCCTTAGTGCGTTGTTGGAAGTAAGTTAAGTTGTTTCGTTTGTGAGTGCGATAGTATGGGTTTTTTGTTTGTTCAAATCAGCTGCTTGATGCTTTTGTTAATTGCTGGAGGTAGTTTTGGTCTTGATATTAGATTTGGTTTAAGTGATTGGTTAGGGTTTGCGTGGCAAAAGATTTCATGGATGGGGTTTGTGTTGTCCGATTTAGACAATCGGACGGTTCTTCGAGATCTAACAATGGTTAGATTTCACTCTCGCTTGGTAATGATTGTATCAATCATTGCCTTGACAAAAAAAAAAAAAAAAAAAAAAAAGGAATAGTTCCTTTAACTTATGGTAATTTCTCTCCTTTTTCTCTAATGTGGGACAACTCACATGTGCATATAGCATGGGGTTCAAGAAAGTAACAAGTGGTATGACCGTTTCGATAAGTTCCTTATGAAGCTAAGTCATTGTCAACATTTGTTATTTTGTGTTAATATATAATGAAAGTTGGAGGTGGAAATAGATGCTTTGGCCATTAAACTCATGTTGGAAAACGCTGAAAGTCATTTTATTCATGAATTTGCTGCCATTATCAAGGTCCAAGGATGTTTGCGCTCTCATTAGAGGAAGCTGAGTAGTGGATCTTCTTCACATTAACAGGGAAGCTATTGCGACTTGCCCATAACCTGGCGAGCTTTGCTGAGTCTATGAAGGAGGACAAAGAGCTTCACATTGTTGTCTCTAAGTGTGCTAGGGAAGCCTGTGAAAAGGATAGAAAGGATGGGAGTTTGGCTTAGGGCCATGTTTTGTTATTTGTGGACTTATGTAGTTATGTTAATTGCTTTACGTTTATTTGGCTTCATTGGGCTTCGGTTTACACTAAGCTTTTACTTTGTAATTTGGATGCTTTATCACTTATCAGCCCTTTTAGTTTAATGAATTAGTCCCTTTTTTCTTTAAAAAAGTGTTAATATATATTGAAGAGATAGCTTAGTGACTTTGTACTTTTCTGAGTTAAGGGTACAAAAATGACCCAAATTATTACTTTTTTCACCATTCAGGACCTATAACTATTTTATGCACCCTTTGGGACCTGTTGACAACATTCCGGCAAGTTAACTCAACTGAGGTTAACTACACCAAAAAAAAAAAACTTAACTACACCATTACAACTTCAATCTCCATTCTCATCTTCTCCAAAGCTTCAAAAATTAGTCCCCTGCAAATAGTATCTCATCACCTTTGCTGCACTACTCAAAAAAATAAATGATAATTGAAACGCCAAATGAACAAGACTAATTAATAAGTCACATTATCCAATGCAAACGATGTCATTGCAATGCCCACAAAAACCACAACTAACAGTACAGAAGAATTTGGTGATTGAACCAAAATTTCTCTTTCAAGCAATTAAGCGAACACCTTGTGTGCAACCTCTTAGAAGCTTAATTCACGAAAAAGCATTGCTTATGAGATCATTTCAAGGGGAAGCTTTATAAGAAATATTAGCAAGATTGAGATTGAATTTACACCTAGAACCATTGAATGGATTTTGATAGAAATTATGAAAGAACCCTATAATTTTTCGAAAAACACAAGAATTGAATGGGTAAAAAAATGACAAATTTGAGCAAATTTGAGTCAAATATTACAAAAGAAAAAAATGGATTTGTGATTGAAAAAGATTTTTTTTTTGTTTGGAGGTTAAAAAAGGTGATTGAAGGAATGGTGAAATTCGAATTTAGTGCTCCATTCTTGAAGATCTAAAGAATTTGAACAACAATACAAAACAATACGACCCAAAAAAAAATTCAAACAAAAATCAGAACAATTCGAAAGAAAACCCAAAAACCCAACAGAAAATAAGAACAACCCCAACAAAAAAATCACAACAAAATTCATACCACCAAAATCAAACATACCCATAAAAATTCGAACAATACAACAAACCCAAAAAAATCCACAAGAAAAAGAGAGTTCAAGAGTGAGAAAGAAAGACCATACGAAGAAGACCAACATATCTTGTGCTAAAAACCCAAAAAACGAATATTTGGGTTTGAAACTTTTAGATTCAAACCGAAAAATTCGACTTTTGGGTTTGAACATCTTCTTCTTCCAACTTGAATGATTTCGGATGTTTTTCCCCAAAAAAGCGAATCGTAAAAAAATTTGGTAGAAATTGGTGAAGAAATGAGTTAGATCCGAGAAGAAAGAGTAACGGAGGAGAGAGAAAAAAATTGGGTTAGGGTTCTTGAGTTCTTCAGTAGCATATGCAGGTGAGAGATGAGAGAAAGAGGGAGAGAGGAGAGAGAAAATATATTTGAGGTTCAGAGTATGGAGAGAGAAGAAAGGAGAATAGGCCCTATGCTTAACCATAGTTACAAATTATCACTGGAAAATGGCATTGGGTAGTAAAAAGTGCAAAAAAAAGTTACAAGTCCTGAACGGTAAAAAAATTAATAGTTTGGGTCCTTAATGTACCCTTAACTCTACTTTTCTCCTTTTAATTATTTGGAAAAATGGATCAGAATACCCCCAACTTTGGCCCATCCACTTTTAATACCCCCAACTATGGGTTATTCCGGTATAATCCCAACTATTGGGTAGATCCGCCATAAACACACCGAGGTGACTTGTAACCTATTAGCTAGGTAATTTTTTTTATTTCTATTTCCTTTCTCTTTTTAATTTCTACTCCCACCACAAATCCCACCCACCACCATTTCAGCCACCTTCTCCCCCTCCATCCCAGCCCCTCCCCCTCCTCTCCACCGCCGCCCTCCTCCCCCGGCCCCCCTCCCCCCCTCGATTTTCCACGGCAACCCGTCTCCCCCTCGATTTCCGCGGCTTCCCTATCCCTTCCCGTAATTCTCTCTCCTCCGTTCGCGTGTCTGCCACTGGTGCTACTGCTCGTGTCTCCCCCTCGTTGGGTTGTTGTTGCTTTGTGGTGCTGCCACCTCTGGTGGTGGTCGTGTGTTGGTGGTTTGCCAAGATATTTTCCCCTTTTTCTTGTGTTTGTTGTTGCTGCTGCTGGTATTGTTGTTGTTGTTTTTGATGCGTCGTTGTTGTTGTTCTTTCTTCGTCTGTCGTGCACCGCTATGTTGATGTTCTGCCTTCGTGGTGGTGTTGTGTTTCTGCCACCTTGGCTGGGTTGTTTTGCCCCTATTCTTGTTGTTGATGCTGTTATGTTGTTGTTATTGTTAGAGTTATGGGGTGAGGGAGGTGGCAGTGGGTGTTAGGGGGGTGAGGGAGGTGGCGGTGGGTGTTAGTGGGGGTGAGGGAGGGAGGTGGCATTGGGTGGCAGTGGGGGTGGCAATGGGGGTGAGGGGGGTGGCAGTGGGTGGCAGACTAGCAGTGGGGGTGAGGGAGGTGGCAGTGGGTGGTAGTGGGGTGAGGGAGGTGGGTGGTAGTGAAGATGAGGGAAGGGTGGGATTAAAAAATGCAAAAATAAAATAATAATTGATATTTAGCCAATGAAAAAATGACATGTAGCCTATTTACCGGTTAAATAGGTTTCCTTCAGGTCACGGTGCATTTGTGGCGGATCTACCCAATAGTTGAGATTATATAGGAATAACCCATAGTTGGGGGTATTAAAAGCGGACGAGCCAAAGTTGGGGGTATTCTGATCCATTTTTCCTAATTATTTTAACAATAATAGTATTCTTCTTTAGATGTCCGGTGCTCTTTTTTCTACGGACTCATAAACTTAACATAGTTCACTAATGACCTTTAATCTCATGATTTGGATGTCATTCTGCCAATTGCCGTGAAAGGATCTTATAGCTCCCCAAAGCGTGAGGATCAATGTTGGGTGTTGTAGGCGTGTTTTTATTGCCTACGCGGGATGAGAGCGTATTTGACTACCTCATTGTAAATGTTTTATTGAAAACGTTTTTGAAGTCGCCAACAAGTCTTTAAAGGAAGACTTATAAACCTAATTGGATATTGGAAAATCGTAGGGACAACTTAGGGACTTATCCAATGTAGATTTCCCTGTCATGACTCCATTAATGTTCAATCAACCATAGATTGAGTTCGGGGGTGAAGGTAGGAACCCAGTCAGGAACCACGTTCCCCCATTGCTGGCATCTACTAAATATCGATCCATATCTATATTTATGCAAATAAATAACCACATAGTATTTTAATGCAATGTAAAATTAATCTATGTCAGTTCATTAAACAAACAAAAGAATAATTTTTGGTCACATGTTATTATGCAATCAAATTACATGGAACCTAACAGGTTATCCAAATTATCTGAATTTAATGTTTGAACAATTCTTTAGCTCTTTGATTAACAGTAATAATAATGTGAGGTGATGAAAGCATTAAATCACACAACATCCATATGAATAATATCAATGTAATGTAAAAGAAAATAAAAAAAGGGAGATTTAGAGAAGAATGTACAGTATAGCTCTAATTCCCTGTAAGATCTACATTGTGACAAGTAAATTGTTAGTTAAAAAAAGGAATTAAATTGGAAATGAGCCTCGGGAATTATACCTTGTCGCGTGGGTCTTATGCAATGATCTTCAAGATGAGCAATCTTGAAGCTTGAAATAAGAAATTCGAATGTATCAGTGTGTTTGAATGCATTAGAATATGAGTTTGAGTGTAATAGAGTATGTGGTGAAGTTGTAGGAAAACATTGTGAAAGATTGTTCGAAGAAACGAGGTATTCATAGGCAAAGGAAACCAAAAACGTATCGAAAATATGAAATATGCTCCTGGCGCACCGCTTTGCGCTTGACGCACAACTGTGTGCCACATGGTCGGTTTTTTATTGTTTTAAGATTCTTTTTTATCCTTTGATAAAATATATCCTTTGAAATCTGAAATCCAGCTATCTTCACTACAAGAAAATAGCTCATTAGCTAGGGGTGTGCAAAAAAATCCGATCTGAATGATCCGATCCGACTACCCGGTGATCCGATCCAAAATTTCGGATATCCGATCCGATTTTAGATTTTCGGATATTTCGGATCGGATATCCGGAAAAAAAATCGGATTTTCGGATCAGATACGGATCGGATTTTTTTGAATTTCGGATATCCGAAAACCCGGTTTTTTTATTTTTTTATTTAATAAAATGTGAAAATGGGCTTTAGACCTTTAAGTTTAGGAAATCCTAAATCTCACTCCTCCTTACTGCTCTTCTGTTTACTTTTCAGTTCTCACACTCTGCTTTGTTCTTCTCGTTCTTCACTTCACTGCTCTTCTCTCTCTTCACTTTACTTCACTGAACACTCCACACTTCACTGCTCTATTCTCTTTGCGCTGTCAACTTAATAAGCCTTTCTAGTTTGAAGTAGTAATGGTTGCCTGATTGCTGGGTATAGCTACCAGCCTAGTGCCTACCATATCAATTTAAAATCATGTTGGTGATTGACTGATTGGTGCTTAAATGCTATAATTTTTTTTTTTTTTTTTTTTTTTTTTTTTTTTGTTTTGTTTTTCTCTGTTTTCAAGGGGAGCTATCCTATTAGTTTTGGAATGGATTTAAGTGCAAGTGTGCGACAGTCATTTGGGCACTTACGCGGTAGGTCAGGCAACTTTAATGGTTTTCGGATATTCGGATCGGATATCGGATCCGATCCGATCCGAAAATCCGGGTATCCGAATTTTTTCGGATCGGATTCGGATCGACTTTTTGGCGATCCGAAATTTCGGATATCCGGATTTTCGGATCGGATCGGATCCGATATCCGATAATGCACACCCCTATCATTAGCGACCAAAAATGACGACCATACGTAATTCTGGTCGTAAAAGAACACAACTAACGTCAAGATTTGAAACTGGTCATTAGTAAATATTAAAAACTTGTCGCAAAAATTATGAAATTTTCTAAATATCCTTTAAAATTAATTATCGGGAATAATTAATATTAAAATATCAAACATATAATTAATTATTAGGATTAATTAATTGGGCCTTTAAAATTGGGCTTGGATTTAATAAATAGGCTTTATATTTTCGAAATGCTTTTGGGCTTAGCTTGTTTGATTTCTCTTTCTTTGAACCAAGCCAATTAGGACGACGGTTTGTTTCATTCGGTACACAATGGGGAGACACGATTTTGTATCTATAGGTATATGGTGTGAAGATAGTGCACATGACATGGTTTAAAGGGCCATATAATCTTAAAGATAGAAAATTATGGTAAGAACTACATATTGATAATACTTTAAAACTTTGCCAAGGGTAAGAATTTTTTTATTAACACCCTAAATAGAACTCACAAGAGTCACATCATACAATGAAGACCGAAACAACCAACCAACTACCAAATTATAGCAAGCAAAAATGACCTAAGGCATCACTTAGGTCCAAAAACTAGTTAGGTTGAAGAAGATGTCTCAATATATGTTTTCAAGTTAGCGAAGTTTGGTGATATATATACTACTCCAATTAGTTCAAATAGAAAATAAAAATTTTGAGAATCAAAATTGAAAATTGGCGAACATCAAAGACAACATATCAAAATGAAATTGCTTTAAAACCAAAGAAAAGGTAGTACTTTAAAAACATAAAAAGTTTAATTGATTAGAAAATTCAGAATTGATCCCATAAAAAAATAGAATTGAAACAAAGAAGTTGAGAAAATTTTGGAAGAATCAAAATGTAATATTTTAGTTTTAATAAATCTTATATAGGAACTTGGTGTCCATCTTTTTTTACCAATATACCTGTAACTAGAAAAGAAAACTACAATACATATCACTTTATTAGCTTAGGAATAAAAATAAAAATAAAAAAGGAAAAGAAAAACTGATCTAGAAAACTGCAAACAGTTACCCATTATCCTTCGACTTCGCACGCATGCATCTCTATTATATAAGGCAATAGGGGGGACACGAAAAAATAGAAAAAGGAAAAAAATATATAAAAGGGATGTAATTGGCTAGAACAGCACGAACTATGTCTCAAGTGCACTAAGCAGCACAACCTTTGACGGGTGCAGTGCGTAGCATGAACTTTAACACGAGGTGCAACTAATAGCATAAATGTGACCGGAGTACGGAGATTCCACCGGTGTTATGGAATCTTTATTATTTTATTATTTCTTGTATTTTTCCTCCCCCCCCCCAATACTCTTTCTTTTTTCCTTTTTTTCTCTCTTCTTCTTCTTCTCTCTCAACTTCCTCTCTATTCCTCCTCCCTCACCCACCTGAAAACCTCCCCTCCCCCACCCCTACCCACCAGAACTACCACTTTCCCCTTGCCCACCCCTACACGAATCCCCTTCCCTTCCCAGCCCCAAAGACCACCCCCACTAGATAAACCCAACTCAAATTTCAAGTGGTCGAGAGGTGAGATTCTGATATGGGTATTGTGGTGATGTTGATGGTGAGGAAGTGTTGGTGGAAATGGGTGAAAGGGTGGGATTTTTCTGGTAGGGAGGTGGGTTTTTCTAGTGGGCAAGGGTTGGGGAGGAGGGAGAAAGAGAATTTTTTACAGAGGGTTTGTTGGGTGGGGGTGGTTTCGACCTTTCGGGGGCTGGGGAAGGAGATGGGGTTGGTGTCGAGGGTGGGAAAGGAGATGGGGTTGGTGTCAGGGGTGGGGAAGGAAAGTGGTAGTTTTCGGTGGGTAGGGTGGGGGAAGGGAGGTTTTCCGGTGGGTGGGGGAGGAGGAATACAAAGGATTGGGAGAGAAGAAGAAGATAGAGGGAAAAGAAAAAGGAAAAAAAAGAAGAGAAAGGGAAAAAAAGTATTTAATAAAATAATGAAGATTCTATTAATTCCGGTGAAATCTTCATGCTCCGGTCACATTTATGCTATTGGTTGCACCTCGTATTAAAGTTCGTGTTATGCACTGCACTCGTCAAAAGTTGTGCTGCTCAGTTCACTTGACACATAGTTCGTGCTGTTCTAGCCAATTAACCCTTTAAAAAAAAAAACACAACAAAAACAAATTAGTGAAAATTTACAACACAGTTACTTGCTTATCTCCCTCTCAACTAATTGAAAAATTTTTAAAATCCCTGATTTAGCGGGATAAATTGATTAAAAATTTTGAATTCCTAATTTATTAGATGTAATCAACATTTTTTTTTAATATTCAACCTATTTTCGCACGCATGAGAATTGAGATGCATATAAGACTAGTATGATGAATAGACCCTCCAGCCAAAAAAAAAAAAAAATAGACCCTGTATATATTAACACTTCCCGCCTTTGCCATCCAATTGATCAGAGAAATGTTTTAGTGGTAAAAACTAAAAAGGCGAAAAAGTAGTTGTTAGTTTCAGGGGTTTCCTGTTCAATTTTCTTCAACTTCTCAGGTAAACCCTAATTTTATTACTGCATTTTCCTTTCAATTATCACTTCCATATTAAATTCTTGTTTTATTTACAATTTTCATGGCATGTAATTTGATTGTTCATGCGCAGTAATTAATTGCTTACACTATTATATTGTAACACAATCTGAAACCCTTAAAATCTGTGTTAGATGAAAATGGAGAAGAAGGTTCATTTACAAACAGATTAAGATAGAATCTCCGATTTGCCAGAATCTCTTAGACATCATATACTTTCATATTTGCCTGCTAGAGACGCCGTCCGAACAAGCATTTTGTCGAGCAGTTGGCGGACGGGGTGGGCCGGACGCCCTAGCTTGGATTTGAGTAGCTGGTATATTGGTAGCTCATTGAGGGAGGATACATTGTCTGGTTCTAATAAGGATGATGATGCCTCGAAAGCAAAGAGGGAGTTAGTTATTCAGAAGAGAGAGAGGTTTTACGACTTCCTTGATCGAGCTTTTAGGCTGATCACAAAGCTAGATGAGTTTAAGCTTTATGTACCTTGTTTTGGGTTAGAGTTGAGGGATCGCTTGGACCATTGGCTTGGTTGCTCTGTTGGATACCTTGTTGGACTTGGAAATTGGAGGGAATGGTCCTCGATATAGCGTGGCTAGGAGTGTACTCGATGCTAGTTCAATTACTAAACTGAGACTGCAAAAGTGCGAGCTGAATTTGTCCTCGTTGACGGATACCCAGTTGCCTCATTTGCGGGTGCTAGATCTTAGCAGTGTTTATTTAGATGAGATGGTGATGGGAATATTACTTGCAAGTTGTCCTAATCTTGAAGAGTTTACTTATGGAGGCTGCTATGGATTGACAAGACTCAAAATCTTTGGTCTTACAAAAATCGAGAGTGTACGTGTTAGCCTTAAGTATCAGGATGAATTGAGAGCAATTGAAATAGAGGCTCCAAGCTTGTTGGAGTTCAGTTATACGTATTACGGTAGTTTTTATGAGGAGTCTTGTGACATTGCGCTGGTGGGTTGTAGGATTATGAAAAAGTTGGAACTGGATCGATTTCAATTGGACAATTATGACTTTGCCCTATTACTGAAACACTTTCCTATCCTTGAAAAGTTAATATTACGCGTTTGTCATAATCTGCAGTTCGTTAAGATTACAAGTCAACACTTGGTTTATCTGAATCTTTGTACTTGTAGAAACTTGGAAAAGGTTGAAATCGATACTCCTAATCTACAATCTTTCAGCTTCTTCGGTGATGATGGGCAAGATCTCATATCACTTGTGTCAAAAGGTCCTACTCTAAAGTTGAAGAATGCATACATTTACCTAAGATCTGGCGCCTGAACTGATCAGTGGTATGTTAGGCTTATTAAGCTCCTTGCAAAGCTTAGTCACAGTGATCATTTCTACATTGATGTTCGTTCTAAAGAGGTAACTGAGCTTCTTATTCTAAATAATTCTTTTTTTATAATAAGAAATAAAGGTAAAAAAGAACTTCTTTGCTGTTTCCTATAGTTGTATTGTTTTTGACTATATTATATTGTGGTATCGATCATAGTGATGTGCTTGTATTTTTGTTGATGAAGGATATAATAATTCCAGAAGAAGTGTGGATGAAATATCACCCACCCATGCATGGTGTTAAGCATTTGACGATAGATGTTCCTGCAGAACATACTCCTGTTGAATTACTTGAATCTCTCTTTTGGTTTGCTCCCTGTCCAGAGTCTATATATATATACCACATTTTTGGCAGGCCTTCATTTCACAAAGTGTTCAAGGTACTTAAATCACAAGCCTGTAGTATGTGTGTAGAACAATGACGCTTTTTCACTTGCAAGTTGCTCTTGATACTTATATCTTACGTAAAGCATGTTCCTTTTAGATTCTTTTTCTTTGCTGTCTCTTTTTCTCTATTTCAAATAAAAACATTCAAGTTTCTCTTTTCTATCTCTGTGCAAGTTGCTCTTAATGAATTTCTAACTTCTATTAGTCTATATAAGCATAACTTGTGTTTAGGGAGAGGTCAAACAAGTTTTATGATTGCTGATGCTGTCCAATATTCAATTATTCGCCAAAACAGTAAAAATTTGTTTACTTACTGTGCACTTTAACATGATGCATATGTAGCTTTCTTCTTTTCATAGTACTTACCAATAGAGTTCTTCCTTTCCATCTTTTACAATTTGAATGGAAAGCCATCCAGAGGGGCCATTTTATCTATTGTAGCATAAGTTTCATTATCATATGATGATTGAGGTGGGAAATGGCAGAGGAAAATAAATTCACACTTATCTCCAGGTTCTTGTAAAACTACTGAATGTCAGAGTTTGAGCTCTAGGAGGGATAAGGGTGCAGAAAGTTGTGTGCTTCTTGTTGTTTGACGTTTTAACTCAAATAAATTGCCTGCAACTCGTTATGGATTCTTTTGTTAACAGAGTAATTGGGCCTTGGGATTTCATATAATTGCATAACTTTTACTGGATGCATATATTTCCAATTTTTCTCTTTCCTTTATGATGGTATGGTATGGTATTGGCACTTGCTCAATGTTTTTGGTGGTATTGAGATATTTGGAATCTCTAATATCTTCATGAAATTATGGTTGTTAATGATATGGACTTGGAACCACTGGTCTTTGAGTCGAATGGTAACATTGACAAAGTTTTATTTAACCATATCCATATCTTATATTTACTTCGAAGCACTGACTTGAGTTGAACGAGAAATTTAACAGATAATCATAACATCTTGTGTGAACTTTTTCATAATACAGTGTTATTTGCTCTGTTTATCAGGCCATTCATGTAACATAATTTCCCAAAGCCTAGATGGCCAAATCTCTCCCTAGAAAGGTCGTAGAAGGAAATACATTTTTTTGATAATTCCTACAGTTGTGTAAAATGGAGATTGGGAACATGCATGATGCATGCCCACTTAAATAGAGCAATCTACTTTTACTAACCCTTCTCTTCTTGGATGTATGGCTTCAGTTGTCTCTCTATGCAACTAATATTTATTTATGTTCATGTATATGAAATTTGATGTAGTATAGCTACAGCTCCTAGTGGTTGCCCCTGTCTCTTTTGTACGAGTTCTGGGTGGTGGGATTTGGGGTGAGAAAATGGTCATGTAAGGAACTCTCCGCAATGGTTTTTGTCTTCAACTTCTCAGCAAAATAAAGTAATGATTCTTAGTTTTGGTTTATTTAGCAAAAATAATTTCAAAATGGGTTTCACTTAGAGTCATCAACTGAATCAAGTCAACTAGGCGAGTCCTTGATATGAGTCTGTCAAAGTTGCCTTATTCTTTGGAACCAAGTACAGGCAGGGGGAACTGGGGAGTGGGAAGGAGGTTTGGGGGGTGGGGGTGGTAACAGGGGGTAGAGTGGCTGCGTATCAATTGTTGGCGTCACTGCCTCAACAAAGTAATGCTTGAGAGCAAAAAAAGAGGTGAAGATTATATGAGACTGGCAAAATTGAGGATGGGAGTACGGTTTGAGAATGAAACTGGAGATGAAGGTGACAGAACACTAGCGAATTTCTTCCATAACTCAAAGATTGATGGGAAACACGTATCTTTTGTGAAGAATACAAGGTCTAAAACTTGAAACTCAATGGACTGGCCTTATTCCGTTTGTCTTCTATCCGTGCTTGATAAGGGATGTTTGTATTTCTGTCCATGGAAAGTATTTTTTTCACCTCTGCAAGTTGTTACAAATTGGCATCTCCACCAGAAAGCATAGCTCTCAAGTCAACTGAATAGATTCAGAAGATCTCTCTTTTACAAGTGTGACAGTAATACAACTATCTTGAGATTCAGGCATCTCTACTTAGTAAGTGAACAGTTACTATATATGGGTATAGTAATTTGTGTTTTTTTAACAGGAGGTATAGTAATTTGTGATTAAACGCATTACAGTAAGTTTTGCTCAATGGTTTGTTGAGGATCCGAAGCGAGCAGCTCATACCAAGAGCAATCACCTTGAGGATTGAGTCATCAATAATTGGGCTATAATCTAAGTATATTTTGGTCTGCTGAAAAAAGGGACAGTACATGTTTTAGTAGTTATACTTGAGTTGTTCTTTTGGAACTAGTCTTCTAAGTGTTTTCTTGTTTGTCCATATCTATGTCCATTCCTAGGTCCTACTAGTTTTGATCAGAACTTGGTTGTGTTGCTTTGTCTATAACTTGATCAAGTTCAATAGTAAAAAGAAATTCAGTCCTTTTCGTGCTTTCCATTTTGCCTTAATTCTTGCAAATTTCTTTTTGTTGAATTCTTCTTACACGGTTACACCAGATGGAAGTGGGGTGGGGGTAAAATCCATGCCATAAATTGGCTTGGCTTTTCTATTTATACTTCTATTTGCTAAAATATATTCACATGTTAAAAGCAGCCAAATCTTCTGTCTGTGCAAGTGATCCTTCTAAAAAAACTCACAGGATTTTCTTTTCGCTAAATTATGAGTGAGCCAATACGCTTGTATTGAAGCTGGCCAAATTCATAACTAGCCACTAGCCAGCTCGTGAAATGCCCAACTCCAAATTATGAAACATTGAAAAAGACGCCCTAAAATATAATAGGGACAATGGACTAAAGTACAATAGCCAATAGGCTATGAAGTGATCCAAAAAATTAGCCATATTGTTTTGAGTTTCTTATATAAAAAAATAATCCAACCAATCAAAACAAATCCCCAAATTTTCTCTCTCTTCAAAGTCTCTTTCTTTCCGGTGCGACTATCGGAATCCGGCATACGGCATAATTTACAGGTGAATTCGAAGAAACGTGCCCCTTTGCCTGAATTATTCTCAATAGTTTTTGTGGCTTACTCGATTAAACTTTGAGGGTTGTTTGGTTTTATCTTAATATCAGGTAAGTGAGTTGAAGCTTGATTTTTTAACCATTTTCTCATTGGTTAAGTTTTGTGGTTTCATATTATTGGTTATGTTTTTAGTTATAATTTTGTTGTATTATGTCTGAGAACTCGTATTACTTCACTTAGCCAATTAGACATTGTAGATTTTGGGGCAATATATGAAATACTACATATTTTTGTTTCAAAAATTGTAAATTTTTATTTGTGATTGTCTATCTAATTGCGAATTATATGCAAAAAATGCAAAATTGTAGATTTTGAAGGTATAAGACTATAAGAGTTTAGAAAGGAGTGAAGTTGACCCCAATCTGTGCTCATTGATGCATTGAAATGGGTGATTACTGCGAAGAACTACTTGATTCTAGCCAAAAAAATAAAGAAATAAAAATAGTATTGCAGTGCAATTGATGAACACCTGAAGCGAATACACTCTCAGAATCCTAATTTTTGTTATGCAATTCAGAGTGAATTTGATCCTTCAACTGCCAATTTTTTCTGGATCGATGCTGCTTCACGGATTAACTATACCTATCTTGGTGACACGATCATTTTTTATTCATATGGTAGCAATGGCTATAAAGTATCCTTTGGAACATTTATGGGACTAAACTCCATCTCCTATGGAGAAACAATCTGCAAATGCTTACACCAGAAAAATATTCATCAAGTTTCGAGAGGATCGGAGCTTGTTGAGACCCTAGCTAATCCTGCAACAAAATTCGAGGATTCAGGAGGAGTCACTACTTTTCGTGTTGCCAAGTTTGGGGAAGACCATAAAGCTCATAGTGTATACCCTAATACCCATGTTGCCAAATTTTGAATTTTCAGGTATCATTTGTAGGCAAGCACATATTAGCAGTTTTTAAGGCAAAATATGTCTTTACTCTTCCTTCAGACTTTAGAGTACTTAATGGAAAGATGGAAAAGGAATGCGAAAAGTGGAGCTGCATTGGATGAACATTCTGTGGAGGAGACGACTAATTCATGAGAATCTCTAACTAGTTCATATAACAATCTAAGGCAGGAAGCCATTCGATTTGCGGAAGAAGGTGCAAAATCTGTTCATGTTTACAGTGTAGCTATCAGCTATGAATGCTCTGCGGGAAGCTTCAAAGAAGGTTGCTGCAACAAATAACCTACGTTTCGCATTATGTTTTGGAAACAAATAACTACGCATAACGCATATCTTGGGTTTTAGTTCTTTTATGTAGTACTCGTGGAAGCATCAATGTAGCTTATCCTGGTTTTTGCATTTGTGGCAAATTATGGAGCATTTTAAACTCAATTTCTTCTTTCCTGATCAATTTACCAAGCCCCAACGATTGGCCATGATGTTTATGATTAAACACACTTTATATATAAATTCATCACTGACTTGCTTTTTTATGATTTTTGAATGGTTATCTGACAATTAAGGTGTACTGGAAATTATGGGAGAAGAGTGTACTCAACTCACGGCTACAAGTAGCCTAACTTCATGCTTATATAAAAATATTAATGGTTACAGGTTTTTTTTAGAAGATCATAAAAAGGTAAATGTTGTGCTTATTTGTGAACAAAGGGAAGTATATACTTCCTCTGTTTTTTTAGTTGTACTACTACTATTTTTGACAAAGCTTTTGGAGTTCTCAAACCTGCTTATCCTCATTTCATCTGCTCCTTCAACCTTTCATATACTAATTAGATGGGTAAATGGGCCGAAATTTCTTCTCTCTTCTCTTTTCTAAATTTTGTATGATGGCAACTAAAAAAATAGAGGACATATACTATACAGTATGCATGTCTTAAAGCCACCTAATCTCATTGTATAGTTATTGTATAAGTCAATAATTTTTAATTTTGTTTGATTCAATAGGTTTGATCCAAAATATTAGCCTTATTAAAAATATAATACAATATCTAAAGTCAAATTACTCCCTTTGTTCTTCTTAATTACTTGGACTACTATAGTCAAACTTTAAAAACTTTGACCTTTAATATCTTACAAAGTATAATTTTTATATTCAAAAATTATTATTACCCGATTTGTCTACTATTATACTCTCGTAATTTTTTTTACCAATTTATACTAGTATATAATAAGAGAAAATTGCTAACCAATTGTGTTCTTGAAAACCATGAGAAGAATTACAAAACAAAAAATATAAACAGCGAGAGTAGTATACTTTTTTTTTGAGGGGACGAGAGTAGTATACTAGTATAACACATTATGTCCTTTATAGAACTAAATTTTAAAAGAAGACTACCGATTGGTGTCAGTAGATATTATTTTCGTTCGTTGATTAAATTTGATTTAACTGATTTCCATAATCCATTTATGACCGAATCTTTCCATATTTCTTTTTTTTTGAGGGAATAATCTTTCCATAATTTCTAACTCATCACAAACCTTCTTAGAACTCTGATATTACTTGGCCACCACATAAACTATACCCTAAATAAGGCATACGTCTTTCTTATCCTAAGTAATAACATATCAAATAAAAAAGTCTGGATTTTCCTATTAACCACAACAATTAATAGATAATTAGATTAGATTAGGAAACTAGTTTCTCGAATGACTTTAGGAAAGTTCTTGTCTATATATTTGACATACATTTAATCACAAAGATGAGATTTTGAGATATTAGTTTTACACAGTGTTTAGCTTCTAGCCTTCTACGTTGTACTGCTTTGGTAAGGTTCTTCAGCTTCTTCCCTTATTCCTCAACAAAAAAAAAAAAATTTAGTCATTTAGAGACATCACCATGTTTCCGTTGACATGCTTGTCGACATCCGGGGTTGAAGTATCTTCTTGGGCAGTCGAGCCGAGTTCGAGTTCGAGCCTGAACCCAGACCCGAACCGCCGAGCCGATGACTTCTTTACCGTTCACATATACTATCATGATACCTACATCCCCAATGCCGTCGAGAGAAGTTCGAGTTTCATGTTAGAGAGAACAGCTCCATATGATTATTCAAAAACACAACTAGCCGTTATAGAGTGGTTAGAAGAGCTTGATGTGGAAGGCAATGCTTATGATTGTGCCATTGATGTGGTGGTTGAAAGCTGTGAGATCCTTCTTGCTGAAATTTCAGAGGAAGATCGCAAGTCTCTTGCAATGACTGTCGAGATTAAAGTGGGACCAGAATATGAGCATGTCGATGATACGGATATGGATATGGATATGGGTATGGATCGTGAAGAAGAATCCAATCAGACGACTTATGAAGAGAAAAAGGCACGTATGAAGGAAGTAGAGACATTTTTACGGACTATGAAGATAATTAGGCCATGTAAGGTTGATATGGATTGTCATTGTTCGATTTGCTTGGAGGAGTTTGATAAGTCATATAATAGTAGTGAACAAGAAGTTGCAAATCTTGGTTGTTCTCATATTTTTCATGGGAGTTGTTTGGTTTCTTGGATTCTCGAGGGGAAAACTAGTTGTCCATTATGCCGATCTAATTTCATGCCTTGTTAGTTATTTGATTATTGATGGAATTAATTAAGGCGGTATTAAATCTTGTCTTGATGTACCAAATTAGGCACTTATTGTTTAGTTGTTGATTTTTGTATTTAGTGACTTCTCCTATGGGAGTATAAGTTGTATTCATAGTATTATGGCTTGAAAAGTTGTTTAAGTGTACTATCAACAAGTCGGTTTTGGGTTTCTTAGCTTTATTCAAGAAAACTTAATTTATGCTTTTTCTGCAAATCTTTAACAGAAAAATTCAGTCATTAGCAAATCTTTAAATGAATTTATGCATTGCGTTTTTACCTAGCCTAAAGCTAAAGGCCAAGATATGATTTGCACTACTCCAAGATTTCATACCGTGAAAATTTTTGACACAATTGAAGAAAACGTTCAGATAATGAAGTGATAAAAATTGATTTGAACAACCCAATTAGAGAACACTCAGTAACCAAGAATTAATAATAAAGTGATATACTGATAAAACAAAAGTAAAGTTTTAATTAAATGTCAGCAGAATTGGATTTCAACAACAATAAAGAAAATCAGAAAACAGACTTTTACACTTACTGTTATTTATTGAACACTCATTTATTCAATATCAATAAAAATTCGAAATAATTTAATTGTTATATTTATATGATCGATTGGACTCAGCTCGTGTTAGGAATTAGTATCACCTTGATCCTAGAATCTTGATTTTATGAAAGCTTTTTTTTCCGGTGTATGAATTTTGACAGGAATAATGTTTATCATAACATAGTACAAGTACACTTCAATAAGTGAAACATGCTTATTATGAACTTTACTACTCAAAAACCTTGTTACCAATGAAAGTTCCCTCTAGTTTTCCTTGGGAGGGTAAGTCTTAGGCGATTTCTAGGTTCTCCTCTACTGGGGGCTGATTCTCGAGGCTCTCGAGATTCGTTTGTTCGTTTCTCGTTCGCACCAATCCCAATGGACTCTACATCCCAATCATTCAAGGACGTGGAAATCCGTGAATCTCAATTAGAAAACTCTAGTCAGATGCTAAACCATAATAAGCAACAGAACGATAGTTTAATTTCGGAGCAAGACAAAGGGGAAGAGGCAGTTGAATGGATCGACGAAGGGGAAGAGGAGGAACAGGCTAGGATTGAATTAGGCTTGTAGGAAAGATTTGGACCAAACACACCATCAGTGCGAATGCGTTCATGTCTACTATGAAGAATGTTTGGCAACCGATGCATGGAGTGGACATTAGCAACATTGGAGACAATACGTTCATGTTTCAATTGCACCACTGGCTTGACAAAACGAGGGTAATGGAAGGGCAACCATGGCACTTCGACAAACATGCTATCCTTTTCGATGACATAAAAGGTAATCTTAAACCCTCGGAGATGAATTTATATGAGTTACCTATATGGGTTCGAATCTACAATTTACCCTTTAAAGGTAGATTGAACATCACTAATGTCGAAGCCCTAGGAAAGAAAATTGGGACTTTTGTTAAAATGGATAGTTCAGGATCTCTAGGCATAGACAAGTCTATTAGATTGAGAATTAAAGTGGATGTTAGAAAACCTCTATTACAGAAAATAAAACTGAAAATGCGGGGAGGTGAAGAGGACTTCTATGAGGTGAAATTACGAAAGACCACCATTATTTTGTTATCATTGTGGTATGTTGGGTCACGGATTAAAAGAATGCTTGGTGTGTAAGGGTGAGGAAGAACCGACTGTGAATTATGGGGGATGGCTAAATGCCTCACCTTGGAAAAGAAGTAATGACGAAGATGATCAAATGAGGAATGTGGGTTCAAACCGCTGTGCAAGGAAGTTGTTTATAACGAAACCCAAGCAGAAAACGGAACAGGTCACAAAGGAGCAAGTAAAGGATGTGATAGGGAAGCTAAATGACTGTCTGATAGTAAGAGAGAAGAAGAGTAGTAAGGAGGGAGGGGGAATGTGAGGCGGATGATGGTGTGAGCAGGTTGAACGAGGAGCATGGTGTGGATGATTTTGTGGGAGTAAAACCTGACACACAAGTTAATAAACATGCAGGGGGAGGGGAAGTTTAGACTGAAAATAAGCTTAAGAAAAAGAAGACATGGAAGAGAATGAATAGGGAGGAAGGGGAGATGAGAGGAAATCATCAAAATGTGGTAGGAGTGAGAAGAAAAGAAAGAAAAGACGAGCTGGAGATGGATGAGCAAGAGGGGATGAGCTGTGGAATAAAAAAAAGATGGGCATTGATGCAAGCTTTGTTGGGTTAAATGTTGAGACTCATGATGATGATGGAGTGGCGGGCCCCACCTCTTAGGCCCTCGGTGATAAATGAATAACATTCTTTCTTAGAACTGTCGGGGTTTGGGGAGCGTCCCGGCAGTCAATGCGCTTAAGCGCATTGTGATAAATGAACAACCCCTTTTAGTTTTTTTTGCAGGAAATGAAACTTCATCATGCTGAGATGGAGAGGGTGCGATTGAAATTAAGATGTAAAGGTATGCTTGTGATGGAGTGTGTAGGTGAAGGGAGAAGATGGAAGGGTGGTTTAGCTTTATTGTGGAAAGAAGGATGGCATGTCACAATTCAATCTTTCTCTTCAAACCACATTGACGCCTTTATTAAAATGGAGGATGGGGTGTTGTGGCATTTCACGGGGTTGTATGGCTATCCGGAGTTGGAAAATAAACCCAAAACTGGTGCTTTGATGAAATCTTTATACACTGATGATAATATGTCGTGGATCTGTGGTGGTGATTTAAATCTCATGCTTTGGTCGAATGAAAAACAAGGAGGGTGTGATTTCAAGTTTGAAGAAGCTGCAATTCTCCGA
Source organism: Beta lomatogona (assembly GCA_947646795.1). Taxonomy (NCBI): domain Eukaryota; kingdom Viridiplantae; phylum Streptophyta; class Magnoliopsida; order Caryophyllales; family Amaranthaceae; genus Beta; species Beta lomatogona. The sequence continues at coordinate 306,052 of CANSNZ010000057.1, forward strand.
GAAGCTTTAGAATATTGTAAGCTGGAGGATCTACGCTATGTAGGTCAGCCGTTCACGTGGACGAATAATCAAGGGGGAGATAAGAACTTGCAGGAACGCCTCGATAGATTTGTTGCCAATGCAGTTTGGCGACTCAAATATAGCAGCTCATGTGTCACCCATCTCGAAAAATGGCGCTCGGACCGACCATCTTCCATTAGTGCTGTGCATTCGGTCCAAACATCCCCCAAATTCCGAGAAGAAAAGGAGGAAGCTCTTCAGATTTGAAGAGATGTGGACTAAGGAGGAGTATTGTGGTGATGTCATCGAGACAATGTGGAGAAAAGGAGATAATGCGTGTAACATCATTGCTCGCATGGCAAGCGAATTGAAGGAGTGGAATAAGAGGAAATTTGGAGATTTTGCTAAGGAGATGAGAGCTTATAAGGCTCAAATGGGTAAATTGATGGAGGAAGAGAAAACGCAGGAAAACATTGATAGAATGCGTGCATTTGATGAGAGGATGGAGGAGCTTGAAAAAAGAGAAGAAGTGTACTGGAAACAAAGAAGCAGACAAGAGTGGCTAAAGCATGGTGATAAGAACACGAAATTTTTCCATGCTAAAGCTAAACAACGAGTTGCCAGGAATCACATCAAGAGATTAAAAAATGAATCAGGTGAGATCTTTGATGAAGAAGCGGATATTGCTAATCTGCTTGTACAACACTTTCGAAGCTTATTTAGTGCCAATGAGAACATTGATATGCTGCCGGTTCTAGAGAAAATATGCAACGCAATTTCCCCTCAAATGTGTGGCATGATGAACGACGTGTTTAGAAGAGACGAGATTGATGAAGCTTTGAAGCAAATGCACCCAACCAAAGCCCCCGGACCTGATGGTATGTGTGCTTTATTTTACCAGATTTATTGGGATACAATTGGAAATGATGTTTGTGACAAAATTCTTGAAATGTTGAATAATGGTGCTGACATTGGTCCTCTAAATTAGACTCACATTGTTTTAATTCCGAAAAAAAAGAATGTGAGTCTCATGTTGATTTTAGACCAATTAGTTTGTGTAATGTCATTTACAAGATTATTTCCAAAGTTCTGGCAAATAGGCTCAAAAAAGTTCTCCCGAACTTTATCCATGAATCTCAAAGTGGTTTTGTTCCGGGACGACTCATTACTGATAATATTCTGGTGGCATATGAGTGTTTTCATTTTCTGAGAAAGAAGAAGACAGGGAAGGAAGGATATATGGGCCTCAAATTGGATATGTGTAAAGCCTATGATCGAGTTGAATGTAGAAATTGGGTTTCCCGGATCGACTTGTGGCCTTAATCAAGGGATGCGTGACTTCCACATCTTACTCTATTTTAGTGAATGGCCAACCAACTCGGTCCTTCGTGCCTTCTAGGGGTCTCCGCCAAGGTGACCCGCTCTCTCCTTTTTAGTTCATTATTTGTGCTGAAGGTTTGCATCTTTACTGAGGGATGCAGAAGCTAAGAAAGAGATTCATGGGCTGAAAATTGGTAAAAAGGTGGATGCAATATCTCACTTGTTTTTTTGCAGATGATAGTCTCTTATTTACGAGAGCGAATGATGAAGAGGTCGAAAAAGTGCTTGAGATTCTTTCAACCTATGAAGCTAAAAATTGAATATGGAGAAATCTGAGGTATCGTTTAGCCGAAACATTATTGATCAAGAAAAGAAGAATTTGCTTCAGATGAAGTTATCCTTTAAGGCTGTTGACGATCATGAGAAATATCTTGGGCTACCAACTTTTGTTAGTGGTTCAAAGAAACAGGTTTTTAAACATATTCAAGAACGTGTTCTAAAGAAGCTGAAAGGGTGGAAAGAAGGTTTTTTTTATCTCAGGCGGGAAGAGAAGTTCTGATAAAGGTTATAGCTCAAGCAATTCCCACTTATGCTATGCAATGCTTCACAATCCCAATAAGCATTTTGAAACAAGTGGAATGCATGTATAGAGCATTTTTTTGGGGGCAGAAGAAAGAAGAGAGGAAATGGCTTGGGTGGCTTGGGTGGCATGGCACAAATTATATGAGTCAAAGAAGAATGATGGTTTAAATATGCGTAATCTCCCGGCGTTTAACAAGGCCCTTCTTGCAAAACAAGCGTGGAGAATCATAAAATTTCCGAATTCTTTGATGGCCAAGACTCTAAAAAATAAATACTTTCTGCACTCTTCTCTAATGGAGGCAAAGGTGAGTTCTGTGTCTAGTTACAGTTGGAGCTTAATTTTATCGGCTCGAGAATTACTTAAAAAAGGTCTCTTGAAGGTTTTGGGGAGTGGGCATGATGTTAACATTTGGGACAACCCATGGGTCCCAAGATTGCCACGGTTCAGCATCTTTCCCCAAATGGAGAGAAGTGAAGATAGCCCAAGTGCAGTGAGTGATCTTCTGGTTGACAGAGATTGGAACATGGATTTATTGCAACAAATATTCACCAACTAGGAAGTAGAAGCAATCAGAAATATCCCAATTGCTCAGCATAATTGTGAAGACAGGTGGGCTTGGTATCACTCAAAGAACGGAGAATTTTCAGTGTGTAGCGCCTATTTCATTGAGCTGAATGAAGTGAGTAGGGGTGGTGCACACTCATCAGCGGAGAAGGAAACTGGTTTGTGGTCGAAACTGTGGCAGTCAAGTGTCCCCACCAAAGTGAAAAACTTTGGGTGGAGGGCATTACATAATGGGCTAGCTGTTCGTGCAAATCTGAATCAGCGTGGTTTGTACAACCGACCTAAGGTGCCCGATGTGTGGTGAGGAAGCAGAGACAACCATACACACGCTGGTGACTTGTCCTCAATCCAGGTGGGTGTGGGGGGCTTCCCCTCTGCGTATTGACGTGAACACATGTATGAGATGTTCGTTTTATGAGTGGTGTGGGAGTTTTGTGAAACTCATTCATGAAGAGAGATGGTGGGAAATTTTTTGGCTCATCATTTGGAATCTTTGGCTGAGAAGGAACTTATGGTTGTTTGAGCGCAAAAAATTGATGCCACAGGAAATAGCAGCGAAGGTGATAACAAGTGTGGAGGAGTTTAGTGCATCCTAGGAGGTTTGGACAGCTTCGAAGCATACTAATCCCATCGAGAAGGGGAGATGGAGGCAACTGGATATCAAAATTTACAAGCTGAATACAGATGTTGCCGTATTTGAGAATGATAAAGTGGGTTGTGGAGGGATTATAAGAGACCATTTCGGAGAGGTAATGGGAGCAACTTGCTTGTGCTTGGATGGAAACTTCAACATTGATGAGGCTGAAGCAGTGGCTGCCAGGCACGCTTTGAAGATTACTCTGGAAGCAGGTCTTAAAAGTATAATGCTGGAAAGTTACTATCTAAAGCTAGTCACTCATCTGCAAAAAAATGTCTTTGAATGTACAAGCTTTGGTAACTTAGTAGCAGATATCGTAGTGTTAGCTAGAGATTGTATTTCATTTTCTTGTAGGCATGTGAAGAGGGATGGGAATAGAGTAGCTCATAAGCTTGCTCATCTGAGTAAAAGCTTTGATGAAATGCAGGTTTGGTTGGAAGAAATCCCCATAGAAGTTAATCATCTTGTAATAGCAGATTTAGCTGAGAATGAATAAATCTAAGCTTTCCCGTCAACAAAAAAACTTTACTACTCAATATTTTATATATAATGACAAGTAGTAAGATAAATATTTTTATGGATTAGCCCATGCTTATATGCTACCCTAAATACTAATCATATATATTAGAGTTATAATTTTATGCATTAGCCTGCTAACGAGAGCCCCAGGTCGTTAGATAAGAACTTTCATTTTATATGTAGATATCTAATTAATTATTACTCCTATTTTTTTTTATCTTTCTCACTTGGAATCTTGACACTATTTATACATAGAGATAATCTTCTCAATTTTTTACAATTTATAAGAAAAAATATAGTCATGCGAGGTCTTGTTTGTTTCTTCTCAATTAGTATTTTATTAATATTCAATCGTTATAATTTTTGCTAATACATAAAGAAAGATATTTAAGTTCAAAGAGACGCGATGAGAGACGCGCACATAAAAAGTGAGAAGGATGAAAAAACAGAGGGAGTACTTGATAATAAATATAATCATATCTATATTAATCAACTGAATAATTATTTTTTTTCTAATTTAAAAGTATTTGTTACTTCCTCTTTCCTTCCTAATTAATTCATTTGCTAGACCTGTTCTGCAGTTAGATATTTCATTCCTTTGAAAACCTGCATTAACGTTCATGTAATAGATATCAAGAGGATAATCTTTCCTTTCTAGGAGACACTCCACTTTAATCTCCCTCTTATCATGTTGTTACTAGCTCCAAACTCAGTGCCATCTCACACATGCATGTACTAAGCTTAGTCATGAGATCAAACATATCATATCAAGAATGAAATTTGGGAATTTAACTCATTTATTAACCAAACACTCATTGAGTCATCTCTAAACATATCAAAATAGTAAACAAAAAAAAAAAGAAATCACATGTATAGTAATAGATGTTAAAATTATGCCTGCAAAAATGTAATTCAAGGAATGGTTCTTCTCGTTTCTCCTCCTTTTTGTCTGCCTAACCTAGTATATCGTGACAAGATATCCTTCATTCTTCACAAATAGGGGAAAAAAGGAACTTATGAGCTCTAATGATAGAGTTAAGTAGCTAAACTTATTATTAGAACTCATAAAATATTGGTAATGAAAATTAATAAAGCTAAGTAGCAATAAAATATGGTATGCCCAAGAAAAATGCTCTTAGAATAAGTCGAAATATGATGTCGCCACTCTTGATGAAAAATTAGAGTTGCTGCCATCGAGACCCTATCCCTTATAGTAACTTTCACTAATATCAGTAAAAAGCAAAAAAGTTTATTGAAAGAAAGTAATTAATTTATTATGACACTAGGATAATTAATATAGGTAAGATATATTAGTATTATTTAACGCCTGGGGGACGCCCGTTAGCATTTGCTATTTTCTTATTGTTCATAGAAATTGATTCTACAGCTTTCCATGATCCTTTTCTGATGGAAACTAAACTTTCCAAAATTCTAACTCTAAAAGCTGCCCGAACAAACAATGTGGAATACATTCACAAGTTACTTCATCCAGAATTCTTTTAAATAAAAGAATGTTACATTTCATATCCCTAGGTTACAAGTTAGAACCCTAATACATTAATATAATGATAAGTATTACATACGATACTTACATAATTATGTCTAACAAAAACCTATAGTCAGTTAATTCTCCGCCTTTCTTAACCTAACAGAAAACTAAGATCAACCGATCCAGTCATCTAATCCAACCATGATCGTCCATTACAACCATGCATTCTCATGATCTTTATTTGAGCTTAGCCGTCTATGTCAACGCCGAAGAAGAGAATGAAGAGGAACAATCGTTACTTAATTGGGTGAAGAAGAGGAAGAGCTAGCCCTCTGCCAAGTATTTTGTGGAGTGTACCTCGATGAGGCGCTAACAGAGGTGGTGCTCGAGGCTGAGGATTCTGAGAGGGTGGTGGCACAAAGTGGAGTAAGGTCGGGGATTCACTAGTAGAATAATTGCTTATTGCGGCGGTCATAAAGTGGCCTATTGTTGCGGTTTTGGCCGCGCAGCAATTAAGGGCGTAGCAATAGGTAGTGTCAATACCCAAAAAAAAAATTGAAAAGTAACCTATTGCTGCTGTTGTTGGTAAAAACTGTAGCAATAGGTCAGTATATTGCTGTTGCTTTTACCAAACAACAACAGCAATAAGTTGCTTTTTTTTATAAAAAAAATTATACATTTCTAATGTTATATACTAGTATACGTCTACACCCACACAACATTTTCAAAACCACAACCAAATTTGTTGGAATTCCTTCAAGCATCAAATTAATTGACAAATTACATAACTACAACATTATACATTTGACTTTATTAGTTTTATGTTGAAATCAGAAAATACACATATATAAGATCTAAAAAAATATATACAAATGATATCTAAAAAATACAAATTAATTTAATTCACCATAAACCTAAAATACAGATTGTGAGAGAGATGGTGAGTTGAAGAAACCGGATGATGAATCTAATACAGGTTTGACAAAAAAACCCCAATATAGATCTGACAAAAAAATACAGGTCTCTACAAAGGGGATGACAACAAACTATAAGAAATTAATCTTCAACAAATAAAGATTACACTCGTTAATAAAAAACAAATAAAGATTAAAAAAAATATCTATCTCTACAACATCCCTGAAAACCGTAACCACCATCACCGCCCCCTCTCTAAGCGAAACACCACGAGAAACAAAATCGCGGAGGATGACGACAAAGAAACCAGATGAGTGAGAGAGATCTTGCGTCTTTCATTCGCTCGAAATCTTCGCGTCTTTCGCCGGCTGAGATCTCCCGCCATCGCGCCACCACAGTGTGAGAAGGCGACGTTCGTTCGTCGTCGCTGATTCAGATAAGAGAGAAGATGCGGTTTCTGTTTGTTCGAAAATTCTCCGGCGGGTGAAGAGAAGACAGGGTGATCTTGAAGAGGAAGCCATTGAAGTTTATCGTTCGTTCGTCGTTGTTTGTTTCAACCATGTCGAAATTAAACCTCATATTTTGGGGATTCTGGGAATTACAGAGATTTTCGTTTGGGTGGATTTTTAGTGAGAGAGGAAAAAAGGAGAATAGACATGAGTAAGAGAGAATAGAGATGAGTGAGAGAGAGAAGAGAGAGAAGGATCTGTGAGGAAGAGGGAACGTGAAGTGAAGGAAGAAGGATCTGTGAGAAGTGAGTTATGAGGGAATGGGAAACGGCGCCCAATAACTAATAAGGCTCATATATATAAAAAAAAAAAAACCTAATGACCCTATTGCTGCGGTTTCTAGAAGAAACCGCATCAATAGATTAAAATATTATTAAAAAACTTATATTTTAATCTATTGCTGCGGTTTTGGGTGGAAACCGCAGCAATAGATTTGGTCAAATTAGTCAACACATTTTGAAAAAATTCCCGTTAACATCTATTGATGCGGTTTTGGCTGGAAGTCGCAGCAATATGTCTATTTTTTATTTTACCTTTTCTTCTAACGTGGTTTATTGCTGCATATGGGTAAAATCGTAACAATTTCACCGCAGCAATAAGCAATTATTCTACTAGTGATTTTGGGAGGGTGATGTCTCCTGATCTTTATTTATTTATTTATTTATTTTTTATTATTATTATTATTATTATTATTATTATTATTATTGTTGTTGTTGTTGTTGTTGTTGTTGTTGTTGTTGTTGTTGTTGTTGTTGTTGTTGTTGTTGTTGTTGTTATTATTATTGTAGGCGTGGATTTTTAATTCTTTTAATCCTACACGCGGTGTGAGCGCGTTCATTTGACTACCGCATTGTTAATTAAGGTTTTATTAAAAATATGTTTTCGAAGTTGCCAACAATTCTTTAAAGGAAGAATCATAAACCTAATTGGATATTGAAACGGTAGGGACATCTTAGGGACTTATCCAATGTAGATTTCCCCATCATGACTCCATAGATGGTCAAAATGAACCAAAGATTGAGTTCAGGGGTGAGGGTACAAAATGGGGATACACGATTATGTGTCTACAGAAGCCCCCACTTTGACTGAGGTTTGTAAAACCGAAAGTCAATGTATACGTGTCGAGACGGATAATGATTCTAGATGCTCTGCACACTACAAGAAAATGCTAAAGCAACGACTGCTTCATAACGACGGTCAGAAAAACGGTCGCTAATACTATAAATAGCAACAGCTTTAAGCCGTCGGTGAACACCGACTGCTTGTAAAGGATACAACGACGGTTAAACAGTCGTTGAGAAACAACGACGGTTGCATGCCGTCGTTAACTTGGTTAATGTGACTGTTTTTTTTGTTTACCTAAGGCGACAGTCTTAAACGGTCGGTGATGGAAGGAAAAGGGTGTTAACATAAAGTGGTCCCTTTCAGTCGAGTTTATTTCAATGCAACTTAAAAGAGAGAAGTTGCCTCTTTCAGTCGGCGAATTGAAGAAGGCAAGAAGCCATTGACGGCCGACCTCTAACCAACGAACGACGACCTCATTTTCTCTCCGCCTCTTTGCCGTCGGTTAGCCCTGCTTCATTTTCTGTTCTTTTTTTTTTTTTTTTTTTTTTTTTAGTTTTTGTTACTCATGAAACCACACCCTAAAAAGTGGGTTTTCCCTGTCGAATTAAAGCGGCACTGCAGGCTGAAGCAGTCACGTCAGCCACTCAACCAAGGCGGCGCTGCCCACGCACTGACATTGCTGCTTCTGCCTCCTCTTTATTTTTCTTCGGTAAGCTAATTTTGCAATTAGTACAATTTTTTCAATTCATATTTAAATTACATACTTATATTACGTAATATATATAAATAGTTATTGGTGTAAATTTATTAGTTCAAAGCAATCATAGTTATCATTCTACACATTTTTTGTTTGGAACATTGAAGAATCAAATTGGAGGGTTTAAGGGTTTTAAGAGGCAAATTGGAGGGTACAAGGGTGTAAATTTATTAGTTCAATGCAATCATAGTTATCATTATACTTTTTGCGAGATGAATTCAGCAGCAAGTACCTTCATTTGATAGTAAATACTTCGTTGTTTTCATAAATTATCGATTTTCTTCGTGCTAGGGTATTTTGTTAGCATATTTTGATGCAACATTTTGTAATCTATGTTTAATTTGACTTGAATTAGAGATTATCTAAGTGTGAATAATTGCTGATTTTCATCTCTTTTTGTTGAATGTCTGATTGATATTGTTACTTGTTAGTTTATGCTGGGGACACTTTATCACAACATCTGAGGTTGATATGTGTATTCTTCCCAGCTTCTTTGTTGCAGAGAGAACAATTCACAAATATCGAAGTTTGCAATTTCTTTGTTGCTGAGAGAACATTTCACATATGAGGTGAAAATCGAGTCTCACTCCAATGGCTTGTTGTCAGCAAAACCGTTTCTCCTCTTCCTTATTGGGCCGTATGTTCTCCTCTTTCTTGATACTTCTTTTGTAATGTTGGCTAATTTTGTGTTTTGGGGATGTATGTTGAGATTTTCACATAATTTGTAGTAATGATGAACTTTATATAAAGATTTGATTTAGAAAGTAGACAATTTTTGGTATGATTGAAATATATTTTATATGAAAGAACAATTTTTAGTGGGTGTGGTTGTTGTTGTTGTTGACTTGAGGTGTTGGTTGTTAATGAGATGTTGATTATTTTTTGTGGAATTGAAAAATGTGCAGATGTGTATATTTATGTGTATGGGAAGGAACAACACCACATGGATGAACACATCAATTTTAGTTACATGTATCAGAAACTTCAGGAAAAACAGGGGACCTGTTTCTGGGATTCTGAAGGGTTATGTGGGTTTAAGCACTGCTATATTTACTGATGTTTGCACTGCCCTATTTTATGATAGTCCTGCTAATTTCCTTATGATACTTATGGTTATTCCTTTCGTCGTCTGTCTAACCGCCATGATCTTCCTCCGGGGCAGGGGTGGGGGTCAAGGGGTGGGAGTGCGGGGGGTGGATCACAGAGGGGGGAGTGCGGGGGGTGGGCAGGGGTGGGGGTCGGCGGGGGTGGGGGTGCGGGGTTCAATGCATGGAGGAGTGCAGGGGTGGGAGTGCGGCGGGGTGGGGGTCAAGGGGTGGGAGTGCGGGGGGTGGGTCAGCGGGGGAGCGGGGGGGTGGGCGGGGGGGGGGGCGGCGGGGTGGGGGTGCGGGGGGTCAGTGAAGAGTGGGAGTGCAGGGGTGGGAGTAGTGGGGGTGGACTTCATGGCCAGTAACTGGACTTGTGCATTTCACTTTCACCCACCAAATATATTTGCAGCACTACAAATACAAGTAGAAATAAATTTAGCTTTTGTTTTTGTTCTGGGACTAAGATTAAAACTCCCATTTTTGTTCTGGGAATTTATTTCAATGTTACTTGTTTCTTCATTTATTGCTTGTAGTTTGTGGGTTATATTTATGTTGTTGAATTCTGCAAAAAGAATGTGAGAGATTTCATCTGTACTTTGATTCTGAAGTTACACCTTTCATACTTTAATGTATTTATAATTTATTTCATTTTTTTTTGTTTAATCTTGCGCGTTTCTAATTTCTTTAATTTTAGATAATCATGTCTAATCCTAAGGGGCGCGGAGGTCGAGATGGCTTAGGTGGAAGCCAAGGTCGTGGGAATTTGATTCCCAGAGAGGTTTTTCAGTCACCTGAAGTAGAAGAAAGCCAGAACCCTATATTAGAGACACAGGGAGATGGTTCACAGGCACGTGACTTTGGTAACCACGTACCGGAGACTCCGAACACTCATATGGAGGAAGGTGAAGGTTCGAACTATGCACCAAAAAAGGTTTTAAGCCCTACTGGATTGTGGTAAGTTTGTAAGCTATAGTATATGCTTCATGATATTTGTATGAAATGATATTCACAATTCACGTGTTTGTTTGGTTTTCAATTCAGGTTTGATGATAACAAGGTTAGTGGGTCCATCACTGACATTTTCCAGGGCCATTTTCGAAAACCTTGGTTCAATTACAGTGAGGTAGATGAAGCAACAAAGACGCATTGGTGGAACATTTTTCACAGTATGTATGAATCGAATTATGAAGAATGAAATTGATTATATTAATTTATTAATAACTTGGTTTAATGTTTGATTAAAGGGTCTTTACGAATGGGGTCCTGAGTTAGATGGCCCAGTGAGGAAGGCTTACAAGAAAAAAGCTTCATATCGTCTGAGAGACTTGCGATACTGGGTGATTAAGAAAGCCAAAGAAAGGCCAAAATGGTTGGGGAGACCATCTACGAAGACATGAAGAAGAGAAGTGAAGAGCCCACGTTTCTGGAAAAATTTGAAAAGGCGAAGAAGAATTGAAGAGGTGGCTCCCTGTCTAATCCAATTGAGCCGTCACACTTTCAGGGTTCTATTTCGGCGGCACAACATGCTAGAAATATGGTAAAAATGTTTCATATCTACTACTTAGTTTAATTTACATGACATTTTCGGTATAAGTAAAAAATAAAGCCTTTGTTGAACAATGTGTACAGGCAAAGAGTAGAGGAGGAGTACTCCCTACCGCTCCCGAGTTGTTCTTGAAGACTCATTTTAAGACTGTTCCTGGAAAAGGAGAAATTCCAGCAAACAAGAAAGCAAAGCAAATCTCAGTACATACTTTTAAACATATATTTAAATTAGTTTTGATTGAAGATACAAAATATAGGCAAGTGAGAACCAAATATAGGCAAGTTAGAACTAAAATGAATGAATATGAGTAGTTTGAAGTTAGTTTAAGTTATAAACACCTCAAACATCATATATATAGTTAGTTCAATGTATTTATAAGTAGTTTTGATTGAAAATACCCAATATAGGCAAGTTAGAACCAAATATAGGCCTTTTGAGGCCATTTTAGGTCATTTTACTTGAAAATGAATGAATATGAGTAGTTTGAAGTTAGTTTAAGTTATAAACACCTCAAACATCATATATATAGTTAGTTTAATGTATTTATAAGTAGTTTTGATTGAAAATACACAATATAAGCAAGTTAGAACCAAATAAAGGCCTTTTGAGGCCATTTTAGGCCATTTTACTTGAAAATGAATGAATATGAGTAGTTTAAAGTTAGTTTAAGTTATAAACACCTCAAACATCATATATATAGTTAGTTTAATGTATTCATAAGTAGTTTTGATTGAAATTACACAATAGAGGCAAGTTAGAACCAAATAAAGGCCTTTTGAGGCCATTTTAGGCCATTTTACTGGAAAATGAATGAATATGAGTAGTTTAAAGTTAGTTTAAGTTATAAACACCTCAAACATCATATATATAGTTAGTTTAATGTATTTATAAGTAGTTCTGATTGAAAATACACAATATAGGCAAGTTAGAACCAAATATAGGCCTTTTGAGGCCATTTTAGGCCATTTTACATGAAAATGAATGAATATGAGTAGTTTGAAGTTAGTTTAAGTTATAAACACCTCAAACATCATATATATAGTTATTTTAATGTATTTATAAGTAGTTTTGATTGAAAATACACAATATAGGCAAGTTAGAACCAAATATAGGCCTTTTGAGGCCATTTTAGGCCATTTTACTTGAAAATGAATGAATATGAGTAGTTTGAAGTTAGTTTAAGTTATAAACACCTCAAACATCATATATATAGTTAGTTTAATGTATTTATAAGTAGTTTTGATTGAAAATACACAATATAGGCAAGTTAGAACAAAATATTGGCCTTTTGAGGCCATTTTAGGCCATTTTACTTGAAAATGAATGAATATGAGTAGTTTGAAGTTAGTTTAAGTTATAAACACCTCAAACATCATATATATAGTTAGTTTAATGTATTTATAAGTATTTTTGATTGAAAATACACAACATAGGCAAGTTAGAACCAAATATAGGCCTTTTGAGGCCATTTTAGGCCATTTTACTTGAAAATGAATGAATATGAGTAGTTTGAAGTTTGTTTAAGTTATAAACACCTCAAATATCATATATATAGTTAGTTTCATGTATTTGTTAGTAGTTTTCACTGAAAATACAAAATATAGCCATGTTAGAACTAAATATACGCCATTTTAGGCCATTTTATATTACTTGAATATGAGTACATTTAACCAAATGCAGGAGCCATGCAATAAGAAGCTGGATCATTGTACCACTCAGGGATCACAGCCGAACCCTGATCTGTTGTATTGGGAGACAGTTGGTGGGAGGAACAGAGGAAAAGTGCAGGGGTTGGGTTAGGGAGATCATTTGTACTATAACTCTTCATTAGGGCGAGGAGATGGCGGCTCTTCACAACCATATGAGCCGTCCATTTTTTCTCAGCTTGAGGCGCAGGTGGAGGCAAAGGTCGCTGCACGGATGGAAGAGGTGGAGGCAAGGGTCACAGTGCGGGTGGAAGAGTCAAGCCGGGCCCTCGTAGAGGAAATGATGAGGAACATGTCTAGTTTCGGCCACATGTTCTCAGGTTGCAACCCAGGCCCCCCTCCACAACGCAGACCAGAAGATGACCCAGGGTTTGGTGGTGGCGGTAGTGCTACTGAGATACCCTTGACAGTGTAGTTTTTTTGGTTTTGGCAACTAGGTAACTAACTTTTGGTTTCTATATAGTTAGTCAACTATATGCATTTAGTGTCAATATTAATCGGCATCTCGCTTTGTTTCTAGATGTGTCGGGTTACTTTATTTGGAACCCGACTTCTACTTTATTTTCCCAACATCGGGATCTATTTTACGTACATATATTTAATCTCGGTAGTTTGTCTAACTATAGACATTTAGTGTCTATATTTATCGGCATCTAGCTTATTAGTTTCTAGATTTGTCGATATATATATTTTTGTAGAACCCGACTTCTACTTTATTTCCCGGCACCGGGATCTATTTTGTATACATAATGTTAATCTATTTCATGTAATTATATAAGTATCTACGTAAATTGTAATATATATCAAAATTGCACATTTTTGAAATTGAAAAAATTGAATGCGATGGAGGAACAGCTTTAGTGTAGTATATTTAGGTGCAGCTGTGCAGGTACATGTTTAATTATAATTTCGAACAATAATAATTAAATTAACGTAATTTTTATAAATAACAACGGCTAAACATTGAATCAACGACGGCTAGGCAGTCGCTGTAAGGTAATGTATGTTCACATGGCCTTGAATTTCAACGACTGCTAATGAACAATAGCGACGGCTTTACACCGTCGTTGAACTTACAACTGTTTTCAACAGACAGTTCTTAACAGTCGGTGGGACAACGACCGTTTTAAACGGTCGTTGTTTCAACGTCTGTTAAAAACAGTCGTTGACATATAGTCAACGTCGAGTTTGCTAGACGGTCGCTGATTTTCTTAAAAACCGTCGTTGATATATTCACCGACGGCCAGACGGTCGTTGATTTCCATATCAGCGACCATCAGTACAACGACGACTGTTTACCGACGGTTTGACCGTCGGTGATGATTCAGCGACCGTTTTTTTAATATTAACAGCCGTTTAAAGCCGTCGTTGATGTCGTTTTTCTTGTAGTGGCAATCCAAAATCACTCTTTTGCGCCGGTACCGGCCGACTCATTTCGCCTCTTGATTGAAGATGGTATGTCGCCTCTTGATTGAAGGTGGTCCGCAGACCAGGCGGTGGTATGTCGCCTCTTGATTAAAGGTGGTCCGCAGACCTGGCGGTGGTATGCCGCCACTTGATTGAAGGTGGTCCGCAGACCTAGCGGTAGTATGTCGCCGTTGTTGTCTTGATACCTGTTGAATGCAATGAACACAAGCATGCAAACAGAAAGGAGTAGCTTCCGAAAAGTTCATTCGCTTAAAAGCGAGAAAGAAATGTGTAACTTAAGAAAAAGTTCCTTCGCTTAAAAGCGAGGAAGAAAAGCATAACTTACGAAAAGTTCATTCGCTTAAAAGCGAGGAAGAAAAGAACAACTTACAAAAAGTTTATTCGCATGAAAGGGATTATTCGAAATAGATTGATTTGGGTTAAAAGCAATTGGAATAGGAATAACTTGCGAAAAGTTCATTCACTCAAAGCGAGAAGGAATAACTTGCGAAAACTTCATTCGCTCAACAGCGAGAAATATAACTTACGAAAAGTTCATTCGCTAAAATGCGAGAAATATAACTAACGAAAAGTTCATTTGCTAAAAAGCGAGAGATATAACTTACAAAAAGCGAAAGATATAACTTGCGAAAAGTTCATTCGCTAAAAAGCGAGAAATATAACTTGCGAAAAGTTCATTCGCAAAAAAGCGAGATGGGATAGGACATACTGATGACCTAAACTACAAGAATATAGTGTAAGTGTGCAACTGTGTGACACTAGACTGCAGAATGTGTATAATATGTGTGTGTATGCGTGACTCGATGATTGATGTTAGGATTCTATGGCTAAGGATGAAGGATGCTGCAATGATTGACATAGTGCGTGTTTGTATAATACGACATTCAAATGCAGAGATATGACACTAATGCAGATGATATGATATGATGCTTTGTTGTTCCACTAAGCTCAATTTTTCGTTTAGAAAGCTGTTTTTTTTTAAGTGGAGAAATGGGAAGCCTCCAAGGATGATCCATGTAGGTCATGATAGATTCGAAACGCGTTATAGTTGTTACGGGTCTATGTGAGCCCATAAAACAGTTAGGATCTCGTATGGGCCTGGAGCCCACAATATTTTGTATGAACTCGTAATGAAGTCCTTATCAAGGTACACATGGAGCCTATGAAGGATGATCTGTTGGATTTGAAATACATTGTAGTCCTCGTAATGCTTGAATTGTATGCGCTTCGAGTTTCGTATGTCAAGGCCTACGTGAGCCCATACAATCGGTTCAATCTTGTATCGATGTGGGTTTTAAGACCCAAGATTTCATGTATGGACTCGTAATGAAGTCCATATTACAATAGGCCATGCACCTACCTCATAGGAAGTACACATGACAACAATTCAATGTAAAAGGCAAGTAAAAAAGAGCACCAAAACAAAAAAAAAGCAAAAAAAAGGAAGCGAAATATGACAAAAAAAAAAAAAAAAAGAAGTGCAAAAATATCGAAAAAAAAGATAAGCCCATCAATAGCTTCGTCAACTGTACTTTCTTTTACCTTCAACCTTCAATCCTAAACATCGAAGTTCATCAAAGGCCTTGACCTTCACAACCAAGAACCATTACAAGTCAAATCGTACCTCTATAATAAACCTTCGCTCAAGCAACCATGCACATTGCATTCCCATAAGCCATAAAAGACAAACCCAAGCCCGCTAGGTCGAAAACCTATAACGGCGACTTAAGCAAAAGTCGGGGCATCTTCTCATTCACTAGCCTGAACTACGAATGGTCTGATTCTGCTAAAGATACGTAGGAAACCTCACCCTAAGGTCCGACCGCTTTAAACTAAACCAAACCAACATCACTATCCACCCTTGCCAAAGACCTCATCTAATTAAATCAATGCTTAATTCAATGCTTAATTCATTGCAAATGGCTCCAAAGCAAAATGCTCGGCCACCATTAAAATGCTAAGAGCTACGACTGGCCTGATTCCGTCATGGATACGTAGGCAACCTCTTTCGAGACGCGACCATTTTAATTCAAAACATATTTTTTAAGGCTCGCCTCGGTCCATGAGAAACGCGCGATCGGCCAAAAAAATCATGAATTTTCAATGCTCATCCCTACCTTTAGAACTAGACTGGGATTTGAACCTGCATCATTAGCCTACCTCATCGCGTGAGTCGATTCATTATGACTCTGCCTTTTCTTATTCTAATCACTTACCTTTTCTAAGCTACATTATCGCTTCTAAGCCAACCTTAGCATAACCTTTCCACACTCAGCACTATGACTGCGCCTCATCTTTTGAGTGTTCTTTTCTTTGGCCTTTCTTGTCTTCTCACCTTAGGAACCCTATATGGAATCTTCGGTTGAAACTTCCGCTAAAGGTTACGAGATATCTTCAAAATCAAGCAATCAAGCTGAGTACTTCATAAACTCCATCTTACTAGGGGCTTCATCACTGTTCCACACAGAAAATCATAGGCTCCGAGTATTGCGGGGAAGGGGAGGAATGCCTCTTTTATATATGCCAGTTGTTCATTGCCTTTATTAGAATAGTCATGAGAATTAGGAATTCAATTCTTTTAAGGCGACAATCGTGATTCTCATTGATGCTCATTAGTGCAAGGTTAGAAAACAAATAAATACTCATTTATTACTTGAAAGTTATGAATACATGTAATAAGATGGAAAATCCTATATTAGACTGGGCGAAATGAGAGAGATGAAATAGAAAATGAAATCCTAAGTCTCGTGTAACACCCCCGCCAACCCGAACCGTTTTTCATTTAATAAAACTCGAGATGGGGGAAAATCCACGAGGGTTCGAATCAACGGGCGTGCTACTGCCGCACTTATCTCCTTAGAAATAAATGCAAGGCTAGATTAAAACATACTAAATTCAAATAAATTAATCCTTACAACCAAGTAAATCGTTCATTAAATATTACTAATTATTTAAGTATTTCAGAGTTCCAGCGGAAGCTAAATCATAAGCTAAGTGGATGACAACTCTAAGTGATCTCCCTTTTTGTTTCCCCCGTCGATCACCCACCTGCACAAATACATTGAAAAGAAACAAGAGAGACAAGCTCCCAAAAATCAGAAAAACTGAGTAATTCCAACTCCATCCCGTAAAATACTTAAGTTGAAAATACTTTGTAAAATAGTACGTTATTAGGGTTAGAAAGCATAATACATATACATATATATATACAATGAATAATCACGTACTTAATTCAATTAATCCAGTTATTTACGGAGAGGAAAGAGAACGCCCGATGGCGGGGTCAATCCCTGTAACCACTTACTTCAACATTGTAGGCCGGGTCAATCCCTGTAACCACCTATGAATAACATAATGGCCATAATAACAGAGTCCCTAGTGTGCACACCCCTTCTACTTGGATCACAACAAGATAGAAGGAAGGAAGACAATGTAAAGAAAGTCGGCATAGTAACCGAGAAAACTTGTAGGGGCCGTTGAACCTCTCATACAGGGCAACCTGTTCATCATTTCCCTCCGATATATCACTTTACGTGATTAACATCTTTTAAATTTCAAGTCATCACATAAATCACGTACACATTTATGTGATCTTGTTCAATCCAGTGTGAACATATTCAATCCATCATAATCTCATCCATTCATAATCTCAATCCATTCATAGTGGTTTCAATAACTCATTTCATAAACACAACCGTCACTTGAGTTCATTTATCACTTCAGATTCATAATCATTTCATTATCACAAGTTCTTATCAATTCCAACTTTCATAAAGTCTCAATATTAATAACAATACGATAATAATATTAATAATAATCATAATAGTCATAATAATAATAATCATAATAATAATAATAGTAATAATAATAACAATAATAATATTAATAATAATAACCATAACATTACTAAATGACATTAAGCGGTTTTAATAACGTTATAATAAACATATTTGTCAATCGTCCATAGTCATGATTCATAATCGAAATCGATAGTCGTCGTCCATTTTGTCATTCGTATTAATTCATAATCCGCATTAAGTCGATAATCCATAATTATAGTCCATACTTATACAGTTTATAATCACATAATCAATTCGTTTTACACTAACGGGATCTATGTTTAGATGGACATCGGAGATTACCTCGTGATGCGTGCCCAAAAAGTTAGATTCACGAACTGATTATCACTCTTGATATTCCTCGTCTACGCAATCGGAATCTACATTAGACATTAACGAGATCTAAGTTAGTTACCTAAATAACCCCTTTTTATAAAATAAACAATAATTCAAATAACTTAAAAAAAATGAATTATTGTTTATTTTATAAAAAGGGGTTATTTAAATTGTTTATTTTATATAAAAAGGGGTTATGTAGGTAACTAACTTAGATCTCGTTAACGTCTAATGTAGATTCCGGTTGCGTAGACGAGGAATATCAAGAGTGTTAATCCGTTCGTAAACTTAACTTTTGGGCACGCGTCACGAGGTAATCTCCGATGTCCATCTAAACATAGATCTCGTTAGTGTAAAACGAATTAATTATGTGATTATTATGTGCTTATAAGATATATATATATAAGTATGGACTATAATTATGGATTATCGATTTAATGCGGATTATGAATACGAATGACAAAATGGACGACGACTATCGATTTCGATTATGAATCATGACCATGGACGATATACGATATGACAAATATGGTTATTATAACGTTATTAAAATCGGTTAATGTCATTTAATAATGTTATTATTATTATTATTATTATTATTATTATTATATTATTATTATTATGATTATTATTATTATTATTATTATTATTATTATTATTATTATTATTATTATTATCATTATTGTTATTAATATTGAGACTTTATGAAAGTTGGAATTGATAAGAACTTGTGATAATGAAATGATTATGAATCTGAAGTGATAAATGAACTCCAGTGACGGTTGTGTTTATGAAATGAGTTATTGAAACCCTATGAAAGGATTGAGATTATGATGGATTGAATATGTTCACACTAGATTGAACAAGATGACGTAAATGTGTACGTGATTTATGTGATGACTTGATTAAAAGATGTTAATCACGTAAAGTGAAATATCGGAGGGAAATGATGAACAGGTTGCCCTGTATGAGAGGTTCAGCCCCTACGAGTTCTCTCGGTTACTATGCTGATTTTCTGTTACTTGTCTTCCTTCTATCTTGTTGTGATCCAAGTAGAAGGGGTGTGCACACTAGGGACTCTGTCATTATGGCCATTATGTTATTCGTAGGTGGTTACAGGGGATTGACCCCGGCCTACAATGTTGAAGTAAGTGGTTACAGGGGATTGACCCCGGCTTACTGGCGTTCTCTTTCTTCTCTTTAAATAATTGGATTAATTGAATTAATTATGTGATTAATCATTGTATATATATATGTGTATGTGTGCTATGCTTTTCAACCCTATTAACCTACTATTTTACAATATATATTCAACTTAAGTATTTTACGGGATGGAGTTGGAATTACTCAGTTTTTCTGATTTTTGGGAGCTTGTCTCTCTTGTTTCTTTTCAATGTATTTGTGCAGGTGGGTGATCGACGGGGGAACAAAAAAGGGAGATCATTTAGAGTTGTCATTCACTTAGCTTATGAATTAGCTTCCGCTGGAACTCTGAATCACTTAAGTAATTAGTAGTATTTAATGAACAATATACTTGGTTGTAAGGATTAATTAATTTGAATTTAGTATGCTTTAATCTAGCCTTGCATTTATTTCCAAGGAGATAAGTGCGGCGGTAGCACGCCCGTTGATTCGAACCCTCGTGGATTTCCCCCATCTCGAGTTTTATTAAATGAAGAAGGGTTTGGGTTGGTGGGGGAGTTACAGAGTGGTATCCGCTTCCGAGGATCGAGGATTTGTTCGATCAACTTCAGGGTGCAACAGTGTTTTCCAGGATCGATTTACGATCAGGTTATCACCAACTACGAATCGCTGAAGAAGACATCCCTAAGACAGCCTTTCGTACAACAACAGTTATCACTCGAGCATAGGAATGGCACCTTATGAGGCATTGTATGGACGGAAACCTAGAAGTCCTATATGTTGGAGCGATGTGAACGAGTCGTTGAATTTGGGACCAGAAATGATTGAAGAGACTACCAACAAGGTGAAGTTGATTCAAGAACGTATGAAAGCAGCTCAGGATCGACAAAAATCGTATGCCGATCAAAGGAGACGGGATTTAGAGTTTGCAATTGGAGAGAAAGTGTTGCTGAAAGTTTCACCAACCAAGGGAGTAATGAGGTTCGGTAGAAAAGGAAAGTTGAGTCCTCGTTATATCGGACCTTATGAGATACTCGAAAGAATTGGTTGGTATTTTATTAATATTCAATCGTTATAATTTTTGCTAATACATAAAGAAAGATATTTAAGTTCAAAGAGACGCGATGAGAGACGCGCACATAAAAAGTGAGAAGGATGAAAAAACAGAGGGAGTACTTGATAATAAATATAATCATATCTATATTAATCAACTGAATAATTATTTTTTTTCTAATTTAAAAGTATTTGTTACTTCCTCTTTCCTTCCTAATTAATTCATTTGCTAGACCTGTTCTGCAGTTAGATATTTCATTCCTTTGAAAACCTGCATTAACGTTCATGTAATAGATATCAAGAGGATAATCTTTCCTTTCTAGGAGACACTCCACTTTAATCTCCCTCTTATCATGTTGTTACTAGCTCCAAACTCAGTGCCATCTCACACATGCATGTACTAAGCTTAGTCATGAGATCAAACATATCATATCAAGAATGAAATTTGGGAATTTAACTCATTTATTGACCAAACACTCATTGAGTCATCATCTAAACATATCAAAATAGTAAACAAAAAAAAAAGAAATCACATGTATAGTAATAGATGTTAAAATTATGCCTGCAAAAATGTAATTCAAGGAATGGTTCTTCTCGTTTCTCCTCCTTTTTGTGTGCCTAACCTAGTATATCGTGACAAGATATCCTTCATTCTTCACAAATAGGGGAAAAAAGGAACTTATGAGTTCTAATGATAGAGTTAAGTAGCTAAACTTATTATTAGATCTCATAAAATATTGATAATGAAAATTAATAAAGCTAAGTAGCAATAAAATATGGTATGCCCAAGAAAAATGCTCTTAGAATAAGTCGAAATATGATGTCGCCACTCTTGATGAAAAATTAGAATTGCTGCCATCGAGACCCTATCCCTTATAGTAACTTTCACTAACATCAGTAAAAAGCAAAAAAGTTTATTGAAAGAAAGTAATTAATTTATTATGACACTTGGATAATTAATATAGGTAAGATATATTAGTATTATTTAACGCCTGGGGGACGCCCGTTAGCATTTGCTATTTTCTTATTGTTCATAGAAATTGATTCTACAGCTTTCCATGATCCTTTTCTGATGGAACTAAACTTTCCAAAATTCTAACTCTAAAAGCTGCCCGAACAAACAATGTGGAATACATTCACAAGTTACTTCATCCAGAATTCTTTTAAATAAAAGAATGTTACATTTCATATCCCTAGGTTACAAGTTAGAACCCTAATACATTAATATAATGCTAAATATTACATACGATACTTACATAATTATGTCTAACAAAAACCTATAGTCAGTTAATTCTCCGCCTTTCTCAACCTAACAGAAAACTAAGATCAACCGATCCAGTCATCTAATCCAACCATGATCGTCCATTACAACCATGCATTCTCATGATCTTTATTTGAGCTTAGCCGTCTATGTCAACGCCGAAGAAGAGAATGAAGAGGAACAATCGTTACTTAATTGGGTGAAGAAGAGGAAGAGCTAGCCCTCTGCCAAGTATTTTGTGGAGTGTACCTCGATGAGGCGCTAACAGAGGTGGTGCTCGAGGCTGAGGATTCTGAGAGGGTGGTGGCACAAAGTGGAGTAAGGTCGGGGATTCACTAGTAGAATAATTGCTTATTGCGGCGGTCATAAATTGGCCTATTGTTGCGGTTTTGGCCGCGCAGCAATTAAGGGCGTAGCAATAGGTAGTGTCAATACCCAAAAAAAAAATTGAAAAGTAACCTATTGCTGCTGTTGTTGGTAAAAACTGCAGCAATAGGTCAGTATATTGCTGTTGCTTTTACCAAACAACAACAGCAATAAGTTGCTTTTTTTTATAAAAAAAATTATACATTTCTAATGTCATATACTAGTATACGTCTACACCCACACAACATTTTCAAAACCACAACCAAATTTGTTGGAATTCCTTCAAGCATCAAATTAATTGACAAATTACTTAACTACAACATTATACATTTGACTTTATTAGTTTTATGTTGAAATCAGAAAATACACATATATAAGATCTAAAAAAATATATACAAATGATATCTAAAAAATACAAATTAATTTAATTCACCATAAACCTAAAATACAGATTATGAGAGAGATGGTGAGTTGAAGAAACCGGATGATGACTCTAATACAGGTTTGACAAAAAAACCCCAATATAGATCTGACAAAAAAATACAGGTCTCTACAAAGGGGATGACAACAAACTATAAGAAATTAATCTTCAACAAATAAAGATTACACCCATTAATAAAAAACAAATAAAGATTAAAAAAAAATCTATCTCTACAACATCCCTGAAAACCGTAACCACCATCACCGCCCCCTCTCTAAGCGAAACACCACGAGAAACAAAATCGCGGAGGATGACGACAAAGAAACCAGATGAGTGAGAGAGATCTTGCGTCTTTCATTCGCTCGAAATCTTCGCGTCTTTCGCCGGCTGAGATCTCCCGCCATCGCGCCACCACAGTGTGAGAAGGCGACGTTCGTTCGTCGTCGCTGATTCAGATAAGAGAGAAGATGCGGTTTCTGTTTGTTCGAAAATTCTCCGGCGGATGAAGAGAAGGCGGGGTGATCTTGAAGAGGAAGCCATTGAAGTTTATCGTTCGTTCGTCGTTGTTTGTTTCAACCATGTCGAAATTAAACCTCATATTTTGGGGATTATGGGAATTACTGAGATTTTCGTTTGGGTGGATTTTTAGTGAGAGAGGAAAAAAGGAGAATAGAGATGAGTAAGAGAGAATAGAGATGAGTGAGAGAGAGAAGAGAGAGAAGGATCTGTGAGGAAGAGGGAACGTGAAGTGAAGGAAGATGGATCTGTGAGAAGTGAGTTATGAGGGAATGGGAAACGGCGCCCAATAACTAATAAGGCTCATATATAAAAAAAACCTAATGACCCTATTGCTGCGGTTTCTAGAAGAAACCGCATCAATAGATTAAAATATTATTAAAAAACTTATATTTTAATCTATTGCTGCGGTTTTGGGTGGAAACCGCAGCAATAGATTTGGTCAAATTAGTCAACACATTTTGAAAAAATTCCCGTTAACATCTATTGATGCGGTTTTGGCTAGAAGTCGCAGCAATATGTCTATTTTTTATTTTACCTTTTCTTCTAACGTGGTTTATTGCTGCATATGGGTAAAACCGCAACAATTTCACCGCAGCAATAAGCAATTATTCTACTAGTGATTTTGGGAGGGTGATGTCTCCTGATCTTTATTTATTTATTTATTTATTTATTATTATTATTATTATTATTATTATTATTATTATTATTATTATTATTATTATTATTATTATTATTATTATTATTATTATTATTATTATTATTATTATTATTATTATTATTATTATTATTATTATTATTATTATTATTATTATTATTATTATTATTATTATTATTGTTATCGTTATCGTTATCGTTATCGTTATTGTTGTTGTTGTTATTATTATTGTAGGCGTGGATTTTTAATTCTTTTAATCCTACACGCGGTGTGAGCGCGTTCATTTGACTACCGCATTGTTAATTAAGGTTTTATTAAAAATATGGTTTCGAAGTTGCTAACAATTCTTTAAAGGAAGAATCATAAACCTAATTGGATATTGAAACGGTAGGGACATCTTAGGGACTTATCCAATGTAGATTTCCCCATCATGACTCCATAGATGGTCAAAATGAACCAAAGATTGAGTTCAGGGGTGAGGGTACAAAATGGGGATACACGATTATGTGTCTACAGAAGCCCCCACATTGACTGAGGTTTGTAAAACCGAAAGTCAATGTATACGTGTCGAGACGGATAACGATTCTAGATGCTCTGCACACTACAAGAAAATGCTAAAACAACGACTGCTTCATAGCGACGGTCAGAAAAACGGTAGCTAATACTATAATTAGCAACAACTTTAAGCCGTTGGTGAACACCGACTGCTTGTAAAGGATACAACGACGGTTAAATAGTTGTTGAGAAACAACGACGGTTGCATGCCGTCGTTAACTTGGTTAATGTGACTGTTTTTTTTGTTTACCTAAGGCGACGGTCTTAAACGGTCGGTGATGGAAGGAAAAGGGTGTTAACATAAAGTGGTCCCTTTCAGTCGAGTTTATTTCAATGCAACTTAAAAGAGAGAAGTTGCCTCTTTCAGTCGGCGAATTCAAGAAGGCAAGAAGCCATTGACGGCCGACCTCTAACCAACGAACGACGACCTCATTTTCTCTCCGCCTCTTTGTCGCCGGTTAGCCCTGCTTCATTTTCTGTTTTTCTTTTTTTTTATTTTTGTTACTCATGAAACCAAACCCTAAAAAGTGGGTTTTCCCTGTCGAATTAAAGCGGCATTGCAGTGAAGCGATCCACGTCGGCCACTTAACCAAGGCGGCGCTGCCCACGCACTGACATTGTTGCTTCTGCCTCCTCTTTATTTTTCTTCGGTAAGCTAATTTTGCAATTAGTACAATTTTTTCAATTCATATTTAAATTACATACTTATATTACGTAATATATATACATAGTTATTGGTGTAAATTTATTAGTTCAAAGCAATCATAGTTATCATTCTACACATTTTTTGTTTGGAACATTGAAGAATCAAATTGGAGGGTTTAAGGGTTTTAAGAGGCAAATTGGAGGGTACAAGGGTGTAAATTTATTAGTTCAATGCAATCATAGTTATCATTATACTTTTTGCGAGATGAATTCAGCAGCAAGTACCTTCATTTGATAGTAAATACTTCGTTGTTTTCATAAATTATCGATTTTCTTCGTGCTAGGGTATTTTGTTAGCATAATTTGATGCAACATTTTGTAATCTATGTTTAATTTGACTTGAATTAGAGATTATCTAAGTGTGAATAATTGATGATTTTCCTCTCTTTTTGTTGAATTTCTGATTGATATTGTTACTTGTTAGTTTATGCTGGGGACACTTTATCACAACATCTGAGGTTGATATTTGTACTTTCTTCCCAGCTTCTTTGTTGCTGAGAGAACAATTCACAAATATCGAAGTTTGCAATTTCTTTGTTGCTGAGAGAACATTTCACATCTGAGGTGAAAATCGAGTCTCACTCCAATGGCTTGTTGTCAGCAAAACCGTTTCTCCTCTTCCTTATTGGGCCGTATGTTCTCCTCTTTCTTGATACTTTTTTTTGTAATGTTGGCTAATTTTGTGTTTTGGGGATGTATGTTGAGATTTTCACATAATTTGTAGTAATGATGAACTTTATATAAAGATTTGATTTAGAAAGTAGACAATTTTTGGTACGATTGAAATATATTTTATAAGAAAGAACAATTTTTAGTGGGTGTGGTTGTTGTTGTTGTTGACTTGAGGTGTTGGTTGTTAATGAGATGTTGATAATTTTTTGTGGAATTGAAAAATGTGCAGATGTGTATATTTATGTGTATGGGAAGGAACAACACAACATGGATGAACACAACAATTTTAGTTACATGTATCATAAACTTCAGGAAAAACAAGGGA
Source organism: Beta lomatogona (assembly GCA_947646795.1). NCBI lineage: Eukaryota > Viridiplantae > Streptophyta > Magnoliopsida > Caryophyllales > Amaranthaceae > Beta > Beta lomatogona. The sequence goes on from CANSNZ010000057.1 coordinate 332,028, forward strand.
CCTGTTTCTGGGATTCTGAAGGGTTATGTGGGTTTAAGCACTGCTATATTTACTGATGTTTGCACTGCCCTATTTTATGATAGTCCTGCTAATTTCCTTATGATACTTATGGTTATTCCTTTCGTCGTCTGTCTAACCGCCATGATCTTCCTCCGGGGCGGGGGTGGGGGGTCAAGGGGTGGGAGTGCAGGGGGTGGATCAGCAGAGGGGGAGTGCAAGGGGTGGGCGAGGGGTGGGGGTCAACGGGGGTGGGGGTGCGGGGGTTCAATGCATGGAGGAGTGCAGGGGGTGGGAGTGCGGGGGTGGGTCGGGGGAGTGCGGGGGTGGCGGGGGTGGGCAGGGTGGGGGTGCGGGGGTAAGTGAATGGTGGGAGTGCGGGGGTGGGAGTAGTGGGGGTGGACTTCATGGCCAGTAACTGGACTTGTGCATTTCACTTTCACCCACCAAATATATTTGCAGCACTACAAATACAAGTAGAAATAAATTTAGCTTTTGTTTTTCTTCTGGGACTAAGATTAAAACTCCCATTTTTGTTCTGGGAATTTATTTCAATGTTACTTGTTTCTTCATTTATTGCTTGTAGTTTGTGGGTTATATTTATGTTGTTGAATTCTGCAAAAAGAATGTGAGAGATTTCATCTGTACTTTGATTCTGAAGTTACACCTTTCATACTTTAATGTATTTATAATTTATTTCATTTTTTTTTGTTTAATCTTGCGCGTTTCTAATTTCTTTAATTTTAGATAATCATGTCTAATCCTAAGGGGCGCGGAGGTCGAGATGGCTTAGGTGGAAGCCAAGGTCGTGGGAATTTGATTCCCAGGGAGCTTTTTCAGTCACCTGAAGTAGAAGAAAGCCAGAACCCTATATCAGAGACACAGGGAGATGATTCACAGGCATGTGACTTTGGTAACCACGTACCGGAGACTCCGAACACTCATATGGAGGAAGGTGAAGGTTCGAACTATGCACCAAAAAAGGTTTTAAGCCCTACTGGATTGTGGTAAGTTTGTAAGCTATAGTATATGCTTCATGATATTTGTATGAAATGATATTCACAATTCACGTGTTTGTTTGGTTTTCAATTCAGGTTTGATGATAACAAGGTTAGTGGGTCCATCACTGACATTTTCCAGGGCCATTTTCGAAAACCTTGGTTCAATTACAGTGAGGTAGATGAAGCAACAAAGACGCATTGGTGGAACATTTTTCACAGTATGTATGAATCGAATTATGAAGAATGAAATTGATTATATTAATTTATTAATAACTTGGTTTAATGTTTGATTAAAGGGTCTTTACGAATGGGGTCCTGAGTTAGATGGCCCAGTGAGGAAGGCTTACAAGAAAAAAGCTTCATATCGTCTGAGAGACTTGCGATACGGGGTGGTTAAGAAAGCCAAAGAAAGGCCAAAATGGTTGGGGAGACCATCTACGAAGACAGAAGTGAAGAACCCACGTTTCTGGAAAAATCTGAAAAGGCGAAGAAGAATTGAAGAGGTGGCTCCCTGTCTAATCCAATTGAGCCGTCACACTTTCAGGGTTCTATTTCGACGGCACAACATGCTAGAAATATGGTAAAAATGTTTCATATCTAATACTTAGTTTAATTTACATGACATTTTCGGTATAAGTAAAAAATAAAGCCTTTGTTGAACAATGTGTACAGGCAAAGAGTAGAGGAGGAGTACTCCCTACCGCTCCCGAGTTGTTCTTGAAGACTCATTTTAAGACTGTTCCTGGAAAAGGAGAAATTCCAGCAAACAAGAAAGCAAAGCAAATCTCAGTACATACTTTTAAACATATATTTAAATTAGTTTTGATTGAAGATACAAAATATAGGCAAGTGAGAACCAAATATAGGCAAGTTAGAACCAAAATGAATGAATATGAGTAGTTTGAAGTTAGTTTAAGTTATAAACACCTCAAACATCATATATATAGTTAGTTCAATGTATTTATAAGTAGTTTTGATTGAAAATACCCAATATAGGCAAGTTAGAACCAAATATAGGCCTTTTGAGGCCATTTTAGGCCATTTTACTTGAAAATGAATGAATATGAGTAGTTTGAAGTTAGTTTAAGTTATAAACACCTCAAACATCATATATATAGTTAGTTTAATGTATTTATAAGTAGTTTTGATTGAAAATACACAATATAGGCAAGTTAGAACCAAATAAAGGCCTTTTGATGCCATTTTAGGCCATTTTACTTGAAAATGAATGAATATGAGTAGTTTAAAGTTAGTTTAAGTTATAAACACCTCAAACATCATATATATAGTTAGTTTAATGTATTCATAAGTAGTTTTGATTGAAATTACACAATAGAGGCAAGTTAGAACCAAATAAAGGCCTTTTGAGGCCATTTTAGGCCATTTTACTGGAAAATGAATCAATATGAGTAGTTTAAAGTTAGTTTAAGTTATAAACAACTCAAACATCATATATATAGTTAGTTTAATGTATTTATAAGTAGTTCTGATTGAAAATACACAATATAGGCAAGTTAGAACCAAATATAGGCCTTTTGAGGCCATTTTAGGCCATTTTACTTGAAAATGAATGAATATGAGTAGTTTGAAGTTAGTTTAAGTTATAAAAACCTCAAACATCATATATATAGTTATTTTAATGTATTTATAAGTAGTTTTGATTGAAAATACACAATATAGGCAAGTTAGAACCAAATATAGGCCTTTTGAGGCCATTTTAGGCCATTTTACTTGAAAATGAATGAATATGAGTAGTTTGAAGTTAGTTTAAGTTATAAACACCTCAAACATCATATATATTGTTAGTTTAATGTATTTATAAGTAGTTTTGATTGAAAATACACAATATAGGCAAGTTAGAACAAAATATAGGCCTTTTGAGGCCATTTTAGGCCTTTTTACTTGAAAATGAATGAATATGAGTGGTTTGAAGTTAGTTTAAGTTATAAACACCTCAAACATCATATATACAGTTAGTTTAATGTATTTATAAGTATTTTTGATTGAAAATACACAACATAGGCAAGTTAGAACCAAATATAGGCCTTTTGAGGCCATTTTAGGCCATTTTACTTGAAAATGAATGAATATGAGTAGTTTGAAGTTTGTTTAAGTTATAAACACCTCAAATATCATTTATATAGTTAGTTTCATGTATTTGTTAGTAGTTTTCACTGAAAATACAAAATATAGCCATGTTAGAACTAAATATACGCATTTTAGGCCATTTTATATTACTTGAATATGAGTACATTTAACCAAATGCAGGAGCCATGCAATAAGAAGCTGGATCATTGTACCACTCAGGGATCACAGCCGAACCCTGATCTGTTGTATTGGGAGACAGTTGGTGGGAGGAACAGAGGAAAAGCGCAGGGGTTGGGTTAGGGAGATCATTTGTACTACAACTCTTCATTAGGGCGAGGAGATGGCGGCTCTTCACAACCATATGAGCCGTCCATTTTTTCTCAGCTTGAGGCGCAGGTGGAGGCAAAGGTCGCTGCACGGATGGAAGAGGTGGAGGCAAGGGTCACAGCACGGGTGGAAGAGTCAAGCCGGGCCCTCGTAGAGGAAATGATGAGGAACATGTCTAGTTTCGGCCACATGTTCTCAGGTTGCAACCCAGGCCCCCCTCCACAACGCAGACCAGAAGATGACCCAGGGTTTGGTGGTGGCGGTAGTGCTACTGAGATACCCTTGACAGTGTAGTTTTTTTGGTTTTGGCAACTAGGTAACTAACTTTTGGTTTCTATATAGTTAGTCAACTATATGCATTTAGTGTCAATATTAATCGGCATCTCGCTTTGTTTCTAGATGTGTCGGGTTACTTTATTTGGAACCCGACTTCTACTTTATTTTCCCAAAATCGGGATCTATTTTACGTACATATATTTAATCTCGGTAGTTTGTCTAACTATAGACATTTAGTGTCTATATTTATCGGCATCTAGCTTATTAGTTTCTAGATTTGTCGATATATATATTTTTGTAGAACCCGACTTCTACTTTATTTCCCGGCACCGGGATCTATTTTGTATACATAATGTTAATCTATTTCATGTAATTATATAAGTATCTACGTAAATTGTAATATATATCAAAATTGCACATTTTTTAAATTGAAAAAATTGAATGCGATGGAGGAACAGCTTTAGTGTAGTATATTTAGGTGCAGCTGTGCAGGTACATGTTTAATTATAATTTCGAACAATAATAATTAAATTAACGTAATTTTTATAAATAACAACGGCTAAACATTGAATCAACGACGGCTAGGCGTCGGCTGTAAGGTAATGTATGTTCACATGGCCTTGAATTTCAACGATCGCTAATGAACAATAGCGACGGCTTTACACCGTCGCCGAACTTACAACTGTTTTCAACGAGACGGTTCTTAACAGGTCGGTGGGACAACGACCGTTTTAAACGGTCGTTGTTTCAACGTCTGTTAAAAACAGTCGTTGACATATAGTCAACGTCGAGTTTGCTAGACGGTCGCTGATTTTCTTAAAAACCGTCGTTGATATATTCACCGACGGCCAGACGGTCGTTGATTTCCATATCGGCGACCATCGGTACAACGACGATCGTTTACCGACGGTTTGACCGTCGGTGATGATTCAGCGACCGTTTTTTTAATATTAACAGCCGTTTAAAGCCGTCGTTGATGTCGTTTTTCTTGTAGTGGCAATCCAAAATCACTCTTTTGCGCCGGTACCGGCCGACTCATTTCGCCTCTTGATTGAAGATGGTATGTCGCCTCTTGATTGAAGGTGGTCCGCAGACCAGGCGGTGGTATGTCGCCTCTTGATTAAAGGTGGTCCGCATACCTGGCGGTGGTATGCCGCCACTTGATTGAAGGTGGTCCGCAGACCTGGCGGTAGTATGTCGCCGTTGTTGTCTTGATACCTGTTGAATGCAATGAACACAAGCATGCAAACAGAAAGGAGTAGCTTCCGAAAAGTTCATTCGCTTAAAAGCGAGAAAGAAATGTGTAACTTAAGAAAAAGTTCATTCGCTTAAAAGAGAGGAAGAAAAGCATAACTTACGAAAAGTTCATTCGCTTAAAAGCGAGGAAGAAAAGAACAACTTACAAAAAGTTTATTCGCATGAAAGGGATTATTCGAAATAGATTGATTTGGGTTAAAAGCAATTGGAATAGGAATAACTTGCGAAAAGTTCATTCACTCAAAGCGAGAAGGAATAACTTGCGAAAACTTCATTCGCTCAACAGCGAGAAATATAACTTACGAAAAGTTCATTCGCTAAAATGCGAGAAATATAACTAACGAAAAGTTCATTTGCTAAAAAGCGAGAGATATAACTTACAAAAAGTTCATTCGCTAAAAAGCGAAAGATATAACTTGCGAAAAGTTCATTCGCTAAAAAGCGAGAAATATAACTTGCGAAAAGTTCATTCGCAAAAAAGCGAGATGGGATAGGACATACTGATGACCTAAACTACGAGAATATAGTGTAAGTGTGCAACTGTGTGACACTAGACTGCAGAATGTGTATAATATGTGTGTGTATGCGTGACTCGATGATTGATGTTAGGATCCTATGGCTAAGGATGAAGGATGCTGCAATGATTGACATAGTGCGTGTTTGTATAATACGACATTCAAATGCAGAGATATGACACTAATGCAGATGATATGATATGATGCTTTGTTGTTCCACTAAGCTCAATTTTTCGTTTAGAAAGCTGTTTTTTTTTAAGTGGAGAAATGGGAAGCCTCCAAGGATGATCCATGTAGGTCATGATCGATTCGAAACGCGTTATAGTTGTTACGGGTCTATGTGAGCCCATAAAACAGTTAGGATCTCGTATGGGCCTGGAGCCCACAATATTTTGTATGAACTCGTAATGAAGTCCTTATCAAGGTACACATGGAGCCTATGAAGGATGATCTGTTGGATTTGAAATACATTGTAGTCCTCGTAATGCTTGAATTGTATGCGCTTCGAGTTTCGTATGTCAAGGCCTACGTGAGCCCATACAATCGGTTCAATCTTGTATCGATGTGGGTTTTAAGACCCAAGATTTCATGTATGGACTCGTAATGAAGTCCATATTACAATAGGCCATGCACCTACCTCATAGGAAGTACACATGACAACAATTCAATGTAAAAGGCAAGTAAAAAAGAGCACCAAAACAAAAAAAAAGCAAAAAAAAGGAAGCGAAATATGACAAAAAAAAAAAAAACAAGTGCAAAAATATCGAAAAAAAAGATAAGCCCATCAATAGCTTCGTCAACTGTACTTTCTTTTACCTTCAACCTTCAATCCTAAACATCGAAGTTCATCAAAGGCCTTGACCTTCACAACCAAGAACCATTACAAGTCAAATCGTACCTCTATAATAAACCTTCGCTCAAGCAACCATGCACATTGCATTCCCATAAGCCATAAAAGACAAACCCAAGCCCGCTAGGTCGAAAACCTATAACGGCGACTTAGGCAAAAGTCGGGGCATCTTCTCATTCACTAGCCTAAGGTCCGACCGCTTTAAACTAAACCAAACCAACATCACTATCCACCCTTGCCAAAGACCTCATCTAATTAAATCAATGCTTAATTCAATGCTTAATTCATTGCAAATGGCTCCAAAGCAAAATGCTCGGCCACCATTAAAATGCTAAGAGCTACGACTGGCCTGATTCCGTCATGGATACGTAGGCAACCTCTTTTGAGGCGCGACCATTTTAATTCAAAACATATTTTTTAAGGCTCGCCTCGGTCCATGAGAAACGCGCGATCGGCCAAAAAAATCATGAATTTTCAATGCTCATCCCTACCTTTAGAACTAGACTGGGATTTGAACCTGCATCATTAGCCTACCTCATCGCGTGAGTCGATTCATTATGACTCTGCCTTTTCTTATTCTAATCACTTACTTTTTCTAAGCTACATTATCGCTTCTAAGCCAACCTTAGCATAACCTTTCCACACTCAGCACTATGACTGCGCCTCATCTTTTGAGTGTTCTTTTCTTTGGCCTTTCTTGTCTTCTCACCTTAGGAACCCTATATGGAATCTTCGGTTGAAACTTCCGCTAAAGGTTACCAGATATCTTCAAAATCAAGTAATCAAGCTGAGTACTTCATAAACTCCATCTTACTAGGGGCTTCATCACTGTTCCACACAGAAAATCATAGGCTCCGAGTATTGCGGGGAAGGGGAGGAATGCCTCTTTTATATATGCCAGTTGTTCATTGCCTTTATTAGAATAGTCATGAGAATTAGGAATTCAATTCTTTTAAGGCGACAATCGTGATTCTCATTGATGCTCATTAGTGCAAGGTTAGAAAACAAATAAATACTCATTTATTACTTGAAAGTTATGAATACATGTAATAAGATGGAAAATCCTATATTAGACTGGGCGAAATGAGAGAGATGAAATAGAAAATGAAATCCTAAGTCTAGTGTAACACCCCCGCCAACCCGAACCGTTTTTCATTTAATAAAACTCGAGATGGGGGAAAATCCACGAGGGTTCGAATCAACGGGCGTGCTACTGCCGCACTTATCTCCTTAGAAATAAATGCAAGGCTAGATTAAAACATACTAAATTCAAATAAATTAATCCTTACAACCAAGTAAATCGTTCATTAAATATTACTAATTATTTAAGTATTTCAGAGTTCCAGCGGAAGCTAAATCATAAGCTAAGTGGATGACAACTCTAAGTGATCTCCCTTTTTGTTTCCCCTGTCGATCACCCACCTGCACAAATACATTGAAAAGAAACAAGAGAGACAAGCTCCCAAAAATCAGGAAAACTGAGTAATTCCAACTCCATCCCGTAAAATACTTAAGTTGAAAATACTTTGTAAAATAGTACGTTATTAGGGTTAGAAAGCATAATACATATACATATATATATACAATGAATAATCACGTACTTAATTCAATTAATCCAGTTATTTAAGGAGAGGAAAGAGAACGCCAGTAAGCCGGGGTCAATCCCCTGTAACCACTTACTTCAACATTGTAGGCCGGGGTCAATCCCCTGTAACCACCTATGAATAACATAATGGCCATAATAACAGAGTCCCTAGTGTGCACACCCCTTCTACTTGGATCACAACAAGATAGAAGGAAGACAAGTAACAGAAAGTCAGCATAGTAACCAGAAAACTTGTAGGGGCCGTTGAACCTCTCATACAGGGCAACCTGTTCATCATTTCCCTCCGATATATCACTTTACGTGATTAACATCTTTTAAATTTCAAGTTATCACATAAATCACGTACACATTTATGTCATCTTGTTCAATCCAGTGTGAACATATTCAATCCATCATAATCTCATCCATTCATAATCTCAATCCATTCATAGTGGTTTCAATAACTCATTTCATAAACACAACCGTCACTTGAGTTCATTTATCACTTCAGATTCATAATCATTTCATTATCACAAGTTCTTATCAATTCCAACTTTCATAAAGTCTCAATATTAATAACAATACTGATAATAATAATAATAATAATCATAATAGTCATAATAATAATAATCATAATAATAATAATAGTAATAATAATAACAATAATAATATTAATAATAATAACCATAACATTACTAAATGACATTAAGCGGTTTTAATAACGTTATAATAAACATATTTGTCAATCGTCCATAGTCATGATTCATAATCGAAATCGATAGTCGTCGTCCATTTTGTCATTCGTATTAATTCATAATCCGCATTAAGTCGATAATCCATAATTATAGTCCATACTTATACAGTTTATAATCACATAATCAATTCGTTTTACACTAACGGGATCTATGTTTAGATGGACATCGGACATTACCTCGTGATGCGTGCCCAAAAGTTAGATTCACGAACTGATTATCACTCTTGATATTCCTCGTCTACGCAATCGGAATCTACATTAGACATTAACGAGATCTAAGTTAGTTACCTAAATAACCCCTTTTTATAAAATAAACAATAATTCAAATAACTTAAAAAAAATGAATTATTGTTTATTTTATAAAAAGGGGTTATTTAAATTGTTTATTTTATATAAAAAGGGGTTATGTAGGTAACTAACTTAGATCTCGTTAACGTCTAATGTAGATTCCGGTTGCGTAGACGAGGAATATCAAGAGTGTTAATCCGTTCGTAAACTTAACTTTTGGGCACGCGTCACGAGGTAATCTCCGATGTCCATCTAAACATAGATCTCGTTAGTGTAAAACGAATTAATTATGTGATTATTATGTGCTTATAAGATATATATATAAGTATGGACTATAATTATGGATTATCGATTTAATGCGGATTATGAATACGAATGACAAAATGGACGACGACTATCGATTTCGATTATGAATCATGACCATGGACGATATACGATATGACAAATATGGTTATTATAACGTTATTAAAATCGGTTAATGTCATTTAATAATGTTATTATTATTATTATTATTATTATATTATTATTATTATTATTATTATTATATTATTATTATTATGATTATTATTATTATTATTATTATTATTATTATTATTATTATTATTATTATTATTATTATTATTATTGTCATTATTGTTATTAATATTGAGACTTTATGAAAGTTGGAATTGATAAGAACTTGTGATAATGAAATGATTATGAATCTGAAGTGATAAATGAACTCCAGTGACGGTTGTGTTTATGAAATGAGTTATTGAAACCCTATGAAAGGATTGAGATTATGATGGATTGAATATGTTCACACTAGATTGAACAAGATGACGTAAATGTGTACGTGATTTATGTGATGACTTGATTAAAAGATGTTAATCACGTAAAGTGAAATATAGGAGGGAAATGATGAACAGGTTGCCCTGTATGAGAGGTTCAGCGGCCCCTACAGGTTCTCTGGTCACTATGCTGATTTTCTGTTACTTGTCTTCCTTCTATCTTGTTGTGATCCAAGTAGAAGGGGTGTGCACACTAGGGACTCTGTCATTATGGCCATTATGTTATTCGTAGGTGGTTACAGGGGATTGACCCCGGCCTACAATGTTGAAGTAAGTGGTTACAGGGGATTGACCCCGGCTTACTGGCGTTCTCTTTCTTCTCTTTAAATAATTGGATTAATTGAATTAATTATGTGATTAATCATTGTATATATATATATGTGTATGTGTGCTATGCTTTTCAACCCTATTAACCTACTATTTTACAATATATATTCAACTTAAGTATTTTACGGGATGGAGTTGGAATTACTCAGTTTTTCTGATTTTTGGGAGCTTGTCTCTCTTGTTTCTTTTCAATGTATTTGTGCAGGTGGGTGATCGACGGGGGAACAAAAAAGGGAGATCATTTAGAGTTGTCATTCACTTAGCTTATGAATTAGCTTCCGCTGGAACCCTGAATCACTTAAGTAATTAGTAGTATTTAATGAACAATATACTTGGTTGTAAGGATTAATTAATTTGAATTTAGTATGCTTTAATCTAGCCTTGCATTTATTTCCAAGGAGATAAGTGCGGCGGTAGCACGCCCGTTGATTCGAACCCTCGTGGATTTCCCCCATCTCGAGTTTTATTAAATGAAGAAGGGTTCGGGTTGGTGGGGGAGTTACAGAGTGGTATCCGCTTCCGAGGATCGAGGATTTGTTCGATCAACTTCAGGGTGCAACAGTGTTTTCCAGGATCGATTTACGATCAGGTTATCACCAACTACGAATCGCTGAAGAAGACATCCCTAAGACAGCCTTTCGTACAACAACAGTTATCACTCGAGCATAGGAATGGCACCTTATGAGGCATTGTATGGACGGAAACGTAGAAGTCCTATATGTTGGAGCGATGTGAACGAGTCGTTGAATTTGGGACCAGAAATGATTGAAGAGACTACCAACAAGGTGAAGTTGATTCAAGAGCGTATGAAAGCAGCTCAGGATTGACAAAAATCGTATGCCGATCAAAGGAGATGGGATTTAGAGTTTGCAATTGGAGAGAAAATGTTGCTGAAAGTTTCACCAACCAAGGGAGTAATGAGGTTCGGTAGAAAAGGAAAGTTGAGTCCTCGTTATATCGGACCTTATGAGATACTCGAAAGAATTGGTTGGTATTTTGTTAATATTCAATCGTTATAATTTTTGCTAATACATAAAGAAAGATATTTAAGTTCAAAGAGACGCGATGAGAGACGCGCACATAAAAAGTGAGAAGGATGAAAAAACAGAGGGAGTACTTGATAATAAATATAATCATATCTATATTAATCAACTGAATAATTATTTTTTTTCTAATTTAAAAGTATTTGTTACTTCCTCTTTCCTTCCTAATTAATTCATTTGCTAGACCTGTTCTGCAGTTAGATATTTCATTCCTTTGAAAACCTGCATTAACGTTCATGTAATAGATATCAAGAGGATAATCTTTCCTTTCTAGGAGACACTCCACTTTAATCTCCCTCTTATCATGTTGTTACTAGCTCCAAACTCAGTGCCATCTCACACATGCATGTACTAAGCTTAGTCATGAGATCAAACATATCATATCAAGAATGAAATTTGGGAATTTAACTCATTTATTAACCAAACACTCATTGAGTCATCATCTAAACATATCAAAATAGTAAACAAAAAAAAAGAAATCACATGTATAGTAATAGATGTTAAAATTATGCCTGCAAAAATGTAATTCAAGGAATGGTTCTTCTCGTTTCTCCTCCTTTTTGTGTGCCTAACCTAGTATATCGTGACAAGATATCCTTCATTCTTCACAAATAGGGGAAAAAAGGAACTTATGAGTTCTAATGATAGAGTTAAGTAGCTAAACTTATTATTAGATCTCATAAAATATTGATAATGAAAATTAATAAAGCTAAGTAGCAATAAAATATGGTATGCCCAAGAAAAATGCTCTTAGAATAAGTCGAAATATGATGTCGCCACTCTTGATGAAAAATTAGAGTTGCTGCCATCGAGACCCTATCCCTTATAGTAACTTTCACTAATATCAGTAAAAAGCAAAAAAGTTTATTGAAAGAAAGTAATTAATTTATTATGACACTAGGATAATTAATATAGGTAAGATATATTAGTATTATTTAACGCCTGGGGGACGCCCGTTAGCATTTGCTATTTTCTTATTGTTCATAGAAATTGATTCTACTGACTTTCCATGATCCTTTTCGATGGAAACTAAACTTTCCAAAATTCTAACTCTAAAAGCTGCCCGAACAAACAATGTGGAATACATTCACAAGTTACTTCATCCAGAATTCTTTTAAATAAAAGAATGTTACATTTCATATCCCTAGGTTACAAGTTAGAACCCTAATACATTAATATAATGCTAAATATCACATACGATACTTACATAATTATGTCTAACAAAAACCTATAGTCAGTTAATTCTCCGCCTTTCTTAACCTAACAGAAAACTAAGATCAACCGATCCAGTCATCTAATCCAACCATGATCGTCCATTACAACCATGCATTCTCATGATCTTTATTTGAGCTTAGCCGTCTATGTCAACGTCGAAGAAGAGAATGAAGAGGAACAATTGTTACTTAATTGGGTGAAGAAGAGGAAGAGCTAGCCCTCTGCCAAGTATTTTGTGGAGTGTACCTCGATGAGGCGCTAACAGAGGTGGTGCTCGTGGCTGAGGATTCTGAGAGGGTGGTGGCACAAAGTGGAGTAAGGTCGGGGATTCACTAGTAGAATAATTGCTTATTGCGGCGGTCATAAAGTGGCCTATTGTTGCGGTTTTGGCCGCGCAGCAATTAAGGGCGTAGCAATAGGTAGTGTCAATACCCAAAAAAAAAATTGAAAAGTAACCTATTGCTGCTATTGTTGGTAAAAACTGCAGCAATAGGTCAGTATATTGCTGTTGCTTTTACCAAACAACAACAGCAATAAGTTGCTTTTTTTTATAAAAAAAATTATACATTTCTAATGTCATATACTAGTATACGTCTACACCCACACAACATTTTCAAAACCACAACCAAATTTGTTGGAATTCCTTCAAGCATCAAATTAATTGACAAATTACATAACTACAACATTATACATTTGACTTTATTAGTTTTATGTTGAAATCAGAAAATACACATATATAAGATCTAAAAAAATATATACAAATGATATCTAAAAAATACAAATTAATTTAATTCACCATAAACCTAAAATACAGATTGTGAGAGAGATGGTGAGTTGAAGAAACCGGATGATGACTCTAATACAGGTTTGACAAAAAAACCCCAATATAGATCTGACAAAAAAATACAGGTCTCTACAAAGGGGATGACAACAAACTATAAGAAATTAATCTTCAACAAATAAAGATTACACCCGTTAATAAAAAACAAATAAAGATTAAAAAAAAAAATCTATCTCTACAACATCCCTGAAAACCGTAACCACCATCACCGCCCCCTCTCTAAGCGAAACACCACGAGAAACAAAATCGCGGAGGATGACGACAAAGAAACCAGATGAGTGAGAGAGATCTTGCGTCTTTCATTCGCTCGAAATCTTCGCGTCTTTCGCCGGCTGAGATCTCCCGCCATCGCGCCACCACAGTGTGAGAAGGCGACGTTCATTCGTCGTCGCTGATTCAGATAAGAGAGAAGATGCGGTTTCTGTTTGTTCGAAAATTCTCCGGCGGATGAAGAGAAGGCGGGGTGATCTTGAAGAGGAAGCCATTGAAGTTTATCGTTCGTTCGTCGTTGTTTGTTTCAACCATGTCGAAATTAAACCTCATATTTTGGGGATTCTGGGAATTACAGAGATTTTCGTTTGGGTGGATTTTTAGTGAGAGAGGAAAAAAGGAGAATAGAGATGAGTAAGAGAGAATAGAGATGAGTGAGAGAGAGAAGAGAGAGAAGGATCTGTGAGGAAGAGGGAACGTGAAGTGAAGGAAGAAGGATCTGTGAGAAGTGAGTTATGAGGGAATGGGAAACGGCGCCCAATAACTAATAAGGCTCATATATAAAAAAACCTAATGACCCTATTGCTGCGCTTTCTAGAAGAAACCGCATCAATAGATTAAAATATTATTAGAAAACTTATATTTTAATCTATTGCTGCGGTTTTGGGTGGAAACCGCAGCAATAGATTTGGTCAAATTAGTCAACACATTTTGAAAAAATTCCCGTTAACATCTATTGATGCGGTTTTGGCTGGAAGTCGCAGCAATATGTCTATTTTTTATTTTACCTTTTCTTCTAACGTGGTTTATTGCTGCATATGGGTAAAACCGCAACAATTTCACCGCAGCAATAAGCAATTATTCTACTAGTGATTTTGGGAGGGTGATGTCTCCTGATCTTTATTTATTTATTTATTTATTTATTATTATTATTATTATTATTATTATTATTATTATTATTATTATTATTATTATTATTATTATTATTATTATTATTATTATTATTATTATTATTATTATTATTATTATTATTATTATTATTATTATTATTATTGTTATCGTTATCGTTATCGTTATCGTTATTGTTGTTGTTGTTATTATTATTGTAGGCGTGGATTTTTAATTCTTTTAATCCTACACGCGGTGTGAGCGCGTTCATTTGACTACCGCATTGTTAATTAAGGTTTTATTAAAAATATGGTTTCGAAGTTGCCAACAATTCTTTAAGGGAAGAATCATAAACCTAATTGGATATTGAAACGGTAGGGACATCTTAGGGACTTATCCAATGTAGATTTCCCCATCATGACTCCATAGATGGTCAAAATGAACCAAAGATTGAGTTCAGGGGTGAGGGTACAAAATGGGGATACACGATTATGTGTCTACAGAAGCCCCCACATTGACTGAGGTTTGTAAAACCGAAAGTCAATGTATACGTGTCGAGACGGATAATGATTCTAGATGCTCTGCACACTACAAGAAAATGCTAAAACAACGACTGCTTCATAGCGACGGTCAGAAAAACGGTAGCTAATACTATAATTAGCAACAACTTTAAGCCGTTGGTGAATACCGACTGCTTGTAAAGGATACAACGACGGTTAAACAGTTGTTGAGAAACAACGACGGTTGCAAGCCGTCGTTAACTTGGTTAATGTGACTGTTTTTTTTGTTTACCTAAGGCGACGGTCTTAAACGGTCGGTGATGGAAGGAAAAGGGTGTTAACATAAAGTGGTCCCTTTCAGTCGAGTTTATTTCAATGCAACTTAAAAGAGAGAAGTTGCCTCTTTCAGTCGGCGAATTGAAGAAGGCAAGAAGCCATTGACGGCCGACCTCTAACCAACGAACGACGACCTCATTTTCTCTCCGCCTCTTTGCCGCCGGTTAGCCCTGCTTCATTTTCTTTTTTTTTTTTTTTTTTATTTTTGTTACTCATGAAACCAAACCCTAAAAAGTGGGTTTTCCCTGTCGAATTAAAGCGGCATTGCAGGCTGAAGCAGTCACGTCAGCCACTTAACCAAGGCGGCGCTGCCCACGCACTAACATTGTTGCTTCTGCCTCCTCTTTATTTTTCTTCGGTAAGCTAATTTTGCAATTAGTACAATTTTTTCAATTCATATTTAAATTACATACTTATATTACGTAATATATATACATAGTTATTGGTGTAAATTTATTAGTTCAAAGCAATCATAGTTATCATTCTACACATTTTTTGTTTGGAACATTGAAGAATCAAATTGGAGGGTTTAAGGGTTTTAAGAGGCAAATTGGAGGGTACAAGGGTGTAAATTTATTAGTTCAATGCAATCATAGTTATCATTATACTTTTTGCGAGATGAATTCAGCAGCAAGTACCTTCATTTGATAGTAAATACTTCGTTGTTTTCATAAATTATCGATGTTCTTCGTGCTAGGGTATTTTGTTAGCATAATTTGATGCAACATTTTGTAATCTATGTTTAATTTGACTTGAATTAGAGATTATCTAAGTGTGAATAATTGATGATTTTCCTCTCTTTTTGTTGAATTTCTGATTGATATTGTTACTTGTTAGTTTATGCTGGGGACACTTTATCACAACATCTGAGGTTGATATTTGTACTTTCTTCCCAGCTTCTTTGTTGCTGAGAGAACAATTCACAAATATCGAAGTTTGCAATTTCTTTGTTGCTGAGAGAACATTTCACATCTGAGGTGAAAATCGAGTCTCACTCCAATGGCTTGTTGTCAGCAAAACCGTTTCTCCTCTTCCTTATTGGGCCGTATGTTCTCCTCTTTCTTGATACTTTTTTTTGTAATGTTGGCTAATTTTGTGTTTTGGGGATGTATGTTGAGATTTTCACATAATTTGTAGTAATGATGAACTTTATATAAAGATTTGATTTAGAAAGTAGACAATTTTTGGTACGATTGAAATATATTTTATAAGAAAGAACAATTTTTAGTGGGTGTGGTTGTTGTTGTTGTTGACTTGAGGTGTTGGTTGTTAATGAGATGTTGATAATTTTTTGTGGAATTGAAAAATGTGCAGATGTGTATATTTATGTGTATGGGAAGGAACAACACAACATGGATGAACACAACAATTTTAGTTACATGTATCATAAACTTCAGGAAAAACAGGGGACCTGTTTCTGGGATTCTAAAGGGTTATGTGGGTTTAAGCACTGCTATATTTACTGATGTTTGCACTGCCCTATTTTATGATAGTCCTGCTAATTTCCTTATGATACTTATGGTTATTCCTTTCGTCGTCTGTCTAACCGCCATGATCTTCCTCCGGGGCAGGGGTGGGGGTCAAGGGGTGGGAGTGCAGGGGGTGGATCAGCAGATGGGGAGTGCAAGGGGTGGGCAGGGGTGGGGGTCAGCGGGGGGTGGGGGTGCGGGGGTTCAATGCATGGAGGAGTGCAGGGGGTGGGAGTGCAGGGGGTGGGGGGGGGGTCAGGGGGTGGGAGTGCGGGGGTGGGTCAGGGGGGAGTGCGGGGGTGGGCGGGGGGGGGGGTCAGCAGGGGTGGGGGTGCAGGGGGTCAGTGAAGGGTGGGAGTGCAGGGGTGGGAGTAGTGGGGGTGGACTTCATGGCCAGTAACTGGACTTGTGCATTTCACTTTCACCCACCAAATATATTTGCAGCACTACAAATACAAGTAGAAATAAATTTAGCTTTTGTTTTTGTTCTGGGACTAAGATTAAAACTCCCATTTTTGTTCTGGGAATTTATTTCAATGTTACTTGTTTCTTCATTTATTGCTTGTAGTTTGTGGGTTATATTTATGTTGTTGAATTCTGCAAAAAGAATGTGAGAGATTTCATCTGTACTTTGATTCTGAAGTTACACCTTTCATACTTTAATGTATTTATAATTTATTTCATTTTTTTTGTTTAATCTTGCGCGTTTCTAATTTCTTTAATTTTAGATAATCATGTCTAATCCTAAGGGGCGCGGAGGTCGAGATGGCTTAGGTGGAAGCCAAGGTCGTGGGAATTTGATTCCAAGGGAGCTTTTTCAGTCACCTGAAGTAGAAGAAAGCCAGAACCCTATATCAGAGACACAGGGAGATGGTTCACAGGCACGTGACTTTGGTAACCACGTACCGGAGACTCCGAACACTCATATGGAGGAAGGTGAAGGTTCGAACTATGCACCAAAAAAGGTTTTAAGCCCTACTGGATTGTGGTAAGTTTGTAAGCTATAGTATATGCTTCATGATATTTGTATGAAATGATATTCACAATTCACGTGTTTGTTTGGTTTTCAATTCAGGTTTGATGATAACAAGGTTAGTGGGTCCATCACTGACATTTTCCAGGGCCATTTTCGAAAACCTTGGTTCAATTACAGTGAGGTAGATGAAGCAACAAAGACGCATTGGTGGAACATTTTTCACAGTATGTATGAATCGAATTATGAAGAATGAAATTGATTATATTAATTTATTAATAACTTGGTTTAATGTTTGATTAAAGGGTCTTTACGAATGGGCTCCTGAGTTAGATGGCCTAGTGAGGAAGGATTACAAGAAAAAAGCTTCATATCGTCTGAGAGACTTGCGATACTGGGTGGTTAAGAAAGCCAAAGAAAGGCCAAAATGGTTGGGGAGACCATCTACGAAGACATGAAGAAGAGAAGTGAAGAGCCCACGTTTCTGGAAAAATCTGAAAAGGCGAAGAAGAATTGAAGAGGTGGCTCCCTGTCTAATCCAATTGAGCCGTCACACTTTCAGGGTTCTATTTCGGCGACACAACATGCTAGAAATATGGTAAAAATGTTTCATATCTACTACTTAGTTTAATTTACATGACATTTTCGGTATAAGTAAAAAATAAAGCCTTTGTTCAACAATGTGTACAGGCAAAGAGTAGAGGAGGAGTACTCCCTACCGCTCCCGAGTTGTTCTTGAAGACTCATTTTAAGATTGTTCCTGGAAAAGGAGAAATTCCAGCAAACAAGAAAGCAAAGCAAATCTCAGTACATACTTTTAAACATATATTTAAATTAGTTTTGATTGAAGATACAAAATATAGGCAAGTGAGAACCAAATATAGGCAAGTTAGAACCAAAATGAATGAATATGAGTAGTTTGAAGTTAGTTTAAGTTCATCATATATATAGTTAGTTCAATGTATTTATAAGTAGTTTTGATTGAAAATACCCAATATAAGCAAGTTAGAACCAAATATAGGTCTTTTGAGGCCATTTTAGGCCACTTTACTTGAAAATGAATCATATGAGTAGTTTGAAGTTAGTTTAAGTTATAAACACCTCAAACATCATATATATAGTTAGTTTAATGTATTTATAAGTAGTTTTGATTGAAAATACACAATATAGGCAAGTTAGAACAAAATATAGGCCTTTTGAGGCCATTTTAGGCCATTTTACTTGAAAATGAATGAATATGAGTAGTTTAAAGTTAGTTTAAGTTATAAACACCTCAAACATCATATATATATAGTTAGGTTAATGTATTCATAAGTAGTTTTGATTGAAATTACACAATAGAGGCAAGTTAGAACCAAATAAAGGCCTTTTGAGGCCATTTTAGGCCATTTTACTTGAAAATGAATGAATATGAGTAGTTTGAAGTTAGTTTAAGTTATAAACACCTCAAACATCATATATATAGTTAGTTTAATGTATTTATAAGTAGTTCTGATTGAAAATACACAATATAGGCAAGTTAGAACCAAATATAGGCCATTTTAGGCCATTTTACTTGAAAATGAATGAATATGAGTAGTTTGAAGTTAGTTTAAGTTATAAACACCTCAAACATCATATATATAGTTAGTTTAATGTATTTATAAGTAGTTTTGATTGAACATACACAATATAGGCAAGTTAGAACCAAATATAGGCCTTTTGAGGCCATTTTAGGCCATTTTACTTGAAAATGAATGAATATGAGTAGTTTGAAGTTAGTTTAAGTTATAAACACCTCAAACATCATATATATAGTTAGTTTAATGTATTTATAAGTAGTTTTGATTAAAAATACACAATATAGGCAAGTTAGAACAAAATATAGGCCTTTTGAGGCCATTTTAGGCCATTTTACTTGAAAATGAATGAATATGAGTAGTTTGAAGTTAGTTTAAGTTATAAACACCTCAAACATCATATATATAGTTAGTTTAATGTATTTATAAGTATTTTTGATTGAAAATACACAACATAGGCAAGTTAGAACCAAATATAGGCCTTGTGAGGCCATTTTAGGCCATTTCACTTGAAAATGAATGAATATGAGTAGTTTGAAGTTTGTTTAAGTTATAAACACCTCAAATATCATATATATAGTTAGTTTCATGTATTTGTTAGTAGTTTTCACTGAAAATACAAAATATAGCCATGTTAGAACTAAATATACGCCATTTTAGGCCATTTTATATTACTTGAATATGAGTACATTTAACCAAATGCAGGAGCCATGCAATAAGAAGCTGGATCATTGTACCACTCAGGGATCACAGCCGAACCCTGATCTGTTGTATTGGGAGACAGTTGGTGGGAGGAACAGAGGAAAAGTGCAGGGGTTGGGTCAGGGAGATCATTTGTACTACAACTCTTCATTAGGGCGAGGAGATGGCGGCTCTTCACAACCATATGAGCCGTCCATTTTTTCTCAGCTTGAGGCGCAGGTGGAGGCAAAGGTCGCTGCACGGATGGAAGAGGTGGAGGCAAGGGTCGCAGCACGGGTGGAAGAGTCAAGCCGGGCCCTCGTAGAGGAAATGATGAGGAACATGTCTAGTTTCGGCCACATGTTCTCAGGTTGCAACCCAGGCCCCCCTCCACAACACAGACCAGAAGATGACCCAGGGTTTGGTGGTGGGGGTAGTGCTACTGAGATACCCTTGACAGTGTAGTTTTTTTGGTTTTGGCAACTAGGTAACTAACTTTTGGTTTCTATATAGTTAGTCAACTATATGCATTTAGTGTCAATATTAATCGGCATCTCGCTTTGTTTCTAGATGTGTCGGGTTACTTTTTTTGGAACCCGACTTCTACTTTATTTTCCCAACACCGGGATCTATTTTACGTACATATATTTAATCTAGGTAGTTTGTCTAACTATAGACATTTAGTGTCTATATTTATCGGCATCTAGCTTATTAGTTTCTAGATTTATCGATATATATATTTTTGTAGAACCCGACTTCTACTTTATTTCCCGGCACCAGGATCTATTTTGTATACATAATTTTAATCTATTTCATGTAATTATATAAGTATCTACGTAAATTGTAATATATATCAAAATTGCACATTTTTGAAATTGAAAAAATTGAATGCGATGGAGGAACAGCTTTAGTGTAGTATATTTAGGTGCAGCTGTGCAGGTACATGTTTAATTATAATTTCGAACAATAATAATTAAATTAACGTAATTTTTATAAATAACGACGGCTAAACATTGAATCAACGACGGCTAGGCAGTCGCTGTAAGGTAATGTATGTTCACATGGCCTTGAATTTCAACGACTGTTAATGAACAATAGCGACGGCTTTACACCGTCGTTGAACTTACAACTGTTTTCAACAGACGGTGAAATAACGACGGTTCTTAACAGTCGGTGGGACAACGACCGTTTTAAACGGTCGTTGTTTCAACGTCTGTTAAAAACAGTCGTTGACATATAGTCAACGTCGACTTTGCTAGACGATCGCTGATTTTCTTAAAAACCGTCGTTGATATATTCACCGACGGCCAAACGGTCGTTGATTTCCATATCAGCGACCATCTGTACAACGACGCCTGTTTACCGACCGTTTGACCGTCGATGATGATTCAGCGACCGTTTTTTTAATATTAACGGTCGTTGAAAGCCGTCGTTGATGTCGTCTTTTCTTGTAGTGGCAATCCAAAATCACTCTTTTGCGCCGGTACTGGCCCGACTCATTTCGCCTCTTGATTGAAGATGGTATGTCGCCTCTTGATTGAAGGTGGTCCGTAGACCAGGCGGTGGTATGTCGCCTCTTGATTAAAGGTGGTCCGCAGACCTGGCGGTGGTATGCCGCCACTTGATTGAAGGTGGTCCGCAGACCTGGCGGTAGTATGTCGCCGTTGTTGTCTTGATACCTGTTGAATGCAATGAACACAAGCATGCAAACAGAAAGGAGTAGCTTCCGAAAAGTTCATTCGCTTAAAAGCGAGAAAGAAATGTGTAACTTAAGAAAAAGTTCATTCGCTTAAAAGCGAGGAAGAAAAGCATAACTTACGAAAAGTTCATTCGCTTAAAAGCGAGGAACAAAAGAACAACTTACAAAAAGTTTATTCGCATGAAAGGGATTATTCGAAATAGATTGATTTGGGTTAAAAGCAATTGGAATAGGAATAACTTGCGAAAAGTTCATTCACTCAAAGCGAGAAGGAATAACTTGCGAAAACTTCATTCGCTCAACAGCGAGAAATATAATTTACGAAAAGTTCATTCGCTAAAATGCGAGAAATATAACTTACGAAAAGTTCATTTGCTAAAAAGCGAGAGATATAACTTACAAAAAGTTCATTCGCTAAAAAGCGAAAGATATAACTTACGAAAAGTTCATTCGCTAAAAAGCGAGAAATATAATTTGCGAAAAGTTCATTCACTAAAAAGCGAGAAATATAACTTGCGAAAAGTTCATTCGCAAAAAAGCGAGATGGGATAGGACATACTGATGACCTAAACTACGAGGATATAGTGTAAGTGTGCAACTGTGTGACACTAGACTGCAGAATCTGTATAATATGTGTGTGTATGCGTGACTCGATGATTGATGCTAGGATCCTATGGCTAAGGATGAAGGATGCTGCAATGATTGACATAGTGCGTGTTTGTATAATGCGAGATTCAAATGCAGAGATATGACACTAATGCAGATGATATGATATGATGCTTTGTTGTTCCACTAAGCTCAATTTTTCGTTTAGAAAGCTGTTTTTTTTTAAGTGGAGAAATGGGAAGCCTCCACGGATGATCCATGTAGGTCATGATCGATTCGAAACGCGTTATAGTTGTTACGGGTCTATGTGAGCCCATAAAACAGTTAGGATCTCATATGGGCCTGGAGCCCACAATATTTTGTATGAACTTGTAATGAAGTCCTTATCAAGGTACACATGGAGCCTATGAAGGATGATCTGTTGGATTTGAAATACATTGTAGTCCTCGTAATGCTTGAATTGTATGCGCTTCGAGTTTCGTATGTCAAGGCCAACGTGAGCCCATACAATCGGTTCAATCTTGTATCGATGTGGGTTTTAAGACCCAAGATTTCATGTATGGACTCGTAATGAAGTCCATATTACAATAGGCCTATACTCGGAGCCTATGATTTTCTGTGTGGAACAGTGATGAAGCCCCTAGTAAGATGGAGTTTATGAAGTACTCAGCTTGATTGCTTGATTTTGAAGATATCTCGTAACCTTTAGCGGAAGTTTCAACCGAAGATTCCATATAGAGTTCCTAAGGTGAGAAGACAAGAAAGGCCAAAGAAAAGAACACTCAAAAGATGAGGCGCAGTCATAGTGCTGAGTGTGGAAAGGTTATGCTAAGGTTGGCTTAGAAGCGATAATGTAGCTTAGAAAAAGTAAGTGATTAGAATAAGAAAAGGCAGAGTCATAATGAATCGACTCACGCAATGAGGTAGGCTAATGATGCAGGTTCAAATCCCAGTCTAGTTCTAAAGGTAGGGATGAGCATTGAAAATTCATGATTTTTTTGGCCGATCGCGCGTTTCTCATGGACCTAGGCGAGCCTTAAAAAATATGTTTTGAATTAAAATGGTCGCGCCTCAAAAGAGGTTGCCTACGTATTCATGACAGAATCAGGCCAGTCGTAGCTCTTAGCATTTTAATGGTGGCCGAGCATTTTGCTTTGGAGCCATTTGCAATGAATTAAGCATTGAATTAAGCATTGATTTAGATGAGGTCTTTGGCAAGGGTGGATAGTGATGTTGGTTTGGTTTAGTTTAAAGCGGTTGGACCTTAGGGTGAGGTTTCCTACGTATCTTTAACAGAATCAGACCATTCGTAGTTCAGGCTAGTGAATGAGAAGATGCCCCGACTTTTGCCTAAGTCGCCGTTATAGGTTTTCGACCTAGCGGGCTTGGGTTTGTCTTTTATGGCTTATGGGAATGCAATGTGCATGGTTGCTTGAGCGAAGGTTTATTATAGAGGTACGATTTGACTTGTAATGGTTCTTGGTTGTGAAGGTCAAGGCCTTTGATGAACTTCGATGTTTAGGATTAGAGGTTGAAGGTAAAAGAAAGTACAGTTGACGAAGCTATTGATGGGCTTATCTTTTTTTTCGATATTTTTGCACTTCTTTTTTTTTTATTTTTTGTCATATTTCGCTTCCTTTTTTTTTGTTTTGGTGCTCTTTTTTACTTGCCTTTTACATTGAATTGTTGTCAAGTGTACTTCCTATGAGGTAGGTGCATGATAAGAATTGGAGAAATCATTGCGGGGAAGGGGAGGAATGCCTCTTTTATATATGCCAGTTGTTCATTGCCTTTATTAGAATAGTCATGAGAATTAGGAATTCAATTCTTTTAAGGCGACAATCGTGATTCTCATTGATGCTCATTAGTGCAAGGTTAGAAAACAAATAAATACTCATTTATTACTTGAAAGTTATGAATACATGTAATAAGATGGAAAATCCTATATTAGACTGGGCGAAATGAGAGAGATGAAATAGAATATGAAATCCTAAGTCTAGTGTAACACCCCCGCCAACCCGAACCCTTTTTCATTTAATAAAAATCGAGATGGGGGAAAATCCACGAGGGTTCGAATCAACGGGCGTGCTACCGCCGCACTTATCTCCTTAGAAATAAATGCAAGGCTTGATTAAAACATACTAAATTCAAATAAATTAATCCTTCACTAGTAGAATAAATGCTTATTGCTGCGGTCATTAAGTGGCCTATTGCTGCGGTTTTGGGCGCGCAACAATTCAGGGCGCAGCAATAGGTAAATTACCTATTGCTGCGGTTTTAAAAATTAGGTCTATTGCTGCGGTTTTGGATAGAAACCGCAGCAATAGGTGCATGTTTTTTTAAAAAAAAAAATTTTTTTATAAAATTTAAGTATCCATGTAATTTTCGACCTTAAAATGCAATTAAAACAAAAGTAAATAAGACGAACTAGTACAACATATTAAGTTCATGCAATGACTTGAAAAATAAAAAAGAATGAAAATTAAGAATTACAATATGTAACAGATAAAATAAAAAAATCAGATATTCTAATGAGCAAATCAAACTAGAACTAATTTAACATAATTACATACAAAAAAACGAAAATGAAAAAAAAAATTGAAAACCAAAGCAGATCGACGGCGACTAAAGCCACGAGAGCGGCAAGCGAGGCTGGGCTTGCGTGGTCGAACGACGGCGAGTAGAGATCGCCGAGAGTAGTCGGATGTTAGAGGTGAGATTGTTGAGGATTTCAAGTAAATTCAGATCTGAAAAAAACAACAAAAATGAAAATAAAATGTAAAAAGTCCATCAAGTAATTTCAGATCTGAAAAAAAAACAAAAAAAAACGAAAAGAACTTACAAAGAACGGAAACTTACCGGTGAACGGCCGACGAAGAAACCATAAAAAACATCAAAATCGTTGCTTGACTTCAAACTCGAACTTGTTTTCAACCTTTGAACCTTCGAAGAACTGAAACTTACCGGTGGTGAACCTTCGACGAACAATCGAACCTTCAAACTTGAGAATCGGCCGACGAGTGAGTGAGAGAAGAGGCGTGAGTGAGGACCGGCGTGAGTGAGGACCGGCGACGAGTGAGGACCGACGTGAGTGAGAGAGAGAGAGGAGGCGTGAGTGAGAGAGAGAATCAGTGGGTTTTGTGTAGGTGAGGCCTGAGGGAGAGGGGAGAGAGGAGAGAGGAGTGAGGGTGAACGGCGTGTGAGAAATGAGAGAACAGTGAGGAAAAAAGCAAACCCTAACTCATGATAGCACGCGTTTTATACTTTTTTAAAATATTTATTAATGATATTGCTGTGGTTTTTATCAAGAACCGCAGCAATATATTAAAATATTATTTTTTAATATTATTTTAATATATTGCTGCGGTTTTTGACAAAAACCGCAGAATAGGTTTGGTCAAAAAGTCAACTTTTTTCAAAAAAATTCTTGTTGATACCATATTGCTGCGGTTTTTGGAGGAAACCGCAGCAATATCTTTATTTTATATTTTACTTTTTCTTTTTACGTGATATATTGCTGCATATGGGTAAAAACGCAGCAATGTCATCGCAGCAATAAGCAATTATTCTACTAGTGCTTACAACCAAGTAAATCGTTCATTAAATATTACTAATTATTTAAGTATTTCAGAGTTCCAGCGGAAGCTAAATCATAAGCTAAGTGGATGACAACTCTAAGTGGTCTCCCTTTTTGTTTCCCCCGTCGATCACCCACCTGCACAAATACATTGAAAAGAAACAAGAGAGACAAGCTCCCAAAAATTAGAAAAACTGAGTAATTCCAACTCCATCCCGTAAAATACTTAAGTTGAAAATACTTTGTAAAATAGTACGTTAATAGGGTTAGAAAGCATAATACATATACATATATATATATACAATGAATAATCACGTACTTAATTCAATTAATCCAGTTATTTAAGGAGAGGAAAGAGAACGCCAGTAAGCCGGGGTCAATCCCCTGTATCCACTTACTTCAACATTGTAGGCCGGGGTCAATCCCCTGTAACCACCTACGAATAACATAATGGCCATAATAACAGAGTCCCTAGTGTGCACACCCCTTCTACTTGGATCACAACAAGATAGAAGGAAGACAAGTAACAGAAAGTCAGCATAGTAACCAGAAAACTTGTAGGGGCCGCTGAACCTCTCATACAGGGCAACCTGTTCATCATTTCCCTCCGATATTTCACTTTACGTGATTAACATCTTTTAAATTTCAAGTCATCACATAAATCACGTACACATTTATGTCATCTTGTTCAATCCAGTGTGAACATATTCAATCCATCATAATCTCATCCATTCATAATCTCAATCCATTCATAGTGGTTTCAATAACTCATTTCATAAACACAACCGTCACTTGAGGTCATTTATCACTTCAGATTCATAATCATTTCATTATCACAAGTTCTTATCAATTCCAACATTCATAAAGTCTCAATATTAATAACAATACTGATAATAATAATAATAATCATAATAGTCATAATAATAATAATCATAATAATAATAATAGTAATAATAATAACAATAATAATATTAATAATAATAACCATAACATTACTAAATGACATTAAGCGGTTTTAATAACGTTATAATAAACATATTTGTCAATCGTCACAGTCATGATTCATAATCGAAATCGCTAGTCGTCGTCCATTTTGTCATTCGTATTAATTCATAATCCGCATTAAGTCGATAATCCATAATTATAGTCCATACTTATACAGTTTATAATCACATAATCAATTCGTTTTACACTAACGGGATCTATGTTTAGATGGACATCGGAGATTACCTCGTGATGCGTGCCCAAAAGTTAGATTCACGAACCGATTATCACTCTTGATATTCCTCGTCTACGCAATCGGAATCTACATTAGACATTAACGAGATCTAAGTTAGTTACCTAAATAACCCCTTTTTATAAAATAAACAATAATTCAAATAACTTAAAAAAAATGAATTATTGTTTATTTTATAAAAAGGGGTTATTTTAAATTGTTTATTTTATATAAAAAGGGGTTATGTAGGTAACTAACTTAGATCTCGTTAACGTCTAATGTAGATTCCGATTGCGTAGACGAGGAATACCAAGAGTGTTAATCCGTTCGTAAACTTAACTTTTGGGCACGCGTCACGAGGTAATCTCCGATGTCCATCTGAACATAGATCCCGTTAGTGTAAAACGAATTAATTATGTGATTATTATGTGCTTATAAGATATATATAAGTATGGACTATAATTATGGATTATCGATTTAATGCGGATTATGAATACGAATGACAAAATGGACGACGACTATCGATTTCGATTATGAATCATGACCATGGACGATATACGATATGACAAATATGGTTATTATAACGTTATTAATATCGGTTAATGTCATTTAATAATATTATTATTATTATTATTATATTATTATTATTATTATTATTATTATTATTATGATTATTATAATTATTATTATTATTATTATTATTATTTTTATTATTATTATTATTATTATTATTATTATTATTATTATTATTATTATCATCATTATTGTTATTAATATTGAGACTTTATGAAAGTTGGAATTGATAAGAACTTGTGATAATGAAATGATTATGAATTTGAAGTGATAAATGAACTCAAGTGATGGTTGTGTTTATGAAATGAGTTATTGAAACCCTATGAAAGGATTGAGATTATGATGGATTGAATATGTTCACACTAGATTGAACAAGATGACGTAAATGTGTACGTGATTTATGTGATGACTTGTTTAAAAGATGTTAATCACGTAAAGTGAAATATCGGAGGGAAATGATGAACAGGTTGCCCTGTATGAGAGGCTCAGCGGCCCCTACAGGTTCTCTGGTTACTATGCTATTATTGTTTATTTTATAAAAAGGGGTTATTTAGGTAACTAACTTAGATCTCGTTAATGTCTAATGTAGATTCCGATTGCGTAGACGAGGAATATCAAGAGTGATAATCAGTTCGTGAATCTAACTTTTGGGCACGCATCACGAGGTAATCTCCGATGTCCATCTAAACATAGATCCCGTTGGTGTAAAACGAATTGATTATGTGATTATAAACTGTATAAGTATGGACTATAATTATGGATTATCGACTTAATGCGGATTATGAATTAATACGAATGACAAAATGGACGACGACTATCGATTTCGATTATGAATCATGACTATGGACGATTGACAAATATGTTTATTATAACGTTATTAAAACCGCTTAATGTCATTTAGTAATGTTATGGTTATTATTATTAATATTATTATTGTTATTATTATTACTATTATTATTATTATGATTATTATTATTATGACTATTATGATTATTATTATTATCAGTATTGTTATTAATATTGAGACTTTATGAAAGTTGGAATTGATAAGAACTTGTGATAATGAAATGATTATGAATCTGAAGTGATAAATGAACTCAAGTGACGGTTGTGTTTATGAAATGAGTTATTGAAACCACTATGAATGGATTGAGATTATGAATGGATGAGATTATGATGGATTGAATATGTTCACACTGGATTGAACAAGATGACATAAATGTGTACGTGATTTATGTGATGACTTGAAATTTAAAAGATGTTAATCACGTAAAGTGATATATCGGAGGGAAATGATGAACAGGTTGCCCTGTATGAGAGGTTCAACGGCCCCTACAAGTTTTCTGGTTACTATGTTGACTTTCTGTTACTTGTCTTCCTTCTATCTTGTTGTGATCCAAGTAGAAGGGGTGTGCACACTAGGGACTCTGTTATTATGGCCATTATGTTATTCATAGGTGGTTACAGGGGATTGACCCCGGCCTACAATGTTGAAGTAAGTGGTTACAGGGGATTGACCCCGGCTTACTGGCGTTCTCTTTCTTCTCTTTAAATAATTGGATTAATTGAATTAATTATGTGATTAATCATTGTATATATGTATGTGTATATGTGCTATGCTTTTCAACCCTATTAACCTACTATTTTACAATATATTTTCAACTTAAGTATTTTACGGGATGGAGTTGGAATTACTCAGTTTTTCTGATTTTTGGGAGCTTGTCTCTCTTGTTTCTTTTCAATGTATTTGTGCAAGTGGGTGATCGACGGGGGAACAAAAAAGGGAGATCATTTAGAGTTGTCATTCACTTAGCTTATGAATTAGCTTCCGCTGGAACTCTGAATCACTTAAGTAATTAGTAGTATTTAATGAACAATATACTTGGTTGTAAGGATTAATTAATTTGAATTTAGTATGCTTTAATCTAGCCTTGCATTTATTTCCAAGGAGATAAGTGCAGCGGTAGCACGCCCGTTGATTCGAACCCTCGTGGATTTCCCCCATCTCGAGTTTTATTAAATGAAGAAGGGTTCGGGTTGGCGGGGGAGTTACAGAGTGGTATCCGCTTCCGAGGATCGAGGATTTGTTCGATCAACTTCAGGGTGCAACAGTGTTTTCCAGGATCGATTTACGATCAAGTTATCACCAACTACGAATCGCTGAAGAAGACATCCCTAAGACAGCCTTTCGTACAACAACAGTTATCACTCGAGCATAGGAATGGCACCTTATGAGGCATTGTATGGACGGAAACGTAGAAGTCCTATATGTTGGAGCGATGTGAACGAGTCGTTGAATTTGGGACCAGAAATGATTGAAGAGACTACCAACAAGGTGAAGTTGATTCAAGAGCGTATGAAAGCAGCTCAGGATCGACAAAAATCGTATGCCGATCAAAGGAGACGGGATTTAGAGTTTGCAGTTGGAGAGAAAGTGTTGCTGAAAGTTTCACCAACCAAGGGAGTAATGAGGTTCGGTAGAAAAGGAAAGTTGAGTCCTCGTTATATCAGACCTTATGAGATACTCGAAAGAATTGGGGAAGTGGCCTATAGATTAGCCTTACCCACAGAGTTAGCCAACGTTCATAATGTCTTTCATGTGTCTCAACTCCGTAAATACGTTTCTGATCCCTCCCATGTCATCCAACCTGAAACCATTGAACTAGATTAGACCCTCACCTTTGAAGAACGTCCTGTTAGAATCCTTGATTCCAAAACGAGAAACACTCGGAACAAGGCAGTAAAGTTAGTTAAAGTTTTGTGGTCTAATCATCAAACCGAGGAAGCAACTTGGGAAACAGAAGACGACATGAGAAGTTTTATCCTGAACTCTTTTCTGAGGTACGATTATCGAGTTTCGGGGACGAAACTCCTTAAGGGGAACCGAATGTAATACTAACAAAGCGTAAAACTACTATTTCGTTAACATTAAATATCTAACTTTAAAGTTCGAGGACGAACTTTGTTTTTAAGGAGGAGTAGATGTAATACCCCGAATTTTGAAAGCGTATTTTATTATTTATTAAGGTTTAATATTATTTCCACTTAAAATTTATTTTATGATAATGCGATTTTATTTGATAACTATGTTTATTAAAATAATTGATTTGAAAACTATAAACTTTGATTTATAAACTCTCTTAAAATCATAATTGAATTTTTGAGTGGAAATAATATTAAACCTTAATAAATAATAAAATACGCTTTCAAAATTCGGGGTATTACATCTAGACTCCTATGTCACGTGACGAGACAGCTTCGTTGCTTCGATCTTCATGAGTTCTCTTTCTAAATGAAAAGAGAAGAAGCGTATTTTTATGTGCTGATTGGACCTAAGCGAGTCCAAATGTCTTAATGAGCGATTGAGCTCAGAGATATGTCTACTACTACTGCTTGGTCACTAAGAGAACCAAATCAACTGCTAATTCGTCTCACTAGAGGACAAAAGCCCAAGGGTTGCGGTCAAAAGGGGCCCAAGGGCTGCGTATTTTGACCGCAGCCATTGGACTAGCAGCCCTTGGCATTTAGGAAGGGCTGCGGTTAAAAAACGCAGCCCTTAGCGCATTAATGGCTGCGGTCAGGACAAAACCCGCAGCCCTTGTGACCCCAATTTTTTTTTTGCATTTTTTAGTCCTAAATGTTCCCAAATAGTTTTATATATATATAAAAGTATCATTTTCCATTACAAATTATGGTTTTTACACAAATATAGAGAAAATGGCTATAATATATGCGAGGTCTTATCATCATCAATTCTCATGCAATTGAAAAGCCATCTAATTACAAAATATTATCAAATATTTGATCCAAAATTCTGAATTACACAATAATTGTCCCAGAAGAATCATTAGCATTCTCAGTAACATACTTCCGACGACGGCCATCGATCTGTTCACAACAAATCCACCTCAACCATTTATTACTGGAACTTGTTTTTACTATTCTCTCAATCTCACCTATCCAAAACTCAAACTCCTAGTGCAAAACTCAAGCTCCTGCAACTAAAAAAGAACAAAGTATACATTATTAGGGACCCATTTGTGCTTCTCAGTATCCCCGTTAAAAACTTAATCGTTCTTATCAAAATTGCATCATTATCAACCTCATATATCCATTATCACAAATGGTTTGGTGCATCTCATATAATAATTTGTCTTATTTTCTTTGCGTGGGTGAATAAGTGTTGACAACAGAGCCATACAAAACAGACATAAGCAGAAATTTAAAGAGAGATAGGTCATAAGTTACACAAAAACTCAGGCTAATTCATTACCATTGTAAGTATAAAGTTCTCAATTTTTTTGGGAACCTTAAAACAAATTCTAGAAACCAACAAAAGGTGAATTTACATATTTCAAACTGAGCATTATTCGCATAAGTACGAGTAGTTTTAATTTCACAATAGAACAAATATCAATAACTTTTAATATCTCAAATCAAAAACAGAAAACTAGCTGTGATAGTGAAAATGCCCTTAGAACCATCTACATCAATACATCATGCCATGAACATCATGAATATAAAATCTTGAGTTATCAGGAGAATATCACATTAGACACAACAAACTCAAATAATCCCTTCAGGATTCTAGGAAATATCCTTGTGACTGAAAACACGGAGCAGATGCCCTCCCTATATAGCCCCAACAACCTCTCCAAACCTCAATCTTAACTAAATGAAGTCCTCATTAAGCATTTCAAAGACAGGCATAATATATTGTTTTCTCCGTGAGCAAAATCAATGAATGAGCAACCAAGAACAGGCAAACAAAGAGTCATAAATGCCTCAAAGTGAAAATAAAGAAGGCAGTAATATAAGTAGCCTATGAGACTAGATTCTTTTCTCATTTTCCTACGCTTAAACAGATCATAATCTGGTATACTCATTGTGACATGCATAATATCCAACAAGTTAACTCCATCACAACTCATAAGGGTACAAATAAGGTATCGACAAATTCAAAAATTCTTGTCCAAGCAGAAGTCATACTTAAGAAAATGATAAAATTAAACCTTGCAAACCTTTAGACACTGTGAAAGTGTGAAACAAGAACATGCAAGGTACCAATAGTCCAATAATGCTATGAGCTCCAAAAAAAATACCTTCATGAACATAGCTGAACAATGATCCTAAAATAAATTGCAAATACATCATATATCAAATATGTCACAACAATTTCTTATATTCAGTCACCTGACTTCACAACCAACTAATGCAGCTAATATGACCATCTTAAACAATAAAAGACCCAACCTTTACCAAAATCATTTAACATTCTACAAAACCCAAAATTAAAAACCCACCAAAAATTGAAAATTTCTCCATTTCATAACATACTGAGCAAGAAACTACACGCAAAACCAAAAAAGAACAAATTTTATTCACACTAAACTTAGAAAATGCCTCAAAGTGACAATAAAGAAGGCAGTAATATAAGTGTTACTAGGCTTCATCGAATTCAAACTAGAACTAAAGACGATAATCACCAAAAAAAAAACACAAATCTGAGATCAGAAAAGATACACACATAACAAATTCATAAAATCAAACCGATATGAAAAAAATCAAGAGGAGAGAGAAAGATTGCAAAAAGAAGGAAACAAACCCAGATCGCCGCCGCGCTGGCGGAGCTACAATCAGAGATGCGAGATGCGACATCGTCAAAATTGGCTTTGTGAGAACGAATATCGTCGCGAAGAACAACCGAGAATGTGCGATGCCCCAACTTTGTGGTGAGGAGCTACCGAGAATGAGAGAGGAGAGAGACGAATGATGATTTGTGGTGGTGAGAATGAAGATTCGTGGTGGTGTGAGAGTAAACCCTAGCCACCGAGAATGAGAGAGGAGAGGGACGAATGAGAGAGAAAGATGAGAGTGAGGTAGCGCTCAATATTTTAATTCTAAAGTATATAGCCCATCAGCCCAAACGAGAATTAATTATAAAGGGCTGCGGGTTGGCCCAAAACCGCAGCCCTTTAGTAATTAAGGGATGCGGTCTTGGGCTAACCGCAGCCCTTCACTATTAGGGGTTGCGGTTAGCCCAAAAACCGCAGCCCTTCATTACTAAAGGGTTGAGGTTTTGGGATACCCGCAGCCCTTCACTATTAAGGGCTGCGTTTTGCAATAAACCGCAGCCCTTGCACTGCATCCCTTGCATTTTTTTCCACTAGTGTTAATTACAAGTTTTTTTTTATATATAATTTCATAATCTTCTCTTGAGAATGCACATGCATGTGCTACTATTTTGGAGGACTTTGATGTGGAAGGCGATGGCAGCTCATCAAGTGTAGTGCTTGATGCTAACTCAGTATATCTCACTCTTAATTCTGATTTTTTTTCCCTTTGAAAATATCTTTAATATTTTAATATTGGTTTTTTCCCTATTTATGCTAGGATAGAGAGGACTTTTGAGAAGAAAGGAATGAGAAGATTTTAAGGAGCACTAGAGCAGCACCAAACTAGCATATAGCAATTGATTTGTTGTATTTTATTATTTGACAATTTATTAAGCCATTATTAGTTTTACTATTCGGTGTGTAATGAGATTTATATTTATCACTTTATTGTTAATATATGAGTCTTTGATTAAGTTTTCAAATACTAATTTTTAAAAAAGTTGTTAAATCTACAAAATCATTTTTTTTAGTATCACCCGCTTTCCACCCGCTCCACCCGCCCCACCCGCGGATGATGGGTGGAGCGGGTGATGGATGGATTTTTTCGCGGGTGATGGAAGGTGTGGATGGAGATTTGGGTCGCGGGTGATGGGGCGGATGGAGCTCCACCCGACCCATCTCCGATCCATTGCCATCCCTACCTAGTATGCATACCCCTAACTTGATAACGTATCAAGAAGGAAGACGACTGGCAAGAGTATTGATCAATATACTCCCAACTACTAAAATAAATTGTTGAGACACTGTTAACTCAACATACTTCCATACTCGAGGAATACCGCTTACCGGCAACCCCACAATTTAATTAAAACTTGGTAACAATGAGGAACTTCCTCCTTTTCATAATCTCAAACTTGTCTCACGAGGAACTTCCTCCTTTTAATAATCTCAAACTTGTCTCACCAGGAACTTCCTCCTTTTAATAATCCCATAAATTATTTTGATATAAATATCGTCAAAACAATTAAAAGCTCCATAATAGCATCTTAAAAACGATTCCAAACTCAATATAAATCACAAATCAATATGAAATACTTTCTGAAATAATATGTCCATGTTTTGTACTCTGATATGTTTTCTAAAGAAAGTGGAAATTCAGGGTTGTTACAGCTCCGTAATTGGTGAAGCGGCTAAACTTCTTACTCACGTAGGTAGACCTTAATGAACATGCTCCTATAACATGAGCAACTAGTCAAAGGTTTATTAAGATATTAAAATCATCCTTAAACATTGTAGAAACAAGCACTCACCTTGGGATGTGACTCTTTGAGTGCTACAAGCCACAAATCAAGTTTGATCCTCATTGAATTCAAGATCTTGCGTTGTACAAGACGTGAATTGAGTTTTCTCCACTTGTGACTTATGCATGGGCTTCATTCCCATCCCTCTTGACGTTTTGTACACCATTTCCCATGGCAATGGTTTAGTGAACGAATCCGCTAGGTTCACATTAGACCGTACAAAATCAATGGTAACGACTCCATCATGGATCATCTCACGCACATAAATGTGCCTCACACCAATGTGTCGAGATTTGTCGTTATACACTTGGCTATAAGCCTTTGAAATGGTGGAAGCACTATCACAATGAATTGCAATAGGAGACATGGGTTTAGGCCATAGATCCACCTCACTCATCAAATTCCTTAGCCATTCCGCCTCATTACAAGCCGAGGCTAATGCTATGAATTCCGTTGCCATAGTTGAATTGGTAATACATGTTTGCTTCTTAGATGCCCAAGATATGGCACCTCCTCCAAGAAGAAACACCCAACCACTAGTAGACGAGTAGTCTTCCTTGTTGGTTATCCAACTAGCATCCGAGTAACCTTCTAACACAGAAGGATATCCCTTGAATGTCAAACTAAAGTGAATAGTTTTATTCAAGTATCTCAATACTCGCCTTAAGGCTTGCCAATGTTCCATGCTAGGATTACTAGTATACCTACTTAGCTTGCCAATCGCGAATGCTATATCCGGCCGAGTACTTGTCATAGCATACATCAAGCATCCAATTAAACTAGCATATTCCAATTGAAATACTGGATTACCACTAATCCTAACCAACTTGATGTTTGGTTCCATCGGAGTAGCACATAGAGCACTCTTTGCTCCATTGAACCTCTCAATCACCTTCTCAAGATAATGAGATTGTGACAAAGAAATTAAGCCATTCTCTCTCCTTATTCTAATACCAAGAATAACATCAGCTTCTCCCATATCTTTCATGGAGAAACTTGAAGAGAGAAATTCCTTAGTTCTAATGACTTGCCCCAAATCAGTCCCAAAGATAAGCACGTCATCCACATATAGACAAATCATAACACCTTTACCATTATTACCAAATTTGCTATATACACACTTATCGGATTGATTTATTTTAAAACCGTTAGCCAAGACAACATCATCAAACTTTTGATGCCATTGTTTTGGTGCCTGTTTAAGTCCATACAAAGATTTAATAAGCTTACACACCTTCTTTTCTTGTCCTTGGACAACAAAGCCCTCCGATTGTTTCATATACACTTCCTCCTCCAATTCACCATTAAGGAATGTTGCTTTGACATCCATTTGGTGAATTACTAGATTATTAATGGCCGCTAAGGCCACTAACAACCTAATGGTGGTAATTCTTGCCACTGGAGCATATGTATCAAAGTAATCGACACCGTAAGTTTGTTTAAAGCCTTGGACTACAAGTCTTGCCTTATACTTTTCAACGGTTCCATCGATTCTCATTTTCCTTTTGAAAATCCACTTACAACCGAGTGGTGTGCAATCAGGCGGTAAATTAGCCAAAACCCATGTATTATTCCCCATTATTGAGTCCATTTCATCATTCCCTTGATCCATCTACTAAATAAAGTTGGAAATCTGAGCCAAAGTCTTTCTCTTTCCTTGCTCTCTTACTTCTCCTGATTTCAGGAATAGAAGGAGCTTCATGATCTTCACTAGCATCAACAACTTCATTTCAAGTAATAGGATTTGATGTACTAGGAAGATCAATATCAACGGTTGAACTTGAGCTTGGTAAGTCCCTTGGTCTAGGAATTGATGAAAAACGATTCTCATCAAAGATTGCATCCCTTGACCCAATCACCGAGTGTATTGAGACAAAATCATTATGCTCTAAGACATAAAACTTATAGGATTTACTATGCTCTGCATAACCTATGAATATGCAATCAATTCCTTTCTCACCCAAGGCTCTCCTTCTAGGTTCCGGTAACCTTACAATAGCCCTACAACCCCAAACCAGAAGGTAATTGAGATTAGGCCTCCTACCAAACCAAATTTCATATGGGGTAACCTTGTTCCTTTTATTTGGAAGCCTATTCAAAATATAGCAAGTCGTTAGCATGGCTTCACCCCAAAACCCGTTACTCAAACCCGAGTTAGATAACATGGAATTAACCATTTCCTTTAAGGTCCTATTTTTCCGTTCCGCAATCCCATTTTGTTGTGTTGAGTACGGAGCGGTTGTTTCATGAATGACTCCAATTGATGAAATATAAGTTGGATCATAATATTCCCCACCCTTATCAGTCAGAAATCGCTTAAGCAACAAATTAGATTGTAATTCAACTTCGGTCTTATAAATCTTAAACTTATCAAGTGTCTCATCTTTAGAAAACAACAAGTACACATAACAATATCGAGAAAAATCATTAATGAAGGTTATTAAATACTTCTTATTTCCCAAAGATGGTGTGCTATGAAAATCACACAAATCATTATGCACCAATTCTAGCTTGTTTGATTGCCTTTGAACACTAGGAAAAGGATTTCTTATAATTTTGTTTAACATGTATGTTTTACACTTCTCTACATTCATGTCAACTTTAGGAATCAAACCATCTTTAGACATATCATATAATCTACGATAATTAACATGACATAAACGATTGTGCCATAGAGAAGAAACATTCACCATGTAAATAGAATTCACACTTTTATTATCAAATGAAAGTTTAAACATATTATTACAAAAGTATCCTTGTCCTACAATTACACCACCCTTACTTAAAATAAACTTATCGGCCTCAAACACCATTTTGAAGCCGTACTTATTTAGTAAACCTCCGGACATCAAGTTTTTCCTAACTTCGGGTACATACACACCTTCTCTCAAAGTCAAAGTCTTCCCTGAAGTGAGGAGCAACTCCACTTGGCCTATTCCTTTTGCCTTTACCGTAGAGTCATTTCCCATGTACAAGACCGGTCCATCATCCAAAGCTTGATAAATTTTGAAGAAGTGACGATCTTTACACACATGCCTTGATGCCCCAGAGTCCACCCACCAAGAATCATCATCGTGCACCACATTGATTTCAGAATTCATTGCAATAAAATTCATTTCTTCATTTAAAGAAACATCATGTGCAAACTGACCTTGATGGGGATCAACCTTAGGTTGATCCTTGTTCTTCTTAGCCAAAGAGGGACAATTCATCTTCATGTGAGAATCACCACACCCCCAACAAGACATAACCTTGCCCTTTTTCTTATCATTCCCGGGGTGATTTTTGTTGGACTTCCATGGGCGTTTCTTGGACTTTTTAGTCTTACTTGATTTCCCTTCTTCCATCATGTTGATAGAAGAAACCGGACCATTTTTTGGGTCCTTAAAGACATCTTGAGACCGGATGCCCTCCTCAATGCGGAGATAGGCACCCAAATCTACCAAGGACATGGTCTCCTTCTTATGTTTCAAAGAATTCCTAGTGTCCTTCCAAGATGGGGGTAATTTGTCAATGATGGATGCAACCGAGAAAGATTCATCCATCACCATTCCTTGTTGTCTAATTTGGTTCAGCATATGTTGAACCTCATGAAATTGTTCCATAACGGAACGACCATCAATCATTTTGTGAGAATTAAAATTGCTTGCTAAAATTTTCTTACTTGATGCGTCCTCCGCGATGTACTTCTCTCCACATATTGGTAAAGATCGAACAAGGTGTCCGACATCGCGTTCAAGATATGGCCCCGGCAAATGTAATCATCATTCTCCCACTTTGTTCTTGCACGAGTTTGCTCTGGGGTTTCAGTTTTCCCTTCTTCCGGCAATGGTGGCATTGGGGTGCTAAGAACATAATCCACATTCAATGTGGTCAACAGAAAATGCATCTTCTTTTGCCAACGACAATATCCAATCCCTTCAAGCTTCTCCGATTTCTAGAAATTTGTAGTCATCTCTTTCAAGGAAGCCATCACCCAAAGGTTAAAATTCTTGTAGATTATTATATGTATAAGTAGGATGAGTATTTTGTGGGAAACCGGATGGTACTTCCAAGCACGTAACTATACGCTTTCCTACAAGAATTTTACTGACCCACTATGATCAACGAGGTTCACGGTAAACTCCTGTGAGATACGAAGAAGAATCAATGAAGTTTGGTTGATGACAAACTACATTCACTACAATGTGTTTGAAGGATGTGGTTTACTTTGAACAAGGAGAGAAATCTAGAAATGAATCTCCTAAGGCAAATTGGTGAATGAATCTATATCATTCCAATATGTGACATCTCCATATATATACCTTGGAAGATTTACAGAAGAAAAGCCTGAAATCACGCAACCATTCAAACGAAAAGACAAGCACCAATTCGCAAAACGAATTGATTCGTCAGAAAACTAACAAACAGGAGCTGGCGCTCCTCAGTGGAGCGGGCGCTCCAAGGGGGAGCGTGCACTCCTTGCCTGCCGTGATAGATTTCCAAATCCCTGCCTTTTCTGTGCGGACGCTCTAACAGAGCGAGCGCTCTACAACGCCTTTTCGTTATTTCCTTTTTACTAACTACGTTCCATTACATCACAACATCGAAACGCAAACATCACATATTAACAACGAACACATTTAACTATAAATGTTCTAACAAATGACAAGGCTAATTTCGTTATTTTCTTTTAAAGGATTACTATTATGTCTCTGATTAGTTCGTCGTTACGCCGTTTATATCGAATTACTCAAAATCTAGAGTCTATCAGATATTATGATGGAGAAAGACGAAGAAGGAGATGAATATGGGGAAGAAATAGAAGGACATGGAGGTGGGAGGAAAGATAAACTAAAGTTTGGAGGTTACGCTATGTTCTTTTGGACTGAATTAATATAAATTCAGTTTAATTCAGATAATTTAACTTCAGTTTAGTTTATTTCAGACCAATTTAATTTAAACTTTAACATTATTATCATCATCATCATCATCAACATCCTTATCATTATTAATTTATTATTCACACATTTATATAGTTAATTATCATAAATATTATAATTAATATTATTAGTTTTTATCATTATTAATACAACAATAAAGTCTTAGTCCCATAATTTGGGATCGGCTAACATAATCATCATAGGAAATTATCACCGTGACCAATGAAACAAGAAAAGAGCATCGAGTTCAAAAGAATACACAACGAAGAGGGAGAAAGTGAAATTAATAAAAGTAAACCAAGAAAAAAAATCAAATAGATATAACATACGGGGGAAGAAAAATAAAAAAACTTAAAACATAAAATATAAGGATAGATGAATAAAAATATATAAATTTTAAAAATATTATTCTACTTGTTATTATTAACATTACTCAATTCATGAAATATAAGTTCAGTTCAATCCAGTCAAATTAAGTTCATTTCACCACAGATTCAATCTAAAAAAACATAGCCTTAACAGTCATCAATGGGGGAAAGTGGGAGGAGAGAGACAAAATTAAGGAGGGAGAGAGAAATTGAACATCCGTTAGAGTTCCATCAATAGTAAGGACATTTTGAGAAAATGTCAAACGCAGGGTATAATTTAAGAATTAGGTCAAACCTTAGGAAATATGTAAAAGGAATCGATCCTCATTCCAATCCAACATTCATTATCGTTTTTTGTTTCGGTTTTTAGGTTTTTTGAAAATCAAAAACAAAAATATGGAAATCGGAAAATATAGTTCTGGTTTTATGTTCTCATTTTTCAAAATTGACATGATTAATTAAATATGACTAAATTTAAGTTTATTATACCCTTTGTATTATATGATCATTAGATTCATAAAATCAAGGAAAATTCCATTTGGTACCATCGTACTTTGGGACTTTCCATTTAGTACCCAATTGTTTTTTGGATTCTACATGGTACCACTATAATTTGGATTTATTCTCTACGACAACATTCCGTTAAATAAAACATTTAGTCTTGGGTTGAATATGATGAGTAGTTTGCATCATTTACGTGCCTACTTGTTTTTTTACCAAATTGGACATTGACTCCCAAAACCTTAATTAAGCAAAATCAGACAAACTCCTAACCCTATTTAAACGGTAGAGAATAAGTCCAAACTACAGTGGTACCATATGGAATCATAAATGGGTACTAGATGGAAAAGCTCAAAGTACAGTGGTACCAAGTGTAATTCCCTAAAATCAAAAATGAAAAACTGATAATGATGTCAAACAGACCCTAAGTGAGTGGAGTTACACCACTGGAGGCTGGAGGCTGGAGCAAAGCAAACCTTTTGTATATACTTTCAAATAAAACTAGTATTTTGGCCCGGGCGATGCCCCAGACAGTTACATTCTATATACACTAATAAACCTTGATAATTTTATCCTAGGTGTCGCCTTCAAAATTGCTCTCACGATTTAACCCTCTAATATACACTCTCACAAGAATATTGCCACGTGTCGAATTTTTTCACTAAACATTGTCCAACTAGGATAAATCACCACGTGTCATGCAATTATCACTTGCTTTCCCCCCTAATTAATTCGAAATGCAATCAATTAGAATCTTCAATCATGTGCAACTTGATCACCCATATCTCAATCATTCCTAAATTGCATAACTTGATTTAAGGGATTGATTCAATCACTCCTAAATATGGGAAATCATATATGGCCGATATTGATTGACTTTTTTTTTAATAAAAAAACCTAGGTCAAAACCGGTTATTTATGTGCACTATAAATAACACACTCATTTTTGCATTTTACATCAACCTCCACGACTCTTAAACCCTAAGTACCTTCCCATATATCCGTGCACCTAAAATTTTATTGAAATGGAAAACGACTATGGTTCATTTGACGAAACATTTAAACCTAGAAATTTAAAGATTTGGCATACTAAAGTGGAACACTCAAAATATTTTAATTACGAAGGTATGGTACTTACAATGTTTCGTGAAGGTCATATTAAGTTCTACAAAGTAAGCAATGATGTCAACATGGATGAAGAGTTGAATTCGGAAAATTGGTACATGTTGGAGTATGCTTTTTCCTCGATCGAGGATTCTAGAATTTATATTGATCTAGAATGTATGGCACTACACTTTCTTCATTGCATTCCTAACCGAGTTCATAAATTATGTTGAATTCCATTTGAAGAAATCAACATGAACGCGGGAGATGTTATACCACCTACAAAAAGAGTAGTTTTGCATTATTCAGCTAATGATTGGTATTATTTTTTTAAATTATTATTGTATTACCTTTAATCTACGCAATATTTGTCATTCAAATGTCATTCAAATAATAATTCTACATTTTTTCATTTTAGTTTGTAAGTCGAATATAGACATTTTTTTGTCTTTTTTACGTGTATTGAGTTGGATGGCCAAAATGACATTATTTCCCTTTATTTTTTTAATAAAAAATTTCATATATTATTGTTTACATAAAATGTCAATTATGATAGTTATATAATGGCAAATAATTTTCAAAGTTATAACCAATGTTTATATAAGTTACTTAAATAATCCGGATCCGATATAATGATCCGATATTAGGGCTATATAAGACTATGAATCAAAAGGACTAAATAAGACTATGAATCTGAAAAATATAATGCTTACATAAGTCGAAAATCTTCAATATTTAGTATAGGTTTTAAAATATTCGGCCTTATACATTGATTATACATAAAACATAAGTTAGACATGATTTTAGGAGTTAATTAGGCAATTATACATTTTTTTGTTTATATAAGTCATCCGGAAATTACTTATATGTAATTCCAGAAAAATATACTAAATTCTAAGTTAAATAAACATAAATGATCCATTTGACTAAAATCATTTAATACTTTATAATAATGTGAATCAATTATTTTTTGGAAACCTTTGTTAACATAAATAAAAAAATTCGAATAGTACATATGAATCAAGTTATCTTATATAGTTGCTCTAATTTAAATTAGGCAATTAGTAAAAAGTTAAGGAAATTCTTTAATATAATGAATCTTAATTATTCATCAAACCAAATAAGATCATAATCTAGCCGATTCTCTATTAATATAGGCGTTTTAACTTAACATAAATAAAATATGGAAGCTATTTTTTCGGAATACTTGATTAGCAATTCATGAAAAAAAAGGGCAAGGAATTTTAAATAGTATAATGGTGTATCATATATAATATAAAAGGCAAGGATTAAATATATGATCAACCAATGCATATATTGTCCGAATTTTTTTGCCCTAAAAAAAGTTGGACGGATTTTTTTATATTCAAATCTATATTAGGTTTTTGGAATTCCTTATATATATGCTTAGAAATTATAAGAACCACACATTTTTTTTCTCTTACATTTTTTGATTTGTAATAAAAACTTAAGTATAAGCAAGGATGAAGAGACAATATAAACCATTATCGAATTTATTCAATCATCTACCCAATGAGATTATAATAGATATACTTGGAAAAATAGCCTCTCAAGCTCCATTTGATATATTTAAATGCAAATTAAGGTACGTGTTTTTTTTTCACTTGAAATATTTATATTACTTTTATAAACTTTATTCTTTTTAATTTTTTTAAATTTATTTGTTGGCAGTTGCAAAAGCTAAATACTATTTCTAATGACGAAAGTGTTCTTCAACGGGTCAGTGTAGAGGGTATGATGGATCTAATAATGAAATTTGATCTACATGTAAGGAACTTTTTTTATCGTTGTTTAGTAGCCAACAATACCGAGTCTTTACTCCGTTATGGTTTTGTAAGTTTTGTTTAATAATATTGGAATATATATTGTTGCCTTTTATTGTATAATTTAGGCGTTCTTTTTACATTAGCACCTATCAAATATAAGAGTTTTTAAAATGCAGTTTTGCCTAAATTGATATTAGCATCAAATATTTTTAGTAGCATTAGGTTATTATTAGTTATGTAGGTTGATATTTATTACTAATACAATTTCCGTAATGTTATATATCGTCGATATAGTATGGTAATGTTATATATCGCGTAAATATATTTATATTTCAGTATGAGTTTTTTGCAGGGATATACCAGGGTAATAAGGCATTTTGTGGGGATATACCTCACTAAAATTTTTTTGTGGGGATATACCAACCTAAATTTAAGTTTTGTTAAAACGTACCAAAAACACTATTTCCGGCGAGAAAGTCAAATTTCCGGCCTTTGACTTGGTAACTTAGCCCTAATTTATACCCTATAGCACAAATTCAAACCACATAGTACAATTGAAGAACACAAGAAGTAAATTGAATTGAGATTAAAGCTAAAATAAGACATCATACCTTGCAATTGATGATTTTGGCTGCCCTTTCTTGCTGAATTAAAGAGCATTCTTTTTCAAGGTTTAAGGAGAGGGAAATGTTAAGGGAGGGGGTTGGTTATTAGGGGAGGGAATTATTAAAAAAATTGCTAATAAAAAACATTTCAATAGTATGCGCGCGTGGTAGGGGGGGCAAAACACAACATTTGTGGCTCACTCACGAGTTCCTACCAAGT
Source organism: Beta lomatogona (assembly GCA_947646795.1). Classification (NCBI taxonomy): domain Eukaryota; kingdom Viridiplantae; phylum Streptophyta; class Magnoliopsida; order Caryophyllales; family Amaranthaceae; genus Beta; species Beta lomatogona. The sequence continues at coordinate 376,433 of CANSNZ010000057.1, forward strand.
CAAAGGCCGGAAATTTGACTTTATCGCCGGAAATAGTGTTTTTGGTACTTTTTAACGAAACTTAAATTTAGGTTGGTATATCCTCACAAAAAAAATTTAGTGAGGTATATCCCCACAAAATGCCCTATTACCCTGGTATATCCCCGCAAAAAACTCTTTCAGTATTAAAAAAAAATCTAAAAATATACTGTTAGATAGTAACATTAGATATCAATTATTCATGTATATTTCTATTTATTACGAATTGTATCGTTTTTTCCTACTGATGTTTTACATTGTATTTTTGTAGGTTTTGATTTTTCAACGTGGTCGTTGGCATTATGGATTGCCAAAAGTACAAGAGGCATCAAATTTGGGACTTCATATATGCAACTTATTTGTTAGCCCTGATTTATCTATGTAATAAAGAAGAAGACCTACAAAAGAAAGGCGTTGGAATCCTTAATTGTCTAATTAGGGAAATTGGTATGAATGGCATTGTAAACTGTAGGATTAGATTTAAGAGGATGTTGAACACAATATGGGTTAAAAGTAGAGTGAACTTAGTAGAAAAGCCGCAAAAGTATTGCAAAATGCAACAAATACATAATAAGAACCTGAACCAATGGGAAATAGGTAATTACTATTCCTATCCCAATGATTGCGACAAAGTTGAATGTGAAGAATGCAAGTGTGATAGAGAAATTTTTTTCTTTGTAGCAAACATGTTGTAGACACTCAATATGCTGTTGTTTTTTTATGTTGAATATTTTATTTTGTCTTTTATGACAATAAATTTTATTATGAAATAAAATAACTATCCTTTTTATTTCATGTTCTATTTTGTAAGTAATGTATTGTTTTTTAATTGTTAAAGCATAAACTATAATATCAAACTTGACCATGATGTTATTAAAAATATGTATCTTACGATGCATATATAATTAAAATATTCTCACTAATATTACATTTAAACACTATTTATCTTATGAACATTTTCACATGCAACTATCATTAATTTAGACAAAAATGTGTCTCTTATAAATTCTATTAAAGAGAATGAAAATATTTTAATTGACCAACTTTTTTACCATTATGATTCATTTACGTTTTTTGTGACTTTTTAGTTTGGAGAGTACAGATACAAATATTTCTGTTTAATATCATATTTAAAAAAGTATACATTATCACACGATATATCCTTTTAAAAGTTAAATACCAATTTCCCTTTTTAATTTGATATAGTAGAATTTCAAATTCATTTGGTCCAGTTTTGTAAGTGATTGTTTTGATAATTTAAGTTCTTAACATTTGAGGAATTAATTTTATATAGTAAGATTTTTTTGTACACCATTTGGTTCATTTAGTACGATTTGCTTTTCTTAATTCCCTAATTCAAATTTTAACTTAAATTAACATAGATTATGTATCAGATTATTACTTAATTATAGGGATACATAATAATATGCTTGATATACCAATACAATTATGCTTAATGAAATGTTATAATTATGGATTATTTTAAAAAAAAACGCATAATCTTCTAAATACGAATCTTCTATATATAATTCGGTCTTCAAAAGTGATAGATCAGTCATTGAAAATAATATGTATTAGTCAATTGCATAATTATAGGGATCATATACTAGATATTTTATTTAAACCTATAATTAATTTTAGTATATGCAATCAATCAATTAACATATCTTTAATCTCTATTATATAAGTCAAGGGGGGAGCAATGGTGTCCCCCTTGGAATTTACTTAAATGCCCCCCACTACATAGATATTACGTTTCAAGTTTTCCACAAACAACCTCTGTAATCAACCCCAAACCACGCATTAACTTGCCAAAACTCAAAAAAATCAACCAAATCTCAATCAACCCCAATCCACGCATAAACTTGCTAAAACACAAAAATCAATCAAATCTCTATTCAACTCATAATATGTTCAATTACATAAAGTTGCCAATAAAAAAGATTCAATAAAAAAGATTGATAATCAATAACTTACCAAACAATAATACCATATACATAAGAAAAAAAATTACACGGCATAACTTCTCAAATCAAATTTTTCATACCACAAACAGATCATTTACAAACACAAACTCCAAACAAAACAAAAAAACCAGTTCTCTTCATAGATTGGAGCTTCACGAGTCACGACATTCTCAAATACGGAACTCTCAAATTTGCTGATTCTTTACTGTTAATCAGGTAAGCAATTCGTTATTGAAAAGAAACATTAGGTGTACTATTCGATGTTCAGCGATTCTTAAGAATACTACAGTTGTAAAACAAACAGAAAATAAACTAACATTTTACTCAAATTAAACTCAAACTACAGCGAATCATATGTGTTGTTTTAGATTTTTTGTTTTATAAAAAAAATTAACTTAAATTACAATTTATTTAAAATTTAATTCAAAAATAGTTGAACTTAAAATTACATCATAAAAAATTGGAATTTTTTTTGTCAAAAATAACTTTAATAATCTTGCCCATATATTGAAAAGAATTATTTTTCTGCCCATATATAGAGAGAAAATATGAGAACACGAATTAAATTTCAAGAATTTGAGAACACAAATTATTTTTCCGCCCATATATTGAAAAGAATTTGAGAAAAAATTACTTAAACTCATATATTAAAATACAAAAAATGTCCCCATAACCGAATTTCAACACATACCTTAATTTGGGGGAAATTGAATTTCAAGCTAAACTGTACAGCTTGAGGTCCATGACAGGCTGAGCGAAAGCCAATTGCCAACTCCGCGACTTGGTAAAAAATCGGTCTCAATTGAAAAACCGAGAGTGAGAAAAATATCACAATGAAGTTCAATTGAATTGGGGGAGTAGTGTGACTTGGTGAAATTGATAAAAATGATGTTCAATCGGATTAGGGAGTCATGGTTTGATTTGGGGGAACTATGGGTTCATTAGGTCAGAGTTGAAGAGAGAAAAAAATGGGTAGCTAATGAGTGAGAGAGATAATATGGGTTTGTTAGTGAGAAACTGAGAATGAATGACAGTAGAAGCTTTGTTTGAGAGAGAGTGGGTGGGGTTGGACTTCAATTGCTAAGACTTTATTTTATTTGCATCCGTCAGAGACAGAGTGGAGTTTCATATTGTATAAAAGAGGTTTCTCTCATTCAAGAATACTGGATCAATAATGTTTAATACTACCAAGTACCAAATCAAAAGACACGTAAAGCACACAAGCACTGGAGTCATAGTCCTAATGCGGAAGCACGACAGCTAGCACACAATTATCTTAATTCACTAGCCACAATCCAAAGTTTTGCCAGGGTAATTAAGCCTTATTTGATCAAGATATATTGAGGTGAACCTATTGTGGTAGTTTAAGGTCCTGTATTCCCGTCAAAAAAAGTTTAAGGCCCTGTACATTCTTCAAAAATAGATGTACATTCTCCCAAAAATATATATACAATAACAAGTTGTACATTTGATAAAAAAATAGATGCACATTGAATTAAAAATATTATAGCTATACAAACGACCTTTTTTTTTTTATCTTCTCATTCTTTTCATTTAACTAACTATTTCATAAGATTTAAGAGAGTTATATTATGATATATGCAGTAATTCAGATGCAAAAGTGCAAATTTTATTCACAACTTCCATTAAATAAGTAAATTTCATGGGAATTGAATGTTGTTTGACAATCAACCAAGGAGATTTAAAGATTTTTCATGAGGTTAAAATAGAAATAATCGAGGTTTAGGGTGCGTTCTCTTCACCTGAAAAGTAGTTAGAAATGCAATTTCATTACTTATAATTTATTAAAGTGTTTTTAAATACTATTTGTAAGTATTTGAAAAAATATCATTCACAAAATGAAGGTGAACTTAGATACAAACTTTCATTTTCTGTTTGTTTACTACTTAGTAATAGTTATGCCTAAAAATGTCATCGCACGCATCGCGTGCATAAAAGCTAGTGCACATATAGTATGAGATTTGTGACCTTATATTTGCCATATTTAAGATTCTTGATTATTTGATTTAAATGATATTGTCGATTTTATGCCAAATTTTTAACAAGATTATCAATCAAAAACGTTTTTTTATGAAGGAAATTTAAAATCTTTATGAATCCTTGGAGTGACCATCTATATATAATAGTGTATAGCATATATTTTGCCAACATTCATCATCTCTCAGAAATATACTCCTATGAGATATAATTGCATTGAAAAATGAGTTCCAGAAATGTTGTAGCTACTGAAAAGGTGCAATTAGGTGAAGTCAATATATCATCCAAACGTTGCTCGATTCAAGGAAGAGCAATTAGATTGTGGAAGAAACCAGTGTACACCAAGAATAAGGTAATTGAGAAGAGTAAAGAGGAGATTGAGAAGATTGAGTTTGTTTTGATGAATAATGATTTAAGTCAATTTCATTAAATTAGGGTCGGATTTTCTCAATTACGCACGTTTTTTGATAAACAATAATTATTAACGTACATACATCTTTTTCAATATGTAGGGAGTGAAGATTCAAATTGCTTGCAAGAAGTCTTTAGTCGCTACGTTTTCACCAAGTCTCATTCAGGCAAAGTACTTGGAGATATCTAATTTTTCTGCTAGGGAAAATGATGGGACAGATCGAGCCACTAAACATTCTTATAGAATTGATTTGAACTATGTATCTCATGTTTCTGAATGTGAAGACTTAGGAATTGATGAGTATGGTTTGGATTTTGTTCCATTTGAATATATATTGTCAAAGAAAGATTCTGATGTGTTTTATAGGTACTACAAATGAACGACACTAAATTATTTAGTTAATAAATTATGTTTTGATAATTTATATCATATATATTATTTGAACTTTATAGATGTAATTGGAGAGGTCAATTCATATACACCTATGCAAGAAAATGGTAATTCGAAGTTGATGACACTTGAACTCATGGATTTAGAGTAAGTTACATTATGCTTATATGTATAGATTAATTCAATGTAATTTTCAATTGTCTTGCATTTTGAACATTAAGTATTTATAAATCGTTTTAAATCAAATGTAGGAACAAGTCCATCACTTTCTTTTTCTGGGGTGACTATGCTGATGAGTTCAATGAGTACATCAAAAATAATGGTGCAACGAACATAGTTGTTGTTATACAACTAGCAAAGCGTATTCCTTATTTAGGCAAGTATAATTATATCAATTCTATATGCTCATTTATTTACTTTACCTTTATGAATCTTTTATAAATAATGCCCTTTTGTATAACCTTAATAGGTGATCTTCGTGTTACAACAATACGTGATGCCTCAAGAATATTCATCAATTCTGAAATTCCAGAAATAATTGAGTTTAATAAGAGGTATTTGAACATTATCCTTTTTTGTTACTTTAGATTTGAAATGTTATAGATTCTAACACAAAAGAAGTGTAAAAAAAATAAAATCTTTTGACTCACTAAATTTCTAAATTTAAAATCGAAATTAAAATAAACAAAGTTAATATTCGTGTTGTAACACCCCAGAATTTCAAAGCGGAAAAAGAAAGAAATAATAATAGTATTAATAGGACGATGGCGGAAACATCGTCTTCTGGGAATGTCACTACTACAAGAAATGCGTTTAAATAACTAAGTGATAAACCAACATAAGTAAATAGTATAAATAAATTAAATTAATTAGAGTAATATCCAAAAGATAAAACTAACTCTTCAACTAACAAAAAGTCTAGGCCTAAAACATCTAACATCTTAATGCTCACATCTCAACCCGAGCCCAAAACCAAAGAAGATTCCCATCAACATCACCTGCAAAATATATCAACAAACATCCACAATCAGTGGGGAGTAACTAGCAGTTCTCCCAGAACAAAAGAAATCAAAGCATGATTCAGACATAGATTAATAAGAAAGGAAATAATTAAGTCAAGTCAACTACAATATGCATCCACTTCTATATAACTCACAAATAACGCAAATGAATAATAAATAGCAAGTGAGTTGGATAAAAATAAATAAATCATCTCAAGAGTACTTTTATAAAAATAAAAGTATAGGTAAAACAAGTGATTGACTCAGAAACCGAACGCTGGTGAATCGCAATTCACTTCCTAAGGTTTGTCAGATCGCAATCTCCAGGTCAGTCTATGGGCTTACGTTCCCCACTGCTTGTGTCTAAGAATGGCCAAACTCCCGATGCAGGGTAGAACACGCAGAACTCCCTGACCTCTCGGACGACAACAATTAACCCAGGTGTACCCCTAGTTCGCAAACCAGATGGTTGGCATGTTCTTCACCGGGGACTACATCTATCCCACCGGATGTTTTTATCTCAAAATAAAATCATAAATATAATCAAAATATCATTCATCTCGAAAATGTTCGTTAAAAGGGATGCCACCCGGCTTTATACCCATAATTCATCAAAAGTAATTCTTCATAATTCCTCAAAAATAATAACTTACAAACTTACAACAAATATCTCCAACCACAATACTTTGAACATCACTAAGCATCAACAATGATAATGAAATAGTTTTTACAACACTAACAGTATCAATCAGAAATGCATCACCAATTAACTCCAAGGCTTATTAAATAAATGAATAGTACACAATTAATCATTTTTACATAAATCAAACATAATCATAATGATACCAATAATAATTACAGCAACCTACTAAACACCAGCATCCAAGAACATAAAGATCACAAATTATTTCTGATTAACAAGCTCTTAAATAATTTAAAAGAATATCCTCAAATTTACAACAAAAACCCAATAATAATTATTAAACTGATAAGTACGATCAGTAAAATAACAAAAAAAACTATCATACTACCCTAATGGCTCTACTGACATGGTACAATTTTTATTTATAATTTTCGGACTATAAAAGTATTTTTAAACGTTAATTTACAGAATACCCAATAAAGCCAATATAATAATTAAAAATAACCATAAACACCCAAAAATTACCAACAATTTACATAACATGCATAAACTCACGCTAATACATAATATACAAAGAAATAAATTTTTCGGCCTCCACAAATAATTTTCACGATTTATATACTGACAGAAACGAAAATGTAAAAACAGATAAATCAATTAAATAAACCTGTAAACAGTAGGAGAAAATTATTCCAAGGCATGAAATACATACTAAACATCTAACATGATTCACGAAAAATAATTTTAGAAATTTTAACATTCGTTTAATAATTATTTTGCAAATAAGCCAAAAACGCACAAAATACCAAATAAATCAAATAAATACTAAAACTCAGATAAAAAATTTTTTTTTATACAACATTCATACAGCATGCATCAAGTGTATTCACGTCAAATTTCATCAATAATTTCATTCAAAAAAGTATTTTAAACAATTCCTAGCGTAATAATCTAATACCGAAAAATACTCTAATCTCTATCGTTCTAAGATAACTACTAGTTACCTGGAACGTCGGGAGGAGAGCTGAGTCTAAAGAAATACGAAAAATATGTGCAATCCAAGTCCTCCCTGAACGATAATTGTAGCAACAAGTCACTAGGCGTTTTCTTCTTGAATGCGGAAAAATCTCATTTCGTACTCTTCTGTTCCGACCATGATTCCTGGCTATTGAAAGATCGAATTCCAAATCGCTCCGGTCAAAGTGAAATACAAGATGTTTTAAACTTTCTATCCAAATTTTAGGACGATCCAACGATTAGATCTCTGGCTACGGTTATTTTCGTGAAGGTGTGACAGGAAAAACCGGGTTGAACCTTTCTATTCTTTTCCTCTTCCTTTTCTCTCTTTCTTTTCTTGAAAACGGTGAGGGTTAAATGAGAATGATGCTGAACTTCTTTTAATAAAAATCAGAATTTTATGGCAAGGAAAAAATAAAGGGTTTAGGAGAAAGCTAATGAGGGATTAAATGAGCGGTTACAAGATATTCAAAGGTTAGCTTAATAAGCACCAAAACTCTTCATCCTCTACTCCATAATTGCTAATTTTCGGCCAGCATGATACACCACACGTGATGCAACATTTCATCACCCAAGTCGGTCCAACAACGTTACAAAAACGCTACGCGGCCAAACTGCATCCTAATCGCCTAAATAAATAACGAAACTAATATAACCTTTAAAATAAATAACTAAAAACTTAAAATAAATATATATACATATATCACAACATATAAATATATATACACATTTTCACAACACGTTCCAAAATAATCTAAATGATAAATTATTTATTTTTACGAAAAATATCATTTTAATGTAAACAAACACCAAAAATAAAGGGTGAAAATTACGGGGTGTTACACATGTACTTGGCTATTATGTTTGTTAAAATAAGTTGTTATGTTAAAAATATACAACTTATGTTATAAAAATTGGGTAATAAGATTGCATTCGGCCTACTTTATTTTGCTTTGTATGACCCAGTCCAATTTAGTCGGCCCACTATATTGCCATATCATTTTGTATTTTCTCCCCTTCTCATAAATAAGGGTCGGTTTATTCTATTTTATTTTCTAAATAAGTTCTTTTTTTTTGTAAAATGCTATTGGACAATGAAAATACTTATATGCTTTATATTTTTCCTTTTTAAATAGGAAAAGTGTAGGAGGGTCGCAATCTGTTTTAGCACGACCAAGTGAGGTATCAACAGAACCAAATGAATTTCTAAAAGAGGATACAATCAAAGCCATCTATGACCTTCTATCATGTGAAAAAGTAAGTTTCCCTAATATTTAATATTTGTTTTTACTTAATATCTTATATATACTACTTTTTTAAATATCTAAGTATTATGTTTTGTTCTTTAGCCCGGAATATGTGTATGTCTTGGTACCATTGAAGACATTGACACAAACTTTAGTTGGTATTATGAGTCATGTAAGATATGCCGCACTGGAGTTAAACATGATGGTGATATCATACGATGCAAAAAGAGTAATAAAGTTTTGAAGACAACCATTCCACGGTAAGCTATATATAAATTTAATATAATATAATGTTGTTAAATTTTGTTCATATAGTTATAAATAAATAAGCATAATGTATTTGTATTTTCTACAGGTTTAGAGTTAAGATTATAGTATCCGACTCTACTAATGATGCTACATTTGTTCTATTTGAGAACGAAATATTGAAGTTACTTGGAAATCCTCTTCTGACTTATTAGAAGCTCAAATTAAGGTGTATATATATCTAATTTTTCATGTCTTACTCATAAACAATGCTAGAATAGTTTTTTAATTTTTTAATTAACAAACAGTGTTTTTTGTTCATCGTAATCTTTAATAGAAAGGTGATGAGGACGGTTTCCCCGAAGAATTCGCAACAATGCTTAGAAAAAGATTACTATTCAAAGTGGAAATCCCTCATCCTAACAATGTTGTTGGAACTAAGAACTTTAAGGTTCTTACCACTACGGACGATCAAATCACTATAGACAAATGGATGGGGATGTACATGAGATTAGAGGCTTGTGGTATTTTATAAGAACTATATGTTGACCTTTTTAATTTTCAATTTTATTTATTTATTATCTTCCAGCTTTTATTTTCTTTTACACTAATAACCAAAATATAATATAGGACAACATTGTAAGACAACTCCAAAATGATCTAGAGAGTTCAAAGGAAGTCTCTTTGGGAAAGGTAATATTAATTGTCATGAAGTTGATATATATTATATACATCTGTAATATGGCTTTGAAAATTGTTATTATTCATTAAATTTTTTTTTTATTATAGGACACCAATGCTAGTCAAGATGAAGCAACTTCAATTACACCTCAAAAGCGTGCTCATGAAATGAATGATGTTGGTGGAGAAGATGTTGATAGTCCTAATATTAACTCTCAACTATCAACAACTAAGAAGCAAATTATTGTGAAGGTCGAGAAGAATGGATAAAACTAGCTAGAGGATTTTATAGTAGTCATTTGGAAAACAATTAATAATTTGGTGGTTGAACTACTTATATCGATGTTTGAATAATTTGTATGTTGGTTTTTGACCTAATTTTAGACAATTTTGAATACAATATTATCAGTTCATTGCTTATAAGTTATTGTTTTTTATATGTCGAATTTTTGCTATAAATTTTTAACCTATTAATTTAACTATATGTCATGGACTTACATAGATTTCTAAACAATAGGTAACCTTTAATATTTAAATATTTGTTATTCCACTTAATAAAGAATAACTACAAGTAAATTAATTATTACATTTAAAATAACAACAAAGAATTACAATTTATAATTATTACAACCCAACTAAAATAAACTAATATATTAGGTGGAATATCAAATATTTTAATAAAAACAGTTCTACCTATTGCTTTTGGCTATTTTTATTACTAAGCATACACATACTAAAACAATTTAAAGTTTTGTTAAGAATATAAGAGGCTTACGAAAGCATAATGACATGAAAAAATTTAGTAAAGTATAAAGGAGGAGGGTTAATATATACTACCTGAAACTTTGTGATAGAATGAATAGATGATATGAAATGCAATTTATGTTGTCCTAGGAAAAAATGAAAAATATTGTAATTGCTAAAAAATAAAAATCCTTTTAAAATACCATACAAACCATAATAAAAGATAATCAAGAAAAAAAACTTAAAAAGAATAATTTATCATTTATTCAATAAGTAAAAGTATCATTTTTAGAGTCACACTTATCACACATTAATATAAAAGGTAATTAAATGATTACACAAAAAATCGTTTCTACTTAAATTGGTTATTATAAAATTGGCCATGAAATCGTGCCAAATCATTCGAATATATTATGAATCTATGTTTAGCATTTTTAGCATATTTTAAAGTGACATAAAAGTGTGCATAATGAAGGCTATAAAATAGGCCATAAAATCGTGCAATATATTCACATATATAGTGAATCTTACTAGCACAATTAAAGGGATTAACTTAATCAACTAAATCTGATACTTAGCATTTTTATCATTTTTAAAAGTGACATAGTAGGCCGAAATCTTAAACTTATGTAAGGTTATTTGATCAATATTGCACATACTTAATTACTTAATATACTTTCCTCTATAATGTTTATTTTTAGATCTTATTCTTTGTACATCATATACATAAAACCATTGTCTTCATTCACATATGCACAAACACAAATTATTCTTTATGAATTTGCCTCTTTCACATATTTTAGTTTCTCAAAATCAATTCATACATCAAACATATTCATATAACAAACGAATAATCTAGATATTCGTTTCAATTAGTATCTGAAAGGAATACAAAGAACAATGGGTAAAGACAATTCAAAGATTTTTCGTGACAAAATGAGAAGATCAATTGGAGGGAAGCATGATTCAAACCACAAACCTGTTGAGGTAATATTTTAGGTAATATTTTTTACTTGATTATGATATTTTCATAGCCATGTCGAGTAAATTAAATGACTACTTGATTATGATATTAAAAAGATAGATTAGTTACAATAATTACCTCAAAAAATATAATAATAAGATATATGGTTGTTGAATTGTTTTTTTTAAAGAGAAATTTCATTAATTAAAGGTTAAATGGCATCTACAATAATGATGGCAAATGTATTAAATATTTAAAAAAATATATTAATGTTCAAAAACTATGAAGACTATGAAAAAGCTTTTTTATATTAAAAAAGATATAAATATTTAAACTGTTAGCATCGGAAAAAAGCAAATCAACAGCAGATTCCACAAACTAAGCAAAAAAGTATCTCCTCATAGTATTGCCCTTCTCAAATGCCTAGAAAATCACATCATTACCGCCATAATCACATCACATAATCAACAATCCCACACACAAAATAAATAATAAATAAAACAATTCAAACTGTTAGCACCTCAAAAACAGTAAATCAACACTAAATTCCTCAAACTAAGCACAAAATTTTCTCTTCACAGTATATATTAACCTTCTCAAATGCCTACAAAATCAACATCATTACCGCCATAATCACATCACACAACCACCAATTGAAAACAAAATAACCACAAAATTGCAGAAAGCAAGCACAAAATTCAAATTATATTAATTATTTATATAACCTACAAAATATCAATCAAGATATGATAACTATGAAAACACTTTTTTTTTGCTTAAATGTTTCTCATATAATATAATCTGAATTAATTGACATTCTATATTTTAAGATAATATATCTACATAGAATAATTAACCTTATTAATTTTATGTACCATCTAAATACAATACAATAGCATTTTGTTACGTATTTGATTTCAAGTAATTATAATACTATAGTATTTAAAATCAGTACACAAATTAAGAATTGTGATTACTGATAATGAAATTTGGTTATCCTATGTAGAAAATAGCATGAAAGGTCTTTTTTAAGTTATATGACCTTAATGAAACCAAACTTTTATCTTCCCAATAAAGTACACAAACCTTGAATACCTCAATAATAATCCCATTTTTTACCATCTTTTAATCCATTACTGATCAAATAACTACCATTAATATTATGACATTTATATTATAGTTTTATATTTTATAAGTCAAAATTATTTGGATACTAATTTTGAAAGGAATTATCGACTAATATGTTTTATAACATGTGACATGAATCCAAAAAAAAAAATATTAATTTAATTGGATTATGGACATATCTATATATATCAAAAAGTCATGTAACTTATAAGTAAATATCAGACCATTTATAATAATATGATTGATGCAAATTATATATAAAATAAGATCATTACCTGATTGTTTATGTTATTATCATCATCAATTTCTACCTGTCAAAAAATGAACATACATTTTATTATTTTAATCTTCACAGTTTCACAAAATATAAATACCTAAAACAGGTTGTCAATCAGATATCACCCAAAATATAATCAGGTCGTAATCTCTACAAATTGAGTACAAAATTGTTTTTTTTTTGTTAATTGGAAGTGCAAGTTACAATAAACCGGTTTAATTTTCGACCTAATAGTTAACCTACAACAGCATCACATTTTCATTTCCACATATTTAGACACATTTTTTTTATTCAAATTAATGTTAATATATCCGATTAATTTTACATGCATGTTCATTGAATCATAAATAATGTAAATTTACCAATATTATTAATCCAAACAACTATTTTTTTATACCAATAGTAGTTTTCAAAAAGAAGAATTAATCCTAGAATTCATGCAAAAAATAACCCTAGCATTCATAAAAGAAAAGTTCAAAATTACTTACACTCATTAAAATTAGTATTAATTCTGTTTTCAACACTTAAATCATAAATTTTTGGATTTTGTAAATCGAGCCAAATTGGAATCTTTTAATTTTATTAAGAGTTCAAGTAATTTTGTCAAAATACCTTATTCAAAGATACCAACATAATTTATATAATTATTTTTCAGCATACATATACCTATACTTTATAATTAACATTAAAAACTCGAATTATTATCAATAAATCCAATTAAATTTACATGCATGTAGGTTTAATTTAAAGTTATCTAACTAAAATATTATATTATACTTAAACTAATAGATTTTCTTGCATGCATTTACTTATAAGCTTAAACAATAATAATATTTGTATATAGTTAAATTATCTTTAATATTAGTGAATAAATAAATAATAAAAAACGCTAACAATAAAAATTTGGTTACTTATCTGAAATTGATGAAAATCGATTTGTTGACAAAAAAACCAAATCTTCAAGATCAACCATAATCATCCTCGCATCTTCATCTTTCTTTTCTTCCCAAATTAGAATTTTAAACCAAGTCTTCATTTTTCCTTCTCAAAAAAAATACTTTCGACCTTCAATAATACCCAAATTAGTGTTGCATGTAACTATTTTTCCATTGATCTACTATATAATCACACTTTTGTATGTGATTATTAATTTTTTTTGCACAAAGGGATTTTTTTCATGTAAATTTATAGAGATGGAAAGATTCGAAAAAACGAATTTTTTTTGGAAAGAATCGAGTTGCATTTTTCCGGATTTAGAGAGAGTAAATGAGGTAGAGAGAGAAAGATGTTGAGAGAATGTAGAAAGATTATGTTAAGGAATTTGGGTTTGTATCGTTTTTTATATAACACACCAAAAAATGTTATAAATCATTTCAAGGTTATAAGTGTATAAATCAATGTATAAATATAAGAGATTTATATAAATCGTTTTTTATATAATAGGTTATAAATGTTATAAAAGTTTATATAATAGGTTATAGATGTTAGTGTAAGAAAGATATTTATAAGAGAAGATATTAGGTGTTAATATAAATTTGAGTTGATATTTATAAATTTGAGTTGATATAAATTTGATACAAATTTGAGTTCATATACATCTGAGTTGATATAAATGTTATAAAAGTTTATACAAACTGAATGCAATAAAAATTATAATATGACCATCTCTATATCACATTGTCCTCTTAGTTGATATAAAATGTTATTAAAAGTTTGCTATTTATGTGCTTTTAACTAATTAAAAATATTTTTATCAAAGCATTTTTTATAATAGATTTTAAAATTATAATATGTTTATCATAATAAGTGTGTGATGTAATATAGTTTGTTTTCTTTTTTATATATGTTTTTTTTTATACATTGCAAAATCTTATAATATTTTGCTTTTACATGGAGAGAATAAGAAATGAATATATATTTTGTATATATAATTTTTTTTATTGTTATACAACTTTAGCATATAATTTATTATTTCTTTGTATTATAGGCGGAGAAAATATCAAATTTAATACATCGGTTCCACCACGAGAAAATTGGTGTGTCATCAAATTATAGGACACCCTTGCTGGACATATCCAACGGTAAAACCATATCTTTTTTAGTCTTATATGTATACATAATTAGTGAATCATACAAAAGTTACAATTCATTGTTATTTGATTAATGAAATCAAAATTGATTTTAAAACAGGTTCTATGATACTTAATACAGTTTGTAATGAATCTGCACGTATTGCTCGGGAAAAAAGAAAGGTGTATATTGAAAGATAAACGTGAAGGTCGCTTTTGTTCTCTAGAAGATATGAAAGAACATCAGACTCCATTAAGTTAGCCATTGTAATACACTTTATAGTTTATTATTCAAATTCATAAGTTTGATTTCATGATTTAAGATTGTTTACTATAAATTTATATATCATTAGTGAATCATACAAAATATACTATTCATTGTTATCCTATTAAATATTCTAATTGCTTTTTAAAACAGAGCATATGATAGTTAATACAGTTCATAATTAATCTGCACGTATTACTCGAGAAAAAAGAAGGCTTATACTAAAAGAAAAGCGTGACGGGCGTTTTTGTTCTCCAGGAGATACGAAAGAAAATCAGACTCCATTAAATTGTGCTACAACTAATAGCCATTGTAATAACTTGCAAGTTTATTATTCAAATTCATAAGTTTGATTTCATAATTAAAGTTTATTTACTATAAATTTATATATCATTAGTGAATCATACAAAATATACTATTTATTGTTATCCTATTTAAGATTCGAATTGCTTTTTAAAACAGGGCCTATGATAGTCAATACAGTTCATAATGAATCTGCCCATATTGCTCGAGAAAAAAGTAGCCTTATACTTAAAGAGAAGCGTGACAGTTGTTTTTGTTCTCCCCCGGATTCGATGATTAAAGGAGATGATACTCCATTAAGTTGTGTTATAAATAATAGCCAATGTAATACGCTTACAACTTTATTATTCAAATGCATAAGTTGCACTTCATTGATTAAGATTATTGATTCTAATCTTTTTATATGTTCATCTTCAAGTTTGCACACCGACAACATTACAACCTGATATCGATTCAAGGAGTAAGAAAAGACAAATACTAACATGTAATATGATTAGCTACTTTTTAAAAGTTATGTTTTTACTAAATTAATGGTAACCAATAAAATTCTAATCATCAATGATTTCAAGTCAATGATTTCAAGTCCAAATGAAAAGTTAACTCCATTGAACTATTCGACTCATCATTGAACTATGATGAAGCCAATATTACACCGCTTAGTAACATTACAAATGGTTAGTAATGTTCATCAAATTGCTATGTGATTGTTTTATAATAAATTTCAATTGCAATTAATTGATGTAATTAAGTTTTTATAGATACAAATATCAATGAAGACGAGCGCAATTCAGGAAATTTAATCAATATAAACGTATGACAATATTGAAACAAAAGCGCTCAAAAAAAGGTAGATTGTCATTTCCGAAAGATTAATACTTTGAATTGGCTTTATATGGATGTTTTTATGTCTAAAAAACTGTCAACATCTTTTTGTAGTTGTTCAGACTCATAATCAAGTGACACCTACTTCTTCAAGTATTGCAATTGAGCAGTATACTTCTCTTAATAGTACTACAACGAACCGTGAGTATTATTACAATACACTATGCATTGTTTCCATTAAGCATGATAATTATATAAAACTATCAATTTACTAACCTGTTTTAGTATTTGTTTGTTTGTACTCAAGAAGCACAAGCTGATTCGAAGTTAGCACGACATAGTAGAAGACTTTTAATTTATTGCATAAGAATCGAAATTTAGGTATTTGTTATTTGATTTTGTTATTCTTATGTTAAAGTCATAATATATATATATATATATATATATATATATATATAAAAGAAATTATCTTGACAAACACTCAATGATTTTTAATTTACTAGACGCAGACAACCAGTTAAGTCGATTAGGAGAAGGTCGCTATTCATTCAGATACAAAAAATATGTTGTCCAAAGCAAAAAGGCCGTGAAACAAGTGAGACGACATATTGATTTAGGTATTTAACTATTTATAGTATAAGAAGCCTTATCTCGGGTGACTTTAATTATATATCTTTGCTCATTTTTATTAAATGATTTGCATATGTATAGGAGACTCAACTGATGAATTTGCGACAAATTTAAGAGACCGGACTGTTGATGGGGAAGTTCATAAACACGAAAATGCACCCAGAAATGTTGAAGTTCAAAATAAAGTTTCAGGTATTCAAAGATAATAACTTTACAATTTAAATTGCATATAAATGACATATATATTACTGAAAATATTAAATATATACGTAATGCTATATATTTAGAGTACTGGGATATTGGTGATCCAATATGGAAGTGTGAGTATTGTGGTGTAATGATGTGGTATGAAGAACGAGCAAAAAGAAATTATAAAAAAAACGGACAAGCCAAAATTCTCACTATGCTGTATGCATCGGCCTCCACAGCTATTGGCAGACTTGCTGAAAGGAAAGCATCCTAGAAGCAAGCACTTCATCGAGAATATCCGACCATATAATATGATGCATTCGTTTACATCGATGGTAGGAAAGATACAAGCACCTTCCACTCAAAGACGCGGACCCTATAATTTCAAAATAGGTGGTCAGAATCATCACCTAATTGGTAGCTTGCTGCCTAATGAAGGATCGCGTCCGAAGTTTCAACTATACATATATGACACAGAGCATGAGATTAGTAATAGGAAGGATGCTTACAGGTAAACTAAACATTACATTTTTGTGACATATACTAATGTTGTGAGCTAATTAAAAATTTATGAATGTATCTTCTAATAACTTTTTAAATGGTCATCACGGGTCTAAAAATCCTGATACATTTGAAGATTCTCTAATACCCTATTCTTTAGACTTATTTTCAGCAAAAATAAGTAGAAATAAGTTGATTCGGCAAAAAAATAAGTTCGGTATTACTATTAATGTTGTGTAATTATTATTTTTATTTTCAATATTACTATTAATATTGTTATTATTATTAATATTATAATTATAATAACGATGAATTTGTGATTTTTCCAAATTTTTATTTTTTTAATTTTTTTTTTAATTTGAATTTTTTAATTCTTTAATTTTTTGTATTTTTTAATTTTTTGTTTTATTTTATTTTTTAATTTTAATATTTTTATTATTTATTATTTAGTAATTATTTATTATTATTACTATTTTTATTATTTATTATTTATTATTTATTATTTATTATTTATTATTTATTATTTATTATTTATTATTTATTATTTATTATTTATTATTTATTATTTATTATTTATTATTTATTATTTATTATTTATTATTTATTATTTATTATTTATTATTTATTATTTATTATTTATTATTTATTATTTATTATTTATTATTTATTATTTATTATTTATTATTTATTATTTATTATTTATTATTTATTATTTATTATTTATTATTTATTATTTATTATTTATTATTTATTATTTATTATTTATTATTTATTATTTATTATTTATTATTTATTATTTATTATTTATTATTTATTATTTATTATTTATTATTTATTATTTATTATTTATTATTTATTATTTATTATTTATTATTTATTATTTATTATTTATTATTTATTATTTATTATTTATTATTTATTATTTATTATTTATTATTTATTATTTATTATTTATTATTTATTATTTATTATTTATTATTTATTATTTATTATTTATTATTTATTATTTATTATTTATTATTTATTATTTATTATTTATTATTTATTATTTATTATTTATTATTTATTATTTATTATTTATTATTTATTATTTATTATTTACTATTTATTATTTACTATTTACTATTTATTATTTATTATTTACTATTTATTATTTACTATTTATTATTTACTATTTACTATTTACTATTTACTATTTACTATTTACTATTTATTATTTATTATTTATTATTTACTATTTATTATTTATTATTTATTATTTATTATTTATTATTTATTATTTATTATTTATTATTTATTATTTATTATTTATTATTTATTATTTATTATTTATTATTTATTATTTATTATTTATTATTTATTATTTATTATTTATTATTTATTATTTATTATTTATTATTTATTATTTATTATTTATTATTATTTATTATTATTATTATTATTTATTTATTATTAATTATATATTATGTATTATTTATTATTTATTATATATTATTTATTATTTATTATTTATTATTTATTATTTATTATTTATTATTTATTATTTATTATTTATTATTTATTATTTATTATTTATTATTTATTATTTATTATTTATTATTTATTATTTATTATTTATTATTTATTATTTATTTTAATTTTAGTTATTTATATTTTATTATTTATTTTAATTTTATTTATTTATTATTTAATATTTATTATTTATTATTTATCATATATTACTTATTATTATTATTTATTACTTATTATTTATTATTATTATTATTTATTTATTTTTAGTTATTATTATTATTATTATTTATTTATTATTATTTATTATATATTATTTATTTTAAATTTTATTATTTATAATTTATTATTTATTATTTATTATTTATTATTTATTATTTATAATTTATTATTTATTATTTATTAATTATTATTTATTATTTATTTATTTATTATAATTATAATTATTATTTATTAATATTATTATTTATTATTATTTATTATTTATTATTTAATATTTATTATTATTTGTTATTATATTGTTATTTATTATTATTATTTATTATTATTTGTTATTATTAGTTATTATTTATTATTATTATTAATTATTAGTATTATTTATTTTTTATTATTAATTATTATTATTTTTTATTTTTTATTATTTATTATTATCATTATTTATTATTATTATATTTATTATTATTATTTATTATTTATTATTATTTATTATTATTTATTATTATTGTTTATTATTATTTATTATTTAATGTTATTACTATTATTTATTATTTATCATTATTATTATTTATTATTTATTATTTAATATTATTACTATTATTACTATTATTTATTATTTATTATTATTATTATTTATTATTATTATTTTTATTGTTTATTATTTACTATTTATTATTTATTATTTATTATTTATTATTATTATTTTAATTGTTTATTATTCACTATTTATTATTTATTATTTATTACTTATTATTTATTATTTATTATTTATTATTTATTATTTATTATTTATTATTTATTATTTATTATTTATTATTTATTATTTATTATTTATTATTTATTATTTATTATTTATTATTTATTATTTATTATTTATTATTATTTATTATTATTATTATTATTTATTTATTATTAATTATATATTATTTATTATATATTATTTATTATATATTATTTATTATATATTATTTATTATTTATTATTTATTATTTATTATTTATTATTTATTATTTATTATTTATTATTTATTATTTATTATTTATTATTTATTATTTATTATTTATTATTTATTATTTATTATTTATTATTTATTATTTATTATTTATTATTATTTATTATTATTATTATTATTTATTTATTATTAATTATATATTATTTATTATATATTATTTATTATATATTATTTATTATATATTATTTATTATTTATTATTTATTATTTATTATTTATTATTTATTATTTATTATTTATTATTTATTATTTATTATTTATTATTTATTATTTATTATTTATTATTTATTATTTATTATTTATTATTTATTATTTATTATTTATTATTTAT
This sequence comes from Beta lomatogona, assembly GCA_947646795.1. Taxonomy (NCBI): domain Eukaryota; kingdom Viridiplantae; phylum Streptophyta; class Magnoliopsida; order Caryophyllales; family Amaranthaceae; genus Beta; species Beta lomatogona. The sequence continues at coordinate 397,012 of CANSNZ010000057.1, forward strand.
TATTTATTATTTATTATTTATTATTTATTATTTATTATTTATTATTTATTATTTATTATTTATTATTATTTATTATTATTATTATTATTTATTTATTATTAATTATATATTATGTATTATTTATTATTTATTATATATTATTTATTATTTATTATTTATTATTTATTATTTATTATTTATTATTTATTATTTATTATTTATTATTTATTATTTATTATTTTTTATTTATTTTAATTTTAGTTATTTATAATTTATTATTTATTTTAATTTTATTTATTTATTATTTAATATTTATTATTTATTATTTATTATTTATCATATATTACTTATTATTATTATTTATTACTTAATATTTATTATTATTATTATTTATTTATTTTTAGTTATTATTATTATTATTATTTATTTATTATTATTTATTATTATTTATTATATATTATTTATTTTAAATTTTATTATTTATTATTGATTATTTATTATTTATTATTTATTATTTATAATTTATTATTTATTATTTATTAATTATTATTTATTATTTATTTATTTATTATTATTATAATTATTATTTATTAATATTATTATTTATTATTATTTATTATTTATTATTTAATATTCATTATTATTTGTTATTATATTGTTATTTATTATTATTATTTATTATTATTTGTTATTATTAGTTATTATTTATTATTATTATTTATTATTAATTATTAGTATTATTTATTTTTTATTATTAATTATTATTATTTTTTATTTTTTATTATTTATTATTATCATTATTTATTATTATTATATTTATTATTATTATTTATTATTTATTATTATTTATTATTATTGTTTATTATTATTATTTATTATTTAATGTTATTACTATTATTTATTATTTATCATTATTATTATTTATTATTTATTATTTAATATTATTACTATTATTACTATTATTTATTATTTATTATTATTATTATTTATTATTATTATTTTTATTGTTTATTATTTACTATTTATTATTTATTATTTATTATTTATTATTATTATTTTTATTGTTTATTATTCACTATTTATTATTTATTATTTATTATTTATTATTTATTATTTATTATTTATTATTTATTATTTATTATTTATTATTTATTATTTATTATTTATTATTTATTATTTATTATTTATTATTTATTATTTATTATTTATTATTTATTATTTATTATTTATTATTTATTATTTATTATTTATTATTTATTATTTATTATTTACTTATTATTTATATTTTATTATTTACTATTGTTATTTAGCAAATTTAAATTCAGTTCAGCAAAAATAAGTTCAGTTCAGCAAAAATAAGTTCAATTCAGCAAAAATAAAATAAGTTCAGTTCGGTTCAGCCAAAATAAGTTCAAAAGAACAGGGCCTAATTGCCGAATTACAAGATATGATTGATCAGCACAATCCTCATGCTAAAAATTTTAGGATGGCAAGAGATCGCTTTAAAGATCATCCGTGTGATGAAGTTCGGTTGAAATTAATTGGGATGAGAGACACTGATGGTAGGACATACAATCTACCTACAACATCTGAGGTAGCTGCCTTAATAGTTGGAGACATCGATACTACGGATAAACGAGATGTAGTTTTTCGAGACACGAAGTGGAAAGCTGAAGCAGAACTCTGAGCTCCATCCTTCTAATCTGCCTTTGCAATATCCTCTGCTATTTCCATATGGTGAGGCCGGATACAGAGTTGATGTTTGCCATAGAGATAAAAGTTTATCTACGGCGATTCAAAAAAAGAGATAGACTAACTATGAGAGAGTGGTTTGCATATTGAATGCAAGACCGTGAAGAAGAGGCGGACACCATTTTGTTTGCCAGACGTTTATGCCAGCAGTTTTGCGTCGATGGTTATACAATGATGGAGGCTGAAAGATTGTCATTCTTAAGGAATAATCAACGGAGTTTTAGGGCTGACAATGTTAAAAACATAAGAGGTGCAACAAGTAGAGGAGATACAGAAGGAGCATCTACAGGTAGTCGAGTAATTATACCAGCATCGTTTACTGGAGGACACAGCTACATGAGAGAAAATTATCAAGATGCAATGGCTATTTGTAGATGGTATGGCTACCCAGATTTGTTTATAACATTCACACGTAATCCAAAGTGGCCTGAAATAACACGGTTTGTATCAAAGAGGGGCCTAAGACCTGAAGATAGACCAGATATTGTTTGTCGAGTGTTTAAGATGAAGCTCGATCAAATGGTTAAGGATCTTAAGGATAAAAAGATTTTTGGAAGAGTTAAAGCAGGTAATCAGCTAATAAGCTGGAAGATTATTGCATGTTCATATATATATTAGTTGTGCTTTGGCACAATATTTTTATGAATATCTTAACATGTTGGCTAAATAATTATCTAACTATGATTTACAGTTGTCTACACTGTGGAATTTCAAAAACGTGGATTGCCACATGCGCATATACTTTTGTTTTTTACACCGGGACGACAAATTTCCTAATGCCGAAGCAATAAACAAAATTATTTCTGCTGAGCTTCCGAACAAAGATGAAAATCCGGAGTTGTACGATGTAGTTTCAGAGTTTATGATCCATGGTGCATGTGGTGCTTTGAACAATAACGCCCCATGTACTACTGATAAAAAGTGCACAAAATATTTTCCGAAAAAATTCAATGAGAGAACAATAGTTGATGAAGATGGCTACCCTGTTTATAGGAGAAGAGATAATGGTGCAACCGTTGTCAAAAGTGGCATCATGCTTGACAATAGATTTGTGGTCCCAAATAATCCAGAGTTGTTGTGTAAGTATCGTGCACATATAAACGTTGAATGGTGCAACCAGTCGAGATCTATTAAGTATTTGTTCAAATATATCAATAAGGGATATGATAAAGTCACGGCAGCAACATATCAAAATCGTCAAAACTCTGATGATCCTAAGGAAATTGATGAAATCCAAATGTATTATGATTGTTGGTACATATCCCCATGTGAAGCCATGTGGAGGATATTTGGGTTCACTATCCATTATAGATTTCCTGCTGAGAGGCTATGCTTTCATTTACCCGACGAGCAAGCATCGTTTATACTAATGATGCTGACTTAGGGTCGGTGCTTGAAAGACCTAACATTGACAGAAAACGTTCCTGTCATGGATGGAGTGCAATAAAATATATGCTGAGGTCAGAGAATTGAGCTATGTTGAGTTTCCAACAAAATTTGTATGGCGACCAGGTGAACGTGAATGGACACCTCGGAAGAAAGGGTTTTGCATTGGGAGGATTTATCATGTAACTCCAGGACATGTGAAAAATTCTATTTGAGGACACTATTGAATTTCGTTAAAGGTGCAACGTCGTATGAAGACATACGCGTTGTTGATGGTGTACAATATTCCACTTTCAAAGAAGCATGTTATGCCAGAGGTTTATTAGACGATGACAAGGAGTACGTTGACGCCATAATAGAAGCCAGTTTTAGAGAATCGGGACAATATCTACGTAAGCTTTTTTGCATGTTGCTACAATCCTGCAGTTTGACAAAACCTGAGGTTGTTTGGGATAAAACTTGGTACCTTCTTTCTGATGATATCCTATTCAGACAACGAAGACTTCTCAAAGACAATGGTATGTGAGCATTTTCATCGGTACCTTTATTAAATGTATTCATAAATATTTATTGTTCGAAATGCTTTCAATTGTGTGTAACCATCAAATGTGTTTGTTTTGCAGCATTGCGACTAACTAATGAACATTTGCAAAATTTAGCTCTCGCTGACATTGAAGCTAAGCTACAAAGTAACGAGCACCCTTCGTAAATTCACAGAAATGCCATTCCCAGATGATTTGATTATCTCAGATGGTCAAAACAAGCTCATAATTGATGAGCTATCTTATGATAGAGAGCAGCTACACAAGGAATTCAAAGAATTTTATTCGGGATTGACGGTTGAACAACGTGGAATTTATAATGAAATCATGTCTGCGGTATCAAGAGGTGAGGGGGCCGTCTTCTTTGTATATGGTTATGGAGGAACTAGTAAGACGTACCTATGGAGATTACTGTGTGCTGCACTAAGGCGTCAAGGGGAAATTGTCTTACCAGTTGCGTCAAGTGGAATAACCTCTTTGTTGCTTCCACGAGGCAGAACTGCACATTCTAGATTTGGGCTTCCCTTAATTGATACTGAGAACTCAACGTGTTCAGCAATTAGGCCTGGATCAGACCTCACAGCTCTCCTTATAAGGACAAAACTGATCATTTGGGATGAGGCTCCTATGATGCATAGATATTGCTTTGAAGCTCTAGATAGAAGCTTAAAGGATGTTATGCAGTGCATGAATCTAGCAAATCAACATATTCCATTTGGTGGAAAGGTTGTTGTGTTAGTTGGTGATTTAAGACAGATATTGTCTGTCATTCCCAAAGGAAGCAGACAAGATATTGTGTTCTTAGCAATCAATATGCGCTTATGGGATGCTTGTCGTGTGCTAAGATTAACAAAGAATATGCGCTTGAGAACAGGTTCCAGTAGCTCCAATGTTGATGAAATTAGGGAGTTCTCAGAGTGGATTTTGAACATTGGAGATGGCAAAGTTGGTGAGCCGAATGATGGTGAAGCTGATGTAGAAATTCCTCATGATACATTGATAGATGAGGAGATTACCCTATTTCTGCAATAGTTGACAGTACATATCCCGACCTAGAGAATCACATATGGGAAGCAAAGTATTTTCAAGAAAGAGTTATTCTTGCTCCAACTAATGAAATTGCCGACTTGGTTAATGAGCATGTTTTGTCTCGGTGCCAGGTGAAGAAAGAAGTTATTTGAGTTCAGATGCAATTTCTGTTGAGGAAGGGAATTTCGGAGTTCATCAGATGTATTCTACTGAATACAATCAAGTGCGGTGGATTGCCAAATCATAACATTAGATTAAAGGTAGGGGCACCGGTAATGCTATTAAGGAATATTGACCAGACTTCTGGACTATGTAATGGTACCAGATTAGTCATTAAGCATTTTGGCAATCGCATTATTGAGGCTGTTGTTGTTTCCAGCAGTAATGTGGGGGACAAAGTTTTCATTCCCAAAATGACATTTACACCATCAGACGCAACAAAGTTCCCGATAAAATTCCAGAGAAGGCAGTTCCCATTGGTTGTATGTTTTGCAATGACGATAAATAAAAGCCAAGGATAGTCTCAAGATAATGTAGGATTATATCTCCCTCGGCCAATTCAGCCACGGACAATTGTATGTTGTTGTACCTAGAGTTACAAGCAAAAAGGGTTTGAAAATTTTAATATGTGATCAAGAGCGTGGGAACTCAAATGTTACCACAAATGTAGTGTATAAGGAAATATTTCAGAATGTGTAATAAGTATTACGAAAAAGCAAATATTTATTTAATTAGTTTTTGTATTTTTGTGTTTATATAGTCACGCACAGATGTCTTATTCTCTATTTTGTTGCATAGTATACGATAATGCTTATTTATAGTTATATGTAACTTTGTTTGTTTTATTTATGTCACATTCGTACCGTATAACCTTTTTCTTTAAATGAACGCAAACAATTAGCATCCCGTGCATTCTTGCACGGGCCTTAAACTAGTTATCAAATATATTATTATTCATTATAAGTTTTTTAATCGGTTTAATTAGCTTTTTAATTGTAATTTTCTTTCTAGTGCGAAAATGGATATGGACATTATGGCATGATAATTTGTTTTAGAAAAAAAAATTCCAAGGAATTCGGGATAAAAATAATAATGTCAATGGAATTGGGGGGGTAAGAGAATGTTCTTACCTCAATAAAAGTGTTAGTCTTCTCTATGTCTTTATAGTTTCATATAATTATAAGCCTTTATTATGTTTTACTTTGAAACTTTGATCATTGGTGTTGTAGTGGATTGGTAGTTAAACTCTAACATTTTATTTCAAAGGTCATATGTTCAATATATTTGTATAGATGTAAAATTTGAGAAAATTTTGAAAGAATGAAAACGTAAAATTTTACTTTTAATTAAAAACTAAATTATAATACTTCCCGCCTTTGCCATCCAAGTGATGAGAGAAATTTTTAGAGGTAAAAACTAAAAAGGCGAAGAAGTAGTCTTTAGTTTTCAGGGGTTTTCTATTCAACTTTGTTCAATTTCTCAGGTAAACCCTAGTTATTACTGCAATTTCCCCTCAATTATCAGTTCCAAATTAAATTCGTATTTCATTTACAATTTTCATGGCATGTAATTTGATAGTTCATGCGCAGTAATTAATTGCTTACACTATCATATTGTAACACAATCTGAAACCCTTGAAATCTGTGTTAGATGAAAATGGAGAAGAAGTTTCATTTACAAACAAGTTCAGATAGAATCTCTGATTTGCCAGAATATATTAAACAACATATACTTTCATATTTGTCTACTAAAAACGCCGTCCAAACAAGCATTTTGTCGAGCAGTTGGCGGACGGCGTGGGCTGGGCGCCCTAGCTTGGATTTGAGTAGCTGGTATTTTGGTATCTCATTGAGGAAGAATACATTGTCTGGTTCTGATAAGGATGGTTATGCCTGGAAAGCAAAGAGGGACTTAGTTGTTCAGAAGAGAGAGAGGTTTTACGACTTCCTTGATCGAGCTTTTAGGCTGATCACAAAGCTGGATGAGTTTAAGTTTTATGTACCTTGTTTTGGGTTAAAGTTGAAGGATCGCTTGGACCATTGGCTTGGTTGTGCTGTTGGATGCCGAGTCAAGGATTTGGTCTTGGACCTTGGTGAAGGGAAAGGTCCCCGATATAGTGTGGCTAGGAGTGTACTTAATGCTAGTTCAATTACGAAACTGAGACTGAAAAACTGCGAGCTGAATTTGTCCTTGTTGACAGATACCCAGTTGCCTCATTTACAGGTGCTAGATCTTAGCAGTGTTTATTTAGATGAGATGGTGATGGGAATATTACTTGCAAGTTGTCCTAATCTTGAAGAGTTTACTTATGGAGACTGCTATGGGTTGACAAGACTCAAAATCTCTGGTCTTACAAAAATTGAGCGTGTACGTGTTGGCCTTGAGTATTGGGATGAATTGAGAGCGATTGAAATTGAGGCACCAAGCTTGTTGGAGTTCAGTTATACGTTTTACGGTGATTTTTGCTTGGAATCTTGTGAAATTGCGCTGGTGGGTTGTAGGAATATGAAGAAGTTGGCGCTGGACAGTGTTCTATTGGACGACTATGATTTTATTGTATTACTGAAAAACGTTCCTGTCCTCGAGAAGTTAATGTTACGCGAATGTCATAATCTGGAGTTTATTAAGATATCAAGTCCACACTTGGTTGATTTGAATCTTTGTACTTGTAGGAACTTGGAAAAGGTTGAACTTGATACTCCTAATCTACAATCTTTCAGCTTCTTTGGTGAAAATGGACAAGATCTCATATCACTTGTATCAAAAGGTCCTATTCTCAAGTTGAAGGACGCTACCATTCACCTAAGATCTGGCGCCTGGACTGATCAGTGGTATCACTGGTATGTTAGGCTTATTAAGCTCCTTGCAAAGCTTAGTCACAGTGACCGTTTCTACATTGACGTTCATTGTAAAGAGGTAATTGAGCTTTTTATTGTAAAAAAATTATTTTCTCATAATAAGAAAATAAGGTGAAAATAACTTACCTTTGTTGTCTCTTTTAGCTGTATTGTTATTCACTTTATTATATTGAGGTAGAGATCATGGTGGTGTGCTTGTATTTTTGTCAATGAAGGATATAATAATTCCAGAAGAAGTGAGGATGAAATATCGCCCACCCCTGCATGGTGTTAAGCATTTGAAACTAGGTGTTCCTGCGGAACATACACCTGTTGAATTACTCGAATCTCTCCTGTGGCTTGCTCCCTGTCCAGAGTCTATATGTATATACAACTTCGATGTTTTCAGGCCTTCATTGCACAAATTGTTCAAGGTATTTAAATCTCGAGCCTGTATGTGTGTAGAACAAAAATGATGATTTTTCACTTGCAAGTTGCTCTTAATACTTGTATCTTACACGATACATGTTCTGCTTAGATTCATTTTCTTTTGTCTCTTTTTTTGATAAAATGTTCAGAATTATAGAAGTTTAGCTTGAGATTAAGTCAATCTCCATTGAAGACTCTAGAGAAGAGTTTTAGACTTTAGAAACTTAGAGAGAGAGAGAGAGAGAGAGAGAGTTGAGAGAGAAGAAGATTTCTGTATATTATTGAATTGAATGAATTATCTAATTACAGAATAGTAGAACTATTTATACAGCATTGCTAGATTACAAGTAGTAGCTTAGCTAATCAACAATGAGTGGGAAGAAGAGGGTATTATAACTAACTGTGCTGATGTGGACAGTTTGTTAGAATCAGTTTGTAACTGATTTAAGTTGCATAGTTCAACATTTTTCTCCATTTCAGTGAAATAATGAAGTCTCTTTTTTCTCTATCTCTGTGCAAGTTGCTCTTAATGAAGTTCTAACTTCTGTTAGTCTATATAATATAAGCATAACGCGTGTTTAGGGAGAGGTCAAACAAGTTTTATGATTGCTGATGCTGTCGAATATTCAATTATTCACCAATAAAGTAAGAATTTGTTTTAGTTACTGTGTATTTTAACATGATGCATGTGTAGCTTTCTTCTTTTCATAGTGTTACCCATATAATTCTTCTTTTCCATGTTTTACAATTTAAATAGAAAGCCATCCAGACTCCAGAGGGGTCATCTTATCTATTGCAGCATGTGTGCTATTATCATATAATGATTGAGGTGGAAAATGACAGAGAACAATAAATTCCACTTACCTCCGGGCTCTTGTGAAACTACAGAATGTCTGAGTCTGAGCTCTAGGATGTGTAAGGGTGCAGAAAGTTGTGTGCTTCTCGTTATTAGACTCTTTAACTTAGATAAATTGCCTGCTACTCTATATGGATTCTTTTTGCTAACAGAGTAATTGGGCCTCGGGAATTTTATTTAACTGCATAACCTTTACTGGATGCATTATTTCCATTTTTCTCTTTCCCTTTATGATCGTATGGTATTGGCACTTGCTTAAAGTTTTTTTGTGGTATTGAGATATTTGGAATCTCTAATTCCTTCTTGAAATTATGGTTGTTAATGATATGGATTTGGAACCAGTGGTCTTAAGTCGAATGGTAACATGAGTGAGTTTTGTTCATATTTGTCCCTGCATTGCAACGGATCAATTATTTTTGCAGATAATTTATATCCATATCTTATATGGACTTGGAAGCACTGACTTGAGTCGAACGAGAAACTTAACTGATGATTATAACATCTTGTGTGAATTTTTTTCATGATACAGTGTTATTTGCTCTGTTTATCGGGCCATTCATGTGCATATATCTCCCTAAGCCTAGATGGCCACATCTCTCACTTGAAAGGTTGTAGAAGGAAATACAGTTTTTCGATCATTCCTAAAGTTGTGTTCCTGTTTGGACAAGTGGAGATTGAGAACATGTATGATGCATGCCACTTAGATAGTGCAATCTACTTTTACTACCCCTTCTCTTCTGGATGGATGTATGGCTTCAGTTGTCTATCTATGCAATTGATGAAATTTATTTGCGTTTTTGTATATAGATTTTAATGTAAAGTAGCTACAGCTCCTATTGATTGCCCACCTGCCCGTCTCTTTTGCATGAGTTTTGTGGGATTTGGGGTGAGAAAATGGCCATTTAAGGAACTCTCATCAATGCTTTTTGTCCTTAAGTTCACAACAACATCAAGTAATGATTCTTAGTTTTGGTTCACTAGAATCTCAAAATGGGTTTTAGAGATGCAACTGAATCAAGTCAACGAGGCGAGTCCTTGATATGAGTAAGTAAAAGCTGGCTTATTCGTTGGAACTAAGTAGGATAGGCTTGGCTTTGGTAATCTCAATTAAGCTTTTTTTTTTTTCGCGTCCTTTATTTTTATTATTGTATTGTATCTTAGTATGGTTGGTTTTGTTTCCCTTTTGGTTATTCACTTGTTTTATGTATCCCAAAGATGGAAATACGGAATCAATCATTTTTTGGTAAGTTCTACTTCATTCTAACTTAACAGCGAAACAAAGAGATAAAAACCAAAATCAAGCCAAGATTATCTCAAAGTGAGTTGTGACTCGACTCACACTTTAGGTGTTTTACTGTATTAAATATTATTGAAACTGCAGTTATAATGTTCAATCATATTACAGACATTTTGTTGTAATATGTCGACTTGTCTTTTCGTTCCTTATGTGCAATCTGAAAGTTCTGAATCTCATTATCACTATTGAAAATTATATCTTAGATTGGGAAATTTTTCATAAATTCTGAGGTACATTAACATTTCCGACGTAAAAAGAATTGTCTGAATAGTATTGTAATGGTTGTCATTGCTTACTCTTTTTGCTTCAGTTTACATATGAGATGCCACTGAAACGGAAGAAAAATTGTGGGTGCTGGAGATCGCTGCGTATCAAGTGTTGGCGTCACTCTCTCAAGCAAGTATTGCTTGAGAGTGAAAAAAGAGATGAAGATTATATAAGACTAGCAGCATGGAGGATGGAGGTACGGCTTGAGAATGAAAGTGGAGATGAAGGTGACAGAACACTAGCGAATTTCTTCCGTAACTCCAGGATTGATGGGAAACACGTATCTTTTGTGAAGAATACAAGGCCTAGAAATTGAAACTCGATGGACTGGCATTATTTTGCTTGTCTTCTATCCGTGCTTGACAAGAGATGTTTGTATTTCTGTCCATTTGCAAGTTGTTTCAAGTTGGTCATCTCCACCCGAAAGCGTGGCTCTCAAGTCAACTGAATAGATTCAGAAGATCTCTCTTTTACAAGTGTGGCTTCAGAAAAAGTAAAACAACTATCTTGAGATTCAGGCATCGCTACTTAGTAAGTGAACAATTATGATATATGGGTATATAGTAATTTGTGGTTAAACGCATTACAGTAAGTTTTGCTCAATAGTTTGTTGAAGATCCGAAGTCAGCAGCTCAAACCAAGAGCAATCACCTTGAGGCTTGAGTCCTCAATAATTGGGATATAATCTAAATATATTTTGGTAGTTATGCTTGAGTTGTTCTTTTGGGTCTAGTCTATTAAGTGTCTTCTAGTTTGTCCATATCTTTGTCCATTCCTAGGTCCTAGTAGTTTTGATCAGAATTTGGTTGTGTTGCTATGTTTGTAACTTGATCAAGTTCAATAGTAAAAAGAAATTCAGTCATTTTCGTGCTTTTCGATTTTCCCTTAATTCTTGCAAAAAAGTTTTTTGTTGAATTCTTCTTACACCAGATGGGAGTGGGGTGAGGTAAAATCCATGCCACAAGATTGGCTTGGCTTGGCTTGGCTTTTCTATTTATATAATTATATTTGCTAAAATATATTTTGGATGTGGAAAGCAGTTAAATCTTCTCTATTGTACAAGTGATCCCTTAGTTTCATAGGAATTTCTTTTTGGTGGATTATGAGTGAACCAATAGGCTTGTGTCGAGGCTAGCCAAATTCATACCAAGCCAGCTCGTAAAATGCGCAACTCTAATGAAACATTAAAAATATAAAAACAAAAAGGAAAAAAAACATTAATATGGACTGTGGACTAAAGTACAATGGCCAATGGGATATGGAGTGATCCAAACAATTGGCCATATTGTTTTGATAATTTCCTCATTGATTATTTTTTGTGGTTTCATAATGTTGGTTATGTTTTCATTTATAATTTTGTTGTATTATGTTTGAAAACTCGTATTACTTCACTTAGCCAATTAGACATAGCAGATTTTGAGTCAATATATGAAAATGCTACTGATTTTTGTTTCAAAAATTGAAAATTTTTGATTTGTGATTGTCTATCTAATTGCGAATTATCTGCAAAAAAATGCTTAAGGTAAGAATTTAAAAAGGGATGAATTGACCCCTTTCTTTGGCGATTATCCGATCCGAAACTTCGGATATCCGAATTTTTCGGATCGGGGATAATGCTACCCGTATCCGATCCGAAAAATTTCGGAAATCTGAATTTCGGATATCCAAAATTACGGATCGGATAATCGGATATCTGATCCGATTTCCTTTATTATTGTTTCCTTGTGAAACCAAGCACAAAATACTAAACAAAAAATTCTTGCGAGTTGCAACAAGGATTTCAACAGAATAAAAGGAAAAAAAAAAGACAGAGAGAGAAGGACAAGGAAACTGGATGGCTGAAAAAAGAAAAAAAAAGAAAGAGACAGTCTTAGAGCCGCCTAATTTCATAGTATAGTTATTGTAAGAGTCAATGATTTTTAATTTTGTTTGATTCAATAGGTTTGATCCAAAATATTCGTTTTTTTAAAAGATGAATGCAATATCTAAAGTCATATTACTCCCTATGTTCTTTTTTGTTCTTCTTAATTACTTGCACTACTATAGTCAAACTTTTAAAACTTTTACCTAAGATCTCACAAAATATAATTTTTAAATTTTCAAATTATTATTGTCCAATTAGTCTACTATCGTAGTCTCATAATTTTTTTTTTAATTTATACTGATATATAGCAAGTGAAAATTGCTAATAAATTGTGTTCTTAAAAACCATGAGAAAAAAAAACAAAACAAAAAATATTAACACATTATGTCCTTTGTAGGACTAAATTTTAAAAGAAAATATTACCAGACTACCGAGTAATACAATATCTAATATCAGATTTTGTATTATTTTATTGTTAATATAATTGCTGTCAGTGGATATTATTTCCTTTGATTTAATTTGATTTAACTGATTTCCATAATCCCTTTATGACAGAAACTTTCCATAAGTTTTACTCACAAAGCTTCTTAAACAAACAAGAACTCTGATATTACTTGGCCACCACATAAACGAAGTACCCTAAACAAGACATACGTCTTTCTTCATTCTTATCCTAAGTTGTTGTCTATATATTTGACATACATTTATTTGATATCAAATACATATATTTAGATTAGATTAGGAAACTAGTTTCTCGAATGACTTTAGGAAAGTTGTTGTCTATATATTTGACATACATTTATTGACAAAAATGAGAGATTGAGATATAGTTTTACAGTGTTTAGCTTCTAGCCTTCTACGTTGTACTGCTTTGCTAAAGTTCTTCACTTCTGTCTTCTTCCCTTCTTCCTTACCAAAAAAAAAAAAAGAAAAAGAAAAAGAAAAAAAATAGAGACAAGACCATGTTTCCGTTGACAACCTTGTCGATATCGGGGGTTGAAGTGTCTTCTTGGGCAGTCGAGCCGAGTTCGAGTTCGAGTTCAAGCCCGAACCCAGACCCGAACCGCCGAGCCGATGACTTCTTTAGCGTTCACATATACTATCATGACACCTACATCCCCAATTCCGTCGAGAGAAGTGCGAGTTTCATGTTAGAGAGAACAAGTCCATATGATCATTCAAAAACACAACTAGCCGTTACAGAGTGGTTAGATGAACTTGATGTGGAAGGCAATGCTTATGGTTGTGCCATTGATGTGGTGGTTGAAAGCTGTGAGATCCTTCTTGATGAAGTTTCTGAGGAAGATCGTAAGTCTCTTGCAATGACTGTCGAGATTAAAGTTGGACCGGAATATGAGCATGTCGATGATACGGATATGGATATGGATATGGGTATGGATCGCGAAGAAGAATCCAATGAGACTTATGAAGAGAAAAAGGCACGTATGAAGGAAGTAGAGACATCTTTACGGACTATGAAGATAATTAGGCCAAGTAAGGTTGATATGGATTGTCATTGTTCGATTTGCTTGGAGGAGTTTGATAAGCCATCTAATAGTAGTGAGCAAGAGGTTGCGAATCTTGGTTGTTCTCATATTTTCCATGGGAGTTGTTTGGTTTCTTGGATTCTCGAGGGGAAAAATAGTTGTCCATTGTGCCGATCTAATTTCATGCCTTGTTAGTTAGTATTTGATTATTGTACCAAATTAGTCACTTATTGTTTAGTTGTTGGTTTTTGTATTTAGTGACTTCTCCTATTGGAGTATAGGTTGTATTGAAAGTATTATGGCTTTAAAAGTTAAACTATCGGGCCATTCATGTGCCTTTTTTTTCTCTTCATATGTCGAACGAGAAATTTAACAGATAATATAATATCTTGTGTGAACATTTTTCATAATATATACAGTGTTATTTGCTCTGTTTATTGGACCATTCATGTGCATATATCTCTCTAAACCTAGATGGCCACATCTCTCACTTGAAAGACAGTTTTTCGATCATTCATACAGCTGTGTTCCTGTTTTTGCACGAGTGTCGAGTGGAGATTGAGAACATGCATGATGCATGCCACTTAGAGTCTTAGATAGTGCAATCTCCTTTTCTTCTTGGATGTATGGTTTCAGTTGTCTCTCTATACAATTGATGAAATTTATTTGTGTTCATGCATATGGATTTTGATGTAAAGTAGCTACAGCTCCTATTGGGTTCCCCTGTCTCTTTTGCATGAGTTCTGGATTGTGGTATTTGGGGTGAGAAAATGGTCATTTAAGGAACTCTCAGCAATGGTTTTTATCTTTAACGGTCTGTTTGGTAGTTGGTTATAAGTGGTGGTAATGAGAATTAATTTGTATGTAAACTTCTGAAGAAAATCATATTGTCTATTCCCATGATTTTTTACCACCATATATTAATGATTACCATATGGGCAGTAAGTTCACAGCAATATCAAGTAATGATCCTTAAAGTTGGTTCACTAGCAAAAAGAATCTCAAAATAGGTTTGCTAGAAATGCAATTGAATCAAGTCAACTAGGCGAGTCCTTGATATGAGTATGTCAAAGCTGGTTTATTCTTTGGAACCAAGTACAATTAGGTTTTGCTTTGATAAACTCAATTAAGCTTTTTTCTCGTCCTTTTTTTTACTGTATTGTATCTTATTATGGTTAGTTTTTCTTTCCCTTTTGGTCATTCACTTGTTTTATGTTTTTCAAAGATGAAATCAATCATGTTCTGGAATATGTCCACTTCATTCTAACTTAACAACAGAACAAAGAAATAAAAACCAAAACCAAGCCAAGATTATCTCAAACTGAGTTGTGCTGACCCAAGGCTTTAGGTGTTTTGACTGTAGTAAGTATTATTGAAATTGCAATCATAATGTGGAATTGTTTGAATCATATTATAGACATTTTGCTGAAATATGTCCACATGTCTTTTATTTGCTTACATGCAATTTGAAAATTCTTAATCTCATTATCACTATTGAAAATTGTATCTTAGATTGGGAACTTTTTTTTAAATGTTGAGGTACATTAATATTTTCTACCTAAAAAGAATTGTTTGAATATGTCCACTTGCTTTTAGTTGCTTATGTGCAATCTGAAAATTCTTAATCTCGTTATTTTTTCCATGAATAATGTCAAAGGGAGTATTGTGTTGAACTTGAAATTAATTTCATGGATAACGTCCACGTAGGACAGCACGCCTAAATTTGGGTTTTTTAAATAAAACCGTTACCCCAAGTAGCGGTTAATACCAATAATGTTACACCGAAGTTGACCGCTACTTCAAATAGCGGTTATATTGTGTCCCTAAAACAAGCTATAAGGCACGCATATAAACCGCTACTCATAATAGCGGTTCATTAGAGAACAGAACCAACGCAAGAGAAAAAAGAAGAAGCATGCTATGAAAGTTCTGTGCGTCCTGTGCGCAGCCAGCATGCGCCCACTTTTTCTTTGTTTCCCTAATGGCGATTTACGGTATAAACCGCTACCATCAGTAGCAACTTAACTTAAAGTTAACCGCTACTCTGAGTAGCAGTTTGCTTTACCGAAAATGAAAAAAAAAAAATATTGCGTGCTGTCCTACGTCCTAACCTTTTTGGGGCCCTAGGCAAAATAGGAGATTGAGGCCCCTTAAAAAGATGCAATTTATAATAGAACAAATTAAAAACATATGACGGTAGTTCTATTAAAATAAACCCGTTGTTTAAGCGAATGTTATCTTACAAATAAATTTACCAAAAACAAATTGTTCAAGCAACTCATATACCATCACTTAATACATGATACTAAAAAAATGATAATTTCATAGAATGATAATTTCAGAGAATGAAATGAAATGATAATTTCAGAGAATGCACATAAAAACTTGCTGTGATAATTTCAGAGAATGAAATGAAATGAGAATTTCAGAGAATGCACATAAGTAAACTTGCTGTGATAATTTCAGAGAATAATATGCCCGCCTAACATTTGATTAAAAAGATACTTCCACATTCATAATAAACCTATACGAGCATCAAGTACCATAAAATTAAAAATGCAATAAAGCAATATCCAACAAAAGGAAAAATAGAAAGAAAGAGATCCTCAATAGTCATTACCTCGTGTCAATTTCTTCGGACTGCACTGTTTTCTCGGCTTCGTCGACGCTAGACTCTGTAGTACCCCCTGACTGATTCCTCCTAAGCCATTGCTGCTGCTGTTGCATCTGCTTGTTCTACTGGTGCTGCCGTTGCATATATTGCGCTGCTGCTCAAAATCACAAAATGTTGTTGTTGCATTTTGGATGATTCGAGTGCGAAATATGGTTGTTAATTGAATTCGAATTGGATGATTTCGGAAATGAGAAATTAGGGTTTTATCATGGTAAATACAGAGGAAGGAGAGATAAAATAACTGAAGAGTGAAGAAGATGAAGCGTTTGGACTTTGGAGGTTTGGGACTTGGGTTTGAGTGTTTTATTTGACAACACTTTTCTCTTTCTTCCCTAGTTTCACGCGCCTTTACTTCCAGAAACATCGCCAGCGAAAATTGTTTTTTAAGACTGGGCCCCTTGTAGGCGTGGGCCCTAGGCCATTGCCCCTCCAAACAAGGCTCAGGGCCGGGCCTGCCTACGTAGATGGTATCCATGGAATTAATTTCAAGTTCAGCGCATAGGAGGAATTAATTACTCCCTTTGACATTATTCATGGAAATATTCCTCATTATCACTATTGAAAATTCTATCTTAGATCGGGAAATTTTTATAAATGCTAATGCACAGTAACATTTTCGACTTAAAAATAATTGTTTGAATGGTATTGTAATTGTGGTCGTTGCCTACACTTTTGTTCCAGTTTACATATGAGAAGCCACTGAAAAGGAAGAAAAATTGTGGGTGTTGGAAATCACAGCGTATCAAATGTTGACGCCACTTCCTACAAAGTATTACGTGATAGCGAAAAAAGAGATGAAGATTGTATAAGACTAGCAGCGTTGAGGATGTGAGTATGGCTTGAGGATGTACGTGGAGATGAAGGTGACACAACACTAGCGAATTTCTTCTGTAACGCAAGGATTGATGGGAAACACACATCTTTTGTGAAGAATACCATTGAACATCAGCATGACACAGGAGGCACAAGGAGAAATCTCATCACATATGTGAGAAGGGGCAAGAAGGGTATTCCACCATAACATGACAAGGGTTAAAGGAATGTCAGTAGTGGAGCAGAATGATCCTAGGTGACTATACATAGTACTGAGTATACCGTTGGTGAGGTGTCCTCATAGGAAATTAATTGATGTAAGGAAGGGGGAAGCTTCATGTGCTCCCTTCGAGTAGTATAAGTAGCAGGGGTGTAATAAGTTCGGGCATAGAAGAATTTTATGAGACTTACTTTTTTTGTGGAGAACACTTACCTCCCGAAAGTAAGTAAAGTTGTAATGATCCTAGGAAAATTTTCCCTCATAAATATAACATATCCCCTTATTTCCTGCCCTGTCTCTTAAGGTGTTATTGATTTCTAGCATTTGGTATCAGAGCAAGGCTGAAATCCTAAAAAAAAACACTATTCTTGGCACTTACCCAGTTACAGAGATTGGATCAGCTTAAGCAAGATTTTATAAGTTCAAAAACCTTGGATCAAACAACAGTCTATTTTTTCGGTCCGCACCAAAAAATCGCACATCCAAAAAACATGGCCCTAAATGGGGAACCAATTTATAAGTTTACTCTTATACCTCTAAAATATCATAAACGATGCTTTGTTCAATTCTTATGTATTTAATTTAGAAAACTAATCAATTATAATAGCTTTCATTACAAAGTTGTGTATTTTGAATTAAAAGAAATTAGTTACAAGACCCTCTTCTAAAAAGTTAGTTCCAAGACCCTCTTGTTAACTTGTAATCAGTTGGCCGTATCAGCTTTCTTTCTCATTTTCCAATAAGGAAAATCTCTCATCCTTCTCTCTCATTCCTTTCTCTCTAGAAATCTCTTTATAGTATATTTCAAGGTGGCATCAAAGCGAGAGAAGATTATGCTCAAACTCGTTTAATTCTTCATCATTTTTGAACGATCGTGTTTTGCATTGAATTCGTGCAAAATTTGTAAGTATTCTTTTTGTTTTATAGATAAATATAATTTCTCTTGATCGTGATAAAATTTATGTGGATTATTCTAGAGAATCTGACCATCTTGTTTTTGTTTACTTAGTTCAAATTTCGGCATGCAGTTTTTTTAATATAGAGAGTTTGAATAATTTCTGTGATATTTTGTGACATTCTATGATCATCTTGTTTCCTTATAGCTAGTTCAAGTTTCTGCATGCAGTTTGTTTTTAATTACTTCCTCCATAACAAAATTATTGCAACATTTTGGCTCCGCATGGACTCCTAGTGAAAATATGGTAATTGTAGTTAAAGGGGTGTATTAGTGAAAAGTAGGAGAGAGAAAGAAAGGGAGGACCAGTTGGGATGTTACCCATGCGGGGATTTAGGCGCCAAAAATGGGGGAAATTTTGTTGCCTTTGAGGAGAGAGAATAATAGGACCCACCTTTTTTCACTTTTCATCTGATTTGAGTCAAGATTTTCGGGGGAAAAAGTTTGGAGCCAAATTTTAGGCGCCATTTATAAGTGAGCATACAGCATCAAAAATTCAACCATGCCAAATTTTAGGCGCCATTTATAAGTGAGTAAACAATGAAAAAATTCAACCATACAAAATTTTAAAAAAGCATATCAAGTTACAACCCAAATTTTAAACTTTAGTCATCCATTAAAATTTCAAAGTTTCCCACCATTTCAAAGTTAATCAGATTTACTCTTTACACCTCCCTCTACATAAGGGGAGGAACCCACAAAAAAATCATTGTTCCAATAACAAAAAAAAAATCAGCCCACAATGGCAACCTAGGTTAAAATCAGAGAATAATCACTACACACACTGCACTAGTCTTCATCTTCATCTTCATCTTCCTGCAACCAAAAAAATACAGCAGCAACAGTAGCACCCTCATCCGAGCAAAAAAAACAAGCCAAAATGGATGAAGAACATGCATTCTTTGGAATATATCAGCTACGTACTTGATGAAGAATGGTTAGGAGCACCTACACATACTGTAGAAGAAATGTGGGTAAATGTATTTGTTAGAAAAAAATTTGGAAATCTAACAAACAATCAAAGAGGTTACATCAGTTTTTAGCTACTTGGCATGATGGAAAATGGGAAGTTACCATAGGGGAAAGTATCAGCAGTTGCTAAACAAATTAGGGTGCATAAAAGCACAATTTCAAGAATTTTCAAAGTAGCAGAGAAACAAAGAGCAAGGGGAGAAGCCATTGATGTAAGGTTAAAGAAAAAGGGAAGGCAGGCAGGAAAGCACATGAAGTTTCTGAGAGTGGCTATAGTCAACCCCCCTGCATCTGAGGTGTATTTACATAGCATACGCAGGGTATTTAAAGTGCGCACACATGAAGATTTTCAGGCTGCTGAAAAACAGGGAAATTAAGGGTGAACACAAGTAACAACTACCCAGCAGTGACAGAGAAGCACAAGATATAGAGAATGCAGTGGGTACTCTCACACATTCAGTATGCAACAGACGGTAGCAAACCATGTTTCATCCCTATGAACAACATTGTTCATATTAATGAAAAGTGGTTTTATTTGAACCCTGACAAAAGAAGGTTTTATCTCCTGCTAGCACAAATGGATCCATATAGAGTATGCATGTTAAAGAGATACAAGATCAAGGCAATGTTCATGCGTATTACATCA
The DNA here is from genome assembly GCA_947646795.1 of Beta lomatogona. Taxonomy (NCBI): domain Eukaryota; kingdom Viridiplantae; phylum Streptophyta; class Magnoliopsida; order Caryophyllales; family Amaranthaceae; genus Beta; species Beta lomatogona. Next base: position 417,017 of record CANSNZ010000057.1, read on the forward strand.
AGGCCCTTATTTAATGAACATGGGGTCATGATACATGATGGGAAATTTGCAATATTTCCATTTGTGTTCAGACAAAGAGCAAAGAAGAGAAGCAAAAACAGAGAAGTTGGGACACTTGAGACCAAGGCAATACAAAATGTGACTAAGGCCGTAATCAGAGATATGGTGCTGAGAAATGTGCTACCAAGCATCATGAGAAAATGGCCAGAAGGGAAGTCCATGGACATCTTCATTCAAAAAGACACTACAAGGCCACACATAACTTATGATGATGCAGAATTTAGAAATGCAACAAGCAGTAATGGGTTTAACATTCACCTAATTTTCCAACTACCACAGTCTCCTGATTTCAACATCCTAGATTTAGCTCTATTAATTTAGGGCTCTTCAAAGTTTGCAATACCAATCATTTCCTAAAAATTTGGATGAGTTGATTGAGAAAGTCAACCAAGCATATGCAAACTTTGATCCCAATCTGATTAGGTACACATGGATTCACTTATAACATGTAATGGCAGAAGCTCTCAAGGTCAAAGGAGGGAACAACTACAAGAATCCACATGTGGGGAAGGCTAGGTTGGACAGGTTGGGGTTACTAAAGGAGAATATTGAAGTTGATCAAGAAATCATTAGTGAGGCTGTTGCACATCTTAATGTAGTGACCACTGATTTTTCACAAGCCATGGAAAAAGACATAGAAGTTGATGTAGATTAGAAGAAGCATGAAGATGACTGCCCCTTTTAACCACTTTTGATGAAGGTTAAACTAAAATGTGTAAGCCCCTTTTTGTTCACTTACTAAGGTTTTAAGCCTTCAAGTAAAACATTCATTTTTGCTAGGTTAACTGTAGTGGTTAGAAGGTCCTTTTTGTAGTTATGTGATGGCAGTCACAAGTTAGACTTCTTTTTGTGATCCAAATTGTAATATTTTGTTCAATTTAATGGAAATTCTCTTATGTCTATGTTTACCACTTCTTATTGGGACTCAATGGTTGGAAAAAAATGTGTTGCCATTATCCAATTGAATGCATCCTTTTAGTTTCATAACTCTCATCATTTTACAGCCTTAGGTCCATCAGGTTTAGGGTTTTTTCACAAATCAGTTTATGAAGTTTGTTCCCTCAACGTTCACCACAAGGACTAATGTCAATGGTGTACCATGCTTAGAAGCATAACACCAGCATAGGTCCATTATTGAAACGGAGCAATTCAAACATCATAAACAATTGTGTTAAGTCCCTTCATCACTTGCACTTTCACAATCAAGGACTTAGAAAAAAAAAGAGGATAGGGACACCCATGTGCAAAACCTCTCCTAAAAGTCATTGAGGTTTTATCCTATATGCACACACAGAACATCATCCAACAATGGCTTCTCCAACTCAAAGGACAAGGACTCATATGCACAAATAGCAACATATCAAACACCAATATATCCAACAACAAGAGCAGCATATCCAACACAAACATATCCAACAGCAAAGCCAACATATCCAACACAAACATGTCTACCACAAACAGCAACATATCAAACCTCAACCATATCCAACACCAACAACAACATATGACACATAAAAATATCCAACAACAACATATTCAACAACAACATATGCAACACCACCATATCCACCAACAAAATCCATCCATGCTCCAATCCAATCCAACAGCCACAAAAAATCCAACAGCCAACAATTTAATCCAACAATGACCATTTAAACAACAACTAATTTAACGGTACCAAGTAATTCGAACATAAACTAATCACAAAAACCAATTCCAACATGAATTATTATCCCACATCAATCAGTCCAACACTAAAAATATAATCCCACAGCAACCAATACTAAAGCATCATGAAAAAACCACATGCAAATAACAGAAACAACATTTGACAAGGAAAACATAAAAATTCAAAAAAATTTGCAAAAGTTAGAGCTCAGCCTTAAACTTATCTGGGTTCCCCTGCTAATTGAAGTCAGATGGTCTCTGATTTGTTCAGGAACTCTTCATAATAGGAGAGAATTACACATGGGACATGCGCTCCAACAGAATCAGATCCCTCATACCTACCCACAGAATGAGAAACCATAGAATCAGAACAAGGCATAGATGCCAAAATCTGAATTGAAGAATCGTCACTTGATTCCCAACATTTTACCTGTTCCTTCTCCTTTTCCGGTGACAATGGCTCAACAATTTTGACTCCAACCCCTCTAGTTTTCCGCAAGTAAGAGCACTTAGAAAATCGACTAGACGTGTTTTTTTGGGGACTCAAGCTTTGGTTTTTTCCCTTTTCCCCCAGATCTACGCTCCCTAAACTCAAACTCGGAATGACCCACCGCAGGCAACCCACAAACCACAACCCACTCAAACTTCTTCGCCTCATTTATGCGGTTCTTAGGGGCTCAAGGTTCACCATTTTCAGACGAACAGAGGAGACAGAAGAGAATGTGAGATGGAGAGGGAGAAGGGGAGAAAGAATTCGGCGATTGAGGGAGAAGAGAAGAGAAGAGGGCAGTAGATCTAGGGTTTTCATTTTGGGGAAAATCGAAGGAATTTAAAAGGGGGGTGAATTTAGGATTCTGATGTTTGGGTAGTTGGGGTTGAATTGATTGAGTTCATAAATGGGGGTTGTTGAAGGTTGGGGGTTTGATTTCTGATTTTGGGATAGTGGGGATAAATTAGGTGCGTAATTTTGGTGGGTATCATTAAGGGGTAGGTTTTTTGGGTTAATAATGTAATGTGGGTTAGGGAGTGAAAATGATAATTTTGGGTTTTTAAGTAATAGCATTGTTGTAAATATGTTAAAATTTTTTTACTAAAATAAGTAAGTTTTAAATTGTTGCATTTATTGTGTTACATCTAAATATGGCAAATGTTGCATTTTTTTTGTTACAGAAGAAGTAAGAGAATTTGAAAATTTTATGTGATATTCTGTAACATTTTATGATCATCTTGTTTTTGTATAATTAGTTCAAATTTATGCATGCAGTTTGTTTAACTAAGAAAGTTTGAAAATTTTATGTGATATTTTATGATCATCTTGTTTATTTATACCTAGTTCAAATTTCTGCATGCTGTTTGTTTAACTCAGAGCGTTTAAAAAGTTTATGTGATATTCTATGACATTTTATGATCATCTTATTTCTGAATACTTTGTTCAAATTTCTGCAGTTTGTTTAACTAGGAGAGTTTGAACAATTTTTGTGATATTCTGCGACATTTTATCATCTAACTCAAGGTGCTTTACAAATTTTGTGATTAATATTTTGATATTCTTATTTACGTTTTCTACAAATCTTAGCTGAATATTAGAAGTGATCATGGGTCAGGTTTAGGCAAAAAAAAAGTGACCCGTTTCGTGGCAAAGCCTCTGGCCGAGCCGAAAGTGACCGTGGGCCGAAAAAACGTGTCCAAAACCAGCTAATTCGGGTTAGGTCATGCGGGTTGTTCAGGTCATTTTCGTTCCGGACAAACTAGTTTTTCATATTTAAGTAGCCCATGATCCCTTTTTTGCGCAAAATTCGGGCCGAGATGAGCCAGACCTGACCGCAGGCTGAAAAGTCGTGCCTAAAACCTGCCTATTTTCGAGCCAGACCGAGCCCGTGTTGATCACCTCTACTGAATATCCTCTTAATCAGTCAATATGCCTGAAGTTCCTGTTCACTTACACTTATCAATCTACCTAGTTTTTCATTTTTCTATATGAAATTTAGATGCGTTTATTCCACTTCACTTAGTGAGCTAAGCTAGTATATCTCTTTTTGGTTTTTCTTGTTTTTATTGGTTTCTCTCTCTCCTGTTTGGTCATTTGATACTAACATTGAGCGTTTAATATACACGTGATCAATGAAGGTGGATGTAGTGAAATTTGTGATCTGAATTTGGATTTTAGAAGGTTGGTTAAAATTTGTTTCACTGTTCCAAACATAGGTTAGTTTGAAACACTTCAATTATTTCGGGTTTCAAACTTGCATAGATCATTTGTTATTATATGTCTTAAAAAATAAAAAAATAAAAGGAGTAGGTACGTCTTAGATTATATGTATAACTGTATAAGGGCTAAGGGGTGACTATTGTAGGAGAGTGGGATGAGAAGTCGAGGGAGATGAGTATGTTGTTGATGCAAATTACTGAGCCTAGTGCTAGAGATTCGTATTGAAATGTATAGATTGCATATATATACAATGGAGAGGCTAGCTAAGGATTTTAGGATTATGAGGCAAAGAGTTGTGGCTATTCTTAATTCTTTGGCTTAAGGAGCTTAAGGAAGAAGAGGCAATTCTTTATTTCCCATGATAAGAGAGTTTCTTTTTATGCGTGAGACTGAGGGCTGGGACTAGAGGTGTCAATTCATGTCAACAGTTCAGTTATGGTTATAACCAAACAGTTTAGTTGATATCAGTTCAGTTTGTACCAGTTGAAATAATCAACAGTTCAGTTCAGTTCAGTTAACAAACTTTTTAGTTCAGTTCAATTCAGTTTTTTTCCTTTCCATTTTCAGTTCAGTTCAGTTGCAGTTTAAATCAGTTTTATCCAAACAGTTAAACAAACCAACGGTTGAATCCATAACAGTTACAATTTGTTGCGGTTATTTTCAGTTTTGTTTCACTTAATTTCAGTTATTGATGAAAACCACATGACTTCGGCGATAATCGCATCGGTTCGGGTAGAAGCTAATCACACTCTTGTATTTGTTCGGGAAAAATTGAGCTTCATGTCGGGTTTTGGCCATATGTTTTTTCGGGTCCAGTTAAAAATTAATGCAACAAATAAGTGTTGTCGGCACTTCCGCAATTGCCTTGAAAAAAATAGTTGTACTTCATAAAAACGTGTATGAAAGTGACATTGGTAAAAGTGTATTGACAATTTTTAACCGGGTTTGCGCAGGTCGTATTTGGGTTTCATGTACGCTTGGGTAGAGTCAGGTGTACTCGGGTTGAATCACTAATGACCTTAGTTCGATCATTGTGAAGCATCGGGTCCATTCGCTATTGAACGTCACTTCAACTTCGGTTGTCTCCTGGTCGGATCATTTTGGTTTTATTATGGATTTTGTAAACGAATCATATTATTAAAAGTATAAAGATCGACATATATATATATACACATGTGTGTGTGCGATAAATATATGGATGATAACGAAAAACTAATAAAAATACTATGTTGTTTACCGTGATGTTTAGTGTATTCTCTTAGTCAACTCTTATTTCAACTAATCGATCAACTGCGTAAAACCACTCTAATGAGTAAAGGAGTAGAACGACTCTTTATATGTTCTAATATTATATATTATAACCAACGACAATAATAACGAGTAGACGATCAATTTCAAGTAATAGTAGACGACAGTAACCCGAAATCCTGTTAATAATAACAACAGTAATAGTAACAATGCTAACAATAACAATAGTAATACAAATAAAAACAGGAATACTAACAATAACAATAACAATACAAATACTAGCAATAATAATAGCAACAATGCTAATAACAGCAATAACAATAACAAACATAACACAGTATATATGTATTATGTTGTGACTATATATGATAAAGTATAAACAAACTATTTTATCAATATGTTTAAACATTTTAGTACTACATTGGTATCAAAATAATTGCAAAACCACTATAATACTCTATTGATTATAAATTAGTATAACGACTCTTGATATGTTATAATATTATAACAAATGACAATCATATGTTTATAACGACGATTCATATGAGGCCTAAGTGATTATAACGAGGGTCCATATGTTGTACAATTATAATAATAAACATAACAACATTTTATATAAATGATAGTAAACATAACAACCATAAGTCAATAAGTTAACAAGTACTTAATTACTAGATAGTAACTTGTTAGCAACCATATGTTAACTTAGCATTTAGTTAGTTACTCACTTAGACTTATACTAACTCAGTAACGCACTAATTGTTCCTTGTTAACTGTTACTAAATACATAAACACTAATTAACAAATAACTGATAAAGCAATAAGACATTAAGTTCTAAATCGTAATATAAGATCATTTAAGTTAATTTTTGTACGAAACTCAAATAATCTAATTGAATTGAGAAAAAATTGTTACTAGATAATAAGATAAATGACTGTATGAATATAGTTTATAAGCTAATTAAAGATAATAATACACTATTTTAGCTGTTACTATATTTTAATGCACGTATAAATCACAAACGATGATCAAAGTGAAATTTATGAATAGTGTAAAATGTCAAAGTGTAACATGTAAAAACAATGGATGAAGTATTTGGATTGAAACAAGTTGTTATCGGACGAGACCAATGAATGTATCATTGTAAGTCGATAATCTAAGTCAATGTAACACTATATATAAGTTCACTTAAATAAATAGAAGCATTGCATTACATATAGAAATTTGATATTTTTTAAGCACAACCCTTAGGGATATAGTTATTAAATTCGTTAAATAACATCTATCCAAATCACTACAATCGACGGCTGAGAAGAGAAAAAAGAAGCACACGGATTGTCACCATCTACCGTCCGATTCACTGCACCCACATTAAACGACTTCAATGAACCCAAATAAAATTCCCTCCAAACTGAAAATTCAAAAAATTCAATCCCACTCCCAATATAAACGACTTCAATGAACCCAAACAAAATTCCCTCTAAATCGAAATTTCAAAAAAATTCAATCCCACTCCCAATATAAAACCCCCAATTCCCTTCCCTCTCAATCCACCAAATCTGAGTAAAAAATTATCAGAATCCAAAAATTAAAGAAGAGAGAAAATGTCAGGAAGAGGAAAGAGAGAAAAGGGGTTAGGGAAAGGTCGAAAGGAGGAGCAAAGAGACACATAAAAGTTTTAAGAGACAACATTCAATTACAGTTCCGCCGACTGATGCTTATTTTTCGGACAATGACAGAATTCCGGCGCCTTTGCCGGCGTTGGACTTTCTCTCTCCTACTAAGTACTCGATTCCGCCGGTGTATCCAGATTGGTCGCATTCTGATTTTCTATCGCCTAACATTTGGTCGCCAATTTGGAGTGCTCCACGACCGCCGCATACGGTTGGAGAGTGGCAGGAGAACTGGGAGAATGCGAACCGGAAGACGAACAACGAGAAGAGGGCTAAGATGAAGCATCACAGGCATGGTGTACACAATAAAGGTTGATGATAATGGCGAGAGAAGTTGGGAGACCTGCTATTAGAGATGTTGTTACTTACACCGAGCACGCTCGTCTTAAGATGGTTACTGCCATAGATGTTGTCTATACTCTTAAGAGGTAAGGCTGCACTCTCTATGGGTTTAGTGGTTAAACAGGATTGTCAATCAATTAGCTAGTATTCTAGTGTTGGATTAGTTTTTTCTTACCTCTAATAGATACATTTGCAGAGATGATAATGTTTTTAGAAAAATATTGTAGATTTTGGTTAACATGCGATATGTACGGTAGTTAATTGTATTGATTTTGGGTTTGGCTGTAGAGGGAGAAAGATTGAGAATTACATGAAGAGAGAAAGAACTAGTTCATACGAAATGGGTATTGATTGTCAGTTTTAGTGCTTCATGCTTTAGTCATTAATTGTAGTTTTTGGTGATGAACTTAAAAGCCACAGAAGAAAGAAATAGGGGATATTGTTTGCTAACTTAATATCATCATAAATTTATGTGAGTATTAATATTATCATCATAAATTCCGCGAATTGGAATACTATCATGAATTTAGGTAATATGTCAATTCAGTTCGTTATAGTTAAAAATTCGTTTATAACAATTTCAACTTAAATCGGTTTTAGTTCAGTTTCGGTTTCAGTTCAGTTCAGTTTCAGTTCAGTTCAGTTTCAGTTTCAGTTTCAGTTTAAATCAGTTCAGTTAATTCAGTTACATATTCAGTTCAGTTCAGTTCAGTTGATCGATCAATTTTCAGTTTTCCACAGTTATTTTCGATTCTGGTTTGTTTCGGTTCGATTGCGATTCGGTTTAGGTTATTTATTTACGGTTTATTTCGGTTTCGGTTTATCATTTTTCGTTGATTTCGATTCTGATTAATCCCAGTTCAGTTTAATTCAATTCAAATTTTAGTAATTTTAGTTCAACCAGCAGTTTATTAACCAAACTGACAGCTCTAGCTGGGATGACACCACTAGCAGTGGCGAACCTATGCTTGGTCCTAGTTGGTCACGTGACCAACCATTAATTTGGGGGAGGGGGGAATTTTCAAAACACATAACACGCGTTCTACCTTCTTTCCTTGACTAACAAACGAACCCTAAATTTTTCTCTCTCTGATAAGTGACATTTATGTCACTTTTAGGGGTAGTTTTTAGATTATTTTTGTAATTTATTTTCATTTATTTCATTTATTTTAACCTTTATTTCTTACTTTTATATTTGTTAACTCAATTAATTTATTTAGTTATTGTAATTAATTTTCTATTTTATTCCCTATTAGTCACTCTTAATTATTATTTCTTTTTATTTTATAAGTCTCGTTTTCTTGTCTCGTGCTTTATCTTTATGTGTGTAGGTGATTGTTTGCGGAACTTGAAGGACGACATTTGTCGAGTTGAGTTCAATAGCTTAAAATCCCCCAAAAACATCATCCTATTCATGGCCAACATATCCTACACCACACCACTTCTTAACATCCACCACATCACCAACACCACCATCACACGCAGCTCAAACTCATCCTCCATCACCCTCTTCCCTAGCCCACAACACTGCAGCACCACTGCCATCCTCAATACCATCATCTTCCTGCACCACACCAAACACCACCTCCACTCCATTAACGTCATTCTCCACATGCGCATCTTTCCCAGGACCAAAGAGGAGCGGGCGCTCCGTTCAAATTCAACAAAAACAGAAAGATGGGCAGAATGTTTGAGCGACCTTGGAGCGGGAGCTCGAAGAAAAATGTGCTAAAAGATTCATTAAATACTTCAATGGTTGTGATTTATTAAAGCAAATTGTTAAATAAGGGCCTGGGCCGCACCCATCACAAGGAGAGAGAGTCCACTTCACAACACAAAGGAGGTTCCACCTTAAAACCATATGGCAATAAGGGGAGTAGCCCCTTTGCATTATAAAGTGAACCCATCTATATTATTTAATCAATGTGGGACACTCACATGTGGTGTGCGCTATACATCATAGCTTCAACACTCCCCCTCACATGTGAGGTCCCTTTTTCAATTGGCCCAGATTAATTAACTGTCTTAGTTGTGGGCCTGGCTCTGATACCATGTCACGGTGGGTACGGTGGCTGCAAGTGATTGTGGAGTTTTGAATATTTTGTTTATTGTGTATACGTTCAGTCATGCCCCTTGTGTTATGTACAGCCCTAAGTCATTACAAAGCAAAGCATACATGGGCCTAAGATACTTCTAACATATACAAAGAATAAAGGTCCAAAGTTAATAAATGATACAACCCAATTATTAAACCACACATATAATCCAACACCCCCCCCCCTCAAGTTGGAGCATGGGGATTACTAATGCCTAATTTGCCAAGTAAATACATAAATTGTCGAGTACCAAGGGCCTTAGTAAATAGATCCGCGAGTTGCTCCGTAGTAGAAACATGAGAAGTAGCAAGAAGGCCTGCTTGAATGGCATCGCGAACATAATGGCAATCGACCTCAATGTGTTTGGTACTGTAGGCGTGTTTTTATTTCGCCTACGCGGTGTGAGCGCTTATTATAGTTAACTACCCCATTGTTAAGGTTTTATTGAAAATATGTTTTGAAAGAAGTCGCCAACAATTCTTTTTAGGAAGAATCATAAACCTAATTGGATATAGGAAAACTGTAGGGACAAATTATCCAATGTAGATTTCCCCGTCCTGACTCCATAGATGGTCAAAGTGAACCAAAGATTGAATTCGCGGGTGAGGGTATGAATATAGTCATAATGAACCACATTCGCCCAAAGCTGGCCTCTACTAAATATCGATTCATTACAGATTTTATGCCAAAAAATAATCAAATAATGTTTTAAGTAGGTTCAGGAAACACATAAAAATACTAATTCTAGTGACATCTTATTAGGCAATCAATATTACAAGGAACCTAATAGGTTGTCCAAATCAATCTGATTAATGTTAGAACAAATCCTTAGGTCTTGATTAGCAAAAATAACATGTGGGGTGATAAAAGCAATAAAACAGGACAATCATATAATATGCATATAATGATAAGGCAAGTATAATATACAAAAGGCATGAATAATAATATGAATATGAAATAAAGTATAGAAAAAGGGTTAGAATATACAGTAGAGCGATTTTACATTAAATATATACATCAGGAAAGAAAACTGTTAGTAACTTCAATATAAAAATAATTTATTTAAGGACCCTCATGATTATACAGTGGCTTGGGTCTATGAGATTGACAACCTTCTAGATGAGCAATCGTGAAGCCTGAAAATCTGAATGTATGAAAGTATGTAGATTGAATGTATTTTGTGTTTGAAAGTATGAATTTTGTAGGGAGATTTTGTAGTTCGTCGCGAGGTTTGTAAAATATTCGTCGAGTTCGAAGTGTGTTAATGTGAAAAATTCGTCCTTTAATTTGTACGGAAATCACGCCTATTTAAAGGGAAAAAGGCACTGCGCCTCACGCGCCACCTGCGCCTGGCGCAAGCTAATGTCAAGCGCATGACGCGGCATGACCAGTAAAAAGCGTACACGTGGTGCGTGCATTTGAAAAAGATAAGAAAGAAATTCCGCGTCTCAAGCAGTCAGAAGTCTACGTGGCAGTTCTGGTGCGCTTAACATAGGCTGTGCGTTAGGTCCAGCTTACGTGGAAGCCCGCATGTCAGGACACGTGCGCTCGACGCAGGCCTTGTGCTCGACACAGGTAGCTGCACTCAGCGCAGAGCTTGTTTTTGACATGTCTTGACAAATTTTTGATAAAAACGCGTTCTAAAAGATTTTCTTTTGTTGTATTCCATGTTTTGATGATGCCAAATACTTAGGTTATAATATAGTTTTTATTTTGCGAAAAATATAAAATACTAAAAATAATGTAATGTTTATTTTTGCATTTATATCTTGTGGAGAAAGATTATTTATTTAATCTAAGTCAAGATATTAGTTTTATACACTTTGAATTTTATCATATGGTTTGTTTAATGTTCTAGTTACTTGGAATCCTTGAATAAAGGATTCTTCAAGTTACTAGATATTTGTTGTTGTTGCTTTTGTTCGAAAAACAGTTGGAATAAGCGTGGCATATATTGTGGAGCTAACTTGTTTGAAGCTCTCTAACATACTCAACTTACTCGCTTATCACTCGCTGGAATTAAGCCCACTAACGTATAAGTGGAGCGGTTTGTTTCCGTTGCAATAAACATGGAGAAAGTGCAGCGAAAGTTGAGCCATGATCTCCACACCACTACAAGCGAACATCATGGAGAATGTGGAGCACTAAATGACCAGAAGAAGAAGGAGTAGCAGCAGCTATATAAGAGGAAGATTATCTGAAGAAGACTAAAGAACTTTCGAGCATAAAAAGTAGATCTATACTTAGAAAGTTTTCTTGTAATTTCCTCTCATATTCAACATACTTATTATTGTAATATTCATAGTGTTTGGGTGAGAAAAAAATTAGAGAATATCCTTGTATTCAAGAGAGAGAAAGAAAGAGAGAAAAGAGAAGACTTCGAGTGAAGTCAAAGTGAATGTCATCAGTTCAGGGGGAACTGAGTGACTGGGAACAAGTTCCTAGAGGGCAGAGAAGGTCCGTTAATAGGTTATAAAAAGATCGAGTCTTTTGGCCTATTATATAAAGAGAGTTTGAGTCAAAATCCCTAGTGGTCAAGGTTTTTCTTCCTATTGGGCCTAGGAAGTTTTCCTTGTAAAAATCTCGAGTGTTTGTCTCTTTCGTTTTAAGTTTATTTTAATTCCGCAATATAATTCGAAAATTTCCCCTCAACTATAATTCATCCCCCTCTTGTAGTTGGTCTAGTGTTCATACTAGATTAACAATTGGTATCAGAGCCTAGTACCTCCAGAATCAGCTAACACTGAGGAGATTGTACCTGGAAAAATGAACACTACGGGAGAAAAGCTTGATGAAGGGTATTCAACTCAACGCCCACCTATGTTCAATGGCAAACATTATCCATATTGGAAGAATCGTATGGAAATATTTATTAAAGCAGAGAATTACCAAGTATGGAAGGTAATTGAAATTGGTGACTTTGAAGTCACAAACAAGAACTAGAAAGGAGAGTTGGTTCCTAAACCCTTTGTCGAGTTTGACAAAGAAGACTTTGACAAAATGGAAATGAACAACATGGCCAAAAAGCTACTCCATTGTGGTCTTGGTCCCCATGAACACAACTGAATCATGGGATGCAAGACTGCTAAGCAAATCTGGCAACTCCTTCAAACCACTCATGAAGGAACAAGCGAAGTGAAACGATCAAAGATCGATATGCTCATGCATAAGTATGAATTGTTTCACATGAAACTAAAGGAGCCTATTCAAGACATGTTCACTCGCTTCTCAAACATCATAAACGAACTTGAATCTCTGGGAAAGATAATCTCTCCAGAGGAACAGGTTCGTAAAGTACTAAGGAGTCTACCACAAGATGAGAAATGGATGGCCAAGACGACGACATTATTGGAAACCAAGGACTTCACAACGTTCAATATTGAACAACTTGCTGGTTCCTTGATGACCCATGACTTACATCTAGAAACTCATGAAACTGAATCATCAAAGCCTAAGGCCCTGGCTCTCAGGTTAGAGGAACAAGAAGATTCAGAAACTGATGATGAAGAAGCTGCGATGATTGTAAGAAAATTCAAAAAATTCTTCAACAAGAATTACAAAGGAAAGGTCACAAAGAAACCAACGAAGCTAAGTTGCCACAAGTGTGGAGGCCTTGATCATTTCATCAAGGAGTGTCCTCAATGGGATAAAGAGAAAGCAAAAGGGAAATACAAAGAGAAGGGCAAGGAACAACAAAAGTCTTTTTCATGAAATGATATGAAGATAGTCATGGAGAGTCTGACTCTGAGGAGGAGCAGGAATAGACTGAGGAAGAAACTGCCCATCTATGTCTCATGGCGAATATCGAGGACAAAGTGGAATCATCAAACCCCAAGGTAAGTTTTAATGCCATTGAAGAGGCACTTACAGAACTTAATAAAAGCCAATTACTGAAACTTTTATTAGAAACCTTAGATGACTACAAGGAAGTATGCGCAAAAAGAGATCAAGTAACAAATGCCTTGAAAGTCACTAAGAATCATTCAAATTGGCTTAACACATTAAAACGTGATATTGAAAAAAGATTCTTTGAACTTTTTGACAAGAGTAGAGCTTATCAACAAGCGTTTGAAAAAGTCAAAAACGAAAATTATCTTTTGAATATGGAATTGGCAGAATTGAAACTGTTTGTTCCTGAAGAAACATTCTCTTCAAAGAATACCAGAAGCAATGTTGAAAATTTGAAAAATGATTATGAAAATGTTTTTCAAGAAAATCTGGTATTAAGGAAGAAACTAGAACCCTCAAGGAACAAGCTTCCTGACCCAGTCACATGGATACAAAAGTATCAAAACAAAGGAAGAGATGGTCTTGGTTTCAATCACAAGAAAAAGAACAAAAAGAAAAAATATGTTGATCTGCCAAGTAGTAAAATATGTTCTTACTGTGGAAATAGTGGTCACATTGTGTCTGACTGTTCCACTAGAGAAAAACGTATTGAGATGAACACGTACCTAGTAAAACAGGTCTGGAAAATTAAGAAAGACTCAAGTCCAACAACGGAACCCAAGCTAGACTAGGTTCCTACCATTAACTAGTTTGCTATGGTACAGGCTGAAGTGAGGGGGAACAACGTGTGGTACCTCGATAGCGGTTGTTCTAAGCACATGGCAGGAGATAGATCCAAATTTCTCTTACTCTCAGTCTTCAATGGAGGAACTGTGACCTTTGGAAACAATCTTAGAGGTAATATAGTAGCAGTTGGTAAGATTGGTAAATCTCAGTCACATTCCATAGATAATGTATTTTTGGTCGAAGGTTTAAAGCATAGTTTACTTAGTATATCTCAGTTTTGCGATAAGGGAAATTCTATGAAGTTTACTAATGAGTCATGTATAATCAGCAATGAAAGTACAGGAACCAAGATCCTTCAAGGAATGAGGAAAGGGAACACCTACATGGTCGATCTAAACCTTGTTCCTAGGAATAATCTCACATGCTTAAGTGTGATCGAAGCTGATCCTCTACTATGGCACAAACGTTGCGGTCATGCAAGCATGTCCCTACTGCATAAACTAAGTGGGAAGGACTTGGTAGTTGGTTTACCAACAATTAAGTTTTTGAACCACGGGGTTTGTGATTCATGTGTTAAAGGCAAGCAAGTGACATGCTCATTCAAATCCAAGAAAATGGTACGCACACAAAGTCCATTGGAACTTCTTTACATGGACTTATGTGGCCCTGTACGCATCCAAAGTCGATCTAGTAAGAGATATGTATTATTCATAGTAGATGATTTTTCAAGATACACATGAGTTATTTTTCTTCATAGTAAGGATGAGACGTTTGATGAATTTCTAACCTTTGCTAAAAAGATTCAAAGAACAAGTGGTTTTAAACTAAAGCACTTGAGATCTGACCATGGTAAGGAGTTTGAAAACTCTAAGTTTGATGAATTTTGCAGCAATGAAGGTTTAAATCATAACCTTTCAGCTCCAAGAACACCACAACACAATGGTGTAGTCGAAAGGAATAACCTGACCCTTGAGGATATGGCAAGAACAATGATAATTGCAAGCGGTCTTCCAAAGAATTTTTTGGCTGAAACAGTGAACACAGCATGCTACATCATCAATCATGTTATGCTAAGGCCAATCACATTGAAGACACCTTATGAGCTCCTTAGAGGAAGAAAACTCAAAATCGCTTACTTTCGTGTTTTTGGATGTAAATGCTTTGTACATAATAATGGAAAGGACAATCTAGGAAAATTCGATGCTAGAAGTGATGAGGCTATTTTTCTAGGATATGCCTTAAGTAGCAAGGTTTATCGTGTTTACAATAAGAGAACAATGTGTGTTAAGGAAAGTGTCCATGTTATATTTGATGAGACCAACTCCTTGCAGAAACAGAGTCATGATGATAACTTTGAAATTGGTTTGACTCGTCATGATGAGTTTAATCATTGTGATGAGGAACTATGATGATAACTTTGAAATTGGTTTGACTCGTCCTGATGAGTTTAATCATTGTGATGAGGAACTAACCCCTGTAGGAAAAGAGAAGAAGCAAGTTCCTGATCCAGAGAACCCTGTGCCTGATCCTCACGAGGAACAAGCAACAGGAGGAACTCAAGAAGATCAAGGAGCTTTTGAACCAGAAGAAGATTAGGTGATTCAATCACCTCAAGGAACTCAAGATGCAACTAGGAGATTTGACCCCAAGCCTTGGAAACACCAAAATTCTCATCCTTTAGAATTGATAATAAGTGACATTGAAAAGGGAACTCAAACGAGATCCTAAATGAAGAATTTTTGTGCTTTTCATGCTTTCTTATCTATGATAGAACCTAAGGATCATATGGAAGCACTCAAAGAGGCTGATTGGATAAATGCTATGCAAGAGGAAATAAATGAGTTCCAGAGGAACAAGGTCTGGCAACTAGAGACTAAGCCAAAGAACCAGAAAGTTATCGGACTTAAATGGGTCTTCAGGAACAAGCTTGATGAGCATGGAGCAGTGGTAAGGAGAGTTTGAGTCAAAATCCCTAGTGGTCAAGGTTTTTCTTCCTATTGGGCCTAGGAAGTTTTCTTGTAAAAATCTCGAGTGTTTGTCTCTTTCTTTTTAAGTTTATTTTAATTCCGCAATATAATTCGAAAATTTTCCCTCAACTACAATTCACCCCCCCTCTTGTAGTTGGTCTAGTGTTCATACTAGAATAACATCTTTTATCTTTTAACTACGGATATCTGATTTTACGGGATAAAATCTAATTTTGACTTATTAAAAAATGTCTTTTGAAAATATTTATTTATTAAAATAAATTAATTACTTATCAATTTATTGGGCTTTTCAAAGAATTGGGCTCAGATACAATAATTATCATGAATAATTAATTGGGCTTTAAAACAGGACTTTAACACTTTTCGAAATGGTTTTGAATGGCTTTTCAGACTGCTCTGCCCTTGGGTCGGACCAATTAAGACAACGGTATGTTTCATCATCGGATCCTTAACTGGGGAGATACGATTATATGTCTACAGGTACATTCATGAAACAGGATTTTGAGCAATGTAGAGAGCAGACTTACTGTCACAATAAAGAGAACAAGCACCGGAGTTAGGGACATCAAGGCTACGAAGAAGAGAACGTAGCCACTTAAGTTCTGCCGTCACATCGGCCATAGAACGATACTCACATTCAGTAGAAGAACGAGAGACGGTGTGTTGTTTGCGAGTCTTCCAAGAGATAGGAGACGAACCAAGGAACACCATCCAACCAGTAATGGAACGACGAGTCAGTGGACAGCTAGCCCAATCAGAATCACACCAGGCACTAAAATGCAAATCACAAGAAGAAAACAAAACAATGCTCAGCTTCCCAATGCTGTTGACGAGATTCATGCATGAACTGAGCAAGAACATGGACAACATAGGCCAAATTAGGACGAGTGAAAGCTAAGTATATGAGACGACCCACAAGTCGCCTATATTGAGCAATATCCGAATAGAGAGGAGCCTCGGCACGGGCCAAGTTGTGATTCTGCTCTAAAGGAGTGTCAGCAGATTTAGCTCCCAAGAGACCAGTCTCAGAAATAATATCAGGAGCATACTTACGTTGTGACAGAAAGAAGTCATCAGGACCACGAGCAACCTCAATACCAAGAAAGTATTCCAAGAGACCAAGATCCTTCATACGAAAGTACTCACCAAGATAGGCTTAAAAAGAACATAAAGCAGCAGGATCATTACCAGAAATGATGAGGTCATCAACATACACAAGCACATTCAACCGAACAAAACCACGACAATAAGTGAAGAGGGAGTAATCAGAATAAGAATGAGAAAACCCATACTGACGCAGTGAAGCTGCAAGTTTGGCAAACCACAACGAGAAGCCTTACAAAGACCATATAGAGACTTTGTAGCTTACATACCTTACCAGGGTGACTAGAAGAGAAACCAGGAGGAAGCTTCATATACACTTCTTCATCAAGATCACCGTGAAGAAAAGCGTTATGAACATCCATTTGATGAACTTACCAGTTATGAGCGGCAACTACAGCAAGAAAAACCCGAACAGTGACCACCTTAGCCACAGGGGCAAAGGTCTCATTATAATCTATCCCCTCCACCTGATGATTACCCAAAATAACCAATCGAGCTTAGAGACGCTCAACACTACCATCAGAGTGATATTTGATTTTGTACACCCACTTACAACCAAGAGCTTTCTTCCCAGGAGGAAGAGTAGTCATAATCCAAGTCAGATTATCTTCCAAAGCACTGATTTCTTTTTGCATAGCCTCCCTCCTCCCAGAATACTCCATAGCATGTTTAAAACTGGTGGGCTCAACGCCCTCATCAACTGCAGCAAGGAAAGCACGATGGCCGAGAGAAAAATTATAACAATTCACAACATGAGCTATAGAGTAAGGAGTAGTACCTGAGGGACTAGGAGCATGTAATGAACCTGGAGAGGGGTTTGCAGCATCCACAGATTCACCAAATAATCTTTCAACAATACACTCGGCTATTTGTCACGATGGCCCCGACCCATAGGAGGCGAGGTAGGAACAGTAGCCTCACAAAATGGGGGCTCAGAAGTATCACTAGAGAGCCCGGGAGAGGAAGAAGGAGACGGCCCAATGTCAGCAGCAAGCGTTGGGCCAGACGCGTGCGAAGGAAGAGATGGGCCAGATGCTGGGCCCAAATCGAGTTCAGATGTGAGAGAAGCATCAACAGGCGCGGGGCTGGACTGGGAATGTGGGTCAGGTGAGTCATTTGGGCCAGGAGAGTCGTTGGGGCTGGAAATTGTGTTTGGCAAGGGATTTGGATCATCCGAGACAAGGGTGAAAGGATCATTTGATGTAGAAGGAAGAGAAGAAGAGGGAGGAGGAGTAGTAATGTAGGGAAAAGAATTCTCAAAGAATTGAACATCCCGGGACACAAAGATATCTCCGGTCTCCAAGTCATAAACTTTCCACCCTTTCTTCCCCGTAGAATACCCAAGAAAAACACATTTACGACTTCTAGGGGCAAACTTATCCTGTTTTACCTTTTGATTATGAGCAAAGCACAAGCATCCAAAAACACATAAAAGATCAGAATCAGGAGCATGCCCTAATATCATCTCATAAGGTGTTTTATTCCCCAAAACACTAGAACAAGTACGATTTATCAAATGCACGACAGTGAGAACACACACACCCCAAAAATCAATAGGCAAGTTAGCCTGAAACATCAAAGCTCTACTCACATTCAAGATATGTCGGTGTTTTCTCTCAATTCTCCCATTTTGTTTAGGTGTCCCCGTGCAAGAAGTTTGAAAAAGAATGCCACTTTGTTGAAAGAAGTCATGCATACAATTAAACTCAATCCCATTATCACTCCTAACAATCTTAACAGTGGTTTCAAATTGACGAGCTATCATGGCAAAGAAAGAGAGAAAATAATGATGAACTTCAGCTTTATTTTGCAATAAATACACCCACACAGCACGGCAGTAATCATTAACAATAGTCAGGAAATAATAGCTCCACAAGAGGAAGGAACACTATATGGTCCCCACAAGTCACATTGTATCAATTCAAACAAACGACTAGCTTTATTCAAACTAACGGGAAAAATATCACGTGTTTGTTTTGCCATAGGACAGACATCACATATGTTATTCAATTTCTTCCTAGAAGTACTAGATCAAATAGCAGGAAGCATCTTCGCCACTCTCTCCGAAGGTTGACCTAACCTTTGATGCCACAAGTCAAACTCTCTCATGCCAGGATCACAAACTGCATGCACCACAGCCACCTTGCGGAAGTAGTAAAGCCCCCTTCGTCGTTCACCTGCTCCAATTAGAGTCTAGCACACAAAGAAGGGGTGAAATGGATAGTACAACAATTATTAGACACCAAGTACTATATAGAGATTAAATTGCAATGAAATGCAGGAACAAAAAACACATCGCGTAAAACAAGACAATCTATGAGGTATACATCCCCCTGTTTTGTAGCAACAACTGAATTCCCATCGGGAAGGCCAACTGGGCATCCTTCAACATCACGCACATTGCTCAAAGTAGAGAGTGTGCCAGTAATATGATGTGAAGAACCCATGTCTATAATCCATTTCGTGTCACGGTTCTCACCTATCATACGCTCAGTATTATTTTGTTCTTTGTAATTAATGAGACTCATAAGAGCCTACACTTGCTCGAGAGTCAAAGTAGCAAGTGGAGTACCACTCCCATCGGGTGCATTAAACACCCTATCATGAACAACATGGGCTCGGGCCCCCCTGCAGTAGCAACTTCATCAGACCGAGTCGAAGACCCAGCAGCAGCTCCATCAGCACGAGCTGCTTGGCGAGCTCGGATGCGTTCCTCGTACCAGGCAGGATTTTTGTGTATTTTGAAACACGTGTCAATCTCGTGCCGTTTTTGTTTGCAATGAGAGCATGTCAGTTTGCTCTTGTCAACTCACTCGAATTTTCCTCGCACAAGCTCAGATTGCGCATAGAAGGCATGGACATTATCATGAGCAGTTCGCCCACTTGCCAAGGCGCGAGACTGTTCTTCTTGCACGAGCGATTGATAGGCTCGGACGCTCGGTTGATGTCTCCCAAAGGTTGTTGGGAAAGCAAATTGGTCCTTACAGCACCATAGCTCTTGCTATCTAAACCAATCAGAAATTGATGAAATATCTCATCATTGTGGTCTTTCGACAACTTCAAAGCCATCCCGCATTCACACTTCTTGCACTCACAAGCGGGCAATTGTTTCAACCGTGCCAATTCATTATAAAGTCCCATAAGCTTCGTATAATACGCATCAATGGTCATAGTATCGGTTTGTTTGCAGTCCTTAAAAGCCGCCTTAATTTGTTGTATGCGCGGTCCGTTCGCGACACAAAACCTACGCTCAAGGTAGTCCCATAAGTCCTTCGCGTTTTCGTGCAAAAGGATAGTGGCTGCTATTTTGGGCTCCATGCTTCGCAGCATCCATGACACGATCATGGAATGGACTGTGTCCCAGTCAAGAAGAGCGACAAATTCGCTCGGTTTTGGAATCGTGCCATCTACGAAACCATATTTGCGCCTTGCGCGAAGCGAGAGAATCATCGCTCTCGCCCAACTCACGTAGTTTTCTCCAGTGAAGACAACATGAGTAATCATGTTTCCGGGCTGATCCCCGGATCCCAGAAAATAGGGCGACAAAGAGGTCACAATCCATTCGTTCTTCGCACCCTCGATAACTTTCTTCTCATCCCCCATCTCTGCAAACAAATTATAGGAGTCACGCGGGTGATGCGAGAATTTCGGCGAGATGAAGACAAAAATCCGACGAGCTCCAGTTAGAATTCCGGCTCTGATACCATGTTAAATATGGGCCTGGGCCGCACCCATCACAAGGAGAGAGAGTCCACTTCACAACACAAAGGAGGTTCCACCTTAAAACCATATGGCAATAAGGGGAGTAACCCCTTCGCATTATAAAGTGAACCCATCTATCTTCTTTAATCAATGTGGGACACTAACATGTGGTGTGCGCTATACATCATAGCTTCAACACAAATCAATGGCGAAAATTGAAAATCAAAGGGATTGAATTGAAGCCATGAAAATCAATGGCCACGATTTGCACCAATGATGAAGATGATCGTGCAGCGAATTTGTAGACCTTGATTTGTTGATGGACGATGGTGATGCGGCGAAGAAGTGCGAAGTAGGGGACATTTACCCAACCAATGTATAGCAGCGAAGGAGAAAAAGAAAGTGGGGGTTTGATGTTTTGGATTTTGGGGAGTTTCATTTTCTATTTTATAATTTCTTTTTCCTTTTTTTTTTCTTCCTTTCTTCTTTGTTTTGTTTCCTTTTTGTTTTTCTACCGTTTCTAACTCCTCTTTTAGTGCTTGTTTGGTTGCACTGGGAATTAAATTCCCATAGGAATTTACAATTTGTGGGAAACTAATTCCTTTATGAAATTCTTAGGAATTAGCTAGTCTAAATTGTTTGGTAAAGGGAAGTTGTAATTCATAGGAATTTATGTAGGAATTGTGAGTGACCAAGGGGAGGGTAGGTAAATAAATTCCTACATTTTGTGGGAATTTCAAATTCCCATGAATTTTCATTGCCCCCATTTTCCTCACTTCCTGTCAACCAAACAACTACCTAAATTGAAAAATCATGGGAATTTCTATTGCCTACATAATTTCCTGTATACCAAACAACCACTTAACTTTCATTTTCTTTATCCTTTTTCTTTTAATCTCTTTACCTTTTCTATTTTCTATTTTATTTTCTCTTTTCTTTCTCTATTTTATTTATGGGTGTATAAATACCCTTAACTCATATCTTTATGAGGGGTCAAGTTTTAAGTTTTTATTTCCTTCACCACTCTTAGCTTTAGAATAGTTTTAGGGTTTAGGGAGGATTAACCTCTATACTTAGGTTAGGGAGAAAAAGGGAGAAGACTCAAAGAGAAATTGGAGATTTTGAAATCCAAGGGGTGACAACTTGTATTAAAGATTCTACAACTAATTAATGAGAATTTTTTTACTCTTTCTCCTCTTTAATGCTTACTTCTCTTGTTTTCTTTTCTTTAGTTTTTCTTAGACTAATTTTCCATCCTTAGTTTAATTATGTGTGATTTATTTTGTTTAGTTTAATGTTAGATTAATGATTGTTATCATGTTCTTAGTTCGAAATTTCTCTGAAGTTCTATCTTTTGTGCTTATTTTGGAGTAGTTTGTTGGTTTGGGTTTGGGTGAAAACCCAACAATGATTGATTTGGGTGTTTGAATATGAAATTAGGGGGTTTGATTAGGCTCATTAATTGATTAATAGCATGATTACTATTTGCTTGCATTCTAGTTGGCCACATGGATGTTTGTTTTATTGATACCTTAATAAAATTGAGAGATGAGATTAAGGTTGACATTTATGCTATTATCTTGCTTAATTACTCATGAGAGTGAGATTTGAGTGACGGTTTTGTGGATTGGCATTGTACTTATCCCTTAGTTGCATGTTTAAGACCATGAGAGTGGCTTAATTATGTGATTTAGGTAGTTTTATGCACCCTTGAGGGAGGGGTTAGAGCTAGTTAAGAGTCAATAACCTCAATTAGTTGCTTGGCTTTCTTTCATTCATGTTTCACCCTCCTAATTGCCTAAATCATGACTGGTTGGTGTGTGATCCCTTTTCCTAATCCTATTTGATCTTTGGTAGTTAGTTTGAGTTTAATAGACTTTAGTTGGTAGTGGACACCTTCTGACTCACTAGTAGAATAATTGCTTATTGCTGCGGTCATTAAGTGGCCTATTGCCGCGGTTTTCGTCGCGCAGCAATAAAGGGCGCATCAATAGGTAATTACCTATTGCTGCGGCTTTAAACCGCAGCAATAGGGCAACCTATTGCTGCGGTTCCTACCCAAAACCGCAGCAATAGGTTGTGTTAATAAAAAAAATTAAAACAGCAACATATTGCTGCTGTTGCTGGTAAAAACAGCAGGAATATGTGAGTCTATTGCTGCTGTTTTTACCAAACAACAGCAGCAATAGGTTGTTTTTTTAAAAAAAAAAATCATACACTTCTAATGTCATATACTTTGGTACTTCACCCAAGCAATATTTTCACAAAGAACACTATACAACCAGATTTTTTGGAATTCATTCAAACAACAAATGAATTAATAAAACCCATAACTACAACATTATGAACATTTACATTTGATATTATAAAAAATAAAACTATGAAACACACCAAATATGAAAAATGTAACCAATACCAAAAACTAAAATATCATATTCATTAAAAATTAAAATGCAGCAATAGGCCAAGCTCATAAAATATATATATATAAAGGACAAATATACAAAAAAGACCAAAAATAAAAAAACCTAACATTATATTAAATCTAAAAAATAAAAAAATACAATAAAAATAAAACATCACTAGATCTGAATAAATAAATAAATGAAAGTAAACTACAATAACACTAACCTAAAAATACAAATGAGAATTAAATTAGAAATTAATAGAAACTTCCTAAAAAAAAAAATTCACATGAATTAAAAAAACCAGATCTACCTTCACCTCAAAAAAACGAAAAAAAGAAATCTAAGAAAAAAAAACTGAAATTGCTGAACCGAGAAAAGATAAAGAAAAAAACAAAATCGTTTCTCGTCGAACAAAATTTGTCGCATTTCTCGTCGGCAAACTCGTCTTCAGCAATGACGGCAAACTCGTCGGACCGGCGAAGACGAAATCTGGGTGAAGACGAAAAAAAATAAATCTAAGAACAACAAACGAAAAAAATAAATCTAAGAGAAACTAAGAAACTAAACTCAAAAAATAAGAAATAAAAACAAAAAACAAACCGGCGAAGACGAGATCTGAGCCAAGAACACCGGCGAGATGATGAAGAAGACCGACGAGATGATGATGAAGACCGACGAGATGATGAAGACCGGCGAGATGATGAGAGAAAACCAGCGAGATGAGAGAAGACCGGCGAGAAATGAGAGGATGAGAGAGAAGACCGGCGGAAAATGAGAGGATGAGAGAGAAGAAGGAAGAGAGAGAGAAGAAGGAGAGAGGGAGAAGAGACCGAGTGTGAGGAGAGAGAAGAGTCTATTGCTGGCCCCTAGTTGGCCCCTTTTATTTTTAATTTTAAAAGTATATTGTTGCGGTTTTAGGTAAGAGCCACAGCAATAGGTTCAAATATTTTTTATTAATATAATGATGCAGTTCTTGTCAGAAATCGCAGCAAAATGTCTGGTCAAATAGTCAACTTTTTTTCAAATAATTTCCCTTTGAAACCATATTGCTGCGGTTTTCGGCCGAAACCGCAGCAATATGGTTATTTTATATTTTACCTTTTCTTTTTACGTGATATATTGCTGCGTATGGGTAAAACCGCAGCAATACCACCGCAGCAATAAGCAATTAATCTACTAGTGACTCTTTTTCGGCCTAGCTTATTGTTTAGTTAACACATTTTGATGTTCCATAGTCCTTGTGGAAGAATGATCTTACTTACCACTTTCCTAGTTTAGTGGTCTAGTTAGGTTTTGTTTGACTTTACAAGATTGGTAACGACCTAGTTTTCTCAATGTCACTCTCTCGCTGAGTCTCGCCACATCCCACAGGTCCACAACGCAACACGGCAGGCCGGCTGCCACTCCGTCGCCGGCAACTAACGTATTCATCGTCGTTGGCGCGCCTTCGCTGATTTCCCTGATTTAAGGTATTCTAGAATTTCCGAAATCAAAATCGAATAAAAACACGAACCTTAACTCCCCGAGTCTTTAATTTCTTAGCGCCTCGGCGACCTGCGACGCCGCGACGGCCGCGCCGCACCTCTTATTTCTCTCCAGTCTCCAGGTATTCTTCGTGAATACTAATCATTTTTAGGTATTTTTTTTCATTTCTCATTTGTAATTTTCGATTTATTTGTGTTTTTTGATGTCTGATTTAATTTGATGATTTAGATTCTGTCATTTGGAATTTATTTATTACTAAAATTATTGTTTAGAATGATGTAGTGTGATAAGTCATATTTATATATAGTTTTTAGGTGCATTTAGGATGTATTTTAAAGCATTTAGATTCATGTTTAGGTTCATTATTGCATCATATTCTTAAGTTATGGTATTCTACTCTTATTCGGTATATTTTCTTATTTTTGATGAATTTCAGGTAATGAGAACGTATATGGAGTATAATTAGCTAAACTTGAGGATTAGGACCACTTGGAAGGAAAGTGCAATGCATAAGGATCGCTACGGATATTTTATAGTACGAGTTTGAGCGAAAACAAAGCGGAAAATCATGAGAAGAAATATGAAAAAGGAATCACGTTTACTCTTCTGATCATAACTTTTGATGTGCTCCTTAGAATCGAATAATTCCAATATATTTGGAAAATAGACTTGAAGATCTTTCCAACGATAGGTGGCACGCATTTAGGAGACTTCTAATCAAGGAGTTATGTGTTTCAGAAGATTGCACTGTTTCTGCTGGAATTTGCTACCGTACGCGGATCACTATTCCGCCCATATAATGATTTATTCGAGACTTTCCTTATCTTGTAAATTATTTTCCTAGTCATATTAGATTATTTAATACTAGCCTTATATGCACGCGATGCGTGCGTTAATTTCAAAACTTGTTATTCTATTATATACTCCATCCTACTATAGTTATGATTACACTTAAAATGTGAAGATTAATAGTTAGATGAATTTAGATTTATTAATTAGCTAACGTAAACAAACTAACAAAGATTGTGAGTGATTTTTAATATTAATTTATTGTGAATGAATTTTGAACAAAAAGAATAGACATAATGAGTTGGTTTGACTGAATTAAAGAGTATCAAAGCCTCAAAGGTAGTGAATGTTTCAAACTTTTTAGGTGAACGTCATGTACCAACTTCTCTTATAAGAAAGGTCAAGATATTTTGTCCATTTAATTTTTTGATTGAAATATTTGATGCATCTACCATTTTTAACTTGTTTAGAATGACAAGTTGAAATGAAAAAGGATTCTTAAATTGTTTTTTTGTAATTTTTTTCATTCTATTATATCATTAAGGGTAATTTAGTAATTTCAGAGGGAGACACCATCTTCCTCCCCCTTCCCTTATATAATAGAGATTATTTAGATTAGGAATAACTCTCTTTCTCTCATCTCCTCACACACGTTATTTTTTTACTTATTAGCTTTAGGTTTAATTTAGTTTTCTTCTTTCTTTTTCTCTCTAGTTTAAGAGTAAACCCTAGTTTTTCATGTTCTTCATTAATTCATAAGGTTATTATTTTCATCTCTTTTCTTTCATTGATTTCTTTGATTTGTTCTTCTTTTGTAGATTTAGATTTTGTTATTTATTTCATGATTGAGTAGTTTTTATTTCTAGGGTTTGGGAATCCGTGTTTATATCTCTTTGATTGTGATTTAAAGTTCTTCAATGATTGGATTGGATTAGAGTAATTCCTATTGATTTGTTATAATTGTTTAATTCATGTAATTGCGCAATATCATGGGTTATGCTTATCTAATAGGAGTTAGAATTGAAAGATCGTACTCATTATAAGCTTGTTATAATTGGTAGATCTGATTATGTTGAGCGACCGTACTAGCATATGTTGATCTAAGAGTGTTAAGACCCGACCGCAGGATTAACAAAAGACTCTAATTACTCGACCCTCAATCCAAGTATTGTTGAATTATATTGTATTGATTGAATTGGTATAAACATGGTGAACAATTGCCCTAGATCTTTTTAGTTTGATTTTCTTTATTTATTAGTTTATAACCTTAATTCAATATATCTTATCTTGTTTAGTTTTCCCATACTTTAGAAGCTAGATTAAAACGACCATCTCTCTGCAGATTCGACCCTACTTACCCTACTACATTGTTAGAAGGTTTTGCAGGAAAGGTGTGCTATAGCCTATCATAGTGATTGTATTGTAATTAGAAATTAGGTTAGGATGACAAATTGACAGTAGATTTAATTATATGATTTAGCCATTTAGGAAATCATTGTTTTAAATGATGAGGTCTGATGTACATATTGGATGGCCTTTTCAACTGACTTGTTTAATCTCATTCAAAATATTAATTTAATTTTCCAAATGAAAAGGAAAAATATGAGGGATATTTCAAGTTTTTTTTTCTAAAAGAACGCCTTTAAATCCACCTCCTTCATCTCCTCCACCTTCTCCTCCAAATCCTTCACCAACTCAAGAAAACGAACAAAATCTTCATCCTCCATCTCAATTAGATGAACAAGATCCTACTCATCAAGAAAGTGCACAACATTCTTCTCCGTCACACAATTCCGAAACCCATTTTGTTGGTGAAAGCTTGAGCGAATTTGATATTGCCAATCTTTCACAAGACCCCGGGAAAAGGAGAAATATGAGTGATTTTCATCCTGATGATAGAAATATAGTAAGAAGAACATACCTTCAAAGAAAACCTTGCAAACTAAAAATTTTGTGTTTCCTCAAACACTTATCGGGCTGAAAAACCATCGATTTAATGAGGATTGGTTTGAAACTAGGCATTGGCTAGAGTATAGTGTTGAAAAGGATGTTGTATTTATTCAAGGATGATAACACAACTGGATGGAGGAGATGCTTTTGTTGGCAATGGTTTCAAGTATTGAAATAGATTAGATATAGTAAAGAAGCATGTTGGGAAACATAAGAGTGTTCATAGTAATGTTGTGATTGCTATGGAATTTTTCAAGAACCAAAAGTGTAGCATTACTATCGTTTTTTAAAACAAACAAAAGAAAGCATGAGTGCCTATCGAATGCGACTATAAGCTTTTGTTGAAACTATCAGCTGACTTTCACTCCAAGGGTTGCCTTTTCATGGTCATGATGAAAAAGAAAGTTAATTGAGTAGAGGTAATTTTCTTTCATCACTGACTCTTCTTTCACAACATGATCCGAAATATTCCAAAGTAATTGTTTTCAAAATGGCACCCGACAATTGTCAACTCACTTCTCCAGTTGTCCAAAAAGATATCATTAATGCTTCTACAAAAGAGACAACTAAAGTAATACTTGAAGATATGATTGTGGTTTTTTGCTATTCTTACTTATGAGTCCGCCGATGTTTTTGATAAGGAGCAAATGGCTCTTTGCTTGAGATATGTTAATAAAAAAGGGAGAAGTGTGTGAGCGTTTTCTTGGTGTTGTGCATGTACCTGCTTGAAGGTGCTATTGAGTTATTACTCATGAAGTACTCTTTGACTTTCTCCCAAGTTCGAGGGCAGGGTTATGATGGGGCAAACAATATGTAATAATGTTCAATCAATGGCCTCAAAACTTTGATATAAGAGGAATGTCCTCAAGCATATTTGTGCATTGTTTTGTGCATCAAGTTCAATTTACACAAGTTGCCCTTGCTAAAAAGAATTAAGATTGTGGTTGGCTTTCTGTTGATGTACTTACACCTCTCTTTAATTTTATGGGCGATTCACCAAAAAGGAAAGAATTTCTTCGAAAGAAACAAGCTCAACGAGTTGTAGAAGCATTATCCTTAGGTCAACTTGAATTAAGAACAGGTTTAAATCAAGAATGTGGCTTAGGTAGACCTTGTGACACTCGTTGAGGGTCTCACTTTAAAATAATTTTGAATATGCTTGATTTGTATCCCTCAATTCTTGATTCACTTAATAAAATTGGTGAAGTTTGTGATGCAATTGATTCAAATTAAGCATAAGCTCTTACACACTTGTTGATGTCATTTGAATTTGTGTTTGTGGCACACTTGATGGTTTCTATATTCGGGATCACAAATGCGTTGAATGTGGCTTTGCAAAAATATGATCAAAACATTGTAACTGTTATGGCCATGGTTGATGTAACCAAGACTAATCTACAAAAGATGAGACATGAAGGACGGGATTCTCATATGAAGGTTCCAAACATATGGAGGAAAGATATCATGTTCCTGGGAGAAGGATGTTTAGAGGTAAAAGCCCAGAAGTTACAAATCTTCATCATTTTCGATTTGTAGTTTTCTTAAGTGTCATTGACCTTTAATTGCAAGAACGACCTCCATATGAGAATCCCACCCTGAATAGGAAGGAGTTGGAGAAATTGCTGCAAACAACTCTTGTACTCTCTGAGGTCAACGTATAGATCTGCCTCGATAGAGACAAGATAGGTTGAGGATCCAAAAAGTACAAGAGGTCGTCCTCTGCATGGATCGCTTCGTCGCTGGGGGGGAGACATCTTACTCATGACTCGAAGGCCCTTGCTACCACCGGAAATAAGCCTCGTAGATCTTCTAAATTTGGGAGATGCCCCGAGATTAATTCTCAGCCTTCTCTTTCAGCCATCAGTAGGTCCACAAAGGGGAGATCTGCTGACCTGGGGTTCACTATGAAAGATCAGATTTGCTGGGGAGAAACTCGAATCATCGACGACTGAGTCTGGGCAAAGAAGATCATCTTTGAGGGGTCCACCTCTATGAAAGCCCACAATGGTTTCTCCAAACATTGAAGGAGTAGGGGCTGAGATTGGGTATTTTATAAAGACAGTTCTTGGTGGCGACACAGGAGGAATTTGGAAGTCGAAACTTGTCGGCTCCATTTGAGGAAAAGGACAGGAAAGAATGGATTAGGTTTGGTAAGGATAATATTTTTGAAGGGGGTTGTTTTTTTCCCTTTTCATGAACATCAAAAATTGGTGCTTTGTGTTTATGTGTTTAATTTTTGTGTATTTACTTGGTCATCCTTTTCTTTTAAATAAATTTTATGGATTTGAAGGGAAGTTTAACTAAGAGCATGCTTATATATATTGATGAGGAATTTATATTGTTGTTGTGTGTAGCTGATTATTGATATATGTGCCTTTGTTACAGTATCTTAGTCATTAATTGTTTTTCTCGGTAAACTTTGAATAGTATATCATATTAGTGTAAAGATAATTTATTGGTAAGGTAGCCACCTTAATAGTTCCAATAAATGATACTTTCTCTATTTCTTTTTAATTGGGACATTTTGACTGGACAAGTTTGTCAATCCACATCTTTCATCATTAATGTCTCTAATTAGACATGAGTACAATTGAAACATAATGGACTGATTGTTATTCTAGTATGAACACTATACCAACTACAATAGGGGGTGAATTGTAGTTGAGGGGAAATTTTCGACTAGTATTGCGGAATTAAAATAAACTTAAATGTGAAAGAGACAAACACGCGAGATTTTTACAAGGAAAACTTCCTAGGCCCAATAGGAAGAAAAACCTTGACCACGAGGGATTTTGACTCAAACTCTCTTTACTATAATAGGCCAAAAGACTCTCTTTTACAACCTATTAATGGACCTTTCTCCGTTCCTCTAGGAACTTATTCCCAGTCACTCAGTTCCCCCTGAACTGATGACACTCACTTGACTTCACTCGAAGTCTTCTTTTTTCTCTCTTTCTTTCTCTCTCTTGATTACAAGGATATTCTCCAATTTTTTTCTCACCCAAACACTATGAATATTACAATAATAAGTATGTTGAATATGAGAGGAAATTACAAGAAAACTTTCTAAGTATAGATCTACTTTTTATGCTCGAAAGTTCCTTTTTTTTTCTTCGAATAATCTTCCTCTTATATAGCTACTGCTACTCCTTCTTCTTCTGGACATTTAGTGCTCCACGTTCTCCATGATGTTCGCTTGTAGTGGTGTGGAGATCATGGCTTAATTTTCGCTGCACTTCCTCCATGTTTATTGCAACGGAAATAAACCGCTCCACTTATCCGTTAGTGGGCTTAATTCCAGCGAGTGACAAGCGAGTGGGTTAAGTTTGTTAGAGAGCTTCAAGCAAGTTAGCTCCACAATATATGCACGCTTATTCCAACTGTTTTTCGAACAAAAGCAACAGCAACAAATATCTAGTAACTTGAAGAATCCTTTATTAAAGGCTCGAAGTAACTAGAACATTAAACATACCATATGATAAAGGAAAAATGGATCAGAATACCCCCAACTTTGGGCGGTCCGCTTTTGATACCCCCAACTTTGGATTATTTTTAAATACCCCCAACTTTGGGGGTGGTCCGCCAAAAATGCACCATTATGACTTGTAACCGGGTAGTTAGGTATTTTTTTTTTCCATCCTCTACTTCTTCTTCCTCCATTACAACCACCACCTAACCACCAGCCACCACCTTTGAACCCCTCCCCCCCAACCCCAACCCCCACACCCCGACCCACCACCTTTACCCCTCCCCCCACCCAACGCCCAGCCACCACCTTTGCCCCCCCCCCACCCGACGCCCACCCACTACCTTTGCCCCTCCCCCCTACCCAACGCCCAGCCACTACCTTCGAACCCCTCCCACGCCCCCCCTCCTCATCCCCCCGCAAGCCCTCCCCCTCCCCCACAACCCTCCTCACCACCCCCGGCCCGCAGCCTCCCCTCCCCCCCCACCCCTTCGAATCCCGCATCCCCCCCCCCCCTTCGAATCCCGCAACCCCTCCCCTCCCCCACCCCTTCGAATCCCGCATCCCCCGCCCCTCCCCCCACCCCTTCGAATCCCGCAGCCCCCGTCCCCCCACACCTTCGAATCCCGCATCCCCCACCCCTCCCCCACCCCTTCGAATCCCGCAGCCCACCACCCCTCCCCTCACCTCACCCCTTCGAGTTTGTTGGAGGTTCGAAGAGTGCGATTTCGCCGGAAAAGCTTAAGTTTAGGGTTTAGGGAGATGAGTGAGCCGGGTGGGATGGTGAGAAATCGGAGGTGGTTGTTGGTGGGAGTGAAGGTGGTGACGAAGGTGGTAGGGAGGAGAGAAATGGTGGTGAGGGAAGGTGGCAGTGGGGGGTTGGGGGTGGGGGGATGAGGAGAGGAGAGAGAAAGAATGAGCAGAGGGGGGTGGGGGGTTTTGGTTTACCAGTCCAACCGGTCATAACAGGTAAATGGTGCATTTTTGGCGGATCACCCCCAAAGTTAGGGGTATTTAAAAATAATCCAAAGTTGGGGGTATCAAAAGCGGACCGCCCAAAGTTGGGGGTATTTTGATCCATTTTTCCTATGATAAAAATTCAAAGTGTATAAAACTAATATCTTGACTTAGATTAAATAAATAATCTTTCTCCACAAGATATAAATGCAAAAATAAACATTACATTATTTTTGGTATTTTATATTTTTCTCAAAATAAAAACTATATTATAACCTAAGTATTTGGCATCATCAAAACATGGAATACAACACTGACCTTATTTCGCTTTTTTTCCATCCATTCTTGATTAGGGATGTTTGCATTTCTTCCCTTGGAAAATATATTTTTCTCCTTCAAAAGTTGTTACAAACCGATCATCTCTACCCCAAAAGTATGGCTCTCACGGTCCGTTTGGTTAGTGGTGTGACGGTGTCATAAATTGTGGTAATGGTAATGTAATTTAATGTAAATTTCTAAAGAAGTTCTCATGTCAATGATCATGGTAATGAAACTTCATCACACAATATGAGTTTTCCTTTATAAATTTCCATTACCACCCAATACCACATTCCCAAGTGGTAATGGATAGTAATGAGATTTTAGGAAGAAAATGGATGTTTTGGGATCAAGTAGTATTACCATAGGCAATGACGTGGGAAATCCTTTACAAATTTACACTATAATGCATTACCATTACCACCATTTATGACATCTAACGACACGGGCCGTCGACGGAATGGATTCAGAAGAGCTCTCTTTTACAAGTGTGGCTTCAGAAAAAGTAATTTAGCTATTTTGAGACTTAGGCATCTTTACTTAGTAAGTGAATAGTTATTATGCACGGGAATAGTAATTTGTGATTACATGCATTATTGTAAGTTCTGCTCAATAGTTTGTTGAACATCTGAAGTCAGCAGCTCATACCAATAGCAATCACCTTGAGTCCTCAACAATGGGGCTATTGGCTATAATCTAAAGTATATTTTGGTCTACTAAAATAAGGGATATTACTTGTTTTAGTAGTTATAAATCCTGTTCTTTTGGACTTATTTTCAGTTCACTTCAGTTCAGTTACTCTCAGCAGTTCAGTTTTGTTCAATTCAATTCAGTTACTCTCAGTAGTTCAGTTCAGTTTAGTTCATTTTAATTCAGTTTCTCCCATATACCAAAAGAACGGGGCCATACTTTTGTTTTTTTTGGTTCTACTCTTTTAAGTGTCTTCTAGTTTGTCCATATCTATTTCCATTCTTGTGTCTAGGGGTGCTAATGAGCCTGAGTGGCTCGCAAACTGTTCGAGCTCGGCTCGGTCAAAGCTCGGTCAAAGCTCGGCTCGAGAGGGCTCGGCTCGCGACCTTAACGAGTTGAGCCTGAGCCTAGTGGAGTTCGGCTCGAAAGCTCGCAAACATGTTCGAAAAAATTTTAAATACAAATTTTATACATTGATTTTTAACCCAACTTGGATTTTCACTTTAAAAAACATAATGTCCAATTTCAAGCCCCACTTTAAAAATATAAACCAGTTTAAAAGTTTTAGCCCAATTAAAACATACTTCTTTTCAGCCCAATTAAAACATACTTCAGC
This sequence comes from Beta lomatogona, assembly GCA_947646795.1. NCBI lineage: Eukaryota > Viridiplantae > Streptophyta > Magnoliopsida > Caryophyllales > Amaranthaceae > Beta > Beta lomatogona. Next base: position 450,302 of record CANSNZ010000057.1, read on the forward strand.
CCAATTAAAACAAACTAAGAAAGAGTAGGACACTATAACTGTATGAGTGTAGGACCCTAAATCCCCAATCTCCAGTTGAACGCTTCAACTTCAACTTCAGCCCATTTCCCATCCTCTCTTTCTCTCTCCTCCAATCAACATATTCAACACCACCACAGCACCACCAAACTTCACTTTCTTCTTCCATTTTCAATTTTCAACTTAACTTCACCTTTTTCTCTCTCCTCACTTTTCTCTCTCTCTCATAACTCAGATATGCTCTACCTCACCGGATCTCCTCCTCGAAACCCTAACAATGGAGGAAGCTTCTCGTCGTCCATTAACGTCCTCTGAAGTTACTTCTCTTATTGATACTTGCACAATCTTCTTAAAGATAGCAATTTCAGAGTCTCTCAAGGTGGACTTCTTACTCTTGCTTCCGCCGCTGTTCTCTCCGGTGACCACCTTCCGTTGAGCGTCTTGGTAATGCTAAACAGCGTGTTCACTATGCCGCTAGGCGACTCCTACTCACTCTTATGGAGGTTTTATTTTCGGCTTCTCGTTTTTTCGATTCGAATTTGCGATTGTAAATTATTGTTGTTGTGTGATATTTTTAGTTTATTAGTTTGATTGTTTTTGGATGTTTAAGGATTAGACTTGTTTTGTAACTGAAAAGTGTGCTGAAATGCATTGGAAACATTCTCGAGCTTTTTCGAGCCAAATAGTTCGCAAACTCTCTCGAGCCGAGCCGAAGATTTTTTTTTTCGAGCTCGAGCCGAGCTCGGACCCTCACATTCTCTAGCCGAGCCGAGCCTGGCCATGTTCGGTCTCGGCTCGGCTCGGCTCGTTAACACCCCTACTTGTGTCCCAGTAGTTTTGATCAGAACTTGGTTGTGTTGCTTTGTCTGTAACCTGATCAAGTTCTAAGGTAAAAAAAACTCAGCCCTTTTTTTCCGTTTCGCCATGATTCTTGTGAAACTTTTTTTTTGTTGAATTCTTCTTACACCAGATGAGAGGGAGGTGGGGTGAAATCCATGCCACAAGATTGACTTGACTTTTCTATTTATATTTGCTAAAATTTATTCTATATTTGGAAAGCAGCTAAATCTTTTGTCTGCTTACTTTGGATATGTGCTAAATTGAACTTCTTTTTACTAAGCCGAAGTTATTTTTGCTGAACTTAGCTTATTCATTTCTTAACTTAACATTTACCATATTTAGCTTATAGTGTCCAATAGTTAGCTGATAGTATTAGTTGTTTGTATGATAGTTGATTGTATTTTAACATAAATGACATTTCACCTCAAAATATCCAATCCTCTCCCACACCAACAAAATAACCCTCCCACCAGCTTTTTCAAAATTAGTGTCCCGAGTCCAAATAGCTATTCCAAGTATATGTTTATGAGACACCAACATTTGTGAATCTGAATTTATGTCCAATCATCTCTTTATTAAACATAACCATTATTTTTTGATAAACGTAGCTTATTCGTTGATTAACTTTTTTTTTAGATGAAACTTAACTTCTTTTCGCTAATACTCGTCTTAATATAACAAAGTCTCAGTTCGCCCCACGGTCCATAGAATATTAGAATTCCAATCCTCAGTGTGCACACCCCTAGACTCATAGTCACCTTTGTAGCCCTTCATCAAAGCTTTCTCTTGAATTTCTTTGGTTAATAAGTAAAGATTTTCATCTACCCCACACACACAAAAAAGAAACAACGAGGCGTTGGAGAAGGCGATGATTTTCCCTCCTCAAGTTTAAATTTCAAAATCAGCAAGAAGAAACGTCTTACTCTCTGTCCTGACGCAATCAGCGTTAATGCTCAAACACTTCACTCTCTCTCTCACCAAATCTCATTCTTCACACACACTTTCTCTCTCATCTCAATCCATTATTATCAGCTTAACCTAATCTCATCATCATCTTCATCATTACATTTCCCCCCAATTTTTCACCTATAAAGAAACCCTAATTTCACCATCCTATGACATGCCAGTGACTTACTGCGACGTTTTTGGATTTCTTTGGCGATCAGTCCAAGCCATGGCTTGCTTCTTCGACTGCTTTGGAATTCGCAACACCAATCATCGTCATCATCCTCGTCCCCAACTTCTTCCTGATTCTCCGACTTCCAATTTTAAAGTCGGTTCTCTGTTTCTCAAAATTTGAATTTCATTTCAAGATTTTACTTCTTTCATTTGTTTCAATTTTCATAGAAGTTCGATTAATTTCATTTGAGTCGATTTTACTTGTTTTTGATTGAGCTTTGTGTTGTTTAATTTACGTTCTCATTGATTTCATTTCATAGTCTCAGGTTGTTGCTAAGGAAGAAGCGCGGCAAAAGATTCGTCTCTCGTCGCTTTTTACAGCCGAAGGTGGATGATTTTTTTGCGTTTATCTTTCTTTTGATTTTATATTTTTGAAGGAATTTGTTGATTTCAATTTTGTACGCTCTGCAATTGGTGCAGAGAAAGAAGAAAGTGTTGTGAAAGATCGGGAGAATGAAACCCTTGTACGTCGGGTGGGGCGCTTCGAAGTCGAGGAAGAGCTTGTAGAAGAAGTAAGACTATGATTCATGTTTTCTCTCTAATGCGTTCATGAGTGTGGTTTTAATCATGCTTAAAGCAAGAGTGACACTGGTAAGACAAAATGATAAAAGTGATGCTCTCCATATCTCTTACAGTAAAAAAAATGAGTGACAAATAAGATTTGTGTATGGTAGAATGAGTAATTGAGAAATGAAATTATCCCTAAGCAGTTATATGGAGACTATATTTTTTGACTAAAAAGGGGAGGTAAAAAGCAAAGAAATAATTAAGGGGATCTTTTTGAAATACTCATTGGCAATAGGAAAGAGATGAATTTGATGGCCGATTTGGTAGCCGTTAATAAATGGAGGTGATGGTTTTGAATTTATAGGTCATATTCCAAAGAAATTCCTATGTCAATGTACCTGTAATGGAACATATGCCCAAATATGTGTTTTTTTTCGTAATTTCCAGCACTACTCAATATAAACTTTAAAGTGGATAGTAATGATTAATGAAAATTCATGAAAGAAAAAGAGGTAACCGGGGAAGTGACAAGCATTACCAATTTACTACCATTGACATTAGCATGAGACTTTCTTACAACATTACCTATAAGTTTATTTCCACTGCCTAACAAATGGGCCATAAGAACTTGTGACAAGAACCACTGCTATTTGAGTATGGCCTATTTCACTAAAATTTGATTAGACTGCTTTAGTGATAAATGATTGGAGTACGTCAGATCTAAAACGTTTCTGACTTATTTTCCCATCTGGCTAGCTTTTATCTGTTGTCATTCTACTAATGTTATCTTTGTCTCACCATAAATTGCTTCCCATCATATATCTGGATATGAATGGTTGGGTAACTAAACTCTGTATACAACACTGATGCATAGCATGATTTTTCATTGTGCTAGGCCATAATGCTCACTGCAAAGTAATTTATTTTTTCTATTCAAAAAAAGAAAAGGAAAGTAAAAGGTTTTTTGGTTGCAAAAATGTGTTTTATGATGCTTAGTATGAACAGTGTTTCTGAAATACATCGTTATGGTATTCAGATATAATAACTGTAAGACAGCTTTACACTGTTGGACACATGATTTGAACATTGTGCCTGATCAGGATTTTATATTGTGGGTAGATGAAGCAATAAACTAGAAAGAGGTCAAACTATTGAAAACTTTCTTTCTATATCGTGTTTTATTTGAACGGACACCTAGAATTACAATTATAATTATAACTGGTATAAGATTGTGAGAGAAAATGGTTATAATTAAGATGTAAGATTGTGTGAGAAAATTCTTAAGTAAAGTAGGTTAAAATGACGAATTTGCATCCCCAACTGAACTCATTCTATTGGGATTAAGACTTTGGTACTGTTGTAGTTGATGAGGAATTTGCATTCTGCCTTTCTTTTTGCTGGTTAAAGTTAGCAAGAGCAATCTTGCAAGTATTCTAGCAATCTTGAACTAGATGGCCCTTCTCATTAGTCTATATGCATCTTTTTGGAACTGGGAGTTATCCTTCCCACGGATGCCTTTTCCTGATAAACTGTTAGGATGTTAAAAAATTGTCCTTTGCCCTATAATATTCCTTGCACTGGATGATGTTGCCAGTCTAACTCTCAGCTGATTTGATGGTCCTTCGCCCTATAATATGCCCATAAGAGATAAAGTTTCCTGATAAAATTATAGCACTGTGAAGCAATTCTGACTATTACGACCCTGATTGGTGATTGGACAAATTGCCTTGGGTGGGTACATGGTTGTCGGTTACCTTAAAGATGTTTACTGTTTATTTGTTAAAACCAGGCAAAGTTCCTTAAAGCATGTGGCACACTGCCAGAGACTCCGGCTGAGATTCGGAAGAGAGTTACTATTGTGGAAAATGTAGACAAATCAGATGCAGGACGACCACGCAGTATGCTAGAATTTTCACCAGAGACTCCAGTCGAAATCCAGCAAGCAGAAATTGTGGCTGAAAATATAGAGAGGTCTGACTTACATGGCTCTCATAGTGTTCTGGAGTCATCACCAGAGACACCTGATGAAATACAAACAGTGGGAACTCTTGCTGAAAATTCAGCAAAATTAAATGTTCGTAGACCTCACAGTGTGCTAAAAGCTTCACCTTATCCAACGCCCAATAAAATAAGTGATGACATGCAAACACCTGGAACTGTATTTGCGACTAATATGAAAAGTCTGTCGAAAGGGAATGGTCGAATAAGGTCTCAATATGTCTACACAGTCTTAAATCCAATTGAGAATCTTTGCCAGCTGGATGAGTTGAAGGAAGAAAATTCTGTTCTAGCTGCATCAGGTCATGAAGGGAACCTTTCAGAGCGAGGAAATGCTACTCCGTCCTCTGCTATGGGTTCAAGCAAAAATGAAGTCCAAGAAGAGAAACTCGGAGATGTCAGTTTATCGGCATGGCTTAAGCCTCCACCTTTTAAAGAGGATGGTCGTTGCGACAACTTTGGAGCGGCCAGGTACAGAAAGCCTAATATGGGAAGAACTCCTGGAGACAGGCCTATTATTGGATTGGTAGCTACACATTGGAACGAGCAAGAGGAAGCTTCCCATATCTCACCAAAGGGCTGGGATGGTAATGGGATTCCAAATTCAACAACTAAATACAAGGAGGTCTTTCTCTTCACTTCCAGTCTACTTGTATTCTTCACTTTGTTACTGAACTCTGCTAATACACTTTTCTCTTTTTCAGGATCAGAAGGTCTGTTGGCATGCTACTCCATTTGAGGAGAGGCTGGAAAAGGCGTTGTCCGAGGAAACTTTTCTTCCCCAAAGGTAAACCCATGTGTCCTTTTCGCCCTCTACCTTGAGGAGGTTGTGTGCATAGTATGTTACAATTCATTAGGCCTAACTGGCAATGGCACCCCTTTAGCACAGTATTTCTGGTTCATTCTGATAATTATTGCAGCCCCTTTTGCATCGCCAATTGAATTGTGCAGCTGGAGAGCTGCAATTATTTAGCCCTCATATGTTGTTGTGATTCTATGTTAAGGCTTTGATGATCATTCATACTGTTCAAACATATAAGCGCACATGGTATTGTTTCTTATGTGCTACTTCTATAATTTTTAGGAAGCCAATCACAGGGACACCCATAACATTTGAAGAAAATGAAGGCCAAGATACTGCTACATCCCAACTATCAATGAGCTGTCCGAAATCTGTGGTGTCTTTTTGAATCCTTGCCATCAACACTTTCATGAAAGTATGAAGTAGATTGTGTTTATTGATATAAAATTTCAGTGAATATGAGGATCCCTCATTCCCTCGTGTATCTTTAAGAGTGAACGTTATCTACAAAATATACTAATCGAGTGGCTACATTGTTTGGGGTGGGGACTTGGATGATTTCATGATTATAAATGCGATCTGCAATTTTTCAGCAGAACGAAAATTCAGTGTGTATATATAGATTTGAAGAAATTGATATCTGCTGATGCAATTCATGTTTCATATTGTGATGATTATCATAACTTGTGGTTTGTGATTGTGATTAAGGTCTGCATGTGCCTGGTCAAGGTTAATACTGCTACACACATTTGCACCTCTAGTTAAACCAAAAGGGAAAACGCTTTTGTTGCATAAAGCAAAAGTTTGAGAATTTGTATCAATTTATTAAGATATTTACATTAGGCTTCAAGCTTTATTTGTGGTTTATTTGCTGAATTTATAAGCTCTTGAGGGCCTATAGTGTCTGCTAGAATGCGATATACTCATTGGCGAAAGTATATTATACGGCTTGTTTGGTAAATGGTAATCAATGATGCTAATAAGAATGAATATATAGGTACATTTGTGAAGAAATTCTTAACCAATTTCATGGTATTCTAAATCAATCCTCAAATTTTTTTTTCACAATTTTTATTACTATTAATTATTATCATTTTAAATTGGCGGTTACGAAACATAACGAATAAAAACACGTGTTTGACATGAAGTATCATTATCAAAATATCACCACTTATTAATTATTTTCGGCTACCAAATGGGTTACTATAAAATTGAATTTATATATAGTCTAACGAAATTAGTTGATACTATGTATCCCTAATTTCTTGCTCATGTTACTAGTTTTTCATAAAGATAAGATAAAGTAGAGCATGAAATGCTTTTTTTTTGGATGTTCATAAAGTAAGAGCATCCTTAGTGGTGAAAAAAAAAAAAAAGATTGTGTGCATAATCTTAAATGGGCTCCCTTAACAATGAATGAAATAAAGATTGAGGAGTGATTGGAAAAAAAAATTGTATGGGACGATTGAAACCATGATCAGGCGTGGGAGTGGGATCCACCGCCTGATCTGACAAAAAATAATTTTTTTGGCTTTCCCTCGAAGCAGCCAAAACTCGTCATTTTGGCTGGGAGAAAGCCAAAAAAAATTAACTTTCGTTAGATTTCTGACGCGCGCGTCAGAATTTGACACTTGTCAAATTCTGACAGGTTAGAGAAATAATACAATTACAAATATTAAAAATGCAATATCTTAAAAAATACAAAGCCAAAAAAAATAAAAAAATTACCAATGGCTCTATTTTTCAGGGATCTACAAATAGAGACCCATTTTGTAATATTTTGGACAACTTTTTTTTTCTAGCTATTTACTAATTTTCTATAATTTTGCTTATTTTATATAAAATATCTTCCACTTTTACACTCTAAAAAAATAAACAATATTTTTGTGCATTTAATTTAGTTAATGCTAAAAACGTTAATTATGTATTTATTTAATTAATTTTTTTATCAATTAGTAATAAATATTAAATATTATTAAAAAGTAAATAATAAAAATATTGTATAGTGGTGGTGGGGTGATGAGAGAGAAAAAAAAATTGGGTGGGGTAAAAAAGTAGTTGGGTAGGTAAAAGTAGTTGGGATGATCTTTTTTTTGGTTCATTGTTAAGAAGAAAGAGGGAAAATATTGTGGGATGTAATTTTTTAGAGAGAGAAAGTTAGAAATAGAGTGGGATGATCTTTTTTTTCATTCACCATTAATGATGCTCTAAGTATTTTCAAAGTCAAACTATTGCAACTAAAAGAGTAGAGTAAGGCCATGTTTGGCAAATAGAGTTTAGAGTTCAACTGTTAGAGTTTAGAGTTTGCTGTTAGAGTTTTAACTTTTTGTTCAACAGATTTGACTGTTGATTTGACAACTTTTTTTTATAAATGTGTTTGGTAACAATTAACTGATTGCTAAAAGCTTATTATCATTTGTTTGTGTGAAATGACATTTATGGACATTTTAATACATATGTGTAGTATTATTATTAGAGGCAAAAAAGTCATTGAACATATTTTTACCTAATCCTCTAAAGAAAAAGCTCTTATTAGGAGCTTTTTCATTTTGAGAGTTTTTATTCCAAAACTCTTTCTAAAACTCTCTTTTACCAAACACCCCTTTTAGAGTTTTTGACAAGTCAAAACTCTAAAAGTGGTCCAAAACTCTCTTTTTACTCCAAAACTCTAATTACCAAACACCCCCTAAGTATATTGTAAATTATACGGTTTTTTCACCATATACTCCTGACAAATTTTTTTTTGCACCATATACCATTTCAACTTCCCAAATTCACCATATTTCCTCCACATTTCAAATAATACATCCACTTACCCTTAATGACTAAAGGTGTTAAACTTCGTTAGTCATTAAGCCATAAATCTCCCTCTAACCCTAATTAACTAACCTAAATCTAACCCCTAATTTAATACCCTAACCCTAAACATCTCTCCCCCACCCTAACCCTAAGTAAACCCTAACTCTCTCTTTAACCCAGCCTACCAGCCCCCCTAGGCCCCACCCACCCCTGCCCCCTACCCCCACCCCGCTGCACCACCACCACCCATTCCCCTTCCCACGCCGACCCCCTCCCCCGCGACCCCTCCCCTTCCCATGTTGTTTCCCTCCCCCTCTCCTTCCCCATTGCGCGAACCCCCCCCTCCCTCCCCACCTTCCATTCTCTTTTCCCGACCCACCGAAATCATACCAAAATGGGAGGGATTCTCGACGATCTGGACACAAAGGACAATTGAAGGTGGCGGTTTGAGGGAGAAAGCGACGATGTGAAGTCGGCGACGTCGAAGAGCAGTGAATGGAGGTTGTCGACGGCGAGGGTCAAGTCTTGGCGGTGAGCTTTAAAGACTTCTTCGGCGCGAGAAGGGTTTGACAAGGGGGTTCGCGACGGGCGGGGGGGGGAGGGGGTTCGCGACGAGGGAAAGGGGATGGGAGGGGGTTCGCGACGGGGTGGGGGGGGGGGGGGGTTCGCGACGAGCAGGGGAAGGGGAGAGGAGGGTGGTTCACGCAGCGGGGAAGGGGAGGTGAGGTGGTGGTGACGGGGGTGGGGAGGGGGTCGGCAGGGAAGGGGAGGGGGAGGGGGTCGGCGGGGGGAGGGGAGGGGGTGGTGGTGGTGTGGGGTAAGGGGTGGTTAGGGTTAGGGCCCAAGTTAGTGGTTAAGGTTAGGGCCTAAGTTAGTGAATTAGATTAGGGTTAGGATTAGGGTTTGATTTAGGTTAGTTAATTAGGGTTAGGGGAGGATTATGGCCTAATGACTAACGGAAGTCTAACACCGTTAGTCAAAAGGGTAAGTCGGTGTATTTTTTGAAAGGTGGGGGGTATATGGTGAATTTCAAAAGTTGAAAGAGTATATGGTGCAAAAAAAAATTTGTCAGGGGTATATGGTGAAAAAACCATAAATTATATATCATGATATTCATATCTTCGAGTCCCAGCTAGATAAGTCTTTGTATTTTTGTTGTTAGGACATTGTACAACAACATTTGAGTTATAAGCTAGTTTGTTTCGATAGAGGGATATGGAGGGAAAGGGAGAGAAGAGAAAGGTAGAGAGAATATAGGGAGGAATACATATTTTCTTATTTGAATACAATATGAGGAATGGGAAAAGAAAGGAGTTAGAAGGATTCATTTTCTTCTCCTCCTTAACAAATACAAATCCTGTTAATGTTGGAAACATATGGAAAGAATATACAACTCACTTTTCTATCTACCTCTGCCCCATTTCTTTCCCTCCATTGTAACAAGTCTTACGAAAAACGGCCTTACTGTAAAATTGTCAATTAATTTTATGTATCCTCTATTACGTGTCAGACTATCATTGGTTTAATCACAAGGTCCACTCTCATGACTTAGTCATGGATTCTAGTCATTCCTTAACCCGTTTCATAATTTATCATGAAATGACCCAATGGGCCAATCTCATGACAAGTTTGTCATGCAAGAGATGCTATTGTTTTTTTTCATGAATCATGAACCATTTTCATAGCAAAAAAGGGTATAACTGTCATTTTTATCAGTTGTTAACTTTCTTGCCACTTGTGAACCTCTTTTTAGCACAGAGCTACTAAAGTTTACCAAAGAATAATACGATCTTGATACTTTTATGAGATTTTAATTGCGGGTATTACTTTAATCTAAGGTAATTGTGAGTATTACTCTTCTTAAAACCAACTTAAAAGGATAAACCTCAATGGTAATAAGACTAGAAAAAATAGTGAGATGTCTCACATGTGTATGTGACTATTGACTCCTTTGACTTTAGGAATTTTGGTGCAATTTTCAGTAGAATAGAAAAATCGTGCTTTGTGCAAGAGATTTGTACAAGAGTACAGATTATCCCTCTAAAAGAAAATGGAAAATGCAAGAGTATGTGTCAATTCGGTTAACCAGTTCAGTTTTGGTTCAAACCAAACAGTTCAGTTGACTTTAGTTCAGTTAATTCAGTTCGCTTTTCTCAACTTAATTGATTCAGTTTAAATTTTTTCGGTTTCAGTTTCAATCCATACAGTTAATTCAATTTTCAGTTTAGTTCAGTTCAGTTTACAATTGTTATTTGGTTTGACCTATGCAGTTTTGGTTCAAACAGTTGACTATTTACCTATTACTATCAGTTAAACAGTTATTTTCAGTTCAGATTCAGTTAATTTCAGTTTCACATAGAAAACCGCAACAACTCGGGTGAAATTTGATATTGGTTATGCCATAATCCATATGCTTCTTTTTATTTACTTCCTATCGCGTTTCAGGTTAAATGCTTAACAACAACGGGTAATTTGAACTCGCTTTTATCATTTTGGTTGAACTTATCGAAACCAACGATACCATCAAGAGACGTGTCTATATTTGTCTACAAAAACGCGATTGAAAGTTGCTACGTTTACTGCGAAAATTATTGCATTTTAAAAGTTAAACATTTGGTTGACGATCAAATTTTCTAATTAATATTTTCAATTGCATAATTATTGCTTCTTTGTGTGCTGATTATAATTACGTTATGAATACTAAAATCTACCTTGATATGTATGATAACTTGTAATGTTACTATGTAACATAATTATTCATTAGATTTTTCAATATGTATATTGACTTGTAGCTATTGATGATGAATTAATAATTGATGGTGATTAAGGTGATGATACTTGATAATGATGAATGATCATAATTGGTGATGATGATGATTAAAGTTAGTGTAAGTGGGTAATCATTAGGCTCAACCAGATTAGCGATTTAGTGTATAGATCAATGTATATATTGCGTTTTGAGTATATATTAGTGTGTAGATCAATTGATTGCATTTCGAGTATAGATTAGTGTATAAACACAAGATAGTACGAATATAGATTAGTCAATGTATAGTGATTAATCACTAGGTTAATTGTCTTCAAGTGTATAATGCATTTTGAAACTAAAACATTTATTTAAATGATTCCAAATACTTGTTATTGCACTAAATGAATGTGTCAATGGTAGTCGCTACGCTAATTCAATATAAAAATCCAATATTTATGTGAAATGCATTTTGAAACTTAAAACATCTGATTGAACTAATATGTTGTTACTGGGTTAGATGAATGTATCAATGTAAGTCATCAAGTTGATTCAAGATAACTACACACTATTTGACTTAATCGTATTTAATTTCAACTGATCTTGAAACTAAAAACATCTAATTGGATTGCAATAAGTTGTTATCGGATGAGATCAATCAATGTAAGTCGATAAGTTAATTCAAGATAACAATACTCTATTTAAGTTAGTAGTCTTTAAGTAAAATTCATTTCGGAACGATCTAATTGATCAATTGAAGCAAGTTGTTATAGGATGAGATAAATGAATGTATCATGAATCAGTGACTTGTGATAAGCTAATAGAAAGTATCAATACTAACATTCAAGTTAATAGTATTTAAGTTAAATTCATTTCAAAACTATAAACATGTAATTGAATTAAATTAATATGTACCATTGTAAGTCGATAACTTTGTTCAAGATAACAATACTGCATTTAAATTAATCGTCATTAAGTTATATTCACTTCAAAACTCAAAACATCCACTTTAAATGAAAGAAGTTGTTAATTAATAAGACCAATAAAAGACTTATAACTATATACTTATATGTTATAATAACAACGTTTATTGTCTTCTAACTTTCTACACATGTGAATATAAACAAACTATTTTATCAATTGGATCTATATAAAATTACTATGATTCAACAAATAAATGATCAATTACTAAGTTTATATAAATGGCTCGATTATAATAACGACAATAATAATAATGATAAATGATAACAATAAAATCAACAACACCACCAACAACAACATTAATAATAATAATAATAATAATTAGTATTATTATTATTATTTAATTTATTATTGCCTATTAAAAGAATAGTCCACAACAATCACCTAAGTGACAAATCAACCGTAGATAAAAGAAGATCGGCGACCCAGGACAAGTCATTTTAGAGCACACGGATCTGCATCCTCATCCGTTGGATGCAATCAATCCAACGTCTTCCACCCCCTAAACTCACCTCCTCTTTCTCCATTTATATTTCTTTATTGATTAACCCTAAGTTCTTCAGCTGCTTTTACTCTAACAAACATCTCACCACCATCGCTCAGCCTTTATTTTCAGGTCCTATAATGAAGTTTTTGACTCTGAATATGTCATCAAAGTTGCTTGCAATGTTTGAAGACTCAAGCTTTCTCAGATCCAACGAAGTCGAAGTTTTAGACGCCCAAAATTAATGACGATTCCGGAATGAAATTTGTCTTTACCTTGTTATCCTCATTTCAAAATTTGGTTCGTTTTGTCTGATTTTGTTATTTTATTTTGCTTTTTCCATGGTTTGAGGTATGTTCTTGAATTACACAAGGTAGCTTTTGCTTTTGCTTTGTTTTTCTGATTCTTAAGTTCTTTTTTTCTTGGAAAAATTGATTTAAACAGTTCCAACTATGGGCGTCCTGACAAAAACAGTCCCAACTATCGTTTTTTATTGTTCAGTCCCAACTATAACCCCCCCTTTACACTGGTGGTCCAAGTCGACTAATGACTTGCTAAACCGGTAAAAAACCCTATTTTCCTTTTTTCTTTTTTTTTGACCTGTTTCTTCCACCTCTTCCTTCAGTCTTTCTCTCTCCTCCCTCCTTCATCCCCTTCCCCTACCACCCCTCCTCTTCCCTCTCCCTTCCACCCAAATGACAACCTCTCTCTCACACCCGAAACCCGAAGCACGTGAAACCCGAAGCCCGTGAAGCCCGTGCTACCGGCGCGGTTGCTGTTGGTTGCCGGTGATGGGTCGCGCAAACCTTGCTCGCATCTCTCTCTATCCTTTAGTCGCTGCTTCGGGGGCATGGGGAAGTCTTTCCGGTGCAGGGGAGGTGGGGGAAGGGGAGGGGTTTCGAAGGCTGGGGATATATGGCGGGGGGGGGGGGGTAGGGGATGTTTTAGGGCATGAGAGGGGAAAGAGGAGGTGGGGGAAGGGGAGGGTAGTGGAGAGGAAGGGGAAGGGTAGTGGAGAGGAAAGGTTCCGGGGCAGGGGAATGCGTGACGGGGGGAGGGCTAACCGGGGGCGGGGAAATGGGAGGGTAATGGAGGGGAAGGGGAGTGGTTCCGGGGCGGGGGTGGTGGGGATGCGTGGCTAAGGAGGGGTGGTGGGGATGCGTGGTCGGGGAGGGGTGGCGGGGGGGGGGTGGGCGGCAAGGGAGGGGTGGCTGGGGATGCGTGGTGGGGAGGGGTGGCTGGTGGCAGAGGAGAGGAGGAGGGAGTAGTGAAGGAAGGAGGGAGAAAGAAGATTAAAAAAAAATTTAAAAAATGGCAAATTACCTGCTACAACAGGTTTTTTACCTGCTGGGACTACTATTGTAAAACACCCTTCAAAGTTGGGACTGAACAATAAAAAACGATAGTTGAGACTGTTTTTGTCAGGCCTCCCATAGTTGGGACTGATTAAATCAAATTTTCCTTTTTTCTTAGATCTTGCTTGTTATAACCTTCTTTATATTTTAGATCTTAACTTTGGAAAGTAGCTGGTATTTTACTTCACTTCTCTTTTTTGCTTGTTTTTATCGAATTGTCTTCTTTTTTATTCTTTATATTTTAGATCTGGCTCATAATTGTTGAACTTGATGAAAGAGTGTGGGGAAAATTGAAAGTTTATTCATGGGCTCATAATGGTTTTCCCTGATATTTGCCCTATTAGATCTACTGTGGTTTTAGTTCTTCATCTTGTCTTCTTTTTTATTCTTTTCCTATTCAATTATTTCTTCAGTTTATGACGTGTTCTGATGCTTTGCTTTTATGTTTTCTTATACTTTGATGTTTTTTATATCTTGTTGCTTTTTTTTATAGTGAATAACTAATTGAAGTTTGCTAGTGAGTGTTATAGAATTTTCATATTTTTCTACCTGATATGATGTTAATTTTTGTCCTTTTCTGTTTCTTTATACTTCATATTGATGTCTATATAAGCCTCGTTTGATTTATATTTTCAGTGATGTTTTTTTTTTTGGGCCCCCTTTTGGAAACCCGTGGTAAGATGAATTTCCTCTGGGTTGCCCTCGCACAAGGCCACTCACCCTGAGGCCCAACAAGCCCCAAACCCCCCCTCCCCCCAACAATATTGAAATTTTTGCTTCCACCAAGATTTGAACCTTGGTCTCCCATTTGGGAGATAGGAAGCCATACCATTGGACCCAAGGGTTCTTGGTATATTTTCAGTGATGTGGATCCATAAGAATATATTACTCAAGTATTTTTAGGTGGAATAACCACCTTGTTGCTGTACCCCGTTTTAAATTTTTATCTTTTTTTAAATATAACATTTGGTATGGTTGGTATTTTGGTAAGTTACTTATTACATAAATTGTTTCATTTGTTATTCATGTTAACTTTGTTTTTTGTCTTGTAGGGTGGAAAGAGTGGCATATATGAGATTTAGGACTTTAAGATTTTAATATATTGTAAACTGAAGTGAATTAGTTAGTAGGTTTTTTTGGTCTTATTTTTGTTGCTCAGTTATAATTTGTAAATTACATTGTGATATAAAGTAAACTTTGTATTTGGTATTTTACATTTGATCAATGATATTTGAGTACTATTTTTTTTCTTTCGTTCAATATTATTTATTATTATTATAGTTCTTTAAACATTCTTAAATCATTAAATTGCTTTTGCAAAAATCAAAATAGTAAAAGCAACACCGAGTAGAAGTAACTAAGAACAAAATAACTAGCAATTAAAGTGGGGGTGTGTTATGGCAGAGATATTATAATTAGTTAGATGAATTTACGAATAATCATAACTCCATACAACTATGCAAGCATTTTTCTTTATTAAAATACACAAAGGTATTGTTTATTGAATTTTGACTATTGAGAATTCAACTTTTTAAATACAAATAGTAGTTGAAAATTGAAATCATGTTTTTTTTTATCCTTGTCTAGTTATTAAGGTGTCATGTCATTCTACGTCAATAATTTAGGTAAATTAGAAAAATTATGAAATTAGTTGTTACATTTTGAAACAGTTTAGTTTGAGATATTTTATTCTGTACATTTTAATACAGTTTTATTCAGCTTGATTCAGTTCAGTTTAAAACAGTTTTATTCAGTTTTATATACAGTTCAGTTAAAAACAGTTGATTCAGTTCAGTTAAAAATAGTTTTATTCAGTTTGATTCAGTTTAGTTAAAAACAGTTTGAAACAGTTTTAAGTTAAATTCAGTTTATCTTCAGTTCAGTTCAGTTTAAATCGGTTTGTCGTACAGTTAATTTCAATTTGGTTTGTTCTCGGTTGAGTATCAGTTCAGTTAATTGCAGTTTACTTTATTTTGATTGACATATCAGTTTTTAACTTTTCAGTTATGTGTCAATTCAGTTCAGTTTATTCAAATCAGTTGGTCATCAGTTTGCAGTTTAACCATCGGTTTTCAGCCAAACTGACAGCACTACAAATGACAACAGTAAAAAAATTGTAGTGAATAACTGAAAATGATGGATGATTCTTCAGTGATCATACCAAAATTATGACCACCGAATTCAATGGAAGTCAAAGGGACTATGAACCACACATTTTGCCAACTCAGCAAGCCATTTTCTTTTTCATTTCTTTTACTAAAATCAGAAATAGTTATGATAAATACTTAAAATAATTTTGTAAATTCCAAAAAATTAATAAGAAAATCCTAACAATTTAATACTTTCATTTCTCTGAAATTAATTATTTGACCAAAAAAAAATTTACCCATCTTTTTTTTTCTATCTCCTCTTTTTCCCCCTGAACCCCGATGAACTCCTTCCTTCCCTGCGTTCTCTCTCCACCCATCTCATCTCCTTCCTCAACCGTTTTCGACCAATTAACTACTCTTTTGTTACTCTACTCTTCACGCATAAGTGAATCTTCTTCACGCAAACACCAAGGGTGGAAGTGTGCTTTTAGGGAAATCTCGATTTCAGTCTTCTTTACATATCTAGAGTTTTGGTTTTGTTTTTGGGGAAAGTTCGATTTCAGTTGTCTTCATTTGTTTGATTTAGGTCTATACTCCATTTCGCATGAACAAAACCCTCATGTTCTTCAATCTCGATTTTCGTTTAATCGATTTCGAGGTTCTTTCAGTGTTTTATCAGATTCAATAGGGCCTGACTGTTGGCTGTTTCAATTTTGGGGGTTCTTGGGTGATGACCCAACTATGGGGCTTTCGGTGATGACCCAACAACTTTATGTATTCGGGTGATGACCCAACTATGGGGCTTTGGGTGATGACCCAACTATTATGTTCTAATAACAAAGAAAGATTCAACTATTATGTGGATCCAGCCAACTTAGATTGTGGTTTGTAATCTGGATTCAAATGAACAATGATGTATAATCATGAGTTAGGAAGAATTAAAATTTATGACAAACATTAGATAAAATTGCTAGTATTAATTTTGAAAAAACTGTCATGTTTGGGATCATAATATCATTATTAACAATATGTGGTTAATAATAAATGAAAATAATAATTCAATGGTATAAACGTCTTTAGGTAGACGTTTGCACCGCGGAACAAACGTTTAAAAAGGCATATGGGCCTTGGACCAAACGTGCCCTAAAAGCGTCTGTCATGGATCAAACATCTTTTATTGACTTTTGTGTACAAACACGTTTGTCATGGATCAAAACGTTTAAAGAGAAACCCGTCATATTTGTATTAAAGATATCATTTTATGTGGTTAATAATAATTCTAAATAACGTAAAAATGGGTAAAAATAGATAATAAAAAAAATAATATAATGATCTAATAAAATCTTACGCTGCCTAGAACAAAATTACAAAAAAGGCCAAACACTGCTCGCCTTTGAAAGGATTCGATCCCGCGTCGCATAGATGCAAGTGATTTTCATATCAGGGCTAGTGACCACGGAGACGGGGGTATCAGCACGACAAATGTTTGTCCCAAGTTGTTTATGTATTATGGTGCGCAAAAGAAAGACAAAAATAAGATATGCGTATGTTTACATTTGCTGATAGGAAAACAGTTTTGACACAGAATAAATGTTTAACTTAGAATGTGGGTAGCTAAAACACGCTTTTCTAATTTCTACTACGAAATAAAGATTAGTGTTTATTAAATACTACCTCCGTATTTTTTAAGGAAGTTGCACCATTTGCTTTTTGGCACTATTCATCAACCAATTTTAGTAAGTTATCTTGCACCATTATATAAGAAAAAACATAGTCAAGTGGGGTCTTGTTAGATTCGTCTCAATGCGAACATTCCAAATATCAATTTTTTAAAATTTTTACTTGCATATTAACGTTTAAAGAAGTGTTTCGACAAATGTGAAAAAGCAAATGGTGCAACTAAATAAATACAAAGGTAGTATAAAACGCTAGTAAATGACCCCATTTTACACATGATAGCCTTATTAAATTTGCTAGTAATTCAAAGTAGTGGTTAGAGGGTTTCATCATCCAACCAAATATGCCCATACAGAGCGTCGGAGGGCTAATTGATCGTTTATCGATCGTTTGTCTCAATTTTTCTCTCCGAATAAATCATTCCAAGAAATACAATAACGTCATCCCTCGTACCCTATCGGCTTATTATCCCATGGTGAGCCACTATGT
Source organism: Beta lomatogona (assembly GCA_947646795.1). Taxonomy (NCBI): domain Eukaryota; kingdom Viridiplantae; phylum Streptophyta; class Magnoliopsida; order Caryophyllales; family Amaranthaceae; genus Beta; species Beta lomatogona. The sequence goes on from CANSNZ010000057.1 coordinate 468,267, forward strand.
TCCGGGGGTTTCATCCATACCGAGGCGCAAGACCCATAGTGTTGTGTGGAATGTCTAATTAAAGGCTACGACAAGAGTAAGAAAGGTGATCATAGGTACACGGGCAAGGTAAGGGAGGGGAGGGGAGTACGATATTGGTTCGAGAGACTGCTATGTTATGAGGCAAGTGTATCCGCATCCTCGCTATTGGTGCGAGGGGGTAATTTGTTTCTTCACGGCTTAGGAAGTCTAATGGAAGGCTACGACAAGAGTAAGAAAGGTGACCATAGGTACACGGGCGAGGTAGGGGAGGGGAGGGGGGTCTAATACATTGGTTGGGTGTTTCGAGCAATCTTGTGTTTCGTCATGTCCTAAGCCTGACATGCTTAGGATGTGGCCTAGATCAGTGTTCTAAATGGCTAAAGCTGGGTCGTGTCCTAAATGGCTAAAGCTGGGTTGTTTCCTAAATGACTATCCTAGAAAATTGAGTAAATCGACCAACGCAAAATATTTGGGTTATGACCTAAAATATATGGCATGGCATGAAGATTGGAGCATGCCCTAATTACTAAAATTCTGGGTATGTCCTAGAAATCGACCAAGTGCTAAAGGTTGGGTTTTCACCTAAAATATTTGGCAGGACATAAAGTTTGGGGTCATGTCTTGATTTTTTTCTTTTTTATTCTGTAGGAGAAATCTCATATCAGTTTGTCGCCGATAACATATCTCGAGCTACAATCTAAAATTTCTGATGGAAAAATCCTAGTCGAGGTGGAGGTCAGCGTTGCCGGCGCAAGGGTTTGATTCCGGGCATATAGGGATACGGGAAGGAAATGGCAGACTACAAAACGACGCAGAGAAATCTACTTCCACGAATATCAGTCATTCGTCGCCGGCCCAGTATCAGTCATCGTCGCCGGCCTAGCATAATTCATCGACGCCGGCACAAAGCTAAGAGATTCTTTCCATGGGGGATAAGAGAATTCACAATTGTCAAAGAGGAACCGCAGGAAGTCGAAGGAAGAGAGAGAAAATTCCCCAAAAGTTTAAAAAAAAAATTCCAGCAAAATAATTTTTCGGGATAATTTTTTTTCGGAATTTTGTTTGGTATTTTTTTATTATTATTTTTTTTGGATTTTCAGAAATGAATTTAAGGCATTTTCATAAATATTATAAATATTTTTGAGAAAAAGAAAATACAAGTGGGCCATGTTGAATGTGTGGCTCATATTCATTCAGACCCTACATTTTCAGTATCATATTTTCAATATGATCACCTTAGAATTTTCGGAAAATGATGGTCTTATAATCAACTTTGTCAACTTGGTAAGCAAAAGACAAGTTGGTATTTGGCACGGCAGTTACCAGACCGTACATTCAACTAGTAAGAAATTATAGTCGTGTTTAGGGTACTTTTTACAAGTCGTTTGCTTTCTCCAACAGACAAGTATGCAGCTGCGTTGATGACTAAAAATACTATCCAATATAAATCCATTAGTATACGTGGTTCAGTATTGGGAATGACATTGGTAATTCACGTTTAAATCTTTGGAATGAGGAATGACAAAACAAAAGGCCTTTTGCACTTGCTTCAAGACGCCTCCCTCCATTTTTGAAATTCAATGTATCATGTCATGTACCTCAAGCAGACAAGCATAGTTTTTTGGAAATAATGACAGGAATCATGCTAATTGTGGAGTAGGGACGTTTTGCCATTTTCAATCCCGACTTTTGATTATCTTTTACTGATCTTAATTTTAGAATATGTTTTACAAAAATAGGTTAGATTAACTTCAAATAGGTTAGAAACTTATCGACTTTTTTTCATAATAAAGGGAATGGGGTTTCGGGGGTGTGGCAGCAAAAGTGAGGCCAGGGGAGAGGTGACAGGGCAAGGAGTTTCATGGTGTGGGATGGGTGGTAGGCTGGGGATGGGTGCAGGGCAGGGGGTTTCATGGTGGGGGATGGGTGGCAAGCTAGGGATGGGTGCAGGTGCAGGGCAGGGCAGGGGGGTGATAGGGTGGAGGAGGTGGTGATTTAAGTGGTTTTACTTATTGTTACCGGTCATATATTCCATTTTTGTAAAACATACCTCAAAGTTGGGACCACTGCTGGACAATCAAAAGTTGAGATTATTCATGTCAATTTTTCTTAATTTTCAAAAGTAATACTTTCTCATATTATAATTTCCCCTCCATCCCAAAATGTAATGTTTGTATTTCATTTTGGGTGTTTCAAAATATAATGTTGATTGAAATAATTCTATTTTAATTACTATATACTTTGTTGTAATTTTATTGGTTGTTTTTGTTTATTAAAGTTTATTTTATATGTTGGAACATTGAACACAATTTGCCACAAGTTTCAATTAATGATGTTTGGTATTTTCTTTTAAAAGAAAAGGAAAAAACTATTGACTATCCAATATAAGTAAAACATCAAGTACAAATTATGATTTTAGGAGAGATATAAGGAATCAACCTGAAACTGATCCAAAATTATATAGACCTAAAATAATCTGAATCAAAATAACTCAAATCGAACCCGATCTGAACTATTCGATTGTCAGGTTTAAGGGTCTATTTTATTCATCTTTTTTTTCTTTCTCAATTTAGCTTATTTTTCTAAAGTTTTCGTATTTGTTTTGATTTTTTCTTAGTTTTCTTAAATTTGCAAGAATTTTTTGTCATTTTTTCATAATTTTTATTTTTCTGAAGATAAGGAAAATAACGCGAAGAAAATAGAATTCAAGTATAAAGTGTTATACCCCTAGCAATGATAAAACACTAACTGTTAGTGGCTTTGCTGTAAAAATTGTTGGACCTTTTTGTAAAGAAAAATGTTGGAGGGTTCAAGAGAAAATTTGTTATTTACTTCTTCTTCTTTTTTTCCAGAGATTACAATTGTACTTTTTGACAATACGTATGATTTCACATACATCAACATGGGTTGATTTATAAATATCAATTGTCTCAAACACATAAACAAGGGTTAGTGTATAAATAGCAAGTGTCTTAGATACATAAACAATTGTTCTTATAAATGACCAATTATACTTTTTCGGGAAAAAAAGTTGGCAAAACACGCTAATCGATGCAACTTTTACTTTTTTCATATTACAGTTGTGCTTTTCAACAAAAAGTAAGCTTCAACACGCAAAAAGATGGGTTGATTTAAATAACAAATGTCTTAAACACATAAATAAGGGTTGGTTTATAAATAACATTTGTTTCAAACACACAAACAAGAGTTCTAAAAGTGATTTTTGTTTTTTTATCATATATTAAAATCCGCTGGGTAACACCAGATGCAACTTTTTTTTTTTATAAATTCAATTAGTGTACTCTTTCACCTTTTTATTTGAATCATTCACCAATTAATATTTTGCTAAAAAGGTCCTTGTTAGTTGTTTTATCCTGGCTGGTTATACCCCTCCCAAATAAATATGGGCAGCAAACTGCAAACCTACATTCACAGGGCCAATTAAAAGGGCGGGCAAAGTGGGTCCATCCATGTGACGGCTAATTGTAAATTCCTCCCTTGCTTTGGTCTTCATACCCTTGCGTGTTTGGCGGGGAAATTACCGGCATACGGGGAAAAACAGCACTTTTCCCAACCTTTTACATTTTACAATTAATTAACGTATATTTTACTGTTAAACCATTCAAAACTTGTAGTAAGTTGTAACTCCTCTTTTAAGTTCTTAAGTCAAAGATTTTACCCAGTAAAACACTGCTTTTTTCTTATGTACTATACTACTAAAACAAAGAAAAACCCTTCTCACTTTCAAACTGAAAAAAATAAACTCACATTTTCGAAAACTTTTTCAGTAATATTTAGTCTTGTTAGTATGATGTGAAACTTAAGACAGTCATTAATGGAGGACGAAGACTCATCTAAGAAGAAACATCCTAGATATGGAGAAAAGACCAGGTAAATTATTTTATATCAAGTGTAACAACAAAGTAATTTATATTTTTTCTTATATTTAATACCATTTGCATTATTATTAGAATTTGCATTTGACAAATGAACAATCTTTGTTTCCCAAAAGCAGAAAACTGAAAACTGCTACAACTAATTTTATTTATAATATTCCTCATTTCTCAAAAACGCGTTTATGAAAAATCACTTTTTGATTTTACTAATTTATTTGTTCTTAAGTTTTGACCAAATGAAAGAACTTTCAACGTGTTGAACAACCTCTCTAGTCTTTATTCTTCTGTTTGTTTGGACTAACCCTTTTTTGTTTTCCTACTACTAAATAGTTCTGCTTTCCTATTTCTTTCCTCCTTTATTTTTGGTTACAATATAAGTTTAATGTTACTACTTCTATCACATTTCTCTCTCTCTCTCTCTCTCTTCAATTTCAGTTTCTCAAAGCTGAAATCTCAGAATTAAATTCTTTGATTTTTGATACAAAAGTTTGTTCTTTTGATTTTTGATTGAAAGTTTTGATTTTTTGAAGTTGGGTTTTTGCTGATGGTTGTTTCCCAGGAAACAAATCAAGAGTTTTGATTTCTGGGTTTTCTCAATTGATTTCGTTTTACCCCAGGTTAGCTTCATTTCAGTATTCTTTTTTCTGGGTTTTAATTTTTTGATTTAGTTAAAAGCCATAAAAAGAGCCTGTTTTTCTGGGTTGCTGTTGTTACTCATTTTTATGTTCGTCTGTTTATGTTGTTGCTATTGTTGTTCCTTTCTATTCCGTCTGTCTAGAATTAGTTGTCATGTTGACAGTGGAATTAGTTGTCACGTACTTTATCCGTTTCATATTACTTGTAACACTTTGACTAAAAAGCTCACATTTTTTGTCAAAGTGTTGGAAGTAATTCAGAACGGAGGAAGTATGAACTAATGAAAAACCCCGGATTTTTTTTAGCTTTTGGGTGGTTTGTAGTTTTATTATTGGGTTTGCTTCTGAAGTTCAACATTTTGTTGGTACAGGTGGGTTTTTTCTCTCATCAAACGAGAAGAGATCATCCTTATGTTGTCTAAGGCATTATATATTGCGATTTTGGTACTAATTTCGTACTTGATACTAGCGACCAGCTCAAGTATTCACAATTTCATTCCTTTGGAAACCAATGGCTCTTTTCTTGAATTGCCAGAACATAACTTCAATACCAATGTGAATACTATAGTATCTTCATCTACAGGCTGCACTCTTCCCTCATCTCATAACGATAGCGCCGAAGAATCAGAAGAAAGGGTAGTTGTTAATCATGGAAATTTGGAGAAACACCCACATTTAGTGAAACTCCCTTTAAGACACCGAGTTATTGGAGAGGAGGGAAGAAAGCAGTCAGTGATTGAATCCGCGTTTAGGGACTTAAACCGAATTCACACTTTCAGGCGAAGGATTACTGAGAATAAGAACCAAAATGCAAATTCCAGGATCCGGAATCATAGGCAATTACTTGAGAAACATCCAGTAGAAGAACTTGATGATTTAAGTGTATTGCAAGGGCATCTTGTGGGCAGTTTGAAATCCGGGGTTAGTCTTGGCTCTGGGGAATACTTCATGGATGTGTTTGTGGGTACTCCCCCTAAGCCTTTCTCATTGATACTTGATACTGGAAGTGATCTCAATTGGATACAATGTGTACCATGCTACGATTGTTTCGAGCAAACTGGTCCTCACTATGATCCAAAGGATTCGAAATCATTCAAGAATATTAGTTGCAAAGACCCTCGGTGTGATCTTGTGAGCTCACCTGATCCTCCAGTGCCCTGCAAGGGTCAAAATGGAAGCTGTCCGTACTTTTATTGGTATGGTGATAGTTCCAACACCACAGGGGATTTCGCACTCGAGACTTTCACGGTGAACTTGACTTCTCCAAATGGGAAATCGGAGTATAAGAAGGTCGATGATGTAATGTTTGGTTGTGGGCATTGGAACCGTGGTCTTTTCCATGGGGCTGCCGGCTTGTTAGGACTTGGAAAAGGGCCGCTGTCATTCTCCTCTCAGTTGCAATCTTTATATGGGCATTCCTTTTCATATTGTTTGGTGGATAGAAATAGTGATCCTAGTGTTAGTAGTAAGCTGATTTTCGGGGAGGATAAAGATCTCCTGAATCACCCGGAATTGAAATTTACTAAGCTAGTAATTGGTAAAGATAACCCAGTTGATACTTTCTACTATGTGGAGATAAAATCAGTCTCCATAGGAGGAGAAATATTGAAAATACCAAAGGAGATGTGGAGTTTCATGGAAGACGGTGGGGGTGGAACTATCATCGATTCAGGGACCACTCTTAGCTATTTTGTAGAACCGGCTTATGAGGTTATTAAAGCGTCATTCATGAAGAAGATCAAGAAGTATCCATTGGTGTCAGACTTTCCAATTCTGACTCCATGTTATAATGTATCTGGATTAGATAATGATAACCTGGAAATGCCCAGTTTCAGTATTCAGTTTAGCGATGGAGCTGAGTGGAACTTCCCTGTTCAGAATTATTTCATATGGGTTGATCGTGAGATCGTATGTTTGGCAATGATGGGAACAAAAAGATCGGCGTTTTCCATCATTGGGAATTATCAGCAGCAGAACTTTCACATTTTGTACGACACTAAGAGTTCGAGGCTTGGATATGCACCTACAAGCTGTGCTGATGTCTGACAGAACTTTGCTAAAGAATATACAGATTTGATCATTTGGAGGAGAATTTTTTTTCACATAGTTTGGGTTAGAAAGGGGCAGTCAGTAACTCTTTTTTTTCCTTCATATTTGTTGTTTATTAATCTTCTTTTTTGTAGATTTTGGTTGTTTTTGGTTTCTCACTCCATGTTAGATACATGAAAATAGGATTCTTACTTGCAAAGTTCAGCTAATTATACTGGAGAACAGGGCAATGTTACCTGTCTCATGAAATGTACACATTTCTTTATGTTTCGGTTGATTCATTATGTACAGCTATTATCTCCCTTTCCCTGGTTTCAGATTGGTGCGCAAGGATAAGCTACCATTACAAATTAAATAATAATGAATTTTCGTCATCGAGATAAAAAAATCAATTATTTGGCCATTACACTTCTATATAGATCCCTTTGTTATAGTTGGGAATTTTATGAATTTTTTTATACCCGTTCAATGCACAGGAAATTTGATAAAAGTAGTTTAATACAGATTAATAGTTGGGGAAAATGAATAGCAAGTTGTGATGATAAAATAAGAGGGAAATTCCCTAACTATAACAGATTCAAATGATTATATGACTTTTCTCTTCAAGTAATTGTCATGAACTAGTCTTTTATTAGTCAAAGATACACTTGGAGAGTTATATTAAGCTCTACTTGGCTTAATAAATTTCTGTTAGGTGAAATGAAGAACAACATTTTGACTTCTTTGTATGACTGTCAAAATTCTCTTGTGTTTGATAATAATGTTGTTGGTAAAGCTCCTCCATTTAGATTTAAGGTGGTTTAGACAAAAAGATATGATTTCGCAAACCTTGACACTTGTCAATTTATCTATATCTTACTCCCTCCGTCCCAAAATATAGTTCACATTTCCCTTATTTCATGGTAATTTATGCAAGTAGATACTAAGAGTAATAGTAAAGATATTTTGTTTATTTAAATAAATGTTGTATGAGAAAATATTATTTTAGGAGAGAGAATGGAGAATAATTGGTGAAAGAGCATTAATTGTAACACTTGGGTTGAATAAACAAAGCAAAAAACAAAATTCAAGAAGTAAATAAATGATGGGACACGGTTTTTCTAGACAAATTACGGAAAAATGTGGAACTAAATATGGAAATGGAAACTATATTTTGGGACACCCAAAATGGAAATGGAAACTATATTTTGGGACGGAGGGAGTATCTTATACTAAAACACTAGCAGCTATAAGCATATAACTAAAAATGACACTTGTCAACTTGTGGTTAAAATATTTCCCGCCAATTTGTCTAATCAAGCAAAAAATTATTATAAGATAGTACTATTAAATTAGGTAATTCATGATCACGTTTTGCCATACTAACTTGAGTTAGTTTTGCGTGGACCTGGTCCATGCTAATATTAGTGTGGAGCAAAGGCACTCATGTAAAATAGTGACCATTTTTTGTCATATAGTCACCTTTTTATAATCTAAAGTTACAATAATCTATTAAGTATTATCTAACACAGTGAAAGTTTTTTTTTTCATATAGACACCCTCACTTCCATTAGTTTATTATAATGAAAATTATATTTTATAACATAGTAACATTTTTTCCTCATAGTTTTACCCTTTACAATCAACACCTACTTCTCTTTCATATCTATTATTTTTAACATATTTACCTTTTTTTTAAAATCACATATATCAACACTAGCCCGTCACAAAAAAAAAAAAAATATTAACACTAAGCCACCCTAAATTTAGTGTGTAACAGGTCCATATAAGTTTTTTACTACTATCTTATATACTAGGAAGTAATCGGACTACTGTCACAGGTTGGGCTAGGCCTATTCCAGGCTGTACAAGACTGGATATTGTCCAACCTGAACCAGTTTGGCCACGGTTCGCTCAAAAGGGAAACCCATACTTATAGTAGTAATAAGAATATGAAGAAAAAGGCCCATTAATACAAAAGGGAAACCTATTTGTTACACATACAAGCTCGACTTGAGATGACATTAAAGAACACATTTCAGCCCACTAAAAAGTACTTTAAAGAACTCATATTAGCCAAACATGTACACATATATAAAGCCCACATGTTGAGCCCAACAAAACACTCGTTCGATGAGTTGTGCTCCAAATCAAACCAATGATACAAAAGTCAAAGCCCGTCGTTCGTCATACTATTTGCATACGATGAGTTGTGCTCCAAATCAAACCAATGATTCAAAAGTCAAAGCCCTTCGTTCATCATACTATTTGCATACGATGAGTTGTGCTCCAAATCAAACCAATGATACAAAAGTCAAAGGCCTTCGTTCATCATACTACTAGCATTTTTTTTGTTTCTCAAATAGTTATTCATCAGTGTTAAAAAGAATTAATTTAAATAGACATTTATAACTATTTTTAATTTTTTAATATGTTTTTCTTAAATTAATGTTTTGTTGGTTTTTTTAGTTACTTAATCATCATTATTCAAATATAGTATTGAGAGAAGTAAATATAAAGCAAAAGAAAATTTGTGCTCAAATAAAGTGGAAGAATTTGGTATCAGGTTCAATCGTTGAATATAAAATAAAGTGGAGGAGTTTGATTTATATAATAAAGATAACCGAATAATAATCAATATTTAGGTTTTAAAAATTTATTAGTATAATTATTAATATGAAATGCAAGTTTTTTATTTTTTTCTTCTGGTTGTGTCAATCAAGTTATATTGTCAATTTAATTTTCGATTAGATTTTTTCATACATATGTAAGAAGAGTAAATCATTCTACTTAATTTAATATTTAATTGAAATTTTAAATTCAGTTCCATTATTAACTTATTAAATAAATATGGCAAGAAAGAAGAAGAAAAAAATTATTTAATATGTATGGCAATTTATATTTATTAAGGTTTTTTGTAAGGGGACACCATGTTTATTTTATTTTATTGTAAATTTTTTGTTAAAATTATTGTTGATTTTGTGTTATTGTAAAATGAGATTTTTCAAGATCATTGTATTTATATACTTCCTCCGTTCTTTTTTCTATTACAACAATTACCACTTTAGGTAGTTTCATCTTTTGGAACCATTCCACTTTAGGTAAAAAAAAAAGAAACTACAGTTGACAATATTACTTTTACTTTATGTTAATAAAAGCATCATTAATTACCCGAATTGCCTTATAAAGTTGCCTTTAGTTTATTAAGGATTTATTTGTCCCCTACTCTAATTAACTAAAGGTACCTCTATGCTAAACTACCCATTTTTTATTTCCTTAAAAACCATGTCCAAACCAATTGTTGAAGTAGAAAAAAAACGGATAAAGTATTTGTCATTATACTGTAATTTCTAGATTTGTTATTGTGATATATAAAATTTATAATTTTTATTATTCAATTGAATATTGTAGCTAAGTCTATTATTAAATGGTATCTCAATAAAAGGTATGACTAACAATAGCTAATACAGTTTTAACATGAATAATACCCGAATGATGCTTTAAGAAAGTAGAGGGTAATAATTTAATTGATGCAGGACATAAAGAATACTTTCTTAAAAATTGATAAGAATGACATGTCATGCTTAGGTGGAGCTCTTTATAATATTCTAAGGCTGTTTTATTTAAATCAAACTCTAATTTTTACATAATCCAAAACTCTAATATGTAACTTTATCGCTATAGATTCTAGTTAATAAATTTTGTTGCAATACTATATTGTTTTAGTTTAGCTGAGTAAGGTTGAGGTTTTGAAAGATAATATGTTTAATCCTGTAAATTGGACCTATAATCAAATGTTATAACCACATATAATACACTATACTTAATACTTATAGCCATTATTATATTTATCTAAAAATAATGTCCTACAATGCATCTAATTTAATATATTTCCATGAGTTGTAAAACTATATTGTAAATAGATCATATTTTGAAGCATATTTCAAGCACTCTCCAATGGTAAAACAATTATAATGTTTTGAATTAGGTAGAAAAAGTTAAATTCAATTTACATAATATAATAATTTAGATTGTTTATTCAAAACGCAACTCTAATTTCCCCCTACCCAAAACTCTTTATGTATTTAAATATATGTAGAATTCTATTTTTTTTGCAAATAATTAAAATAAAAACTAATGACATGGCAATCTTAAGTGGCGCTCTATATTTCATAACTTGTAGAACTATATTGTAAATGAATCTTATTTCAAAGCATATTTCGAGCACTATCTAACGGTACAAAAATTATAATATTCTGAATTAGGTAGCAAAAGTTATGCACAATTTACATAATATAATAATTTAGGTTGTTCATTCAAAACGAAACTCTAATTTCTGCTTCTCCAAGACTCCTTATATGTATTTAAATCTATGTAGAACTCTATTTTTAGAAAAAATAAAAATAAAATTGATGACATGGCAATTCTACATGGCGCTCTATATTTCATAAGTTGTACAACTATATTATAAATTGATCTTATTTCGAAGCATATTTCGAGCACTCTCTAATGGTACAAAAATTATAATATTCCGAATTACGTAGCAAAAGTTATACACAATTTTCATAATATAATAATTTAGGTTGTTGATTCAAATCCAAACTCTAATTTTCGCTTATCCAAATCTCCTTATATGTATTTAAATCATCTAGAACTCTATTTTTGTGAAAAAACAGAAATATAAATTGATGACGTGGCAATCCTACATGGCGCGCTCTATGAGCTCGAAATCTTGAGGAGCTTCATATGCTCCCGAAAAGTTCCTCCTTTATATATGTATACTAATTTTGAAGCCCGTGCGTTGCACGGGTTTGTTGCTTATTTTATTTTTTGTAAATTTTTGTTTACATTGTTGATTTTGTGTTGTTGTAAAATTATGAGATTTTTCAACACCATTGTATTTACATACTTCCTCCGTTCTTTTTCTATTGCAACAATTACCACTTTGGTTAGTTTCATCTATTGGGACCACTCTACTTCTGGGTAAAAATAACTATGGTTGACAATATTGTCTTAACATTATGTTAATTAAACCATCATTAATTACTCAAATTGCCTTATAAAGTTGCGTTTACTTTATTAAGGATTTCTTATCCCCTACTCTACTTAATTAAAGGGGTACCTCTATGCTAAACTACCCATTTTTTTATTTCCTTAAAAACCTTGTCCAACCCCATTGTTACCGTGGAAAAAGAACAGAGAAAGTATTTGTTATTATACTCTAATTTCTAGACTTATTATTGCGATATATAAATTCTATATTTTTTAATATTCAATTGAATATTGTAGCTAAGTCTATTGTTAAATGGTACCCCAATAATTGATATGACTAACAATGGCTAACACAGTTTTAATATAAAAATATCCGAATGATACTTTAAGAAAGTAGAGGGTAATAATTTAATAGATGCAAAAGAATAGAGAAATCCATGAGTGACAACCACAACTTTAACTTTTAATATAGCACATAAACACTAACGCGTATAGAATAGAAGATGGGAAAGCCAAAAAGAAGATCATAATGATGGTATCATGAATAAAATTAATCAAATATAAAACTAACCTCTACTAATAATCAAAAATACTATTTAAGAGAAAAAAAAACATCTTCATCAATCATTCACCATATCAAAACTTATCAAACTTCCCCTTTTTTATGATCAGTTTGAATCATATTTCAACCACTTTCAAATGGTAAAAAAAATTATAATGTTTTGAATTAAGTAGCAAGCAAAAGTTAGGTTGTTTATTCAAAACGAAACTCTAAGTTTTACCTATCCAAAACTCCTTTTATGTATGTAAATATATTTAGAACTCTATTTTTTAAAAATATTTAAAATTAAAATTAATAACATGGCAATCCTACGTGGCGCTCAATATTTCATAAGTTGTAGAACTATATGGTAAATGGGTCTTATTTCAAAGCATATTTCGAGCACTATCCAATGGTATAAAAATTATAATATTCCGAATTACGTACCAAAAGTTATACACAATTTACATAATATAATTATTTAGGTTGTTCATTCAAAGCCAAACTCTAATTTTCGCTTATCCAAATATGTAGAACTCTATTTTTTGAAAAGATAAAAATAAAATTTGATGATATGTCAATCTTACGTGGCGCGCTCTATGGCCTCGTATAGTAGGTTTGAAGCCCGTGCGAAGCACGGGTTGTTGTTTATTTTATTTTATTGCAAAATTTTTGTTAAAATTATTGTTGATTTTGTGTTGTTGTAAAATGAGATTTTTCAATATCATTGTATTTACATACTTCCTCCGTTCTTTTTCTATTACAACAATTACCACTTTAATAGTTTCATCTTTTGGAACCATTCCACTTTTGGTAAAAAAAGAAACTACAGTTGACAATATTACCTTTACTTTATGTTAATAAAACCATCATTAATTACCCGAATTGCCTTATAAAGTTGCGTTTACTTTAATAAGGATTTATTTGTCCCCTACTCTAGTTAACTAAAGAGGTACCTCTATGCTAGACTACCATTTTTTATTTCCTTAAAAACCATGTCCAAACCAATTAAATGGTATCCCAATAACAAGTATGACTAACAATAGCTAATACAGTTTTAACATGAATAATACCTGAATGATACTTTAAGAAAGTAAAGGGTAATAATTTAATTGATGTAGGACAAAAATAATACTTTCTTAAAAATTGATAAGAATGACATGGCATGCTTAGGTGGAGCTCTTTATAATATTTTAAGGATATTTTATTTAAATCAAACTCTAATTTTTACATAATCCAACACTCTAATATGTAACTTTATCGCTATAGATTTTAGTTAATAAATTTTGTTGCAATACTATATTGTTTTAGTTTAATTGAGTAAGGTTGAGGTTTTGAAAGATAATATGTTTAATCATGTTATAATACAATGTTATAATCACATATAATAAACTATACTTAATACTTATAGCCATTATTATATTTATCTAAAAAAAGACTAAATAGTGTCCTACAATGCATCTAATTTAATATATTTTCATGAGTTGTAACACTATACTGTAAATAGATCATATTTTGAAGCATATTTCAAGCACTCTCTAATGGTAAAAAAACTATAATGTTTTGCATCAGGTAGCAAAAGTTAAATTCAATTTACAAAATATAATACTTTAGGTTGTTTATTCAAAACGCAACTCTAATTTCCCCCTATCCAAAACTCTTTTATGTATTAAATATATATAGAATTCTTTTTATTTTCAAATATTTAAAATAAAAACTAATGACATGGCAACCTTAAGTGGCGCTCTCTATTTCATAAATTGTAGAACTATATTGCAAATGAATCTTATTTCAAAGCATATTTCGAGAACTATCTAATGGTACAGAAATTATAATATTCTGAATTAGGTAGCAAAAGTTATACACAATTTACATAATATAATAATTTAGGTTGTTCATTCAAAACGAAACTCTAATTTCTGCTTCTCCAAGACTCCTTATATGTATTTAAATCTATGTAGAACTCTATTTTTAGAAAAAATAAAAATAAAAATTGATGACATGGCAATTCGACATGGCGCTGTATATTTCATAAGCTGTACAACTATATTATAAATGGATCTTAATTCGAAGCATATTTCGAGCACTCTCTAATGGTACAAAAATTATAATATTCCGAATTACTTAGCAAAAGTTATACACAATTTTCATGAGATAATAATTTAGATTGTTGATTCAAATCCAAACTCTAAATTTCGCTTATCCAAATCTCCTTATATGTATTTAAATCATCTAGAACTCTATTTTTGTAAAAAATAAAAATATAAATTGATGACGTGGCAATCCTACGTGGCGCGCTATATAAGCTCGAAATCTTGTTTATTTTATTTTATTGTAAATTTTTTGTTAATATTATTGTTGATTTTATGTTGCTGTGAAATGAGATTTTTCAACACTATTGTATTTACATAATTCCTCCATTATTTTTCTATTACAACAATTACTGCTTTAGGTAGTTTCATCTTTTTGAACAATTTCACTTTTGGTGAAAAAAGCAACTACAGTTGATAATCACCTTTACTTTATGTTAATAAAACCATCATTAATTACCCAAATTGCCTTATAAAGTTGTGTTTATTTTATTAAGGATTTATTTATCCCCCTACTCTAGTTAACTAAGAGGTACCTCTATGCTAAACTACCATTTTTTATTTCCTTAAAAACCATGCCCAAACCAATTTTTGAATTAGAAAAAAACGGAGAAAGTATTTGTCATTATACTGTAATTTTTAGATTTGTTATTGCGATATATAAATTTTATAATTTTTTAATATTCAATTGAATATTGTAGCTAAATCTATTATTAAATTGTATCCGAATAATAAGTATGACTAACAATAACTAATACTTGTTTAACATGAATAATTCCCGAATGTTACTATAATAAAGTAAAGGGTAATAATTTAATAGATGCATGACAGAAAGAATAGAGAAAAACATGAGTGTCAGCCACAACTTCAACTTTTAATATAGGACATAAACACTATCACATATAGAATGAAAGATGGAAAAGCCAAAATGAATATCATAATGATAGTATCATGAAGAAAATTAATTAAATATAAAACTAACCTCTATTAATAATCGAAAATACTATATAAGAGAAAAAAAAAACATCTTCATCAATCATGACCATATCAAGACTTGTCAAACTTCCCCTTTTTTATGATCTGTGACCTCAAATAGCTAGTCTAGAAACGTGAACCTTAGTTTCCAAATAGTTTTAGTAGAATTAAGTTAATGGAGAAAAGAATAAGATCTGACATATAGATATATGGAAAAAAAAAATTATGTATACAATATATATTATAAGAATAAAATAATTAGTCAATTTCATAATACCTCTGCAATCTCGATGTCAAACTTTTATTTGATTCTTCATGTAATGTCATCATGTAATTTTTACAAGTATGATTTTGAAAGACATAACTACTAATTTACTATTGTCAAATATAATATGCTAATTTTATAGTAGTTATTTTTATATGTATTTCAAATAAAGAATAAATAATACGTTATTGTTCATCTAAATAAATATATTTTCATAAGTTGTAAAACTATATTTTATATGGATCTTATTTCGAAGCATATTTCGAGCACTCTCCGATGGTAAAAAAAAATTATACTATTGCGAATTATGTAGCAAAAGTTATATCCAATTTACATAATATAATAATTTAGATTATTTATTTAAAATTAGACTGTAATTTTCATTCATCCAGAACACCTTATATGTATTTATATCTATGTTAAACACTATTTTCTTTAAAAAAAATTGAAAATTAATAAGAATGACATGACATTCTTAGGTAGAGCTCTTTATAATATTTATAAGGTTGTTTTATTTAAATCAAACGCTAATTTTTACATAATCCAAAACTCTAATATATATATGTAACTTTATTGCTATAGATTTTAGTTTTTGTTGTAATTACAAAGTTTCCTTAATAAATTTTGTTGCAATACTATATTGTTTTGGTTTAGTTGAGTAAGGTTGAGGTTTTGAGAGATAATATATTTAATCCTATAAATTAGACCTATAATAAAATGTTATAATCACATATAATACACTATAATACTTATAGTTATTATTATATTTATCTAAAAAAGACTAAATAATGTCTTACAATTAAATCTAATTTAATATATTTTCATGAGTTGTAAAACTATATTGTAAATAGGTCCTATTTTGAAGCATATTTCAAGCACTCTCCAATGGTAAAAAAATTAAAATGTTTTGACATAGGTAGCAAAAGTAAGACATTATTTACATAATATAATAATTTAGGTTGTTTATTCATAAGGCAACTCTAATTTCCCCCAATCTAAACTCTTTTATGTATTTAAATATATGTAGAATTCTATTTTTTTCAAATATCTAAAATAAAAACTAATGACATAGCAATCCTAGCGCTCACTATTTCATAAATTGTAGAATTATATTGCAATAAAATGAATCTTATTTCGAAGCATGTTTCGAGCACTATTCAATGGTAGACAAAATTATAATATTCTGAATTAGGTAGTAAAGTTATACACAATTTACATAATATAATAATTTAGGTTGTTCATTCAAAACGAAACTCTAATTGCTGCTTATCCAAAACTCCTTATATGTATTTAAATCTATGTAGAACTCTATTTTAAAAAAATGATGACATGACAATCCTACATGGCGCCCTATATTTCATAAGTTGTAGAACTATATTGTAAATGGATCTTATTTCAAAGCATATTTCGAACGCTCTCCAATGGTACAAAAATTATAATATTCCGAATTACGTAGCAAAAGTTATACACAATTTACATAATATAATAATTTTGGTTGTTGATTCAAATCCAAACTAATTTAGGTTGTTGATTCAAACCCAAACTCTAATTTTTCGCTTATCCAAAGCTCCTTATATGTATTTAAATCTATGTAGAACTTTATTTTTGTAAAAGAAATAAAAATCTAAATCTATGTAGAACTCTAGTTAAAAAAAATTAATGACATGACAATGCTACATGGCGCCCTATATTTCATAAGTTGTAGAACAATATTGTAAATGGATCTTATTTCGAAGCATATTTCGAACGCTCTCCAATGGTACAAAAATTATAATATTCCGAATTACGTAGCAAACGTTATACCCAATTTACATAATATAATAATTTTGGTTGTTGATTCAAATCCAAACTCTAATTTTTCGCTTATCCAAAGCTCCTTATATGTATTTAAATCTATGTAGAACTCTATTTTTGAAAAAAAATAAAAATCTAAATTAATGACGTGGCAATCCTACGTGGCGCACTCTATGAGCTCGAAATCTTGAGGAGCTCCCTATGCTCCCGAAAAATTCTTCCTTTATATATATATATTGATTGATTGCATACGATAAATTGTGCTCCAAATCAATGATTCAAAAGTCAAAGCCCTTCGTTCATCATACTATTTGCATATGATGAGTTGTGCTCCAAATCAAACCAATGATTCAAAAGTCAAAGCCCTTCGTTCATCATACTATCTGCATAGTACTCCCTCCATTTTATTTTAATTTACTCACTTCACTTTGGGGAAAAACCAAGAAGAAAGTGCAAAAGTATGAGAGAGAAACTGAAAAGGTGGAGAGAGAAATTGAAAAGTGAGGGAGAGAAACTAAAAGATGGATTAAAATATCAAAAAGTGGATGACATGGGTGGAATAAGATGATAAAATAGGTTTGACATGTTACCAAAAATAGAAAATACAACAGTGTGTAGATTAAAAAGAAACAGACCAAAAAGGAAAGTGTGTAGATTAAAAAGAAACGGAGGGAGTAGTATTTATGTAATCGGGAAGCCCAAGCAATAATAACATGCTAGAAATGAAAAAGAGCACCAACACTATTCAATTAATTATTAAACAAACTAAAATGTAATAAAAGAAAATTATATAAAACAACCCTAGCGTTTAGGTCATTTTTTAAGAATAACCTTCACACTTATTGATGTTTTGCAAGTTTAGGATTATATGAGATATGCTTGTTGATAGTTGTCGTACACCTGTCATAGCAAAACCTCCTAACAATGTAGTAGGGTAAGTAGGCTCGAATCCACATAGAGATGGTAGTTTTAATCTAGTTTCTAAGGTATGTAGAAACTAAACAAGGTCACGAATAATAAGAGAATTAATTCTAAACTAATACAATAAGAAAATCAAGCTAAAAAAATCTAGGGTTATTGTTCACCATGTTCATATTTATAAACACTCAAAACACCATCAATGATTCAATTATATTAATCAGATACCTAGAGCAGAGGTTAATCCTACGGACGGGTCTTAACGCTCTCAAATCAACATATGCAGTACGGTTGCGAACATAATCAGATTTGCTAATTATAGGTAAGCCTTTATAGAGTACTATTTCTCGATCTATGACTCGATATTAGCAAAATTAAATCAGGCAATTGATCAGGTTGCAAGATTAACAATAAAACACTAATCAATTAGAGATATCAATGACTAATCAAACCATCAATTAATAACATCAATCAAGATTCATAACATATAAACATGGTTACCCAAACCCTAGAAAATAAGACTACTTAATCATGAAACAAAGAATAAAGACTACATCTGTAACACCCCAGAATTTCAAAGCGGAAAAGAACGAAATAATAATTGTAACAACCCATAATTTTGCTCCTAGTTTTTCGCAAAAATTTTCTCTAAAACTATTATTTTCGCTAAATCAATGATTTTTATTTTATAATTTTGGGAGCTGAATTATTATTTTTATTTTTATGGCGTGCTAATATGTTTATTATATTTATATTTATAATATAATTTATTGGAATTATTTTCATTATTAAGTATTTTCAAAGTTTAGGCGCGATTTAGGAAGTTAAAGATTTATCGCGTGGCAGACATTTGTTGCATGGATCCTTGATGACTTGGGCCGAAATCTTTTTTTGGTGATTCTTGGGCTTGGACAGCCGGCCAAGGGGAAGGAGAAGAAGAAGCTTCTCTTCTTTCATTTATTTTTTATTTTTTTTGTGACCCTTTGTAGTTTTGTAACCCCCATAACCCCCTAATCATTTCTCCTTAATGAAACCATTCACTTCAACCATTAAACATTCCAAATTCTGATTAAAAATCAGAACTCCATTGCTGCAATATTCAAGGAGAAATTCGGCCATCACTATAATCATCATTCTCTCAAAATTTTTCATTTCCTACTCTTCATCAATTGTTCGTGACTTGTTCTACTTGCCTCTTTCTTGTACTTGGTGCTTGGGGATTGA
Organism: Beta lomatogona; assembly: GCA_947646795.1. Classification (NCBI taxonomy): domain Eukaryota; kingdom Viridiplantae; phylum Streptophyta; class Magnoliopsida; order Caryophyllales; family Amaranthaceae; genus Beta; species Beta lomatogona. Next base: position 487,646 of record CANSNZ010000057.1, read on the forward strand.
TGAAGGAGAGGAGTACCCGCCTATAACGGCATTTTACAGAAATACTCAGCTCGCCTCCGACGATCCAGGTAACTAGTAGTTATCTTAGAACCATAGTGATTAGGGTATTATTCGGTATTAGATTATTACGCTAGGAATTATTTAAAATACTTTTTGAATGAAATTATTGACGGAATTTGACATGAATATACCTGATGCATTCTCTGTGAATACTGTATAAATAAAAATAATTTTCGTCTGATTTTTAGTATTTATTTGATTTAATTGGTGTTTTGTGCATTTTTGGCTTATTTGCATAATAATTATTAAACGAATGTTAAAATTTCTGAAATAATTTTTCGTGGATCATGTTATATGTGTATTATGTATTCCATGCCTTAGAATAATTTTTTCCTACTGTTTACCGGTTTATTTAATTGATATATCTGTTTTTGTAATTTCGTTTCTGTTAGTATATAAATCATGAAAATTATTTATGGAGGCCTAAAAATTCATTTCTTTGTATATTATGTATTTCCGTGAGTTTATGCATGTTATATAAATTTTTGGTAATTTTTGGGCTTTTAGTTTTTATTTTTAATTATTATATTGGCTTTATTGACTAATCTGTATATTAACGTTTAAAAATACTTTTGGAGTCCGAAAATTATAAATAAAAATTGTACCATGTCAGTAGAGCCATTAGGGTCGTATAATAATTTTTTTTTGTGATTTTACTGCTCGAACTAATTAGTTTAATAATTATTATTGGGTTTTTGTTGTGAAATTGAGGATACTCTTTTAAATTATTTGAGAGCTTGTTAATCAGAAATAATTTGTAATCTATTATGTTCTTGGTTGCTGATGTTCAGTAGGTTGCATTAAGTATTATTGGGTATCCTTATGTTTATGTTTGATTTATGAAAGAAAATGATTAATTGTTACTACTCTTTTAATGAATAAGTTTTGGAGTTAATTGGTGATGTATTTTTGATTGAATTGTTGGTGCTGTAAAAACTAGTTTAATATCATTGTTGATGTTTAGAGATGTTCAAGTGTTTATTGTGGGAGACATTTGTTGAAAGTTTGTAAGTTATTAATTTTGAGGAATTATGAAGAGTTGTTTTGATGAATTATGGGTATAAGGCCGGGTGGCATCCCTTTTTGATGAATATTTTAAGATGAATGATATTTTGATGATATGCATGATTTTATTTTGAGATAAGAATATCCGGTGGGATAGAAGTAGTCCCCGGTGAAGAACATGCCAACCACCTGGTTTGCGAACTAGGGGTACACCTGTGTTAATTGTTGTCGTCCGAGGGGTCAGGGAGTTCTGCGTGTTCTACCCTGCATCGGGAGTTTGGCCATTCTTAGACACAGGCAGTGGGGAACGTAAGCCCATAGACTGACCTGAAGATTGCGATCTGACAAACCTTCGGAAGTGAATTGTGATTCACTAGCGTTCGATTTCTGACTCAATAACTTGTTGTACTTTTGTTTTATTATTATTTAGGGATATTATCTCAGATAACTCTGACTTATAGGCCTTTTTCCAATATAACCCCGACTTTGGCAGCCCTGTCTCTGATAACCCTGAACTTGATTTTTGTCATTAAACCTGACGGAATAAGACACAGCGTTAACTATTTTGTGTTCTTCATCCTCTTTCTTATGTTCTTCATCCTCTCTCTATTGTTCTTCACCATTTTCTCTCTCTTGTTCTTCAAGTCTTTGTTACTCTTCAATTTAAATTCCATAATATGTTTTAATTTGATTTCCTCACTCTTGTTTTTCCTCTCTCTAATTTTGTTTCCATTAATCAGTCCTTTTTTTTAATTTGCTTGGTTTTTCTTATAGTTTGTTTCCTTACCTTTTGTTTTAGAGGAAATCTCATCTGACCTTGTTTTGGATAATCTGCTTTTCTATTTTTATATCTCTTCAAGAATATGCAGGCTTTTGTTTTAGAGGAAATCTGGGTACAAGACTACAAGTGAATCAGTCCTTGTTTTAATTCTGCCAGTTATCGTGGATATCCTTGATGGAATTTGGTTGACATAGAAACGTTGCTGCTGCCAAAACCCCCCAAAACCCAAAAACCCAAAACCCACAAAACCCACAAAACCCAAAACCCAGATTCACTTGTACCCAGATTCACTTGTACCTAGATTCACGCAGAGGAGAGAGAAATTATGAGTTCCTTTTGAGTATGGAGGTCGAAGATGATGTTGGTGTTGTTGTTGTGGTTAATCATGGTTGCAACCACAAAATCCCATGACCCATAGAATTGTGAGGAGAGAGAGAGAATTGTGGTTTAATTTTTGATTATTCTCTTTTGAACGAACTTGTTTACATTAATGGTGAATCTTACTGTACCCAGATTCACTTGTACATTCATGACAATTTTTCAAAACAAAAAAGAGGAAGAAATTTTGGAGAAAGTGGTGAAAACCATTGATGAATGCTTGAGAAGAGATGAAGAACAAGAGAGAGAAAGAGATGAGTTTGGTTTTTTTTTTTTAAAAAGGCAGTAATTATTTTTGTTTGAAAATAGTTAATGGCGTTAACAATTCCGTCAGGTTTAATGACAAAATACAAGTTTAGGGTCATCTGGGTAAAAAAAAATGTCAGGGTTATTTGGAAAAAAGGCCTATATGTCAAGGTTTTCTGAGATAATATCCTATTATTTAAGTATTCTAGAGTTGATTCACTCGCTATGTCTTGTTTATTTGATGTTGATGATCATTTGTATTACCTATGAGCTTTATGGTTTTTAGATGCATGTTATTGTTATAATGATTGTATGATTTCCTTTCTTATTAATCTATTTCTGAATCGTGCTTTGATTGCTTTTGTTCAGGGAGAACTGCTAGTTAATCCCCACTGACTGTGGAATTATTTAATATATCCTTGCAGATGGAAATGACTGCTAGACTTGTGACTGCTTGGGCTAGCAGAGTGAGGGTTTGTAGTGAGAAGAAGCTCCTGGTAGTCTTTTTGGTAGATGAGTTCTATGCAGACCATAGATAGTCCTACTTTTGGCTAGGTTTCAAGGACATTTAGTTTTTATTTAAGTTTGAACGGGAGACTTGCATGTCTCGTAGTTTTTGGATTGATGTTATGATATAATTGGGATATTTCTTTTATTTAGAACTATAATGTTTTCTCGGATATTACTTTTCTTTTTGAAGCTATGAAACTTTGATTTGAAGATTATCTTTAATTATTATTTTAGAGTAGCATAACCGTCCTGACGTTATTTCTGCTAACGTCTTTTTAGTATATCTTGATTAGATATTGTTTAGTATCTTAGTAGTAGAAGGACGGGGTGTTACAATAATAGTATTATAGGACGATGGCGGAAACATCATCTTCTGGGAATGTCACTACTACAAGAAATGCGTTTAAATAACTAAGTGATAGAACCAACATAAATAAATAGTATAAATAAATTAAATTAATTAGAATAATATCCAAAAGAGAAAACTGGCTCTTAAACTAATTAAAATTCTAGGCCTAAAACATCTAACATTTTAATGCTCACATATCAACCCGAGCCGAAAACCAAAGAAGATTCCCATCAACATCACCTGCAAAATATATAATAAAACATCCACAATCAGTGGGGAGTAACTAGAAGTTCTCCCAGAACAAAAGAAATCAAAGTATATTCCAGACATAGATTAGTAAGAAAGGAAAGAATAAAGTCAAGTCAACTACCATATGCATCCACATCCATATGGCTCACAAGTAATACAAATGAAAAGTAAATATCAAGTAAATAAGGATAAAATAAATAATCATCTCAAGAGTACTTAAATAAAAATAAAAGTATAGGTAAAATAAGTTATTGAGTTAGAAATCGAACGCCAGTGAATCGCAATCCACTTCCTAAGGTTTGTCAGATCGCAATCTCCAGGTCAGTCTATGGGCTTACGTTCCCCACTGCATGTGTCTAAAAATGGCCAAACTCCCGATGCAGGGTAGAACACGCATGCAGAACCCCCTGTCCTTTCGGAGGACAACAATTAACCCAGGTTTACCCCTAGTTCGCAAACCAGGTGGTTGACATGTTCTTCACCGGGCTACACCTATCCCATCGGATGTTCTTATCTCAAAATAGAATCATAAATATCATAAAAGTATCATTCGTCTCAAAAATATTCATCAAAGGGATGCCATCAGGCCTTACACCCACAATTCATCAAAAGATATCTCTTCAAAATTCCTCAAAGTAGTAACTTACAGATTTACAACAAATACCTTAAACAACAAATACTTTGTACACATTTAAGCACAAATAATGATATAAAAAGAGTTTTACAGCACCAAACATTATCAAACCATAATTAAATCCCATCATGAAAGATCACCAATTACATGTAAAGCATACATTCAAGCACATACGAAAAATCATGCAACACAAAACAGAACACATGTGCGCTCGGCGCAGGAGCTCGAGCTCGCGCTCGGCTCCAACCTGTGCATCTAAGGCACAAACCACCTTGCGTCTGACGCATCTGAGTGCGTCTGACGCCACCGAATGAACAGTATTACTTTAACCAAAAACTCATTAATTCAACAAAACGTACGTAATTAATCATTCCTACTCCAACTAAACGTAAATATAATAACACCCAATCATGACAACAGTAACATAAAAATCATCATCCTTCAAAAGATACAAAAATTTTCATTTTAATCCTGATTATTAACCTCTTAATAATTAAAAAGAATAAACTCAAATCATTAACAAAATCACAATAAAATTATTTAACAAATAAAACCGAATAGTAAATTCTCACAAAAAATGACATACAAACATCATTGCTCTACTGACAGAGTAAAAAATTTATTTATAATTTTCTGACTTCAAAAATAATTTTAAACAATAATTTACAGATTACTCAATAAAACCAATAAAATACTTAAAATTAGAAATAGATGCCCAAAAATTACCAAAAATTCACATAACATTATAAACCCACTTTAATATATATTATGTAAAGAAATGGATTTTTGGGCCTCAAAATATAATATTCACGAATTAATTACTAACAAACACGAAAATGCAATATAGGGAATACAATTAATTAAACTAGTAAACAGTAGAAAAAAATTATTATAAGACATGAAAAATATATTACACACATAACATGCTTCAATAAAAATATTTTCGGCAATCATAAAACTAATTTTACTAAATATTTTATAATTAAGCCAAAAACACACAAATTACCAATTAGATTAATAAAATAGGAAAAACTCAATTAAAAATTATTTTCTGCACATAACATACTCAAAGCATACCTAATGAACACTCACGTAAATTTTCATCAATAATTTCATACAAAAGTAATTTAAACAATTCCCAACGTAATAATCTACTACCGAAATATACTCTAATCTCTAGCATTCTAAGATAACTACTACTCCCAGGAACATCGAGAGGAGAGCTGAGTCTAAAGATATTCGAAAAATATGCGTGCAATTCAAGTCCTCCACGAACGATAATTGTAGCAACAAGTCACTAGGCGTTTTCTTCTTAAATGTTGAAAAATCTCATTTCGTGCTGTTTTGTTCCGACAATGATGCCCGGAGAAATAAAGTTTGGATTCACAATCTCTCTAGTCAAAGTGAAGACCCAGATGTCCTCAACATACTATCAGAATTGCAGATCAATCAAACGGTTAGATCTCTGGCGATGATCATTTTTGTGAAAGAGTGACAGGAAAAACCGGGATGAACTTTTCTCCTCTTTTTCTCTTCTCTTCCTTTTCTCTCTTTTCTTTGAAAATGAGGAGGCTTAATGAATAATGATGTTGAAGTTCTCTGATGAAAATCAGAATTTATTGGCAAGGAAAAATGAAGAGTTTAAGAGAGTGTTAATGATAGATTAATGGGGGGTTACAAAGAGATCAAAGGTTTACTTAACATGCACCTAACTCTTCATCCTTTTCTCCACATTTGCTGATTTTCAGCCAGCATAACACGCCACACGTGATGTACCATTTCATCACTCAAGTCGGTCCAACAACGTTACAAAAACGCTACGCCACAAAACCGCATCCTAAACGCCTAAATAAATAACGAAACTAATATAACCTTTAAAATAATTAACTAACAACTTAAAATAAATATATATAAATATATCACAACATATAAAAAATATATACACATTCTCAAAACACGTTAAAAAATAGTTTTAATAATAAATTATTTTATTTTTACGAAAAATATCATTTTAATATAAACAAACACCAAAAATAAAGGGTGAAAATTACGGAGTGTTACAACATCTAGAAAGGAAAACATAATTAAAAGAAATCAATAAAAGAAACTAATAGAACTCATGAATTAATGAATAACAAGAAAAACTAGGGTTAACTCAAAAGCTGGAGAAAAAAGGAAGAAGAAAACTAAAGCTATGAACAAAAATAACGTGAGAGAGAGAATAGAGTTAGGGTTCCTAGTCTAAATAATATTAAGTATCCTAATATGACTAGTAAAGTAAGCTACAAGATAAGGAACGTCGAAATATTCATTTAATGGGCGGATTTAGTAATCCGTGCGTACGATAACAGATTCCAGCAGAATCAGTCCAATCATCCGAAAGGCATAATTCCTTGACTAGAAGTCTTCTCGGGGAATGTCCCCTATCGTTGGAAATCTCTTTAAGTCTAGTTTCTAAATATTCTAGAATTATTCAATTCTAAGAAGCACATCAAAAGTTATGATCAGAAGAGTAGAAGTGACTCATTTTCCATATTTCTTCTAATGATTTTCCGCTTTGTTTTCGCTCAAACTCGTTCTAATTATACTCCAAACGATCCTTATGCACCGTAGCTTCCTTCCAGGTGCTCCTAATCCTCAAGGTTAGCTAATCACACTCCAAATATGTTCTCAATTCCTCAAATTCATCAAAAACACGAAAATATACCGAATAGGAGTAGAATATCATAACTTAAGAATATAATGCAATATATAATGAACCTAATAATGAATCTAAATGCAACCTAAATGCATCTAAAAACTATATATAAATAAGACACATCACTTGTAAACGCAAATGTTATTCTAGAATATGGCTTAAATGTCAGAGTTACCCTATACAATTTTCCTATAGTAAAACTCCAAGCAAAAAGTCTCTCTAGACACATTGAAAGCATAATTTAAGAAATTAAAACTATGATTCAACAATTTTACAGCATAAATCGACAAATTTGAAATCATTATTAAACCATTTGAAAACATAATTTAACAAAAAGGATATTTGAGGCTGTGATTGAATTCTTTTTTGGAGATAATAAAGTATTATATGTTTCTTATTTCTCATCGATTAGGTTTTAATAAATTCTCCGTTTGCTCTAATTTCTTGTTGATTAGGTTTTTATTTTTTCTCCATTTGGTTCTTATTTCCCGTTGATTAGGTTTTAATTGTTTCTGGATTTGATTTAATTTCTTGTTGATTAGATTTTTGATTAGTTTCAATATTTGTTGCGGTTATGGTCAAATTGTTCTACCGTATGGCTCGTTTGGCTTTTACTATGAAGTTAACAAGAGCCTTCCATACTTTTGCAAAGGATTTTGAAATCTCTTGGTCTGGCCTGACAACTCATGTTGGTCAGTAGTGTCAAGTGTGGGTGACCAGGACTGTGAAGGGGGATCTGTTAAGTAAAGGAGTGTGCTAGGTGTCCAATACTAATTACTCAACCGACATATTAGAGGTGATCAACTTAGGCCTGGCCCGGCCTACAACTTAGCGGTTTTGGGCAGCATTTTTTGGCACGCGGTTTGGGCTCGGCCTGATTTTTGGGGGAATGGGTAATCTAAATCCAAAAAAGTAGGCTAAATTTGGCCTGGCCAGAAATGTATGCTTTTTCCAGTCATAATTAGCGGGTTTTGGCGCAAAAATTTTGGCCGAGGCTTGGCCCGGAACGGGCCACTTTTTTGTTTGCCAAACCCCAGCCTGGCTCGGCACATGATCACCTCTACAACATAGATGGAGTTGATAGGTCTGGAAATTTTGTTGAAATGCTTACTTATGATGTCTACAACAAATATCGAAACCAATCGAAAACCTAACCAACGAGAGACAAACAATGAAACCAATCAAAAACGTAATCAAGAGTACAATGCTATCAATTTATTCAATTGCTTCATCTGTGAAATCTACGTTTGTTAATAATATCATCGATTAATATGAGCATATACAATTTATTCCTTTATTATTATTTTCTTCAACTGAAACTACGTTGCTAACAAACGTAGAAAATCAAAGACTCGTTCAATTCTAGAACTTACGTAAACGCAATAATTAGTTTCAAAACCAATCCAAAATCAAAATTGTTTTGAACATTCTTTGACAAAATAAACAACGTCGAGAACTTGTGGTCTGTTGGACAGCCAAAAATTAGTGTGGAAAAGTATACGAACATATTGCTCTTCTAGAAGTGGTGCATATAAACAAGACAAGAAAAAAAAAATTTGAAGTCTTGTGAGTTACAAAGGGGTGGCATTAAGCTGGGCCACGGACACAACAACGAGGTTTGGACTTTGCCACTAATAAGTGCTAACTACCAAAAAAAAAAAAAACTACTAAAGAGATTGTAGTAGGTACGGTATTCTTGGCTTGGTCCCACTAACAAATACTTATACTAATAATGACCCATCTACAAGTCTTTCTTCAATTACTTATACGGTTATACCTATTTATATCTATCTTTCACGTCATGAAAATTGATAAAACCAGTTGAAAGTTAGCTGGCAACTTCACCTACTTCAATTCATTTCTCATTTGCTATATTACCCAATTTTACTCTTTATATTGTTTGCTCAAAGAATCATCACTCTTTAGACTATCCTTCTGTTGGTTTCAGTTTCAGTGGTAATTTCTTTACCCAATTATCTTTACAAGTTTTGATTTTTGATTATGACCATATGCATATATTGGATTATTGGGCATTGATGTTCTTTTCATTATATTGCTTCTATGATGATTTGGGCACTTTTGAATTTCTGGGTATTGTACTATGGTTGTATTTTCATTATTTTCTTGTGCAATGATGTGGGCAATTGATCTATGCTGTCAAATGTGATTTAAAAGCTCCAATTTTTATTGTGTTACCCACTTGGATATATCATGATATGTTTCTCATTTTCTTCTGCAGCCTTAAAGGTTTAGAGTTGAGTAATAATCAAAGATGGCAAACTCAGATGAACCAGTAAGCTCTCTGATTCTATGTGATTAGCACAATTGTTTGACATTATACTGCATTTTTGGTTCTTATATGCAATATGTCATTAATTTGAAGGACTTCTCTGAAACATTTTATGTACGATTAATCAAGGACCATTGTATAGCTTGAAAGATTGTTTCTTAGTTTTTATGGTGTATTAAGTCTGATTTCATGAGTTGAGTTGGAGAATGGAAGCTACACTGCATATATTGTTTTTGATCAGTTAATGTGTTTCGTAGCATCTTTGTGGAGATTTTCATGTTATTATGAATTTATTTAAGGGTGAATGAGATGGGTATTTGTGTGCTGTTCAATATTGTGAGGATGGGTTCTTATGCATATGAATCTTTTGAAATGGTTATCAGGTTGTTATTGGAGAGGTAGCAGGCAATGTGAGATTGATTACTCTAAATCGGCCTCGTCATCTCAATGTGATTTCGCCAGAAACGGTGCGTATAAGTTTTAGCCATAGCACAGCTCAGTTAGTGCATAATTAGGATAGGTCTTGGCGGTGTCTATTGAAGTGAAACTGAGATTATTTTGTGATCTACACAGGTTTCTCTGCTGGCAGGATATTTGGAAAACTGGGAGAAGGATGAGAATGTTGAACTTATATTAATCAAGGTTCTGCCTTTGAGGCCCTCTTCTTGTTTTGAGAACTTTAATTTTAACTGCCGATATTATTTTCATTATATACCATAGAAGCTGAATTTCTTTACTCCGTCGAGTCATATGCTCTAGCAGTTGATGAAACTATCTTTCTTTGATACTGCACTTTAGTAAGTTATCTTTGTAAATCACTATTCTTGAAGTATGAAAAGAGTTGTGGCTCTCTTATTAAAATATGATCATTAGTTGCTTCGATTATTGACCTTTTGCTATTGTTTTGCTTAGGGAGCAGGCCGTGCATTTTCAGCTGGAGGGGATTTAAAGGTGTTCTATGGGGGAAAGGATACAAGTAATAAGTTTGTTCTTATGATGTTTTAGATGTGCTTTCCAACCTTGATGTAGATATCGGTAATTATGTTACTCCTGTGATTTTCTGTTGGCAGAGGACTCCTGCCTCGAAGTGGTTTATAGGATGTATTGGCTTTGTCATCACATCCACACCTACAAGAAAACTCAGGTAGTAAAAAAAAAAGGTCGAGAGCCTAACTTAGTAGCTGAATGAATAGAATGCCAACTTGAGTTTGCTTATCCCAAATTATTTATTAATAGGATTTGGTGAACATCTCATCCAGGTTGCTCTTGTTAATGGTATTGCCATGGGTGGAGGTGCATCATTGATGGTTCCGATGAAATTTTCCGTTGTTACAGAAAAAACAGTCTGTTCCTTACACTTAAAAATTGTTCTTTATGTACCTATTACTGAATCTTTAACCTTAGATAATTATATCTTATTTCAATTAAACATCTTTGCATAGGTTTTTGCCACTCCTGAAGCTGCAATTGGATTACACACCGACTGTGGCTTCTCTTACATACATTCTCGTTTGCCTGGTCACTTGGGTAAGTGAAGTTATTTGTGAATTATTTTTTTAATATGTGTTGGAAGTTTGAGGGGAGCAATAGCATAATGTAGGGAAGCAACAAGGAATGATATGTAATAAGGGGGTAGAAATATGGTAAAGATGTGGGGCTCTAGGGCCTTATATATAGAGACATTTCAACACAACCTTTTCTTTTTCTTAGAGAACAACTACTAGTATTTTGATGTTTTCCTACAAGATCCTGCGGGTAATTGTATTTTATAGTCCCATGTACAACTATGAGAAGGTGTGCTAAGTCTTAACACCTGATAAAATCAGCTAAATATTTGAAAGTGTATATACTTTCTTAGGTACATGTACGTCACATATAATTCATGTATATATGATCATGTACCACATTTATATTATCATAAGTGTTGGCGTCATGCTTTCCATTAATATGGGGGTTGAGATATTTCTATTAGCTTGGGCTGGAAAGGATTATTTTCACAGAAATCAGTTGCTAAATTCCAATCCAATCACCTTTTTTTTTTCACTTATCTTTCTTGAGGCATGTGCTTGACATTCTAGTTGCATCTTTCCAGGTGAGTTCTTAGCTTTAACTGGAACAAGATTAAATGGCAAGGAATTGGTCGCAGCTGGACTAGCTACCCATTTTGTGCCTTCTGAGGTACATATATGCCATAATTTAGAGAATATGTTAGGACTGCACCACATTTAAAGATAGGATGCATATTTTATGCATCAATGCTGGGATCTCAGAGAATTTCATGGGTATATGAGTATCATAAAGCTTAAAATACTGCCTAATGCGTATTTGCAAGTGCCCAATATCCATATTAAAATATGCACAATGATCCTATTTATACCCAAGCGAGTTGGCATATTATACTCCCATGCTGTGTTCTGTGATCCTCTGATCCTTCCATTACCTATTTGATTTAGCTACATGAGTTTCTTTTCTTCTCTTTTATTAATTGGCTGTATGATATTTTCTGGAAGCCAATGTGTGAGAAGCAAATATCACGCATCATAGATTTGCTAAAAAAATTACTACAATTCTATATTTCGTATTGTTTAACAATGATATTTCTTAAAACAGAAATTACCTGAGCTAGAGAAACACTTGGTTAGCTTGAATAAGGGTGACAAGGATGCAGTCAAGTCATTGATTGAAGAGTTCTCTTCAGAAGTTCAGATTGATGCAAGCAGCATCTTGAACAAGTAACATATTCGACCTGTGTGTTTTTCTAAAACATCTTACCCAAATGCTAATAAACTCTTGATAATGTTCCAGGCAGTCGATAATTGACGATTGCTTTTCAAAGGATTCAGTGGAAGAGATTATAGAATCATTTGTAAGTTTCCATTGATGGACTAGTTTGAGCTTCTTTAATGTTTTCAGTGCTCGAGCATGCTCTTAGTGACAATATATACTATTCAGGAAGCTGCGTCACTAAAAGAAGGAAATGGATGGATTGGCCCAGTTCTTAAGGGGTTGAAGAGATCATCTCCTACTGGATTGAAAATCACATTGAGATCGGTACTAATCTATCCTATCCTTGTTATGTTAATGTTGTTTGCCAGAGCGTGCCTCGAACTTTGCACTTTTCTCTTTCATTCCAACCTGTTTTTTTTTTCCTGTTTGAATCTTCTCCACTCTTCTCTATGTTGGGAGCTTCCCGTTCGTGTTTGTGGAAAAGAATTACCCGTAGTTGTATCTTTTAATTAAGGTGACTAGTATACGAGTCTAGCGGGCTACTCTTCCTAATGTCAATTGGTTTTAGGATGAAACCTTATGGACTTGTGTGTTGTCTACCTCTCTGTATGATATGGGCTTGTCGCATCCATCTTGGAATGGATTAGAATAGACCCAACGATCTTCTTCCCATATCTCACTGATTCATTCTGACATGGGCTTGGTGTAGGCTCGCCAATCTCCTTCCTTATTTTATTGATTCATTATCTCATGAAAATTATTCAGATACGTGAAGGAAGGAAACAGACTTTGTCTGAATGTCTTAAAAGGGAGTTTAGACTCACTATCAACATTCTAAGAAGAATTATATCGGATGATATGTATGAGGTTAGTCCAAATGAACAATATTGCTGCTATCTCTACTGTCCTGGTATATATGTATTCACTGAATCTTCTTTATTCACAGGGAATCAGAGCTCTCACCATTGACAAGGATAACGCTCCGAAGGTGTAGTTTCTTTCCTCCCCGCATTCAAGTTCTCTTTTTGTTTGAGTTTGGTTATGAACTCTGCCCTGTATAAAATCAAATGGAAATCTACAAAGAACATGAAAGAATAAGACTACTATAAACATAAATTAATTGAATAACAGAACTTTCTGGAAAATTTCATGTTTAATCAAACATGAAATTATTGAAGATAAGCTGCTCTGAAATCAGCAACCTTTCTCCCAACATACAGTTTGCCAGTGCATTTATATGAAGTTCTTGTGTTAATCGCAGTGGGACCCACCAAGTCTTGACAAAGTGCTAGATAAGGATTTGGACACAGTATTCCAGCCGTACGAAGCTCATTTGGAACTTCAAGTTCCAGAAAGCGAAGAAAGCAGGTTAGTGATAGCGGGCTCCCCCCCCCTCTCCTTTTTTCTTCTCCTCTTCAAAAGTTATAGTTACTGATGGTTAACATTGCCTACAGATGGGATGGAAAGTACGAGAATTCAGCTTATGCAACATTGAAAGTCTCAGAAGTAAAATAGAAGGGTTTTCATGCTTCAGTGTATGATTTGATCTGTGACTGAATAGTCTTGTGAGTAGTTGTAAACAGAGATAAATGTGTATCACGTATCTTTCCAAGTAATGAAAGTATTATCAAATAACTTGGTGAAAACCAAAATCTGTTTCCGGAGAGCTTTACTTGTATAAATTCTTGTTTGTAATTGTGAGGTGGCAGTTGAGGAGAGTAGAAGCATAGTATCTTCACTGTGTAGGTTGATTCGGTAGGGTGGTTACCGTTTGTTTGACATACTTTGAGCTGTGCAGTGCTGAGTTTTCAGGAGTTTTAAGTCTCAGGCGTGTCAACGTCTGTAATGAGTAGTGTGTGCGTGCGCGCGTATGCAAGGAATAAGCTTGAAACTTTAATCAAGTGTTTGCCTTTTGGATTTTTTTTGCATTAATGGAGGAGGGTGGCGTTTCTCATGAGTCATGACCAGTTTAGTAGGCGATAATGGTAGTGATTTTGTTTGTAAATTCGTAATAGAAATATTGTGCCAATATTGAAGAACGCTTAATGTGTGTGCATAACATTGAAGAAGGCTTCCCCTCAAAAAAAAAGACATTGAAGAAGGCTTATTTTGTTTAGAGTATCATCAAAGACAAAGAGGGGATATTTGTTTAATCTTGAAAATTATTTGAATAGTCCCAACTAGCTACCAAACCGGTTTCTCCTTTCCCATTTACTATGTGTTGCTAACTAAGTTCTTGTTTGGTTGACATAAAAACATGAGAAGTAAAAGTTTTAGGAAGTGGAAGAACATAAAGTTGTTTGGTCGACAAAAACATAAAAAATGCTATCACATGGGATAAATAAACTTCCTATAATATATGACTTTCTGTATTCAACTAAACGACCACTAAAAATGTTGAAACTTATTTCAGGATAGATCAACTATGCGTGGGAAGTGATCCTAGACCACAAAGTACAATATAGCAATAAAACCTTATATTTAATTTGTAATCAATGAAAAAAAAAAGGAGAATGTTAACAGCTTAAATATAATACTTTGTGTGAATTTTCAAAATTTCTGCTTTGGTGCTCATAAAATCAAACAACTTTAATTGATATTAACATATATACAAGGAGCTAGCTTTGAGCTTAACTTTGATCATCCTTGCGCTTTGATCTATGAAAATAGAAGTACTATTTGTAGTGTCAAGGAAAGAGTTGTACATAGCCAGTTAAGATGGCAATGCCTAGAATAAGTAGAGGGGGAAGGAGTACAAACCCCCCTATGGTGGCAAAGAAAACTGAATCATTCCTTTTTGACACTTCATTGAGGTAGGTTTGTCTTCTGATGTTACGTTTCTGTGATATGCTCAAGAACTTTGGGCTCACTTTCTTCAGATTCTTCTTACCCAACGGAATCATGAAGTCGTCATCTCTGTCACCTCCTACCAGTTGCGCGAGCTGCTCTCTTATGGTTAATTTTCCAGACTCACTCTCATAACCTGAGACATTGGTAAACAAGACATTGTATGAAAGTGAGCTTCATATGAGGTAGTGTAAGGCTAAGTTTTTCTTAGGAGTGATCATAGTTATAAGTTTCCACTTTCCATACCAGCAGCAGCAGATGAAGTGAGTTGTTCCAGTAGACCCAGCTGTGCCCTTGTAGAAGTGAATTGCCCTATTTAATCAACAGAGATAAAATATAGTTACGCCACATCCAGGGCCTTATCTAGTAGATGCATTATTCAAAAATATTCAATTCATGACAGATCCTTGACATTCTAATACTGGACATGACACTTCGACACTTCATTTTACACTTAAATCATGGGCAAATTTTTTATAAAGAATCTGAATTAGACAATTGACATGTATCCACAACCGACACAACTACTCAAGTCTTTATTTTCACACCAGCCTAAAATTCAGTATATCAAATGTTTTTGCAGAGCTCAATCTTTATTAATGCATTTACTACTTCATTAAGATTAAAAAAGAGAATGATTCAATCTAAAAAAAGAACAACTCAACAAGGTAAACTTACCAGCATCATCAAAAGCAGAATCTTGTCTCTCCTCCTCTGTTGTAATTTTTCCTTGACTTCCTTCTGATTGAGCAGCTGGTGATCTTAGATGTGCTCCTGATGATGATAATAATGATGGGCAGAGCTTAAAAAGGTCTTTATTTGATGGTGGAGAAAATTTAGGAACACAACCAAACAAAGCCTTATTAGCACTGCTAGTTGTGAAGTTCAAAGCCATGGATATTTCTCAAGAGTTGGTCCTTGTGTTGTTCCCATACTGCAGAGCTATCTACAGAATCATTTGTGTCATTTTATGTATTATTCGTTTGGACTGAAGTTTTTGCATCAAATTGGCCTTTGATTTGTACCAACCAATACTTCATTTATGGCCACCTGGTGAGAAAGTTCATAGAAAAAGAATTTCCACCACATAATTTCCTGTGGCTGTTAGTGATTTATAAGTAGTCCCTAGACTAGATCAACTCTGGGTTCTTCTAAGGCCTTGATTTGGCTTGATGCTGTAATTAAGATATTCTTTTTGTTCATTTCTGTAAATGGGGGACTCAATATTTTGGGTCCAAGGGACATTACAATAGAAATTTCGAAAGTAACTTTCCTTTGAAGTAATTTTCCTTTATTTGTGTTGTGTTATTGTTTGATAGAGTGGGGGAAAGTGTGGCTTCCCTTACCTCACTAGAAAAAGTAGTTTTCCACCCTTGGAAAAATAAAGTTCAACCATATTTTGCCTTCCTTGATCTAATCCAAACCAAACAGAGTAAAATGAGGAAAATAGTTTCCCTGGAAAAATACTTTCCTCCCAACCAAACACACTTTAAGGTCGTTGATGTGGTTCAATTGTCATCGATTAGCATAAATGGTAGTAGCCATTACAAATTTATAGATAGTTCTAAAAAGTAATTCATGTAAAATATTCATGATGATGATTATACTACTTTTTCTTCGTAAATTTCCATTGGCATCGATAACATTTATAAGGTAATACAAAATAACAATGGAAATTTCCCAGACACAGTTTTTGAATGAACTTTTGTCATCATAAGCATCGACACGAGATTTCTTTACAGAAAATTACCTATATTCCCAGTACCACCAATTTTTGTTAGATTTGGTATTCCCCCATAAAATAATTTCAAGTATGGATTGCACTTTATCCAATAACCATGTCGTGCCAAGTCCACGAGCCTCGTGCTGCATGGGGTCATACGACTAAACACATAAGTCATACCATGCAAGGTTATAACAATGTTTACGAGCAGGTCGTGCTAGGGGCCAGCGAACCTTGTGTTGCATAGGGTTGTACCAAATACAAGCCACATAAGTCATACCGTGTTAGGCTGTGACAATTTTCCAATAACAGGTTCATGTCAGATTGTCAGTTACCCCCTTATGTCAGGCCACACAAAACCCATTCCGGGCCATGCCCGACACTAAACGCCGGTCATAATCAACTAGTGTTACCTGCTAACTCATGAGTCTCGGTTAAGACTAAGAAAACAACTCAACTCCGTAGCCCTTGCTTGGCCAAATTCTGCATGATGGCAGGTTATTCCAACCAAGTAATTTACAGTACCACACAAAAATCCCGATACAAACGCTAAAATGCAATCCCACGATTACACACTAGTTTTAGTAGACTAAACAGTTTCTACAGTTTACACAGAATTTGGGACTTCATTACCCAAAAGACAGTCCAACTAGAAGTAACAAAACTGTTTAGTTTCAGCTAATGGAACTGAAACTTCACCTCAATGTGAAGTTTTCATAACTCCATGAACATACCCACCAGTCATTATCAGAGACACGAGTGAGACAACACCTGCAGGGAATACCTTTCCTGACTTCTTGAACCGTGATCCCATCACAACAAGGAGTGCAGCAGACAGGCCAAGACCCACCGAAGAAGCAAAGACAGGTCGTTTAGGAAGCTCAGTGTAGACGTAGTATAACAGCAGAGCAGCCAGTCCGCCAGATGCTAGAGACTTCTGGCTTCCACTTTTCAAGTAGCCCATAAGACCTCCCAGTCCGACAAGGGCAGCATAGCCCAGGGTAAATTTCTGGGACATCAAGAGAGCCTTATTCTTCTTGGCATTAGCATCATCTGATCCTTCATCACCTTTGTTTCCACTGTCATTATCACCTCCACCCCCCACCCCCACCCCCACCCCCCACCCCCCACCTCCAACATTTGCATCTCCACCACTATCACCACCTCCACTAGTAGTAAAAGGTTCGTCAACCACCAGTCTTGGTGACTCAATGTCGAGACTCGAAGCACTGGAAACAGGTACGGCACTAATGCCCTTGTGTAAGCTGGAATTTTGATGAGATACAGCCACAGATGTTAAAGGAAGTTGGCAGGTCCTTGATTTGGTTGTCGAGGACAGATAACAAGAAACAGAGACTCCCCCATACTTTACAGATAGAAGCCTGCTTCCAGGAAAGGTAGCATGAGGCTGAAGTTGGGGAAGCAACAGTGACGATTGAGAGCCAGTTATCAGCCTGGCCATCTGTCATAACAATAAAGTTTCAGGTGAGGGAAAGACATAAAATACACAAGATAACTCTATGTTAACTCTTCAGAGACTTGAGTAGGACAGCCTCCAAAAGTACCTCATAGGAAGACAAGGAAAAGCTATATTATTTCGTCTGTCTGGGAGGGTAAGAAAAAGCTCTATGATAACAATTATATACAAAGGGATAGCCTAAGTATTTCCAAAAACTTCGTAGACTATATACATGAATGTATGGGCTCTACAAAAATATGATCCACCAACAACTTCCAAGCCCTTAATCAAAGCCAGTGGTTATGTTAGAGAGAAGCCACATTGAAGCAATATCTTGAAAATCAGCCATATCTCAATGAGTCTGATAGAACTATGGACATTGAGACTCCCTACCCCTCCAGGCGTCCACATTTTGCAGAAAATGGTTAGTGGATTAATAACCAAAAACCACGCTCAAGTGAAGGTCAAAATTCTCAAAACCATACCAAACTAAAAATAATAATTTGAAACCACGCCTAAGTCTTCAGTGACATTCTTAGATCCACCCCTTAACACTAATTTGACCTCCTCTTGGTGATGATTTTTGGTTAATAATCCTGGTTATAGACTTATAGTTGTGACTGTCTGACTAATTAAGTCTAAATCTCAGAAAACCCTAAAGTCGAGGATAGTATATTGCTGCGATAAAAGGTTATTTGCCTGAAATTCTGGGTCACTAAACCGATCTCGATAAGGAACAACGTTAATCTCAACATTGAAACAGACACATGCATGCACACATCTAGGTCTGCGAGTAACAAATATGACATCAATAGTCAACTCCATCAGAAAATATCACTTTATGACTCATGAGCACCCATCAACGAAAATCTCAACAATAGCTAATATATACTTCTTTCTTATAACTGCATTCAGTCGCAAATTCAACACAAGATAGTGCACAAATAAAAATCCACATTGTTCGGGCACAAAAATTGATCCGAGCTACAAAGCTTCCCACATATTAAGGTCACCAATACCAGTCAAAAAAGGTCATCGATAGTGCAAGACAGCCAGTTAATGAACACTGCAAAACAACTATGTAGATAGTACTGTCATACACCAATTTGCTTGATACACAGCCACCAGTGACAGCAGAGTGATCAAGCCAGAAAAATTCAGTAAACAGAGTGTAGCCAACAACCTTTTGCAGAACACACCAAGATCGAAACATCATTCTTCATGTGACATGAAAATATGGAGAAACTTGCTTGAAATAGAATTAATTGATAGGAATAATCCCACCTTTACCCGATCTTCTAAATATGGTCCCAACACTTCATAATCTGAGAATAAGCCCAACTTTAAGTTATATCTGCTCAAAATAAGTCATTACCTGTTGGTAACCTACAAATGCAGGTTTTATACCCTAATTATATAATTAAGAACAAATTTAATTATTTAATACCCTCATTATATAATTACACACCTAAATTTATTTATGTAATTAATTAATAAAACTAAAGCACCACCCTTTCCACCACCACCCTTCCCCCACCATATACCACCTCCTACTTCCCTCACCCCTGCCACCAGTAGCCCTCCCCCCAACCCCCTCTCCTGCCTGCCCATCCTCATTTTTCCACCGAGACAAACCCCCACCCCTCCCCTTTATATTTCATCGTAGCAGCAAAACACACCATTCACCAATTTAAGCATTGAAAATAGCCCCACTTGCACGCAACAAACAATAATACCACCATATACATTAGCTCAAACCAGCACCCAAACAAGCAGGAATAAGAGAACACTAGAGTTGATTTCTAACCATTACGATTTGTAATGCTGACTCGTCTTACAAGCAACAAAAAAAATACTTTGAGGTTGGCAATTTAAGAGAAAATCCACTTTGAGGTTGACTGCCGAAACTTTTGACCTCGTCCTCCTTGAAGGAGGCTGGAGTCAGTGGAGTCCAAATAGGTCAGTTGGTTGATATCGGGGTTGTGGGGTGGGTTTTTAGTGCGTGGGGTAGGAATTTGTGGTGGTGGTGTAGGACTTTAGGCCTTAGGGTGCGTGATGTAGGATCCGGGGTAGTGGGTGGGACTTCGAGTGGTGGTGGCGGTGGGGTGGGTCAGTTGGGTTGTGCTAATGGTGGATTAATTTGGTGGAGACTGGAGAAAGAAAAGCTCTTGAAAGAGTTGAGGGTTTAATTTGAGGTTGACATAAAAAAAAAACGGACTTAATTAATTAAATTTTACCTGTTCAACAGGTTTTAGGTAAAAAGGACCAATGTAAGAAGATAATGGATCAAGGTGGGATTATTTTGAGATTACCGAAAATTGGGACTATTTTGAGCAGATCGGCCAAAGGTGGGATTATTATAATCAATTTTGCCGCTTGAAATACGTGCAATAGCAATTAACAGGAAATGATTCAGAACTAACTCCCACAGTTAACACCTACTTAACACTAACCAAACTAACCATTACACAAATTCCACCCAAAAAAATCAAGAAAGAAAGGAAAGCTCACAAGAACATTACAGTTTGATCTGTTTTTGCTTGGTTTCACTACTACTACTACAGTACAACCACCACCTCCGTCCTATTATATCCTACTTAATTATCTAGAATATCAACCAGATCACCGCTGATCTCAATTGAACTACGTGTGTATTAAGACGTGACTACCAATAACAGGGAAAGGTACAAGTCCATGTGTCAAAACTTTGTTTTGGTCCAATAATGGAATGTCAAGTGTCCGTCTTCATGTCGGAGTATCAAGTATTCGACACAAGTGCTTTATAATGCTAATCATAAGTTTTCTTCTTAATTTCAGACTTTTAGGGAAATTTCTTGTACATCTTTGCCATAACAACTCCTGAACTCCACAAATTTGCCAGTCAAATCTTGATAACCAAATGATTATGATTTCATGGACAATGGCGCGATTATATATACATTTTTAGATAACTAGCATGATTCATGAAGATTACACTCACCAAAAATGGCAGCGAAAACAAAATCAACCTGAATTCGGCTTGAAATGTTTCTCAACATCAATCTACCCACTTTTTCAAGGTCAACACTAACACCAACTAAAGATTTGTGTAAAAAAGCTACTTAAATGCTATTATATAAAAGTTGTCATACAATAATCCATCACATATCAACCATAGTCCACAATGAACTAAATTCTGGACGAACAACAAATTTTCCTGCTGCATAACATATAATTCTCATGTTCTAAAGGGGTTTAACTGAAACCCCAACATCTGAATTTTTTTTTTTTTAGCAAACCAAATGGGAAAAAATCAAGATATTAATTCCATTTTTTTCCTCAAATATGCGTAAGATACAATTAAAATTTTTACAGCTTTATAGATATATAACTACTAAACAAACCTTCGAATTTTTGGAATTTCTGGTCTTGTTGACAAAGGATTAAATTGCCCGCAGCCCGTTTCTCACTCTTCTATCAGTTCCTCAAATTACGGAAATAATTAGATGCTGAAGATTCGAAATTGTGAGTGATAAAGTGAACTTTTAAGATGAAAAAGCTGCTATGGATGAACAGAGAGAGGGAGAGAGAGAGAGAGTAGTCAATTGAAAATTTGTGGGGTTAGGGTAAAAGTTTGCCCATTTCACAATCGTTCTGACCAACATGTAAACTAAAAAAAGAGAAATAAAATAATAACAAAAATAACTTTTTTTTATGTCAATATTTACAAATCACATATAGAAGATAGTATTAAAGTAAATAATAGAATATTAAATTAGCAAAAAATAAAAATTTGATTCACTTTATGGTGGGGAATCATAGTTGACATTATAGTTTAGGACGGGTCAAGTTGGGTCTGCCTGATTCAGTATCATTCAGGATTTCAGGTGAATTTTGGATTCTATTTTCGTGTCTGATTCGGGTCACATTTCAAATCATTCGGGTCGGCTAAATTTGCCAGGTCAAATAAGCAAAGTACCTTGTAATAAGCAAACTTTTGATTAGCTTAGTAGACATGTTGCAACATGATAATATTAAATTAAATATTAAAATAGCAAAAAATAAAAATATTATTTACTTTATGACGAGGATCATAGTTAACATTATAGTTCAGGTTGCTTCAGCTTAGGTCAAGTTTGGGTCTACCTGATTTGGTGTCATTTCAGATTCTCTTTTTCGGGTTTGGTTAGAGTCTCATTTCGAATTATTTGAGTCGGGTCAGTTTTGCTAGGTCTAATTAGTAAAACCCTCTAATAAGCAAACTTTTGATTAGCTTAATAGACATGTTGCCACATGTCGGTATTATAAGTCCAAACATTTTATTAGTTTAAAACATTCTCAACTTTTGGGATATCTTATTAAAATAATACTCAATATAGATTGACATGCTAAATATGTTAAAAGTGCCAGATGGCACTATCTTAACTCCCCTTTGTGTCTTAATTTTATTTTAAAAATAAACTCACTCCTTCCTAGGTGAGTAAGTTGAATAAAGAGTAGTAAAGAGACTAATTAATTTTCTTTTCAAATACAAAACTTAATGGGCCAATATAACTATATCGTATGTCATTCTTTAACATATCAAATTTAAGGATGAAAGCTGATTTGAGAAGATACCCCTCAAACTTTGGATCATCCCAAGTCAACTTAAAGTTGAGTCCTTTATAAGTGGACCGGTTATAGTTAGGACCGGGTGGTGTGTGTGCTTCCTTTTTTTATTTTTATTTTTCAATTGGGGGATCAATTGCCATATACGAAAACCTTATAGCTATGAGTTTTAAGCTCATAGTTGGGAGGTAGGAGCTCTACCTTAAAATCTCACTTGATTCTTGTAATATAACATATAATTACTTTGTTAACAAATAATTGTGATGCTTGCCATTGTATGTGGTAGCACCAAACTTGCGTCATCAAACTTAACAATTTGGTAGATGACATACTCATTTTGAACGAGACTAACCTTATGTAAACTCTCCTAAAGAAAAGATAGAGAAGCATGTAGTATTGTAATTTGTAACCTTTAGATAATAAATACTACAATAACCAAGCTTTATTGCATCTACATTTACTAATGAGAATTAAGTAATTAAAGGCCTCTTTGTATCCCCCATGAAGTTGAATTAGTATACAAGTTACAACTAATCTTAATATTGATGTTACAACGCATTACAAGGCAATAAAGAAGCTGTCACAAATGTTGGAAGATTGTGCATGATCGGTCGTGCAAATTAATGTGTAACAGTGGTCGTGAGACTGTTCACGAGCGGTCGTGCAGATTCACCAAAATGTGCACAGTAGTAGGAAACTAATAATGGATTAATGACAATGTGCAGATCCACCAAAATGTGCAAAGTGCAAATTAAAGAAGGCTTTCAGAGCCATTAATCCAACAGAAAACTCAAGAAATCCCCCATATTGATACCAGGAAGACATTGTTAACAAGAGAAACTTACAAGTTCTCCACCCCTGACTTACTCTCAGCTCAAGAAGAAATTCTAAAACCCATTTCGACAACTTAACGCAAAACATTAGAATGAATAATCTCACACTCACAGGTATAATAGCATCTCCCCAACAAACTAAGCTACAAGAAGCAAAATAAACTGTGTAATTGCTATCTTCCAAACTTCTGAGCTAGCTGCTAGGTGCCAGCAGATCTTAGTCGAGTTCTTCTTTAAGTTCAGATAATCCCCGTCAAGATAAGAACATAAAAGAAAAAAGTTCAGAACAATCGGTCCAAATAAATGCCAATCAGTAAAACCTCTTTTAAGTTATTCTATTACTTTCAATTGCAAAAATATCTTCAATATTCAATAGACAACACTAATTAGCACTCTTTTACGAGTTATCAGAGCACTACTTCCATTATGTATGACATTGAAAGTTTAAGCAAGAAAGAACCCATGTTCCTTTGGACGTCCATTATTCTCTTTCACATCGAAGCCTGTATTTGACGAATCAGTCCATTTTGAGCAGAGAGAGAATTCAATCACCTTATCTATTGCCAGGATCTCAGCTCCACTTGTCATTCTCGTACTATGTTACCAAAAGCAGCGTACCCTGTACATGAAGCATCCAGCCATTTACAATCCATTTTAGTCCCCCCTATCTGTAGAAGGGGTCCAATCTCCTTGTCCTGCTTTCCCATGCAGCTCATCCTTTCACCCCACAAGTAATTTCTCAAAAGTTTTTTGAGCTTCGCTCATCATAATAGATTATGAGCGACAAGGAAAGTGTCGTACTTCTTACGATGTCATGCTAGCAGAAGAGAAACTCCACGGTTGCTAGTGTGTAAAACATTGGGCATCATAAATAAATTCCCATCTTGTACACAATTTCCATGCAACTCTAATGGTTGATGATCGTGCTTACATTGGAATGATGAAAGCAGCAAGCATCGCGTTTTCTATCAAAAGAACAAGTGATCGGCTGCTTGTTCCTTCTTCATTCCACCATAAACCCGAATACCTGGTTATCAACCTTCACAAGGGAAAAATATGGTTCTGAAGTCTAATCTGTTATTTCTGTTAGCATAGCCCGATTGAACAAGCAGATTTTGATATGGAACCATGCCGTTACACATCAACCAACCTTGGCCAAGAGACTTCTATAAGACATGATTATGCTTCAATGTGCTTTCCCATCAACCACAAAGGCCTTAATATTATGATCAACTGTGAACTCTAATCTCCTTTAGTTTTGTCAATAGTTAGTGAAATCATAAACGAGAAGAAAATTTTACCACTCCTGAAAAACTATGATCTTGCCCTTCAGCAGAACAAATCGGTGTAGCAAATATGTCTCTTCAAAAAAATATATAATTACGTTTGTCCCAAAAGATTACCAAAAATCTCCACAATTACATGCGCCATCTTTAAAATGGTGAAAACGACTGGTATCCCTAACCGTTATCTCCCTCTTGGTGACAAGAGTGATGTACTTAATAGCATCATGACAGTCACCGCAAACCCTTAAATTCTTGGTAACAAAAATGGGTTGGCTTGGGCTCAGACAAATTGTAGCAAATGCAATAGCTAACTTTTCACTGTGATAAAGAAGAATTTGCTCCTTTTCTTCTTCTTCAACATCCTGAAATACAACACCGGAGACTGCCTGATACCCCAGTTTTTTCATCTCAGTCAGCAGTTCCTCTAATTTCTTGTATATTTGTTCTGATAGTGGGTGTGAATAGTCACCGCCAACAAATGCATGTATAATGCCATTTATCTCGACCCAACTACATCCTGGCCTTTTCTTAAAACCCTGATCTCTCTGCGTGATTCTAACAGAAGCTGCATCCTCCCATCTCCCAGCACAACTGTATATATTAGACAAGAGCACGAAATTTCCGGAACTTTCAGGACCCAGATTGTGGATCCTCTTTGATGCCTCTTCAGCCAATTCAACATCCTTGTGGGTTTTACATGCAGCGAGTAAGGCACTCCATACATGAACATTGGGCGTGCATGGCATATTGTCAATGAAACTTCTAGCCTCTTCTAGAAGACCTGTTCGACCCAATAGATCAACCATACATATACAGTGATCGATCCTAGGAACAATCTGAAACTCTCGCATAGCATTGAACCAGTACTTCCCTTCTGCAACAAGACCTGAGTGAGTGCAAGCAATCAAAAGACTAATGAATGTTATGTCATCCGGAATCAGATCTGTAGTTCTTAGTTCATCAAATAAAGCAAGGGCATCTGAGCCAAGGCCATGAATACCATAGCCGGCAATCATAGTATTCCATGTGATAATGTCACGCTTATTCATCCTATTAAAAACTTCCCTAGCAGTTTTGACCTTTCCGCACTTTGCATACATATCAATCAGCGCATTACAGATTGAAGTATCAGCCACAAAACCACAAATTACAGAATATCCATGGGCACATGCCCCATTTTTTAAAGCAGCCAAATGAGAACAAGCTGGTAGCAGGGAGAGCATAGTAGTCTCATCTGGATCTAATCCTGAAAACTGCATATTCCGGAAGAAATTTAAGGCTTGAAGAGTGTTACCGTTTTGGACACACCCAGAAATCATTGCACCATAAGAGACTCTATCTATTGGATTCATTTCTAGAAAAAACTTGACAGCATCATCTAATATACCACACTTTGCGTACATAGAAAGAGTAGTATTGCTAACCATTAAATCTGAAAGATGCCCTGATTTCAAAATGCAACCATGGATCCTTCTCCCATTAGTTAGATCAATCAGCTTCGTACAAGCTCGAAGTGCACAACAAAGAGTAACCAGTGACGGACTTCCAGCTTCCACAAGCAACATATGGTTGAACAACCCCAAAGCTTCGTTCATGTGATCAGATACAACATATGCGCCGATCATTGCACTCCAAGTGACTTCATTTCTGACACCCAAAAATTCAAAGATCGTCCTAGCATAAGAAATGCATCCACATTTTCCATACATATCCACAAGCCCTGTCCCCACCATAACTGCATTGCTATATCCTTGCCTCATAGAATACGCATGGATTGCCTTCCCTTGAGTCAAGGCACTAGCTTGAGCTATTGCTGGTAATATAGTCACAACAGTAGAGGAGTTAGGGCTTATTCCTGCTTCCAGCATCTCAACAACCAATCTCATCATATCATCATAAAAGCCATGAAGTGAAAAGCCAGCAATCATGGCATTCCAAGCCACAATATCCCTACACTGCATACCACAGAAGACATTCTCCGCTCGAGTTAGCTCCCCACATTTGGCATACAAATCGACCAAAGCAGTGGAAACATACACATCCGAGTCAAGCCCAAGTCGTAAAACGTGGTTATGAATCTCTTCACCGCGCTCTATTGCATTCAAACTCGAACATGCCTTAAGAACAAAAGGGAAGGTATACTTAGTGGGGACGGTCCCAGAAACGCGCATTTGGGAGTACAAATCAACAGAAGCTTCAAAGGGTCCATTCCAAGCATATGCCCGGATCATCAAATTCCACATAATAACAGTTGGGTCAGGAATTTCATCAAACACATGGCGTGCACTATCAACTCGGCCGCAAGTAAGATACAAACGGCCGAGCTTTTCGAGCGCGAAAGAACTGACATTTCCATGGTAATCGTCATTTTTAAGAATCTGCTGATGGATAATCTTGCCATCTTTAAGAGATTTAGTTTGAATGCAACGTTCAAGCAATTCTGGGTATTCGTCCAATGAAGTGGCATGAAAAAAGCGAAACTTGCTGATTAAAACAGGGAGAGAAACACGGTTGAGTTGCATAAAGCATTGTACCATCTCTCTCTTTCTTGCGGAAGTATGCAAATTTCGTCGCTCAGTTCATTTTGCCCGCCAATTGAAGATGGATGAGAGAGAGGAAGAAACGGAAATTGAAAACAACGATATTTATATTAACCTAAGTTTTTTTTCTTTTTTTTTCTCCTCTTTATTGGAGAATTTTTTAAATTGTTTTTTTCTTTCTTTGATTGCAAAGAGATAAAACATTATGGAGATGGGGTGAATATTTGAATAATACATCATGTTTGCCTATACTATTATACATCGGTAAAGTGTCAGTAATAACCCTTAAAGCCGGATTATAGTAATTATACGTGTGTCGTTAAACCACACACCCCTTATCTTCTCCTCACAGATTATCGAAGTCCTTTTTTCTCTCCTTCATCTCTCATGTTTTTCGATCAATTTGAACCATAACAACCATAATCAACCTTTTCTTGTTCCAACTCTTCATGTGAGGATGATTTAGGAAAGTTAAGACTTTATTTATTCCTAATGTTGCGTTGGTGGGTCTTTTAACGGGGAAAATGATTTTTCAATCATTCAAACTATCCTAATGATATTGATTCGGTTGCACTATATTTGTCAAGTGACACTCTCCTTATTCAATGGGTTTTCAATACACAACATCCTCATATATAAAGCACAAACATATTGTTGCAAGTCTTGAACACCTCAAGTATCAACATTAAAAACTCATCCATTATTCGATGTTATCTTTACTATCCTCCTCTCAAAACAAACTATAAGTGTGACAATTTCAGGAGGGGTAAAAACAAAAGGATTCGCTCCTCAATTTTCACAATTATTATGTGTGAATTCCTTAAGATCATTTTGTCCATGCAAATCATCGCCCAAGTTCAAAAACTAGTTATTATATATTTGGAAGGGATGTACATTAGCTCTTTGCCAGACCAATAAGCCCAAAGTACTTGGACATGAATTAGTGAAAAGTGAGAAGAATCGTGAAAATTCTCAGTTACACAACATCTAGATCACACTTGTGAAGACAATAGCATAAGATGAGAAAAGAAATGACAAGTTATCAGCCAAAATTCAGCAACTGCAACAAGTCTCCCAGCTTTCCTATCTTGGCTTTACTGCTGGTGCCTGCTGTGATGCTGGGAGTTGATACAATGATTTGAGTTGTCTGCTGATTAGCTTGCTGTTGTTGATAACAGTTTGGAGTTCCAAGTCATCAGCCCACCATTGCTCCAACTTGTGAGCATCAAGAAACTTCTGATTTCCCTTAGACAATACAAAGAGCTTCGCGGCAGCACTAGCAGCATTACTAACTGGAGCTACATTCTCCTTACTGCCACTATGCTTTTCTTCACCTTTCCCGGTTGGATCAGCATAATAGCAGCATACGTAGTCGCTGTTATTCACGTACAAGTGTGGAACCCACTTTTTCAATGCCACATTTGCCGCATTGTTCTGATCGTCTGAAATGGTCTGGATTTCACTCCCTGAAGGAAGCATTGACCTAATTCTCTTCCAACCAAAAACAGCCTTCTCTCCAAGATTCTTGAGGCTCATGGCTAGGGAAACCGAAGGAGGGTTAAATAAATGAGCCTCTACATATATTCCCTCTTTAGCTAGTGTCTTTCCGACTTGAAGGGCAAACCCGGCACCTAATGAATGACCGACAATGGAGACATTGCCGCTTCCATACTTGTCTGCAATCGATTTGAGTGCATCAAAAGCTACTTTAAATCTAACTGAACCCTTCAAACTTTCCCAAGCAAGGAAACGAAGGTCATCAGTTAAGTCCCTTCGGATTGTCACGCTCTTGAGGAGTGTTCCTCTTAGAGCTAAAACGGCCTTTGGGGCCCCACTCGGCCGAATGAGAATGAAGTCTGCCAAAGCTGCAGAGCGGTCCCATTCAAGTATTGCTCCGAATATGGATCCATCTCTCTCGTCAATTAAGGTCTTAGTTAGCTTGTACTTGAAAGGCAACCACCACTTTGGAGCTAAAGCATTTTCGGCTGTTCTGTTTTCTTGCCTGTCAAGCTCTAGCAGGTAAGCAGCTTGTATGAAACAGGCCATGACTGTTCTTTTGTAATTGCCATCTTTCCTGCATATTTCCATATAACAATGGGTTTTTAGAGATACTATTGTTATGCCATGGATAAATAGAAGTTGTAAATAGAGCTAATTGCACAAGAGACACACCAGCAACGTAATTATTCGTTGTCAAAGGAGAAGAAAAATATAATAAAAGTTTTGCTGTAAATACGTATAGGAAAAACTGAAAATGTAAGACATGGCTAATTCATTGTTCTTTCACTATTAAGAAAAAGGAGGAAACATTTCCGGTATAGATGAAGAGAATGTTTCGTTGGAAGGAATACGTTTTCCTGGAAATTGGTTTTCCCATTTTCCTTAGGTTGGTTTGTAGAGGTTGAAAAATATTTGGTTTTCTCAAGGGTAGGATATAGTTTCCCCAATGAATATCACATTTTACTTTCTAAAGGGAGTAATGCCACATTATCCTTACCTTCCACTTTTCTTCTCCTATCCAACCTCTCCTCTCTTTTTCTTTTATTTTTTCTTTTCTCTACAACTTCTCTTGTAAGGAATCAAACGAAAGAAAATTAATTACAATTGTGCTGTGTTTTTCCTTGGAATATCATTTTCATTGCATTGAAAATGCAATCCATCCAACCAAACACAGCCTTCGCTTTTCTTTTTCCTTAATGTATGTGCAGTAGCCACATGATTCTGTCATCTGCACTTAGGAATTAAAGCTTCAATTTCGGTCCAGAAGAAAGATCTGTACGAGTCTAAACTCTTAAAGTCTAAACTTACAAGTGTGTACAAAGTACAAACTGATCCTGATTGTACCAATTTCAAAACTTAAGTTGTCTAATCTATAAATTATCTGATGATTGATGAATGCTAAAGCGACAAATCTCGGTCTATAAACTTATAATGATTCAAGGTACAGGACACTTGAAAAGGTTACATGGGACATCTACAGATCTACTAAAGAATTGACAAGTTCCAACATAGGTCCTAAAGAAGAAGGATAATTATGCAACAGCCAACAATTTTACATTTTACTTAAGGATAGCCAAAACAAAACACATATTCCTGAAAAGATAATAAATATAGAAACTTCTGGATGCAAATAACCTAAAAAAGAGTTCACTTACCTGGATCCAACATCACATTATTATATAGTTACACTTTGGGTAAGCGATAATCACTACTAATACTAACAAGCAAACCTTACTTTAATAGAGAAAGTAAGCAATTCTCAAATCTCAAATCTTCTTAAGATATTGAAAAACTTTCCATTTTTTTAATCATTAACACATCAAATCATAAAAGGAAACCATTAGATCATGAATTTAACATATACTTGCAACAACCAAATAAGGCAACCATATCCCATTAAAATTAACTTCTTCTCAGAACACCCATCAAACATAATTAGATTCAAGATCAACCAACAAATTCCATATTCTACATTAAAATACCCCCATATATATTTTCATAAATTTGAGAAATTGAGGAGTATATACGGTTTTAATCATATCATCAATTTTGATCTATATTGTAGATGTCGTATGACTTCAAATCAATGAATGACTTTTCACTTAATAAAAATCATATCGTCAAATGGGTACTTAAAAAACATTTGTAGCACAGGAAACAGTTGGGGTTTCGGAAACAAAAACGTTTCCAATCTGGGATAACCACGGATCCCGGCCATTTTCGAGCTTCATTAGCACATAAACGGTTGGGGTTTCGGAAACGAAAACATTTTAAAAACAAGGAAATTACTAACCAGGTAGAACTTATAATGTCTCTCCAATTAGGAGAAGAAAGATTACGTGGCCCAGAAACATGAAATGCATAAGGATGAGCTTCTACATTACTTCCTTCCATCATTTGTATGGTTGTTGCTGCCATTTCTTCTAGTTTTCCTTCCACTTCTGGTGCCATTATCAATAAATATTCACTACGAACCTTATTGTTAAAAGTGATATTGATCTTGAAGAATATGCTTTTTTTGAAATTATATATGGACCGCTCCTTTTTGTTTCAATGTCACATCATTTCTGATTTATATAAAAGTTTCAAATTGGATTCCTTATTCTAGAAACCAAACACACCCTACTACTCTTATGGAAGAAAGATGAGAGAGAAAAATGAGAGAATTTTTTGGGGGTGTTTTTAGTTTTTACTCAGCTTTCTAATTTTGGGTTTTGTGGAAAGCAGGGAGTATGTGTATGTGAATATGTGATTCGATTTGATGAAGCAAGTGGAGGAGTGTGGGAGCGGTGGATTTGTATTAGTCGTTGGATTAAGAAAATCTAATTTGGTGATTTATGTGAAAACGGAGAGAGAGGTGCATTAGATTTCCCCAACGGTCATATTTCGCTCGTGTTGTCGCCTGTCCGCGTGCACTTGACGTTGCAAGTTTGCAACTCAAG
The DNA here is from genome assembly GCA_947646795.1 of Beta lomatogona. Lineage (NCBI taxonomy): Eukaryota > Viridiplantae > Streptophyta > Magnoliopsida > Caryophyllales > Amaranthaceae > Beta > Beta lomatogona. Next base: position 519,290 of record CANSNZ010000057.1, read on the forward strand.
TTAAACCCTACTTTTACCAAATTTGTGTGGGGAGGAGGGTATTTCACATCCATGGTACTAGCTAGAGGTGGCCACTGGACGGGTCTAACCGGACCCATCCCCTGTATCGACCTGCAAGATGACAGGCTTAGGCCGGACCGTTAGATGACCGAGCCTGAATCGGACAATTAAACGGGTTTTCGTGAGTCAAATTGATGAATGAGTAAACCGGCCCGACCCTAGTCCTGAATCGGACCTTGAACCGCACTCAGCCCCGCACCTGACTGTTAATCGTACTCATCCCTTAACAGGCCCGTTAAACCGGTCGAGAAAATGTATAAAAATTCTTCATCCTTGGCCCAGTTCTCACAACACTAATATATATGGACTGTATCGAAAATTATTTATTGTAATACTAGTGCATATGCAATTAAAATTTTAAAATCAAAATGCATTTTCAATTACGCAAAAATAAACTAAATCGGTAGGCCAAACTTGAACTAACCCTGCCCGACCCGAGCTCTGAATCGGACCGTTCAGCTAAGCGGTCCAGTTTAGGTTCATGCCAAGCTGAACCAGCCAGCCCATGGCCATGTCTACTACTAGCCTTATATGCATGCAATGTATGTGAAAGTAGATAGAAAGCTCATATGCGTAGTAATATGTACGGAAAAGTATTCACAAAGTTCACTGTTCTTTTTTTTTTTAAAACAATAAATTGGAGAAGTAATTGTTTTTTGTTAGTTGAGGGTACAATAGTAAAACAAGGTGGACACCAAGTCCTCCACTCTTCACTTATATTATAGAGATAAAGAAAAACAGACTCATATTTGGGTATTTGATGTGGATGATGCTAATCAAATTACACCAGGTTGATCTAATGTGAAGGAATTTGAGTTGACTCAACTGGTAAGTTTTGCTTTCTTCCCTATCAAAGTCTATATATGATTTAATTTCACCCCAAGCATTTGCTTGGGATTTGGGGGGGTGGAGATTGAGGGTTTCGGCTTGTAATGGGCCTTTGGGTGGGGGGCATGTGTGAGGATGATCTTAAGGATTTCTTCTTATCTATTAAAAAGTTTGAGACATTTTACATATATTTTCCCTAATTTACAAGTAATAAAAGAGTTTTCGACAATAGTCATGCCACCTTATGACATGATACCATGTAAATATAGACGCTTGCTAGAGACATAATTGTTGAAACCCATTAGGTTGCTCATACATGTGAATTGTCCCGCATTGGAGAAAGAGGAGAAAAAAATATGACCTTATAAGTTAGAGGAGAAACTCCTATAGTTGCCAATTGGTTTTTATACGAAACCTCTTTTAAACTTGTAAGTGGACTGAACTCTAAGAGTATCAATAATAGGAGGATCTTAGCCTCTTAGGTGACTATAAGAGCATCAGTATTGAACCACAATTTTTTTTTATAGTAGGTCCATTTTATTTTGACAATTGAAATTTTCGAGTTTTTTTAATATGAATATGAGTCATTTGATTTTGTGATCTTCACTTAACTTTTGTCGATTTTTAGGTTATACTCGTTTGTAGGTTAATTTTTTATTGAGTTTGTGGGGTTCGAGTTAGGTAGTTTTAGCTTCTTTTGTTTGAAGTGCATTTTATAATTATAATTATTTCACATGCTTTCAAGATTTTAAGTTAGTTTGAGCCAAAATTTTATTGGTCGAATTCGGGTTGGTTCTTCGATCGAGTCAGTTCTTACAAGTTTATGATATTTCTTTTAGTTTGCAGTTTATAATATCCAACTTTGCTCATCAATTTTTTTGATCTTTTCTTTAAGAAATCATAAAAATAAAAGATCTTTTAAAAATACATATGAAAAGTCTCACATAATAATATTTTGGAACTTTTACGTTGTAACCTAGTATTTATTTCAAATTTACATTGTGCTTCCTCAATTTCACAAAACTTTTCCTCTTTTCGTTTTATTTTGTTCAATAAACTTGTTTCGATCCCTTTATAGAATAAGATATTGTTTATTTTCTTGTTTCTCTCCAACATCAACTTATTATTTTTATGATGGGGACTTTTAGAAAAAGGAACATAAAGTTTGGCATTCAAGCATTAAATCCCATCCAATAGACTCATAGTGTGTTCAAGGGAGTTACTCAATTCAAGGAGCGCGTTATATACTCCATTTATTACCAAATAATTCCCAAGGTCAAAAGACTCAAAACCAACATCACCTAACCTAGCTATTTCTCCTCAAAGAAACAGGACCGTCACCAAAAAGATTTGGTCAATGTTTAGCACTTGCACTTCCAAGGTCTTATTCGCTTTAGTTTAAGGTTCATGACCTACATTTTTCTCTAGCTTATACCCATCCCTCCCATAATATTTATATAGTATTTATTTCTTTTTTGCACGATCTCCAAGATATACATTTGACCTTCAATATCTTTAATTCCGTGTTAATAAAAAATATAAAAAGTTGATATTATGAAAATACACTTTGATGCGAACCTAACAATATCCTACATGAGTATGTTTTTTTGTATATATTAATGAGAATATTTGATCAAAGTTTTTAAAGTTTGACATCAAGAGAGGGAAACAAGCATTATATTATACTCCCTCCGTCCCATAATATAGTTCACATTTCTTTTTGCACAGTCTCCAAGACGTACCTTTGACCTACAATATCTTCTATTTTGTATTAGTAAAAAATATAAAAAGTTGATAATATAAATGTAGACATTGAGACGAATCTAACGAGACCCCACATGAGTATGTTTTTTTGTATACATTAATGAGAATATTTGGTCAAAGATTTTAAAGTTTGACTCCCAAAATGGAAATGGGAACTATATTATGGGATGGAGGGAGTAGGACGGAGGGAGTAGTAGGAATCGTTGGTTGGGGCCCGGACAATAAGTTTCAAGGTTTCTCTATGCAAAGTACTCCGCATTACCAAAAAAAAACTTTATCTACGTATTCTACATACTAGAGATAGACATTAATAAATAGTAAAGTACAACTTAGCAGAGTTAATTAATTTTTATTTGTTTGTTTCTAATGGGTTATCTACCCAGTGGATATGTATAAATCTCCCCGTATTACTACCAAATAATAATAGAGCTTTGCATTGGATTAATATCTAATGGCTTGCCTTTCACATTGATGATTTCTTTCTTGTAGAAATGGAATAATGTAAGGAACTCATATTCTCAACCCCTTGTAAAGAGTAGCATACTTCTTCAGTTTGAAGATATATACAACCAATATTTTTAGCACGCAATTTAGGAAGATGATAGATAAAGTAAACAAACAAATTTGCTACTTCCTCCGTTCTAAACTAAATAAAACACTTACCATTTTAAACCGTTTTAAAATAAATGAAACGTTACTTGATTAGGTGTCCACTTCTCTCTATCTCTCTCCTCATCACATGGGTCCCTCTATATATTTCTCTCTATCTCTCTACTCTCCTAAATTCCCGTGCCGATGCCCTATGTTTCATTTAAAACAGAACGAATGGAGTATAATAATTTAATCACTTGTGAAAAAATGGTTGTGTCATCAAGTTATTAAATTTTTTATTTGAAAATCTTGCTCGTTTACTGTATTTATCCCATTTCCATAAGAACGAATATTGTGATAGTATGAGCATTTCCATAAGAATAAATATTGTGATAGTATGATTCAAGTTTCGAACCGGCATGAATAAAGCATCTATAGGATAACTTTTGTCTTGAAAGTTATTTGGCAATTCTTCAAGAACTGAATGCTTAAGGGTTTAGGGTCTGTTCTGTTCAACTTATTTTGTCTTATCTTATATTATCTTATCTTATCTTATCTTATAAGATCTTATAAAATCTTATCTGATCTTATCTTATCTTATCTGATTTTATCTTATCTTATCTTATAAGATAGTTTATTGTGTGTGTCTAACATCTTATTTATCTTATATTATCTTATCTGATCTTATCTTATCTTATCTTATTTTATCTTATCTTATCTTATCTTATAAAATCTTATATAAGTTAAAATAAGTTGAACAGAACGGACCCTTAGTTGCAAGAATTTTGAGATAGACATAAAGTAACTGTTTTTTTCTTCCGTTTGGCTTCAATTTTGTTCCCTTAAAAATCAAATTTGAAAGAAAGAAGGAAAAAATAGCATTTTGATTTAAAGGTTGCAATGATTACTCCACAATCCCAACTCCCACGGTTCTTTTAACATTCTAGATCTTTTCAATGTTGCAAATTATGTTTCTTAGTGCTCTAATTTACAAGGTCTTAATACACCAAGATTACAGAGCCAAAGTGGGCAAGGGATTGCTATCGCAAGGAAAACGAGATGCTACCTCAAAAATCCAAGAATCACTACATTAGTAAGTAGTATATATAGTATAGATGTATAACACACACAGAAGAACCACAAGGCGGAAAATTTTGAATGGACAGTCTCAAGTACTAGGTATATGAACAGCATTGTATTTGTACTGACACAATGAGCCTACAATGAATCACGACTTACAAAAAAGTCTATGTTCAGTGACAAAACACGTCGTTTCCTGCTCCAAAGTTGAGACACACCCATTATATCCCTGGCAGAATTTGCCCAACCACAGTATTCCTAACTAGGCAATCAATTCAATAGAAGGGCACTTTAGTCTGTAGAACATATAATCTGCAGCTGTTGACGGCAGCCCACAAACAATTCAAGTCCTCTCTGATTGCGATGAGTTTTCTGAAAGGGAAGATCCTATTCGAAGCATTATGGGATAAACAGGGTCGAACTCCTTGTCTCCTCTAGACCTCACTAACGTGGCATAATCGTCAAGTGTTGCTTTGATTCCCTTCCATATTTGATCCTCACCTTGGGAATCCAACCACAAAGAATACTGAAGAGGTGTGAGTTTATTCCTCTGCATTGGTGACTGCAATTCTTCTGGTCCTCGAGAATAGAGATGGTGAAGAATAGTACTAGGACGCAGATCTTGAAGCAGTGGTGATGCCTCGAGTTGAGATGTATCCAAGAAGATAACAGGACGGAATGCTCGAAGGGCTCTATATGGAGCTCCAAGCTGTTCCACTGGGAACAAATTCTGACCCACAGCTAATTCCAACTCAGCCATATCCCGAGCCATCCGTAATTTACCCGATTCAGAAAGGGGTCTCACAAGAGAGGCATGCCTTATGAAGAACATTAGGACCCGTGACGCCATGCCGCGGGCAAGCTTGGTGGATATCGATTCAGTTCCAGTTGCTGCGGCAGTTTTGGAGGAAGGTAGCAACCTTGAGAGGAACTCACTGCGGAAGTGGAGAATGCATTTCTGCAACTCCTCCATGTAAGGTGAAGCATTATTATCCATGGCAGCATCCATGCCTATAACGCCAAAGTTGTGGTCATGAATTTGTAAGATGCATGACTGAAGACGATCCAACATAGCTTGGAATAAGGATTCTACTGAATCACAGGCAACCCCGTATACAACACCTAGTGAAGGAGACAGGACTTCTGATGCTTCAAGAGATAATCCTGATAACAACGCTGATATGCGTGTGTGAATTTCTTGAAGATGCTGACACAACATGAAGTTCTTCAGTTGAGCTGGAGTTGCAGGACCTGTTATTTGCCTGGCTTCAGGACCAGTTGATATCTGCAATTCAAGAACAATAATAATTTGCATGGGGAAGAAAAATGAGAGAAGGAAAAAGAAAATTACATGCGCATGAAAAGAAATTTCCAAAAACCACCAAGGAAGGCTCAAAACTAAAGGTGACCCAGTCATATTGAGAAAAAATATTTGGAGAACGCTTAACTGAAAAGAACAAGCATACCTGATATTCAGCTCTTTCAGCCAAGAGAAGTAAAACTTTCCCGATTTCTCGCAGGACCAAAAGAGTCAAATGTCCATCAAATTGAACAGCTTCAATCTCTTCCTGGATCCGCAATATGATTCTTGATATGTGTTCCTTGGAGGGAACACTTCCACGGCTAGAAACTGGCAATACACTATTGACAAGGTCTGAGAGGCGACTTAAACATAGGGCCAAGAATGCTGTTCGGAAAATCTCAATTGCAGCACGCATTTGCTCCTTTCCTTCTGAACTGATAGCTGGTAAAACCCCTTTCACATCGGTTTCACGTGATACTCGTTCTAACAAATTCTCGATCATGGAATAAAGTTTTGGGTAGCCTAATGTAAATATTTCCTTCACAAAGCTTGAGGCGGTGAATGCAGATTTCATCTGACTTGCAAATGACTTCACAAATGCTTCCCAAACTCGATCTGTCAAGATTGAATCTCCCTCCTACAAAGGCAACAAATAGTATAAAGTGACGAGACAAATCCCAAATCGCTACCCATTATGCTAATTTGAAATGAGTAGTTTGGGGGAAGATGCCTCCACAAAATGATCAAATAGAACTTCTGCAAATTTACAACTCGGTAGCACTAGAAGAAAAAGCGTCAAAAATTCCATCTATAATGATAGAAAAGTGATTCAATGGTTTTACAATAAAAGCACGCATAGGCTTCCGTGATCTGTTCAACAAAGTGTTTGCCTACTAAATTCACAACATTTATGGCACGATGAGGAGAGGATCAAACACAAGGCTGGTTTCCAAAAGAACAAATAGGGTTTTGTCAAGACCAACTTAGCAAGCACAATATCACGACATTTTGCCAGGAATTCAAATAACAGTACTTTTCATTTTGTAAGTTCCTTTACTAGGAGTACCATATATTACTCTCCCCCACCTCACACCCAACCAAGGCCAACACTCCAGTCTCCACCTCATAACTAGTATATTATCTATAAGCTTCTCATATGTGACCGCCAAACTTATAGAAGTTGCTAACGCAGCTAATGTAGAATTGTATAAAGAAAATCATTATTGATAATTTTATAGATGGGTATAAAAGAAGGAGTTCTCAAGAAAATCAATAAAAGTTCTAAATGTCCATCATACTTTACACCACTAAGAAAAACTCCTTAGAAAGGTTCAGATTAGCACCAAATGGATGATAGGTGCACTACTCTAGCTTACAGAGCCTGTGGACCCATAAGGCCATAACTAACAGCATGGACAATAACATTAGTACAATAACCCAATTTCCCCTTAAGACACTCAAGCCTAGTGCGAAGTATGGGGATCAGATATATGTAGCCTTTCCTTCGAGATAACGGCCAGAGTACTAGATAGCTTTTTTTTTAAAAGGGGGGGGGGGTCTTTGACAGAGTCGTACTATTAGAAAAAGATATCTCTGGCGACATATTGATATATTATATAGAGGCTCCTTAACAGATTGGTTTTATAAAAGGAAAAAAGCTCTGACTTTATGAAGTCTAAATTTTTGCCGAATTTTAAGGTTTTTCATGCCTTAAACTCCAAAGTCATATCAACACATAACAGTAAATCTCCTCTTTCCACCCCTTCTTTTTTATACACACATTATCACTATTGTTCAAGTTGTTATATCATATAGAAGAAAAAAGAGGAGAAAAGGAATACAAATGAGGTTCAAAGTAGTGTGATACTATTCAAGTATGAAATAGACTTAAATCCAGCAAAAATTTAGGCTGATATGACGTTGTAGCCATTTAACTATATCAATCTGTTAAGTACCCCTCTTTCTTATACCATCTAGCAATTCACCTTTGCAATGACAAAGAAGCTATATCTATTGCACTTTAATCCAAGACACAACAGTTGTTAACAAATTCACGATAAGCACAAAAATTCTCATTATTCGTCCTATTATAATTCAAGACCAAAGAATAGTGGAACTTTTGGTTTGAACATGGACAGCTCACAACTTGCAAACTAGTTCAAAAACATTCTGTCATACTCTTTAACAAGAACACTCATAGAACAGCTAAACAAAGAAGTTTCCTTCCCTTATTTCTTCCCCACTTTACATAAGAGACCTATTAATCTAATAATATGAAAGCCAAAAGGAAACAAATTCCAACCACTCCAAACAAGCCATTCAGAAGATAAGTAGCCATCTCAACAAGTGGCCCTGCATCACAAGTTGACAACTCCAAAGACAAGGCAAACGTCTTAGGAGATACACTTATAAGTCTTTTCATGTCAAACCTTGTGATTAAAATGAAAAGACCTGCCATCGAAACATTCAGCATTCCACTTCTAGCACAGTATTCATTGACTACATCCTAGCTTTACCTACAGATACAAGCAAAACCTAAGAATATCCCAATTAAAGAACCATAGATATACATTTTACCAAGTAACTAGAGGATCTAAACTTCTAATGATCACTGATTAGTCTAGGTATACCACTACAACCTTTAAAGTCCGATATGGTCAACCTTATTCAAATATAATCAGAATAGAAAAAGATGAACAGAATTGATGACTATGAAGGAGCAGAGCCACTCTGAGTCAAAAATGAACATATAGTATAACTCGTATGTATAGCTTTGCTCGGATTTCAGCTATACCCAAGAAAATCAATTTAATCACATTCAATGATTCAATATAGAGTATAGACCAACAACCTTAAAAACATTGTCACTGTCAACAAGTGAAAGGTTATGCCAAAACATGTTATGTTACTTCATCCATATTATACTCAACAATAAAATGCATAGACCTCCGAAATCTTCCTCAAATGCAGATCATAAGATAGCATCTTCAATGTTGATCATCAGAACAGTAGTTAATTAAACAACGCCGATTTGTAAAAGAACAGATAAACAGCAAACAAATGTGAAGCCTATAATAACAAAGATTATCATTTTGAAAACAAACAAACAGTGAGCAAACACACCTGAATAACCTCATCCAGCAACAAAACATGAGTAAAAGGATCCCTCTTCTTAGACAAAACCCTCTGCAAAAGCCAAACCGAAACCATAATCGAATGCAACTGATCCATACACCCACTCATCCTTTGCCAAAGCGCGTCTTTAGCTTTACCACTCCCTCCAATCTGAGGAGTACCACTCCTTTGAATCCCTCCAGGCCCACCAAACCCAACATTAACAGCACCAGAAATAGCCTTCATATCCAAAGCAGAAACAATACTCTTAACCCCAATTGTCTTATACTTAACAACCAACCCATCTACAGTCCCTCTAAGCTCTCCAAGATTATAAAACACCTGCAACCCACTCCCAACCTCAGCTTGATTCAACCCTTCCAACCCTCTCTCCAACACCTTCATCCCTTCAGACCTCAACCTCGCTCCGGCCTCAGAAACCCACTTTAATTCCTCATCCACAGCTTCAATCCCCGAAAGATCATTACTCGTCGAAATCCACATAATCTCGCAATGCAGCTGAGCTGCCTTTAGAATGTCCAACAACTCTTCACCTGTATTATTATCAACACACATAAGACTCCGGAGTTTGTTAATCAAACGAAGGAGTTTAACGGAGGACTGAAGAAGGTGAGAGGTAGAGTGGAGATTAGTTAGCTGAGTAGTTTGGGCTTTGATGAGATTATTGGGGTCAGTGATTTGAGATCGGACGCGACGAACGGAGGATTGGAGAGAGAAAACGGAGGATCGTACGAGGGAGAGAGCGGAATCAGCGTCGCGAAGAGAGGAGAGTTGAGAGAAGAGATGGTCATGGTGGGTTAAGACTTGAGATCGGAGTTGAGTTTCGAGGAGACGGATTGCGTCTTGGAGACGTTCGGCGGTGGAAGCGGCGGAGCCTGAGGAGAGAGCTTGAGAGGAGAAGTGGGTGGAGGAGAAAGATGGGGAGAGGAAGAGAGAGAATATTGGGTCGGAGGAGAAGGAAGAGAGAGGGTTGTTGTCAATGGAGGAGAGAGAAGATGGGTGTGTGTGTTTGTAAGGGGAAGAAGATGGTGAGAGAGGGGAAGACATTGTTGTTGTTGTTGTTGTTGTTGTTGTTGATGTGTTTGAAATGTATCTAGGATTTCATTGTTTATGATGAAGATGATGGTGATGATGAAGATGAGAGAGTGTAAGTGTTGTCTGTTGATGAGAAAGTAAGAGTCGTGACTACTATACAGAGTGGATGGAAGAGAAGTTCAGATCTGAAATTGACAGAGAGAAATGGTGATTGTTGTTTAAAGATGGCAGTTCGGACTTGGGAGTTGGGACTAGTCCGGACGGAGGGAGCGCTAGTTTATATCGGAGATGTTAGAAGTTTAGTAAATAAAGGTTACTGATATTAATATGTGACCCCTACGACTTAATATTGGTTACGTTTTATTTACGAGAATGTCACTTGATGTATAAAGTTTGTATATCTCCAAGATGAATTGGCAATTTTTTGTAAGCGCATATGGCGTGCTGTCCTACATGGACGATATAGAGGGAATTTTTTTTTTTTTATAATAAGGTAAGGAGAAACCGTGACAAGTTGGGGGGAATAAAGGGGGTCCCAACTTGTCAAGGGTGAGAATCAATCTCAGGACCTCCTGAAACCGGGAGGGAAGCTCTAACCACTAGGCTATCCCTCACTTTGTCGGCCATGAGGGGATTTCAACCCGCGAAGTATTGAACTTTCAAGATTCCCACACAAACAAATACCATCTCTGCCCAAACTAGATATTTAACATAGAGGGAATTAAAACTCTCTTTAACATTATCTAGGGAAAAAATTCAAACTTGTATTTAAAGATGGTGAAATGATGTGCAACTTCTAGAAAAGGGAAATGATTGTAAGTATTATAAAAAAAATAGATGAAGTATATCAGAGGTTGGTTGGTTGTAGTAGGGTTGAGGCTTAGAGAAACCAGTACTATCAGAAGTGTACAAGATATAATGGGTGGCTAAGACGACAGTGTGTTAGAATTTCATTATTTGAAGGATGATTTGAGAAAATTCATTTTATAAAATGCACTTTGAGCAAATCAAATTTATAGATTTATTTTGCCAAAACCACCTATAAATATATTTTAATATCACTACATGGTAACATATCTCATCCAACTTTTCGACAAGAAAGTCCGCTTATCTCCGACTATATATTCCTGGTTCACTTTGGTATTGTTATTCCGATTAATACCAACAAGTTGTCGAAATCATATTCAACTTGTTGAGTATTTTTATCTTGTAGGAATGCAAATGTTAAAATCACTTGAATCGAGGTTGGCCTCCACGGTAGGAGGTTGGCCTAGTTTTTCTTTCCTTGGTCTAAAAAAAAATCACTTGAATCAATATTCGGTTGTCTTACGAACTGTGAATCTAGTGATTGAGAGGGGATCATCTTACCTTTCCCCTACTCCAAGCCCCTAAAAGAAACTTGCTGACTCGATTGCCATTCCAAATCGAAGTAAATGAAATGCAAAATTTACAATAATATCGTCATCAACACAAACATGATAACAAAATTCAAAATAGTTGCTGTTTGGAGATAAAAAGTTCCATGAATGATCAATTTCAGGAATACATTGTTTAGAATTGGTAGAAATAGAAAATAATCGATCAGTAGAAGGAAAATTGTGGATAAGAGTATAAATTATCTTCAAATATAAATTATAGAGGAAAGTTATTCAAATACATAATGGAAACAACAGAAGATGAAAAAAGTGAGCTAAAACGGGTAGAATCACAAAGACTCCACCATCCCACCTCAAGAATGTAGTCAAGGGGAGAAATATGCCACATAAATGATAATCATCAGCAATGAATTCAAAAATATAAAACATGAGGAAAAAAAACAGCAAGATTTTTCACTATTTTTCATATCTGTACATAGGTGTGTTCTTCTCCAGGTAGCATCTCCAATCAGAGGAAGTGTGTTTCTCAGCAAACTGCTTCCCCTGTCTCGCTTCCTGGAAGTCAAATAAAGAAACATGTCATTCTGCAAGACCCCGGATCCGATCTTTACTATGGAGGCACCAGTATTCAAGCAGGAAAGCTGGAACCAATGCCGATAGTTGTTACTTGTAAGTATTTGTTCAGCATGAACATCAGTGGCTGCTTCATTATATATATGTTCTGGGTTGGAGAAAATGGCCAATATTTGCTATGCCATGTTACAGCCTATGCTATCCTTCAGTTGTACTGGGTGCATGGCTATTAGTTTCTTCCCCTTTAATTATACTAATTTCGTCACCAACTGAGCTACAGGTCTCCTTTGCAATCTCAATTTCCATGCTCATTGTACGGCTCTTTCTGTTCCTACGGTCCTGCAAAGAGTATAACTTTTAAGTCAAATTATCTCAACTCATGATAGAAAAACTTTAAAAGGTGTAAGGTCTACAAATTGATCACGGTAACAGTACAATACAACTTCTAAGAGAAGAGTAGTGTTTGTCCAAGTCATTCTTGATTTCTTGTCACTCGCTCTAAGTCCTTAGCTTAGCAACAAAGTTCAGAATTTTGAAGATTGAACATTTTCTCAAATGGGGCAACTTCTGAACTTTGGTTGTACAGTATATATTTACAAATAGACAACATCAAGTGCACGCAACTGTGCTCTCTTTGAAATGAGATAATAGGCCAGTAAGTTGTCTTATGGATCAGTAGCCTATCAAAACCAATCTCTTAGCAATTTTGTGGGAAAAGCCACATACATTTTCCCCCGCCACCTACCCGTGTCCAAGACAGGAGCCTCTTAGTTAAGAGGCACTAGGGTAATTGTATAGGATGGTTCACATGTATGTGTGCAAGGAGAAAAAGAGTCACACTGATGCTTTAAAAGAGTCTTCTGGATTAACAGTAAAGTAGCAAGGTACAAATGTTCAGAATTAATCTTGGAGAGAAGCTCACAGCATCAACATGTCCAAAAAAAAAGGTATACACTAAGGCCTCTTTACAAGTAATGTAACTTGAAGAGATTAACCTTTGAAAACATAATCTAAGTTTAACTATCCAAATATTATGCCTAATCGCCTACTCCTTGAATATTCGTAGATCAAGTATAGTTCTTCAAGATCTTGTGGTTGTGGGTGCACAAGGTTGCAATTGGACATCACAAACAATTAACATCAACTTTTGACAATTCTGAAAATTTTATTTTCGGTGAGACTTTCTAGGCTGCTAAGTCACCGCCCAAAGTGGCATGCTAGCCGTAGAGTCAATGAGCAAGGGTTTCTAGGTGCTAAGCAAGAAGACTAGGGATGAACATTAGAGCTAAGTTGCGTAGAGGATCACAGGACATAGGTCCCATGCAGGAAAGTTAGTAGAGTTGGTAAAAGTAATGAAGAGAAGAAATGTAAACATTATCTTTAGGGTGTCCCATCTTACATGAATGCCCCTTGACATTATGATACGAATTCTGCATACTCTGGCACCATTCTAATAAAGTAAGCCCTAGCAACTTTTAAATAGCAAATTGTGATTGAACAGGCAGAAGCAATTTGGTTCCTTTGCACCCAAATAACAATATATGGAGGACAGACATTGACCAACATGTTGAGGAGCTTCGCAGCTTAGCTTTCTATATCTGAGAACTCCCAAACCATTTTGTTGTTTTTCAAAACTAGTACATGTCTGAGCTTTCAGCTTCTCAAGTTGAGAAACCACTTCTAGCTCATGAGAAGTTGGACCGTGCGCATCGAGCAAAACTTTTGTCAACATGAATTATTCGTACAGCGGCTTTACAAACTGATAAAGACATCAGTTCACTAAAATTCAGATCATCTCGGACATCCAAGTTGTAACATTTTGTGTTAGACACAGAATTATGGAGTCAGCTTACAAAACAGATCTTGTTTTTAATTGTATAACTGATAAGTTCTAAACTACTAACAGAGTACATTAGAAGAAATAAAGGGATGCTGCTCATTTGCAGAAGTTGGCTTAAGGACAGAAAAATAACAAAACCATCAGGACAGAAGGCAGCAAGAAGGAATTCGACAATCTTAAAGATATAATTGATGACCTAATAAACTGATATGCTTCAGAACTGACACAAAATGCTCCAAACAAAGTGTTAGGCTCCAATTATACAGAAGCATCAAAATAAAGTAATACTCTGTCAGTCAGATTCTACAAGTAACACTCACAAAGTGATCGAAGCTAACAATTAGTGGCCCTCAATATAGGAAGAGGAAAAGACCGCCGACAAGAGTGTTTGTTGATGCTGCAGTTCATGAAGATGCAAAGAAAGCACAGACTTGGAAATTCAAAATAAGAGGAAAGCGTGGTTATGAAACAATATCCAAGAATATTTGCACCTCGTACTAGCCTAAAATTGCTGGAGGTTGCTGCAGTTCATGACCTAAAAATATTCTTCTTCCCTTCCACCTCTATTTCTATTGCTTTTCTTCCTAATACTCATTATTTATTTATATAACATGAGAAATTTCTAGATCCAGTAAAATCTGAAAAGCTACCTAAAACAAATTTCAAAGCTTGGAAAATCTCACATGTTTATCTACCACCAACAACAATCATCAAAAAAATTTATCTATCAATATCCAACTTATTCTCCAAGTTAAACAATAAATACATCATAGTAATCATGCTGACCACAAGCATGCTATTTTCAAAGATCGAAACTTATTCTGTAAGCAGCATCAGAAACACAAAAAAAACGATTTTTAGCACTAGGCTTCTGTATGCCCAGCAAAATGCTTTCTGCATATCTGTCTCCTTGATTCGACGCAGTAGTGATATGTCACTCACACTCACTCACACAGCAGAGCATGGCCATGGGATAGTACATGCCCATAGTCCATAGACGTGCATTCTACCCTTTTGCTTCTACACTGCTTCTCTATCCGCATAGTTTTGACCTTCATTCACTATTTGTTTGGTGCTCTGAGCCTATGACCTTCATTCACTATGATATGATGGTAAAAATTGGTAATCTAGGATTTATACTCAGCATAGGTTCTAACTAGTGGTATCTTGCACGTCAACATTTTTTTTTATTCATAATCTTCATTCAATCTTCTCGGTTGATTTGTCGTAGACAAAGCAGGCTATTCAACATTTTTCTCGAAACTCCAAAACCAGCCATAAGGGCTATTGACAGTGTTGGCATAATCCATCAAGTCTTTTGCTTGTTTTCTGATTACGTGTCCTTTACTTGAAAGTTCTCTCCTATATAGTCTTCATAATACTAGATCATTAACATATACCTCATCCTCAAAGTAGCATTATCATAAGCAACTTCACCAACAGTCTGTATGGGAATAAGGGAATTCAACAATACTTAATTCTTGGCACTTCCTAATCAAATAGTCCCTACCTAGTCCCTACCATTTGTATGGTCAAACTGTGAAAACAAACAAAATTTATTCTGAAAAGCAAAACATGGGAGTAAGGTCGAAACTGAATGTGAAAAATAATTATATTAGCAGGAGACATTGTTGGATGACTTACATTACAAATGATCGACAGTTTAAGATATATGGGAAAAGAGCATAGATTATTAAAAAAAAAAAAAATCTAGAAAATGCACTCAGTCATAGGCAGCTGTCAGTGAGAGTTAGAGCAGGGTACCTCGCGGTTCGGAACATCGTCAGCCTCTAGCATTCTGACAACCTGACTCATTTTGGGTCTTTTTTCAGGGTCAGGATCTATGCACCTAAGAGCTACCAGAAGAGCACGTTTCAGAGCACGAGTTGTAGGTTTTACTTCGAGGTTTGAATCCACGACTTCCTCAGACCTTCTAGTCCCCACCATGACTTTCAGCCATTCTACAAGATTGACCTGTCATAAGAAAAAGATCATCTAATCAAGAAGAATTGTATACATAAATAGAGTTTATTGGCTGTATCTATTTTCTGAAGTCATTTTTACTATAATCAGGGAGGACACTGCATACATAAATAGAGTTTATTGGCAGAGAATTAAGAAAGAATACAGTGACAAGTGAATTTGCAGAAGGAATGAGCATCAATGAAAGCATAAATTCTGATACCTCGTTGGCAGGCCGGCTATAATCTACAGGGTCCCTTCCAGTTATGGCTTCTAAAAGCAAAACGCCAAAACTGTAAATGTCACTCTTCTCGTTCAACAACCCACTATTTGCATATTCTGGTGCCACATACCTATAGTTTGTGAAAGTGCCAGCAATTAATTGCTTGAAAGTAGAAACATTACGGCTTGAAAAGATTGAACATGATTACGAGACTAACCCGAAAGTCCCCATTACTCTAGTGGTTATATGACTTTCTCCTGAATCCAAGAGCTTTGCCAATCCAAAATCAGAAACTTTGGCATTAAAATCAGTATCAATCAAAATATTGCTTGCTTTTATGTCTCGATGAACAACTTTTGGTTCTATTGACTCGTGCAAATAGGAAAGCCTGTAACCAACAGAACAATTTGATAGCATTATTAATTTACAATAACCTCAAGATATACCTGCTGGCAATCTTACAGAACCCGCTCATCAAATCCAAATTTTGTCCATTAGAGGTGAAAATTTACCAAGAATAGATATTTCATACTACATTTTCACTAAGAACACTGAGTTTTAACTGTATACTTACGCCTTAGCGGTCCCAAGAAGAACCTTGATGCGAGCCTCCCAAGTAAGGGTACCATGTTGACGCATAGCCCCATGAAGCCATTCTTCCAAGTTGCCATTGTTCACATATTCATAAACAAGCATCCTGAACAACCAAAATCAAAATCTAACTTGTAACTGGGACATATTATGACTAATAGCAGATAATGTAATTTATAAAAAATTTAGTCGAGGCAGTCATTATTCATGATCATGGAAGAACGATATTTTGATATCAAGAGACATGGTGAGTCACCTATGAACTCCTTCGATGCAATAGCCCAAAAGCCGCACCAAATTTTTGTGTCGAACATGGCCTATTGCTTCGACTTCTACACTAAATTCTTTCTCGGCTTGTCCCCTGTTGATAACCAATCAAGCGCGGACTGATCATTAAAAGCCATCAATATATGTAAGCCTCTGTAAGGTAGTAAATTCAAGATATACTTACAAATTGTTGACAAGTCTCTTAACAGCTACTTCGGTTCCATTGACTAACAGCCCTTTATAGACGACACCATAACCGCCCTCCCCTATAATATTATTTGGAGAAAAATGATTTGTTGACATTTGAAGATCTCTAAGAGTAAACCAGTGTCCCCAACCAAGATGTGATATCTCTGGCAAACCAATTAAAGGAGAAGCTGTAACAACACCATAAGATAATGAAGCATGCTTTGGAATAGTGCCAAAACTTCCATCTTCCCCGGACTGTGAGCTATACGCCCTATCGTGGGGATGCATCGAACTGCACTGGCTCATTGTGTCAACATCACTGGACTTGCTCCTACCCAAATGAGCAAACATCTTTCCTGAATTTCTGTCGCTCGATTTATCATGTACATGGACAGATAAGCTATCGTTACGATCCCGAGGAACCGGTGCCCCAATTCTATCAACCCTTATATCCTTTGTAACATTCGGAATCTGAGAATGGGAGAACCTATCCAGCCGCCTTCTTGATTTCCTCCGGAATGTGACCCATACAGACAAGATACAAAGAATAACAACTATAAACAAACCAACACATAAACCAATTAAAACCCACAGCTTAAGACCCAGAGCTGTCTTCTGTGAAAGTTTTGCACTCAATGAGCCATCGGATGACATCGCTAACCTTCCACCAATACCAAAGCCAAGATTAGCTCAGCCTGCCCTTACTAGACTCTATAATTTGTACAATCTACACATCTTCACCTGCTACACCATAAAGATTGGCTTCAGATTTTACATCCCCATAATGTCCAATTTTCATCAGCAACAAAAAAAAACAATATCCACCCATCTGACCCAAGACAAATTCAGGAAAAGGGCCAAAATTTACAATAATTTAATACAGGAATGTGAATTTGGAACAGATATTGCAAGAGGTGCTAACAGATATCACAATCTTAATAATAGAACAAAAGGGAACATTTTATACAGCTGTTTAACCTTTAACCCATTACATGGATCTCAAAGATGTAATTGCAACATAGTGAAAAGAAAAACCTATACTTTTACTTCCAGCAGATAAATGCTAAGTAAGAATTCCACATAAAAGTCTCCCACATGAACCACATTTCCAAATCTATAGACTAAAGAGATCAAACTCAGAATTAGCATCACTTGTGAATGAAGTCAAAAGGAAAAATAAAGGTCAAATACAAGGAGGAAAATACAACTACAAAAAGCATAGAAAAAATAAAAGGAAAATCAAAGAGTAGTTTAATGAGTGAAGTAAAGCATTTACCTTTTTAGCAAGATGAAATCAAATCTAACCTCCTTGATCTTCTTCCTTCAGAACCCAGAGTAGCAAACAAAAGGCTTGCTTTACACCCAAAACAAACTCAATTAGCATAGATAGGCCAATGTAGACCTAAAGCAAGCAATTCACCCAAAAAGGTCACAACCTTAAAGGAGGAGTAATTTTGAAGAATTCAAACCCAAATAAATAAATTCAATAACAGAAAAAAAAAACCCACAAAAGATTTCTAATTGTTCAACCCAAATGTGAACAGAAAGACAAAAGGGTATTCCTTTTTTGTCTTTTTTTTTCAATTACCAAAGTTTTCAACAAAAATGGTAGGTGGGTTGAAAAATCTAGGGATCTAATTGAAGGAAGCTTAATTTGTTAACAATGGAAAAAACCCGGAAAAAGAGATGGGTGAAAAACAGTGAAGAAAGAAGCAAATTTGAGAATGAAGTGAAACTGAGATTTTTGCATATACTTTTGCAAATACTGGGAAGTATAGTATAATTCTGGTAATCGAAAAAGGAAGAAGAAAAAGGGTAGAAAAGCAAGAAAAGGTAAAGGAAAAATGGGTCAAAATCAAGATAGAGAGAGAAAGAGAGGTTGGGAGTCAAAGTACTGAAAACGCAGTTGCCTAGCTGGAGGGAGCCAAAAGGGTTGCTGGAAGACAAAAACTATTCATTCCACCTGTTAATGCTTATATCTATGTCCTATGGACTACGTGGTCACCTATAATATGGATAGACTTAAGACTTGTACAACTCTGATGTTTTTAATCTTTTTCCACCATCAAAACTCTAATTTGTGTACCGTTACTACAGCTTTAGAGGATCAAAGCTTTGCTGACTAATATTACCAGTTTTAAGCTGTTTGCTTACACTTATCTAAAAGACTTAAACTACTCTATTTCCGTGCTAATATATGGGGACTGGTGGGGAGAATGGCTGTCAATTTCATAAATAACCATCCATCTGATTCATATATATGGAAGAAAATTCAAAGTTAAGCCGATGATAAACGGATGATGGATAGAGCAGGTGACGTATCAAGTTCAGATGGAGGTGCATCCAAATCGGTATTCGATCCATCACCCGCCATCCTAATACCTGTCAAATATATATATATATGTAAAAAAAAATTACATGCATTTATATTTACAAGTATTAAATAGTTATAAGTCTACTTGCAACATTTGATTCGAATTGTGATTTTTTCAGTAGATTGGAAAAAATATTAACGATGTATTGCAAAGTTTTCATATATTAATCACTTTATTTTCAAATCTTGATTTTAATTATGATATTGCAACAATAAATTTATATACTTTTATTCCACTCAATTCATCACGCGATCCACCCGTGGATAATGGGTGGATCAAATATAGGTGAAGGATAAATCGGGTGACAGATGGATTGAATGGTGGATGGATTTGTTGGAAAAGCATCCAAAGGTAACGCGAAGCAACCAAGTTCCAGTGCGTCCCATATGTGAAAAAGCATACCATATGTAAATTAATAGCCATAGCTACTCTATATATCTAACTTTAGCTAGAATTGCCATTTATATTTCTCATGATATATTGAACATCCTTGTGAGTTGTGACATAACTCAAGTTCTCACCTTCTTCAACCAAGCAAAGATGTTATTCCAAATTTCCATTAAGAACTCACATTTGAAAAAAATATATGATCAATGGATTTCATCTCTATTGTGCACATAAAACACAAATTGTCACATTGCATCCCAACTTAGATCAGACGATCACTAGTAGGCAAGCTACCTAGAGACTAGAGTAGCCGACCATGTAATGAGAAGTCAATTGAGAAGAGATAAATTGTTGCAAATTAATTTCTTATATCTTCTCATAAACCTTTTGCATTTCCATCTTAATCGTACAACAAAGAAAAAATGTTGATGAACTCGTGACTCATGATTATATCGTTAAATTCAACTCCTCCTTCAAGGAATTTAGCTTTAACTATCATGAACTATTGACGGGACATTTTGCATTCTATTAGTCAGAGCTTTAATCAAGAGACCATTACTTTGCAACCTACTAATAGTACCCCGTTTAATCAACGTTTAATAACATCGACATTTTGACTCTCCTTCACACAAGCATGATATATTTGATGTTATAGATAATAGAATCTAGTTAGCTCGAGCCTTTTGCTACCAAAGTTTCTCTTCAATTTTATGTAATCAGGTTTTTCGATTCACTAGCCAGCTGCTTTCATGAATAGAACACTGGTTTATAACTTAATAGTTTTTTTTTGGTGTATTCGTTTCTTAGTTTTGTCTTTTTTTAATTCCCATTTCTCTTTTCCACGTTTGTCAATGCACGTTTTGTATCATTAATATCTTTAATTACATATTAGTAAAGAATATAAAAGTTTGGTTTTCATAATATACTCAACAAGGCGAATCAAACAAGACTGCACATGACTAAGCTTGTTCTTATATATTGGAAAAAATTAGAAGATTTTCTTTACTTATGAATAATGCCAAAATTAGAAATGGAAAGTCTTCTGGGAGACGGATGGAGTAGTATTTTTTTGGGCCCCCTTTCGGGAACCCTTGGTAAGAAGAATTTCCTCTGGGCTGCCCTCGCACAGGGTCACTCACCCAGAGGCCCAACAAAGCCCTAACCCCCCAAAAAAAAAAAAAAAAAAAAGTCCCCTACAACATTGAAATTTGCTTCCACCAAGATTTGAACATTGGTCTCCCATTTGGGAGATAGGAAGCCATACCATTGGACTCAAGGGTCCTTGGTGGATGGAGTAGTATATGAGTATAGCTCATAAACATTATTTACTTTATCAAGATTGTATGTAAAAAAAAAGTATGATGCATTATATAGTTTGCAATAAGAGTTCACAAGATATAGGTCTCAATATGTTTTTTCATCTTCTTCATTGAATTTGATAATGAATAATAATGACCATCTTCATTTTGAGTTCTTATTTGAGATTAATATATTGTTTGCTCTTTCGAAACAAGATTGTATATCTTACTACTGCAAATGAAAATACAAACGGTGTCATTAAATCTTTAACTCGTTTGACTGAACCAAACCTGAAAACTTTGGGTTTTGAACAAACATTGTTCATTCCAACTTAAAAATAACCTAAACCCAATCATAATCGATGAAGACGGAAAGACCTAACTCGATTAATGCATTTGACATGTTTACCCTAATCTTTCCGAAAACATCCCTTTATACGTGCGCATTCTGCTTGTAGAAGATTAATATTTCAAAAGT
The DNA here is from genome assembly GCA_947646795.1 of Beta lomatogona. Classification (NCBI taxonomy): domain Eukaryota; kingdom Viridiplantae; phylum Streptophyta; class Magnoliopsida; order Caryophyllales; family Amaranthaceae; genus Beta; species Beta lomatogona. Next base: position 540,645 of record CANSNZ010000057.1, read on the forward strand.
GAAAAAAATAACCAAAGCCTCTCAGTGGACAGCAATCCGTAGATGTTGGTATGAGGTGTAGGATGAGCATCCTACACCAGCTCCAAAACGCAAGGTAAGAAGAATAAAACGCACCAATGAACATGCAAAAAGTAATTGATTTGACAGCCAATGTACATTCCCTTACTTCCAGTGTACATGTCGAAAATTCAAAAAGTAACTGATTTGACAGTTACTGTTCACCATTTAATAACTGATTTGATGTCAACCGCCATCATACTTCTTATTATTTACATTGTTGTACATTAAGTGAAATTGATTGTACATTACTGGGATGTTTGTTTGTACATTCTTGTTATTTACATTGTTGTAACTAGGATGCCAAATGAATACTTTTATTCTATTATGTTTCTTTGTACATTCTTGGCTTCGTGGTTGTTCATTAACAAAATCAAAATGTACAATGACAGCCCCCCCAGCTGAAAGTAACCGAATTCCTGAAACTGATGTCAAGTGAGTAATTTGCAATCTTTGTTTCTTTGTACACTGGTGTGGTGATGTTTGTTCACTGATGAAATTCAATATGTACAATTCAATATGAAATGCAACTATAGGTGGAGCTAGTAATCAAAAAAAGGTACAACAACCAACGCAATAAGGATAAATCACAATGTACACTGATGGTCATTACTTTGATCACTGAAAAATACAAAATGTACACTCGTATATTATTGTACAACAAACCATATGCATTTGTACATCAAAAAAATTGCTGGCCCACTTTCAAAAATGGGAGAGCTGGCCCACTTTCAAAATACTGCCAAAAGCCAGCCAAATTTTTGACTCTCCTAAAACTAATAAAACGACGTCACTTAAGGGAAGGTGTAGGATGCTCATCCTACTCCCTTCCTCAGGATCTAATTTGCGCTCAGTGGAGGGTCAAGATCGAATGTTCAACTTATGATTTGCAGTTTACGAAGTGGCAACCTTGTGACTTTGTGAGTATTACACTAATATTTATTTTCACAGGAAAAAGTTTTACTACACTATTACTTTAATCTTAAGTGATAACTTATAAAATGAGCTTTTGTCACTCCTCCAATAGGGGGATAGTTATAATAAAGTACCACCACTGTCACACTGCAAATGCAATGATATTAATTCTTTCGTAAAAGGTTACACTTCACCAAGCCAGATCTGTTCAATTTTATACGACTATAGGTAGTATATGACTCACGAAACTACTACTATTCTAATTCTTAGAATTTATAGTCATCCAAGTCAGAAAGCTATTCAAGTATTTTCATATATAGCCGTTGTATTCATTTAGTATTTATTTCAGTGTCATGGTCTGGTCAACATTTACATTTGTCTAAAAACTTCTTTTTTATTTTTTTGATGGGTTGTTTAAAAGCTATTGAAATAACATCATTCTAGGAACTTAATTTTTCCCATAAATTGAAAGTGTTTGGCAAGATTTAATAATCATCAGGCCCGGTCCTGACAATTTATGGGACCAGAATGAGATGAGACATAGGGCTATAGGGGCCCTTTAATTCTAATAATATAATTAGTAAGTTTTGATTTTTGCGTAGTACATAGTATTACGAATAAAATACAATATAATATCTATTTTTATTTTTTTGGTCAACTTTTGAAGAAACAACGAAGTTATAAAAAAAAAACTATGGAAATATAGGAATTTTATAAAGAGGATATAAAATACATTTTGTGATTCAAGCCTAGAATTTATACGAATCCTTTGATAAACATATTAAAAGTCAAATTATGTGTAATAAACGTGGTAAGTGAGAAATAATAGAAGTAAAAAAAATGGAGAAATATATCACATAAATCCCTCCGGCTATAGTACAATTATAGCTTTCTTTTTACCCAAAAAAATTTACTTCTCGATACACGTATAACATCAAACAGTAACTTCCATATAATGTCTGCGAACATGTTTTACCCATAAAAAGAATATGGTACTAGAAGTATAAAAGAAGACAATGGTACTAGAAGTCTAAAAGAAGATACTTTTACCCAACAAATAAATAAAGAGCCAGACCTTTCAAAAAAAAAAAAAAAAAAAGAGCTAGAGCCTAGTAATACTCCTAACGTTTTTCCCAAAAAAAAAATATAAAGTTGACTGAAATAATTTAAAAGCTTGGGTAAAATAGTTACATGATTTTCCCAATAAATGGGTAAAGCTGCCGAGAAAGTTGAACACTTGCATATTAATGCTAGGAAGAGAAAAGGCAGTAAGATTTCTCTTACTTGTGCATGACAATGGAATTTTGGGCCTTTACCCATAAAACACTTGTCACTTGTAAAATACTTTGAACTTGAAAGTAACATTTTTTATTTGGAAAAATTGACAATAGAGGTTTGAATTTTGGACGATAATTTTTATAAAAGGTTTGAACTATTGATTAACCTGTGTAGGTCCCAACTTTAGGGGGTCTTAACTTTTAGCGGGTCTCGGTGACTTAAAACTGACGATTTTTTTTAAAATCTCACCTAGTTCCTACTTCCTTCCCTCAATTAACCCTTCTGGTGTGACCCAAGTTTAATAAGTTATGACCTATTAAGCCAGTTTCAAATCACTAAGGTCCGCTAAAAGTTAAAGACCCCCTAAAGTTGGGACCTACACAGGTTAATCAATAGTTCAGACCTTTTAAAAATTATCACCCAAAGTTGAGACCTCTATTGTCAATTTTTCCTTTTTATTTTGTGCCCCTTCAGAGTCTGGGCCCTGGGCGGTTGCCCCTCTTGCCAGCCCCTAGGGCCGGGCCTGATCATCATAACCTGTTTAAGACTCAAAACGGCTAATCTGAAACTTTTATGGATCTAACAACATTTTTCAATTAAGGACATTAGTGATTCTATAATGGTCAAGACTCAAGACCTTCTACAATGTGACTACAAGTGCCTTTTATAACTTGTTTCATATCTTTTTTGTCAGTCCCAAAACACTTCAATTGCTTCATTTCCATTCATATGTCCTTTTTTGCCAAGACTACGCTTTCAAATGGTCTCTCTTACCCTACAATTTATCCCGACCTTGAAAGATCCGGAAATTGTATTATTCATAACATTCAAAATTGGGCTATTTTGAGGTAGTTACAAACTCACAATGGATTTTATCTGAGACCTTCCGGCATTAGCCACGTGCCACACCTAGTGTGACGTGTGGCTTCTAGTTGCATGCACGCTTTTGTTTGGTTGGTTTCCCTAGAAATATGTTTCAAAAATTATTTGGTACCATGTGTGAGAGGTGGACTCCAACGCAATCTTCGGCGGATTAGCTAGAAACACAACACAGTTATGTAGGCGCATGAGCCTGTAACATATTCTTTTCAATGCTTGTGATTTTCTATCTTTTTAAAATGATTTTTATCTTACCCTTAAACACAAAGTTTTGATTGAAAATATTTGAAATGATTTTTTTGAACTATTTTGAGAAAATTACCTAACTAATTTGATTTGTTCAAATCAAAGAGTTCTCGAAATTGGATTTTGGAAAAGAGATTCTGATAAAGGTACTTGAATTGAGTTTTGAAATGGTACTAATTCTTGGTTCAGTGATGCCCAGGTCTTGTATATATGTAATTTGATATTTAATTTTTCATTGATTTAACTAGAAACCTAAATTTATTTCATATAATTTGAGATTACAGTTAGGAGTTTATAGTTTGATATCACAATTTTCTTTGAAGTGTCATTAAATAAATTTTTGATTTTTTGATCAAAATATAGTGCAAAAGTTTGTTAACCAACAATCAAGCAAACTATCATTTAAAGTAATTTCCTTATTAATCTAAAACTAGATTTTTTATACTTCAATGTTATGTAATTCTTTAAATAATAAAATGTACATGGAATTAGAAGTTGATACTTTTGTTAATTAAGTCTAATAGAAACAAAATTAGTTAATAGACTAAAATATGATGTATGAATAAGTAAAGAGAGTTGAGGCATAATTTTTAAGAAAGATTGAATTTTAAAGGGTTGAGAAATGACGTTTTATAAAATTTATGAGCATGACTTTCTTCTTTATATTGGTTAATTTGCTAGCATTAGTTGTGTCATCAGAGTGGTGTTATATGTTATACCTTATTGAACATAAGGTTGTGGGTTCAAGTATTGATGCTTATTTTACTAACTTTTATAAGGAAATGATATTTATTTATGTATGCGTATGATGACATGACACTATGTCATTTATTTATTTCAACAATGAGGCAAAAACATATGTTTCATAATTTCAACATACATGATTGAGTTGCGAAAACTTGTGGATAAGTATCCTATATCGGACTTGAGTTTCTTCTAGTTAAAGAATATATTTCTGGCTGCTTTGGAATAATTAGGAAATTCCCTAGAAGATATATAGGGTTAATTTGCTTCTAGCGACAACATGCTAGTGGGTGATAGTTCCATTTATGGGTTCAAGTCAAAACGTTCTAAGAAAAAAAAAATCGAATATTAATCTCATTGATCCCATCGATCTCACAAGGATAAAATTTGTTGTTGAAATTTTATCACGTATAAGAGTTGTAGCTTGGTGGTTGGATAATGATTTGCAAAGTAAGTGGTCACGAGACCTCTGGAGCAAAACATGGTGGATTGCAAGTCTTGCCCACACGTTTTAATAATAATTCTAAACTAGTTGTTGAACCCGAACGATGTTGGGTTCATCTAATAGAAAAATAGGATGTATTGTTTAGGATAGACAATTTAACGTAAGCAAAAATCATTGTTGGTAGTTGGATAACGACTTGCAAAATAAGGACTCAAGAGTTTGAGACTCTTTCAAATATTTTTCTTTGACCCAAAGAGATGGCGGTATATATGTCAGTATATATTCATCATCTTTTGTGCTCACGTAGGAAATGTGGACAAAGAACAACTTTATCGTTTACAGAAAATTTACTTCTTCTTGTGACTAGAGTACACTAATCAAACCCAATGTAATGTATTACAATGGTTGATGATTTTGAACCAAATTGCTCTCGAGTATGATGAAACTTGTTTTCCCCGGAATTCCACCTAATTTTCATGCAACTTGAAAAGAATGTCGTTTTATAATTACCTCCCTTCAAATGCTCTTTTCTAGGGGTCCCATTCCCATTCCATTTGTTTTGGCAAAGCGAAACCGCATGAGTTCACTGAGGTGGACACACAATCACCCAAAATCAAATGACTACCCTAATTCATTCCCATTATATGAAAATTATAATGTTGTTTTATGTTAATTATACTATACAAGTTGTGCTATATCATATAAATCATATGAAAAATCAAACGTTGTTCTACTAGGTTGTATGAATGACCCAATACTAATACATTTCGTACGAGTTTTAGGATACCCAATCAACTGATTTGTACCAGCTTTATGAAACAACATAAACTATTTCAGTCAGTGGTTTAAAATTGCATTAACCATTTTCCCCACCTGTAAAAACTACGATATACCCAACTAATAAAATCTACCAAAATTGCCAAACACAATCATTCCAACAATTTGTCACAATTCGCACGAAATTTGGGAACTAACAATTATGCATCATCATGTAGTATATGGGAATCAAACAACATGCAATTGGGAGGAATAAAGTTTGATGAAAGCTTCCAAGATTGAACCATTCCACTTTGAACTGGAACTAATTAAAAAAAATGAGATCGATCAATATTTAGACAAAACTTATCTGTAAAACAATTGAAGACAAACAATATAAAATGGGGAAAAGTAAATAAATAAATAAAACTTGTTTCATCAGATTATCAGATTATTCTATAAATTATCTCTGATTGTTGGAATTCTTATCCTCAGACTTTGTTCTTGGGGTGTTTAGAATGGTTAATTAGATTTAATCATATGGAATTACAAGAGTAAGGTAGTGAATCAATGTAAAATGTTCAGAATTTTGGAGGAGATGTAATAAGGCTGAGGTTTCTATATGCATGGACCGAGCAGGGAAATAGAATATAGGGATATATTACATATTTGTGGATTGCTTTTAGCAACTACTATGTTTCTACTTATTAAGCAATGATACAAATTACTATAAAATCATAAAATGGAGATACGTGTTCCTGTGAAAAAGGCAAAAGACAGGAGTGTAGCATCAAACATACAATTCAAGGTAGAATATGGAGACACAACCAAGTCTACAAAGATGGTCATGTTCCTGATTAATGATCTTTATGTTGTGCCGGGGAACAATAATAAAAAAAGAAAAATAAAAGTACAACATTAGATATGAATGAATGAAACTAAAATTGAATCCTGATATGAACTCTCATATCCAAACCCCAGCAGAAACTATCAACTGATTCCCTAAGCCACGGCAGGCATGTCCTTAAGCCATGGATCTAAAGGCTTACCAATCGAGTATACGATGAACCCGATTGCCCTCAGCTCATCCGCATTCACAACATTTCTTCCATCAAACACAAAAGCTGGCTTCTGCATGTTGTCAAAAATCCTCTTGTAATCAAGTTTTTTGAATTCATCCCACTCTGTCATAATACACAGAGCATGAGCATCTTTGGTGGCCTCATAAGCATCCCAAACCACGCTCACTTGCTTCACAGTTGTCGGACTTGTGGGCTGGAGGTGAATCGGGTGGTCCCAGTCAAACTTCTTCATGGTGAGATCCCTCTGAATCTGGTCCTCTGTGACTTGAGGATCATAGATGCTCAACCTCGCCTTGTCTCCCAACAAACCCTTACACACATCAATGGCAGGTGTCTCCCTGGTATCACCCGTATCCTTCTTGAAAGCAAATCCAAGAACAGCAATCTTCTTGTTTGAAACAGTGTTGAACATGGAGGCAACAACCCGATTCACAAAACGATTCTTCTGGTAATCGTTGATCTTGATTACCTGTTTCCAGTACTCGGCAACCTCGGGGAGGCCATTGCACTCACAGATGTATACCAAGTTCAAAATGTCTTTCTGGAAGCAAGACCCTCCAAAACCAACACTAGCATTCAAAAACTTAGGCCCGATCCTACTGTCCTTACCAACAGCATATGAGACTTCAGTAACATCTGCTCCGGTAGCTTCACAAAGAGCTGACATTGCATTGACAGATGAAATCCTCTGTGCTAGAAAGGCATTGGCAGCAAGCTTTGAGAGCTCAGCAGACCAAAGATTAGTGGTTAAGATCTGGTCCTCAGGAATCCATTGAGCATAGATATCCTTCAACGCCTGAACTGCCTTCAGGCCTTCTGGGGTTTCCCGGCCACCAATGAGAACTCTGTCGGGGTTGAAAAGATCCTGAATGGCAGTACCTTCAGCAAGGAACTCAGGATTCGAGAGGATCTGGTACTTGATTCCCTTGGTGTTGTGTGTCAGAATCTTTTCAATTGCCTCAGCGGTTTTCACGGGCACAGTTGATTTCTCGACAACAATTTTGTCAGACTTTGAAACATCAGCAATCATACGCGCAGCACTCTCCCAGTACGTTAAATCAGCAGCTTTGCCTGCTCCAAGACCCTGGGTTTTGGTCGGGGTATTGACTGAGACAAAGATAATGTCAGCCTCAGCTACGTGCTTCTCCACTTCAGTGCTGAAGAAAAGGTTCCTTCCACGACATTGCTTTACCACATCATCTAGACCGGGCTCATAGATCGGAAGCTGGTCGCTGTTCCATGCATTGATCCGAGACACAGAGATATCAACCACTGCAACTTCAATCTTTGGGCACTTGAGTGCTATCACTGCCATAGTAGGGCCACCCACATAACCAGCCCCAATGCAGCAAATTTTCACCATTTTCACTATCTACAAAAAGTTAAAAAAGTTATTAATGAGAAAAATAAATTTATATGGTGACCAATCATGGTCATTGGTCAATACAATACACCCAAGACATAAGAAAAATACAACCAAAAGGTCCAGATCAAACAGAAGGATTTCTTTTTCATGACAAAAGCATTGATTATCAATAGAGGTATCCCACAACAAACGCATCTGAATCCGACATTGTTAGATCAATAAGATGACTAAGCAGATCTCTGACTATAATTGACATGCAGCTGACAAAATCCGACCTATTACTATTAACTAACAAATACTTCAGGTACATGACAGGTACTTTATTTTCATGAGGAACAAAATTAGATTTAACAATTATCATTAATATATGCTACAAGTCCCTAAACTCTAAGGGCACGAATGTGAATAAATTAAACAAGATCAAGTTCATAAGTTAATGTTGGCCAAGATGACCAATACCATGCTCAATCTTGAATCAAGAATGAAGTGTGATCCAATAATGATAGCTAAGTACGAGGGACAGAGTATGATTTTAGAGTTTAGACGATAGTACGATAGATATAACTTGAGTAAATGAACACCTATTTTTGGAACTTTGGATTCCCAACACCAGTGTCTGCATTATACCTATCCTTCCATATACTTATGAGAAATCAAATAGAAAGATAGTTGCAATGGCTGAATTTAAAGTAGAGGAAAGCTTATATAAGGGCTCCGGCTTTAAACTTTACATTTTTACTTCAGTTCTCAATTCTGGTTATGAAAAAGGGAAATCCCCCCAAACCTTCTTTCATGAGTTAGATTAGTTACGATGAGTACATTGCTCGTTTCTTGGCCAAAGCATGGTCTTATTTAAACTTATTCTATTGACTGAATGTGCAAAAAGTATATACTATATAGCATGTTGTCATAAAACTTTTTTGCATGATTTGTGCTCGTGTCTCTCGAAGTTCTAGAACAATAGTAAATTTGGGTTGAACTGAGTTGTGCTTTGTCTTCCTAGCTAGTATGTATCTTTGGTTCTCATTATGGCTTATGCATATAGTACCTTAGAGGCTCAGAGTTGACTCCTAGCTATTTTATGTGAACAACTTCAAAAAGCATTTTTCTCCTTTGGGTTTTGGCTAGTCAGTGCGAAATTCTAGATAGTATCAAGAGGAGGAAAAGATGATAGGCCTGAATTGAAATCTAAGAGTGAATGTTCTTATCTTCCTAGATCATTTTGCTGAACTAAATAATAGAAAAATGCAGGGGTAAGCCTGAATCGCCAGGGAACTGAACTGCTCAGGCTAGATATAAGAGCATGCTAACTTAATTACAGATATTAGTTTACAAAAGTCGAGTAAGGAGCAGACAAAGGACAGCAGTTGAAAAGATAAAGAGAGCTCTAATCTACAATAGTGCTGAATCTTAATTTTTCTTGCTTTAGTTCAAATTTGTTCCCTAGCTATTAAATTATTTCTGCCATGAGCATACCTACTTTGTTGCCTTTGTAGTTGACTTGTATTTTTACTTCTATCGGATTAAAACTTCATACAAGTCTATGTTAGCTTTAAGTGCGTACGAACAGTTCTTTTACAAAAATTCTTATTGGTTTGATCTACGAGTCAAAACCAAGTGCTCAGCTTTGTGCACAGTTGGCAATGACTTACAACATTTCCAGAAGCTGATATTTGTTAATTTAAATGCTGAAATAAACCATAGATATGCGCCATTACAGCATCATGAATTCGATCACACATTTCATATGGTCTCTAACATTATTCTGAAACAAGTCTAAACTAGTTATAGATCCGTCCACCTCTATACTATACCCCTCGTACTGAGCTACTATTATTATCGAATCACACTTCATTCTTAATCCTCGATTGAGCATCGTATAGATCATCTTGGCCAACATCATCTCATCAACTCGATCTCGTTTAATCTACCACATTCCCGCCCTTATAGTCAACCACACTTGCACCACACACCAATAATAAATCTCATTTCATGAAATTAAAGTATTTGTTAATCCTCAATAGTATTAGGTGAGATTTGTTAAATTATCTTAATTCCTGTCAATTTAGTCAAAGATCTGCTTAATCATAATACTGATCTAACCAAATCCGATCTACTTACTCAAATTCATTTACATGAACATTCAACTAATTAACAACACTAAATCAGCATATAAAATCTCCAAAACCAAAATTCAATCGGTAAATTCAACCTCCGAACTATCTTAGATCTTAAAAAGATCTAATAAAAAAAAGTCGAAAATTACCTCGGATATAGCTTCAACCTTGCTCAAAATTGAAGATGAAAGTGAAAATTACGAACTAATTTACAACACTAGAAGAACAAATGAAGAAAAAAATGAGATTAGATCTTGAAAATTGGAAAGAAGTAAAAGTATAACTTAGAAATTAATTAAGACAAAAGATGGAGAATTACCAGGAAGTTGAGCAGAGATTGAAGAGTGAGAAAGTGTGTAATATGAGAGTGGAAATAGAGAAAAACATGGTATATGTATGAAGAAGAATATGGGAGGGGTAAGAAGGTAAAGTGACAAAATAACGTGGGTTTGAAGAGTAGGTAATGTCTAATGACGCCTAACAATAACATGGTATGGTAGGAGAGTGTGGGGCCCTTTAGATCTGGAAATTGAGAATTCTGGAATTGAATATTCTGATTTCTTTGACGTTGAAATTACTCTTATTATAACAGACGGTGTATGCATACTGATTATTATTTATTGCTGGATGAAGAAGCAATCGAGATTTAATTGGGGGAAATTTTTTCAATCGAGATTTAATTGGGGGAAGTTTTTTCATGGGAATTGAATTGAAGAAAGAAAGGTGGAAATTTAGTGCGGAAATTCTTGCACTTGATTGAATAAGAAAGGAGGTTTTATTGTCTTCTTTTTTCCTTTTTCGTTTTGTAGTGATGGTGTAGGGGGGTGTATCAGAGGCACGTGTTTCGATTGTGAGATCAAATGTTTATGTGTGCTGATGAGAGGCGCGTGAAAACGGTGTAGCGGTGTAGGTGAGGTCCGTGAGGATATGAAGAAGATGGTCAAACGATTTCATGTCAATTTGTTTTTATCTATATGAGTCACGAAGGCACTACAAAGAAGGAGAAGGGGGATTCGAACCCGTGATTTTTCATTCACTGCACTTCAATCTTAATCAGTAGGCCAATACATCCTTGGTAATTTAGAGTTTTTGTGAATGCATTATGTATGTAAAGACAATTTGATGTACCCTACTATGTTACTACGTTACTACTATTCCACCTAGGTGTGCTTAACTAAAATTCGACGAGTCGATTTGCTAACTTACATCTAAAAAATCGATAATAAAATTGATTTTTTAAATTTTTTAGAAGATCTCCAAAGTGTAAGAATAAAGCCCCATGTTGGCATGTTGCTTCCCATGCTATGCAGGGTCGTCTTATATCATATAAAAGGCTTTGTGCTAATAATCAAAATTGGGCCCTTCAAAAATTATAAAGGAATCATTATATATTTATACATTTTTATTATTTAGTCAATGATAAGATTGTTTCTTAAAGTTTGTTAGATGAACCCAAAAAAAACTAGTAGGATGATAAGATTGTTTCTATACAAGCAATAAAGCATATTGCCTTGAATTCAAGCAGGCTGTAAACATGATAAAAGATACACTAATTATATCAATAATTAACAATTACTCCCTCTATTTTTTAAAGTTTTACTCGGTTATTATAGATATGCACTTTAAGGCAAATTGGATAAAGTGTGTAAAAAGTGGATCCACTTGGTTTCTTATATTTTAAGAGAGATAGAAATTATGGAAGAGAGAGTGTGGGCCAAGAATGATTAAATTATTGTATATCTTTTGCCAAATGAAGAACAAAGCATAGTGAATAGAACTTTCAAAAACGGATGGAAAAGGAAAGTGAGTAGGACTTTAAAAAATGGAGGGAGTATAAACTAGTTTTAAATATTACTTCCACTAATTACTAATTAGGAAGAAAAATCAAAGTAAACTTATCTTATGAACAAAGAAAAAATATCTCAGACATTATCATTATAGTTTTATATTACGAACTCTTATTCCAAATTGTAATTTTCAAAATTGATTTAAACCTTATTGTATCATATTTTCATATAGTTTTAGGTGCATTTAGGTTACATTTTAGGAGCATTTAGGTGCATTGTAGTTTATAATTGCATATAATTATTCAAATTGTGAAATATTACAAAGTAGCCGACTGTTCTTTATTTTTCACTTTCCACAATTAGAAGATGAACAAGTCAAAAACAAGCAAACACCCATGACCCAAATGAAAGAATTCCCAAATAAAATTGGATGATAAAAGAATTTGATTTTTGGATATGAGTTGATTTCCTTGAAGAAAGAGAGTAATTAAAAGCTTTAATGTAGTGATTAATATAGGAAGTAGAAGATTTTTTGGGGCTTTTAGATAAGAAGAGGAGAGAGAGTTTTTGGTAGAAGAAGAAGCGTGTTATACATACTACATTCTACCCAAAAAAAAAAATATTCCTACCAATTAGTACATTCCAAGTTTGGGCCCTCAAAGATATGAGGCCTTGTTCTTTATAGCAGGTTGAACCTGATGCCACGTTATATTTACAAGCAGTTTCTGACAAAGGGAAAATTAGGTCGTTACTAGTCTCCAAAAGTCAAACAAAACCTAACTAGACCACTAAGGTAAGTAAAGTGACAAGCAAGGGTTATTCTTTCACAAGGACTAAGGAGCACCAATATGTGTTAATTTAACAATAAGTTAGGCCGAAGAAATCGTCAAGTTTTGGTTAAACTAAGGATATAAACTATTGAAATCAAATTAGGAAAAGCACTAGGATTGGGAAAACACCACAATCATAGTTCACATCCAACAACCGAATAGAGATATAGGGATTGACACGTATTGGGGATATGCAAAGGGAATAAACAAACCTAAACACCTCTAAAATCGTTGTTAGGGAGTTTAGAGTCCTAATTATGGAAACAAAACATATATTTCGAGGCATTATCACCTAAGTAGGCCAAGTTAGGAATTGAAATCAAACCCAAGTTAATATCAGTCAACAAGTGATGTGTAGCAACTAATCAATCAATCATGAAGGTCAACCACATAAAAGTAAACCATTAAATGGGCAACAAAAGGATCGAAAGGTGATGAAACTCACATCAACTAAGTCACCAATCAACATGAAAGATTGAAATTGCACAAATCCCAAGCATAACCAACCCAATAAACTCTACTCATGAAAATAAGATGCAAACAATGATTAGGCTACTCCCAATCCTAGTTAATGAACTACTCCATTATACTACCAAACATCCTAAACATGGAAAAACTAACAATAAATCACCAATTCAAAAATAGCAAAACCAAAAATCAAGACTTAAAAGCAAAAACAAAATAAAATCTAGTGAACAAACAAGAAGAAACTAGGAACATGTGAAAACTTTAATCTAGATTAACTATTAAACATGAATAATAAACAATAAAAACAATTAAAATAAAACAATTAAAGAAGAAAGAGAGAGAGAGAGAGTATAAGAAATGCTCATAATAGATAAATTGTTGAATCTTTAAATACAAGTTGTCACCCTTGAATATCCAAATCTTCAATCTCTCTTTGAGTTTTCTCACTTTTCTCCTAAACTAAGCTATGGAGGCTAAAACCCAAAAAATATTCTAAACCTAAGAGTGGTGAATAAAATAAAACTTTCCCCTTTTAAAATGGGCAAAGGGGTATTTATACTCCCCCAATTACATCGTCGTAAACAAAAACTAGCCCGAAGAAAATGACCCACTCAACAACAGCCCGGGCGGGCTCAACATAGCCCAGGCGGGAAGACCAAGGCAGCCCGGGCAGGCAGGTGGAAGGCCCGGGAGGGGCAGGCTACATGGGCTCAGGCGATAACACCGAGCGTGGACCACCGTTTGCAGAAACTGGCAGAATGTTAGCTCGTCGTGAGCCCGGGCGGGCTGGGACAGCTCCCGGGGGGGGCAGCAGACGCACCTGACTTCAAAGAGCCATATCTGTTTCATTTTTCATCGTAATCGGGATTGTAACCACTCGTTGGAAAACTATCGAGCTAAAATTTCATCTCCAACTTGAATCACTGAAAAATATTATTTGTGATGAAAGTTATGACCATTTTAATATGACCCTTGTGCACAAATCCTTCCAAAAGCTCTTATTTTGGCAAAATTGCTCCACTCTATGCTTGGTGTGTGGTATGGAGACCTCTAATGTTGATCCTACAACATCAAACAAAAATAAGCATTACCAAACCCTATATAAATAGCCAAAATAACTAATATTCACAAATAAGGTACAAATGACTCAATTATTATAAATTACGCAAAATAAGCTTGAAAATGATAAATGAAGAGGAAAAATGACTCTAAACATGAACAAAATTAGGTATTTGAGTGATACAAATATCACTCATCAGTACCATTTTTAAGCTACAATCTTCTCCAACGGTAAGTCATAAGAGCATTCCAAACAATTATACTTGAAGTTTATGAGGAGAGAGAATTGAAAATAATATATATAAAAAAAGAAGAAAGGAGAAAAGGGAGGCTAGAGAGAAATAAACGGTCCACGCTTATGGACCGATCATCCCCTTTTTTTAAACAAGAAAGGGGATGGTAGGTGGAGGTCAATTTTGGGAAAAGGAAGGAGCATGTGACGCGAGGAGAGTAGGTGAAACAAAACGAAACAGATGGCAGACTAATAATCCAATGGACATGGTGTATTGATTTAAAACGACTAGAATTCTTCATCATTTTTGAACGTTATTTATTGAATAATGGTCATATTTAATTAAAAAAATATTTGAAAAAGAAAATAACAAGAACTCTGTATTTTCTCCCATTATAAATAGACCCCCATATTAATTTTTTCCATACTTTTCACACAATTTTTGTTATTAACACTTATTTAGCCTCACCAAAATCCCAAAAATACTGTAATTAGAAGCAAAGAAATTAAGATATGGATCCAAGAAATGGGAGAAAAAAAAAGTAGGTACAATGAAATTAATGTAGGTGCAAGACTTTCTTTGGAACACTAGGTAGGTGCAATGATATCAATGTTCTTGATATATCTCCAATATTTAACTATGTATTTGAAAGTTGTGCACCTCTAGTGAACTATGTTATCCATGGCCACAAGTACGAAATGGGTTATTACCTAACAAATGGTATATATCTGCAATGAGCTGAATTTATTCCGACAATATCTGTTTTGTTGAATGAGAAGGAAATCCTATTTGTCCAATTGCAAGAGAGCAAACGAAAGGATGTGGAACATGCTTCTAGAGTTTTACAAGCTCGTTTTGCTATGTTTCGTCAACCGGCTCTAGCTCGTGATAAAAACATGTTAGGAAAAATAACGATAGCTTGCATTATTATACATAACATGCTAATTGAAAATAAGCCGGCGAAATGCACAATAGTGATAATCGCGTCGTAGATTTGAAAACATATATGATTAATAGGGTTCGAGTCCGTGATCAAGCTATGCATTGACACCTCAAAGTGGACCTCGTAAAAAATAATTGGCTTAAATCCGGGCAAAACAAACATCAAGCTAATTAAGGTATTATGCATTTTTATTATTAAAATGTAATCCCCCGTATTTTTATGAATTTTATAACTATATTTTAATATATAGTTATTTATATTTTAATATATAGTAGCATTTTAATGATTTGATATTGCAAAGGTTGACCATTTTGAAAGTCAAAGAAATTATTTTAAGGATTTAAGGAAGTCAAAATGTTTTATTAGGCATGCTTTGAAAAAGGTTTGAATTACTAATTGGATTTGGAAAAGAAGTTAAATGGGCTTGAGGAACCCAAATACTAATCCTAGTGATGTTAGGAGTTTAAATCATCAATCATATTCATCACCAAACTCTATTTGAAGCCCAATTCCAATTTTCCTAAGCCCACAAGAGGAAAACTATAAATACTCATAAACCCCAAATATTTTACCCGCACAATTATTTCCTCTCTCTCCTCCTTCTCCCAAAGTTTTCGGCCGCCCTACTCCTTTTTCTCTCTCACGTTTTCCTCGTCCTCTCTCTCTTCCTCGCCGGCCGACCACCGGCTCCGCCCACAGCCACCGCCGCCGCCTTGTCGTCGGGCCGCCGTCCCGCCGCCTAGTGCCGCGAGCTTTCGTTCCTCCTCTTCCTTTGTTTTGGTTTAATTCTTTCTTCCTCCTCAAGTTTTGATTAAAGATTATGTTTTTATGTTTTGTTTTAGTACTAATCATGATTAATAACTTTAATTTACTATTTTAATGATTAATCATGGATTATATATATATTGAGTATTAAGAGAATAAAGATGTCAGATTTGATTATTATGTTTAGATTGAGTTTTTAATACATCAAAGCATGGATTTTTAGGGTTTAAGAGTTTGAATTATTATAGTAGCATGTTATAAACTATGAAATTGATTTAATTTACGAATTTAAGCATGTTTAAGTGTGTTTAAAGAGGGTTTTAATAAATCATATGCTGCTGGAATGTTTAGAAAAGATTTATTAAGGGAGTTTGTTGGATTTTAATGACTAGTATAGTAATACTATGCTAGGGAGTATTAGTATTTGAAGTTTTAATGTTAAAAACAACTTTTAAATATTTTTAAAGAGGATTTAAAGTATTTTAAAGTTGCTGGAATTTAATTAGAGTATTGACTTTAAATTATATTGATCGTTTTAGGCGGAGAATTTTCAGTAGGCGATTTTTAACGTGATTAAAGGTGGCCTATCAGTTTGTTTATACAAGGTACGTACATACCTATGTGTTATGTGATGGTATCATGATTTTAGGAAGGAAAAGTTGTAGTATCATGTATAGGAACTTGTAAGTTCATATATGATTTTTATTATGATTGGATTTTACATGTTTTATGCCTGTGTGCAAACATGTTGTTTATAAGATTTGATTAGGAGTTGAATATCATGTTTGTATGGAATATTGATGCAAGCATGTTAATTTGGATTGGGAACTTCATTTATTAATTCACATGGGGGAATTAATATATTTATGAATTGGATCATGTTTAAATCATGTTTTCCCTTATATTATTATTTTCACTACTCTATGAGGACTGTGGGCCTTATTTGGTAAGTTGATAATTTATACCTTTGAAAGGTAAGTTGATTGTTGGCTAGGTTCAACAAATAAGTAGAATTGGAATAAAATGAGATTGATCTTGGATTGTAAGTTTATGATCATTTGTTTTAATCCTAAGATAAAAGAAGTTCAGTTGTGAATGTCTGATCTGAGATTTCTGTATTACTTGTGTGTCATAATAAGTAATAAATTGTAAATCACGTAAAGTGTAACTTGGATAGTTATAAAATTTAGACTGGTGCACATCTGAAGTTGGACAATCAGGAGTTGGGGTACACGGTGAGCGTGCCATGGTTTTTTCTGGGAATTGGATTGATCACCGTTCCTCTTTTTATTCAAAGGTTCCTCGATATCGCAGGTCATTATGGAATACGGAGTCGCGCCCGTATTTCATCTTCCCAGGGAAGGCTGGTTTTTAGTTAGACAACTCGGTCCAATAACTATTCCATTTAAAGTAATAATAAGATGATTAAAGTTTAGTTCAGTAGAAGTTATCTGCAGAATATTATATTGTTATATTATGATTTATTCCTGTTTATTATTTCTTAGTATCATGTTAGGAGTGTTTATGTATTGTTATGTAGTACTCAGCTTTGCTGATTACGTGCTTTGTTTGTATATGTTGATCATGACTTTACCTTATTGATCCTGTGACGACCCATTTTGGTTAGCAGATTCTTTAGAGCATTGACATCTACAGGTGTGCAGATGTTGCATCATTGGGAATATGGGATGTGGAGAGCTTGTATAACAAGTTGTTTTATCTATTGCTTTAGTAGGATTATGTTATGTTAAGTTTGGTTTTAGAAGTAGACAGTTGTAGTAGTTGGTTTTAAGTACTTTGTTGTTTGTTATGTTTGAAGTATGAAGTTTAGTTATATTTATATTTTCCGCTGCAAAATTTTGAGTAAGCCGATACGTTATCACACGGGCGATAATGCTTTGATGATTCTCCATGTTTTATATCACAAAAGGTATTTTAGAAAAGGGAGAATTATCGGGGTGTTACAAAGTGGTATTAGAGCTTGACGTTATTTTCAAAAGTTTTAGGCACCTAACTAACTTCCTAGTTATTTGAATAAACTCTTAGAATTGCTCCTACTTATTCGTTTTGAGAATTTTTATTTAAGAGTTGGAAATTTAATATATATATATGGTCCGAAAATTTTATTTATTTTTAGTTTATGTCCGAAATTTTTTTTCTTTCGAATTTTATTTCTGGCTCGAGATTTTATTTAAGATGTCCGAAAATATTTTTTTTAGTCGCAAATTTTTCGACACTTATTATTATTTTATTTGAAAGTATAAGGAGTGTCTGCATTATTTTATTATGTTTAAAGCTTTAGTTGTTGTATTGTGAGATTGGGTAGTATAGGAAGGGCATATAGGATAGAAATATTATATGCCTGCATTAAATAGTTAGTTCAGCATGTTATTATTTTTCTTCCCTACTAACTGTTTATATCTTTCTTCCCTGCTGATTATTATATTTTGTGCCTATGATGTTAATGGCAACTTTTTATTGTCATTGTTGGGAATTGCGTACAAGGAGAGTACTAAAGATGTTATTGAATATATTTATTTGTTGTAGATCCTTAATCATGTCTGCCAGAGTCGAGAGTTACCAAAATCCTATTGTATTAAGTGATGATGAAGGTGACAATAATAATGTACCTGTCATTGATAATGACTATACCGGTTTCGAGTGGGTTATGCGTAGAATATTAAGGTCAAGGGCAGCCAGTGATGATGAGCTCATTGTGGAGTTCGACCGTGCTAGGGGTCAGACTAGATCGGACATTTACCATGCATCTTTCAGGTTTGAAACTGATTCAGAGTCACAGGATGAAGAGCCTCAACCTCCAAGGAGATATAAAAGACAAAGGAGATATGTCGAATATTATGATGAGGACATAGATGGGTTTGAATATGAGATCTTCGTGCCTGAACACTACAAGGAATCTGGTTAGGAGTACACGGCAAACGCGCCAAAATTTGGTAGGCGTTTGCCGTGTACTCCTAACCAAATCATACCACAAGCAACAAAAGAGAAACGAGCCAAAAAGAGATGCACACCCCGCCCTCAAAAGACACAAAACAAGGACCTAATCTAGCCCGAAAACATCGACTCCAATGCCGCCACCTTATGACGCCGACACCGACAAATGAGGATCAAAGTAAAAAAAAAAAAATTTTTCTCTCTCTTTTTTTTCTCTCATTTTGCCTAGAAGTCCTTCTGGGTTTTCATCCTGGCTTCTCATTTTCATTCATTTTTTTTCATCTCTCTTCTTTTTTCGGCTCACAAATCTCACCCGCTCAACTAGCTCTTTTTTGCATAGGCCGCCCTTTCGGGTTTTCGACCTATCCGAGCCCCCAATTTTTCCCCGAGTCGCCCGTCCTTGCGGGTTTTCAACTCAGCGGGAATCTTTTTTCTTTCTTCTTTTGTCACTATATTTTTTTCCAAAAATTTTCATCAAATTACCACAATATATACAAAACAAACCAAACAGAACAAACTAGAACAAGGCAAAATAATACCACATTTAATCAATCTCTCCCCCAAGCTTATTATGCACATTGTGCTCAATGTGGAAAGGACAAACACGAATAAGAGGGAAAGGAAAAGGGAAAAGCTCTAAGAGCCCGAGGGGCCCCCGTGCTCAAACCCGCGGGCTGCCCTACGGGCCTCTTTCTCCTGGCGGCGTATAATGCGCGCTGCCTCAATCTCGGATGTGGGATCGGAGTACCAAGAGTCCTGGTTCTCCGGTCCCTGGGGTGGAAAACGGGACACAAAGAAGTTGTTCATGGCCGAAACCATGGAACCAACTGAATAGATCTGGTCCTCCATCCCATACATCCTATCCTGCATCTCTCCCAAATCGCCCCTAACACGGGATAGTTGCTCAGTCACCTGAGCCTGAAACTGGGCGTGAGGGAGGTAACCCTGCTCCTGCTGGTACTGCTGAAACTGCTAGTATTGGAACCGCTGTGGCTGAGGCTCTGGCTGAGGCTAAGGCTGAGGCTGAACCTCTTCAGGATCCCTCTGACCTAATTCCTCCGCCACCCCCCGGGCATACCTCTCGTCCGGGGGAAGGAAAAGCTCCTCATGTGTGGTGCTCCTGCGGTAAAGCCATATATCTGACATTTCTTGCCCCAAAGAGCCACACATAACTCGTCTCATTGCCTATGGTTTTGAAATGAAGCATTGTAATAATCCTCAAGGCAATGGTATCATAGCAGTTAGAATCACGGGAATATCGACCACTAGCTGTCCCTAAAGGGGTCAATGTGGGGTTGCCCTTCTTATCCACGGGCACCTGGACACCTAGTTGGGAGGCTAAAAGGCTAATCATGTCCCCCCATACTCAACTTCCCCGAGGTCTTCCCCTCAGCCGACTGAGCTAAGCACCTATCCACCCAAACCCCTTGAGGCGTCATGGCCCAAAGACATTTAAGGTCAAACTCCGGTAAATTAGTGGGCTCTCCTGCACAAAAGACCGTCATAGACAAAAGACGGTGCACGTAGCGCAAGGCGGGGTGGGGGATGGCGCTACTCTTACAGTGGCTATGCCACTTATGACCACCAGTAATCTTGAACCAAAATACAGCAGGATTATAGTTTTCAGTCTCTAGATAGTCATCTTCGGCTATGAAGTCCCAAGCAAAAGCACTCTCTATCTCAAGGAAATTCATTTTGTATTGGTTGTCATTGAGAGAGAAAGTGATGTATTCAGATTCATCATCGGTTTCAGCATGTTTTTGGAGAGTCGAAAGGAACTCGAGGGTGTACCGCTCATAAGTTCGGGCCCTCTTCCATAGAAAGTTTCGGAGGCCAGCCTTGTTGAGAAGAAACTCAACCAAGCTAGCTAACCCCAATTTTCTAGGGTAGAGTAATCTGCAAACTTACTTTCTTGTATTACCCTCCCCGGTCTGTCAAGGCGGTCCCATCGCCTTTTAGCTTGGTCACTTAGCTTCTTAAGGCCACGGGAGTTAATGTGGGGAACGGGTTCGGTTCGGCTTCTCTTGTTCATTTTTTTGTGTTTGTGGTTTTTTTTTTTTTTTGAGAAAAACGAACAACAACAAGGGTTTGACACAAGGACACAAACAAGAACACTCTTACACTCCAAACACCCTCCACACAATAATAACCAACCACCAATTCCCAATTGAGTTCAACAATCACAACAACAACACCACACAACTCAACAACGTCAATCAACAACTACAAACAATGTCTTAATGAAACAAGCTACAACTCTACAATTAAGCAAGAACAAGATATTTCAAGCAAAATCAAAGAGAAGTAGGAAAGAGTGGGTTATACCGAAATGGAAGTGAAGTAGTGGTATGTAGGGTGATTAGAACTTGTGAATAGCTCCCCTAAGCATGTGGAATGATCCTCCAAGATTCAATTTGGATGGTGTTGCTTCAAATCAAAAACCCCCAAATTCTAGGGTTTGGTAGAAGGTGATAATTTTCAGAAATTGTGGGAGGATTATGTTGAAAAGGAGAGAAGAAAGTAGGGAGTTTGTGTAGAGAAGTGAAAAGGAGAGGATTAGAGGATAGATTGAGAAGTTGTTGTGAAGATTTGAGAGTGGGAGATGAGAGGAGGGGGGCATCGCGAGGGTTGTCGTGTGAAAAGGATGGGAGAGATAAAAAAAATTTGAGCTTCGCGTTTTTTTTAAGAAAATTATCAGGACCGCCTTCGCGAGTCGCGATCAGTGTCGCGAGTCGCGATCAGTGTCTACTTGGCGAGTCGTGACATTAATCGCGAGTCGCGACCTGCATTTTTTTGGCTCCAAACTCCCTATTTACTCTTGTCCACCTATCACCCTTATTTTTCTTTCATGCTTTTGCTCGCATTCCTTGCGCTTGTTTTGCTTTAATTTCAAATGCGAACCAATTCTCGGCTTTTGATACTCGCTCATCAACATTTTTACACATAACTTCACAAGTCACGAACGTTCCTTCTATTCCCTGCAAAACAAATAACCACAAGCATAATATCTTCCAAAAACCAAAAGAAAACTACCTTTATACACTATATACAACATGCTCGTTTATTTACCGTCGTCGACACGACTTACAACCATAAGGTCTAACCATAGTCCGGGTCACCGAGAGGAACATCCTCGGCCTCAACCTGCTTGAATCCTTCAAAGTACGGCTTAAAGCCGCTGCCCATTTACCTTCAAAATCTTGGAGGTGGCTTCACTTTGGATTTCCACGGCTCCATGTGGAAACACTTTCACGACAATGAATGGCCCGATCCACCTAGAACGCAGTTTTCCTGGAAAAAGACGTAGGCGGGACTGAAACAAGAGGACCTTTTGGCCCACCACGAACTCTTTTCTTATTATTAGCTTGTCATGCCATGCCTTAGTCTTTGCTTTGTAAATTGATGCATTTTCAAAAGCCTCATTCCTTATCTCCTCCAATTCTTGCAACTGTAGCTTCCGATGCAATCCAGCTTCATCCAAGGCCATGTTGAAGTTTTTAATGGCCCAATATGCTTTGTGCTCAAGCTCCACTAGAAGGTGACATGGCTTTCCAAACACCAATCGGTATGGTGACATACCAATGGGGGTTTCATAAGCCGTCCTGTATGCCCATAGTGCATCCTCCAATCGCAAGCTCCAATCCTTCCTACTTGGATTCACCGTTTTCTCCAAGATTGATTTGGTCTCGCGATTGGACACCTCCGCTTGGCCATTTGTTTGTGGATGGTAGGCCATGGAGGTCTTGTGAGTCACATGATACTTTTTCAGCAGCGTACCTATGGTTCGATTGTAAAAATGAGTTCCCTTGTCACTAATCAATGCCCTTGGAATTCCAAACTCCGCAAAATATGTGAGATTTCACAAAATCTCGCAACCACCTTAGCATCGTCGCATGAGTGGCCTTAGCCTCCACCCATTTTGATACATAATCCACTGCTAACAGAATGTACATGAAACCAAAAGAGTTAGGAAATGGCCCCATAAAATCAATGCCCCAAACATCGAATATTTCACAATACAAGATCAAGTTTTGTGGCATTTCATTTCTTTGGGAAATATTCCCGACTCTTTGACAATTACCGCACGACTTACAGAAATGGAATGCATCTCTATTCAAACTAGGCCAATAAATACCACAATCTAATACCTTTCGAGCAGTTCTCCTTGCTCCAAAATGACCTCCACATGCATGAGAATGACAAAAGGTGAGAATCGATATTACCTCATTATCGGGAATGCACCTTCTAATCACTTGATCCGCACAATGTTTCCACAAATATGGATCGTCCCATACATAATGATTTGCATCGCTTCGTAATTTGTCTTTTTGTGCTTTTGAAAAATGAGGAGGAAATTTGTTAGAGACAAGGAAATTCACAATGCTAGCATACCATGGACTGAACTCCTTAAGGTTGAACAAATGTTCATCCGGGAATTCTTCTCGAATTGGCTCTTTCCATGGTTTTTCAACATTCTTCTCTAAATAATAGGAAGACACCAATCTACTCAAATGATCCGCTACTAAATTCTCGGTCCCCTTTTTGTCTTTCACGTCCAAATTAAACTCGCTCAAAAGTAGAATCCACCTGATCAATCTTGGCTTGGCTTCTTTTTTCGTCATTAAATGACGAAGAGCTGCATGGTCAGTATATACAATAACTTTTGTTCCAAGCAAATAAGATCTAAATTTTTCCAAAGAAAATACTACAGCTAACAATTCTTTTTCAGTAGTAGAATAGTTACGCTGAGCCTCATTTAGTGTCATGGAAGCATAATAGATAGCATGAGGTGCTCTCCCCACCCTTTGACCTAACACCGCTCCGACGGCGTAGTCACTTGCATCGCACATGATCTCAAAGGGAAGAGACCAATCAGGTGGTTGTATAATTGAAGCCGAGACGAGTCTTTCTTTCAAGGTTTTGAAGGCACTCTTGCAATGTTTGCCAAAAGAAAAATCCACATCCTTTTGCAACAACTTACATAAAGGAGATGAAATCTTCGAAAAGTCCTTGATGAACCTGCGATAAAAACCTGCATGGCCAAGAAAAGAACGTATTTCCCGAACATTAGTAGGATAAAGCAAAGATTGAATAATGTCTACCTTAGCTTTATCTACCTCGAGTCCTTTTTCAGAAACCACATGGCCTAAAACAATCCCTTGTCGCACCATAAAATGGCACTTCTCGAAATTCAACACAAGGTTAGAATCTATACATATTTTAAGCACAAAAACTAAGTGTTGCAAGCAACTGTCAAAAGAATCTCCATGTACAGTGAAATCATACATAAAAACTTCAACAAACCTTTCGACATATTTAAAGAATACACTCATCATACATCTCTGAAAAGTTGCAGGGGCATTGTATAACCCAAAAGGCATGCGCCTATATGCAAACGTGCCAAAAGGACACGTAAATGTGGTTTTCTCTTGATCCTCTGGCGCAATAGCCACCTGGAAGTACCCTGAATAACCATCTAAGAAGCAATAGAAGGCATGACTAGCAAGTCTTTCAAGCATTTGATCAACAAATGGCAAAGGAAAATGGTCTTTCCTAGTCACATCATTCAATTTACGATAATCAATGCAAACACGCCATCCATTTTGGATTCGTGTAGGAATCAACTCACCATTTTGGTTCTCCACAACAGTTTCACCCGTCTTCTTAGGCACAACTTGGGTAGGACTAACCCATTTGCTATCAGAAATAGGGTAAATCATACCGCTTGGAGTAATTTCGAATTTCGCTTTCACCACCTCCATCATAGGTGGGTTTAACCGGCGTTGTGGTTGCCTCACGGGTTTCGCGTCATCTTCCACCAAGATCCGATGCATGCATGTGGTAGGACTTATGCCTTTGATGTCGGCAATCGTCCACCCAATTGCTTCTCTATGCTCCTTAAGAACTTCAATAAGTCTTCCTTCTTGCTCCTGGGTGAGCTGACTTGAGATGATCACTGGTAATGTTTCTCCTTCTCCAAGGAACACATACTTCAAATCATCGGGAAGTGGTTTCAATTCCATTTTTGGGGCCTGCAAAACAGATGGTAACAATTTCTCTCTAGGAATGGTGAGTGGGACGGGTCCAAAATGAAAAGGGACCGTCGGAAGCTTGTCTCGATCTTCCAAAACCTGCACTATTTCCTGCAAATTAGCGCTTAAAACATATTCAATTTCATCATCTTTCAAATTATGCTCAAGAGCCACCTGCAATTCATCTTTACCATCAATTTTAAACACGTCCTGCGAATAAGAGTCAATCACATCTATAGAATAACATGAATGATCATCACTCGGAAATTTCATGGAATCATAAATGTTGAACTCTACTGTATCTCCATCAAACTCCATAGTAAGAGATCCACTATGCACATCAATTTTAGTCCTATCAGTTTTTAAAAATGGTCGTCCTAACAAAATAGGGGTCGCATGTTTATCGTGCTCCATATCTAGGACATAAAAATCGGCAGGAAAAATCAGCTTATCAACCTTAACTAACACGTCTTCCACTATTCCCTTAGGATAAACATTAGAACGGTCAGCTAACTGAATCACAACACATGTTTCATGTAAGGCACCTAACTTTAAGGACTCGTACAAAGAATAAGGAATTACATTTATAGAAGCCCCTAAATCTAGCATAGCCCTTGGAAACGTGGTGTTCCCAATCACACAAGGTATAGCAAACATGCTTGGATCACTGCATTTTGGAGGAAGTTTCTTTTGAAACATGGCAGACACATGTTCGCTAACCTTAACCTTTTGTGCTCCCCTTAACCGCTGTTTTCTTTTAGTAGTGCACATTTCCTTAAGAAACCTTGCATACCTAGGAATTTGTTTTAAAGCATCTAAAAGGGGAATGTTTACCTCACATTTACGAAAGGTTTCGTAAATGTCTTTATCGCACTCCTTGCTTCGAGTATCTTTCAGTGCCTCTGGAAATGGTGGAACCGGCTCATAAGGTGGTGCAGGCGGTGGTTGCTTGGATTGCTCATTTGATGTAGATAACAATGGCTCGACATCAGGCACTGATTCATAAACAACAACCTCTTCCTCTTTGTCTTTAGTGGTCTCCTTATCATTGTCCTTTAGTTCTCTTCCACTTCTTAGTGTTATGGCACTTGCATTTTGTCTCGGATTAACCTCCGTTTGAGACGGTAGCTTACCCGAATCACGAACCTCTAATCGACCCGCAGCTCCCGAGACCTGACTCATTTGTTTTTTCCAGATTCTTTATGCTCGAACGGGTTTCCTCCTGAAACTGAACCATATTTCCCTGCATGTTAGTAACATTTTTAGTTAAAGCATTAATCATATCCTCCGTAGACATGCTGGTACTTGGTCCCTGAGATTGGCCTTGCGGCCGAAAATGTGGAGCTCCTTGCTCCGGTGGCCTCGAGTAAGGAGGTGGCTGTAACACCCCAGAATTTCAAAGGCGGAAAAAAAAGAAATAATAATAGTATTAATAGGACGATGGCGGAAACATCGTCTTCTGGGAATGTCACTACTACAAGAATAGTGTTTAAATAACTAAGTGATAAAAACAAACATAAGTAAGTACTATAAGTAAATTAATTACTTAGATTAAAATCGAAATGAGAAAACTATCTCAAACTAAAGAGAAGTCTAGAACTAAAACCCCTAATAGATTATTTCTCGCATCTCAACCCGAGCCCAAAATCAAAGAAAATCCCCATCAACAAAACCTGCAAAATATACAACAAATGTCCACAATCAGTGGGGAGTAACTAGCAGTTCTCCCAGAACAAAAGAAATCAAAGCATGATTCAGACATAGATTAATAAGAAAGGAAAGCATCAAGTCAAGTCAACTACAATATGCATCCACTTCCATATAACTCACAAATAACGCAAATAAATAATAAATAGCAAGTGAGTTGGATAAAAATAAATAAATCATCTCAAGAGTACTTTTATAAAAATAAAATATAGGTAAAACAAGTTATTGAGTCAGAAACCGAACGCTAGTGAATCGCAATTCACTTCGGTTTGTCAGATCGCAATCTCCAGGCCAGTCTATGGGCTTACGTTCCCCACTGCCTGTGTCTAAGAATGGCCAAACTCCCGATGCAGAGTAGAACACGCAGAACTCCCTGACCTCTCGGACGACAACAATTAACCCAGGTGTACCCCCTAGTTCGCAAACCAGGTGGTTGGCATGTTCTTCACCGGGGACTACATCTATCCCACCGGATGTTCTTATCTCAAAATAAAATCATAAATATCATCAATGTATCATTCATCTCAAAAATATTCGTCAAAAGGGATGCCACCCGGTCTTATACCCATAATTCATCAAAAGTAATTTTTCAAAAATCTTCAAAGTAGTAACTTACAAATTTACAACAAATATCTCCAACCACAATACTTTAAACATCACTAAGCATCAACAATGATAGTGAAATATTTTTTTACAGCACTAACAACATCAATCAAAAATGCGTCACCAATTAACTCCAAGGCTTATTAAATAAATGAATAGTACACAATTAATCATTTTTACATAAATCAAACATAATCATAATGATACCAATAATACTTACAGCAACCTACTAAACAACAGCATCCAAGAACATAAAAGATCACAAATTATTTCTGATTAACAAGCTCTCAAATAATTTAAAAGAGTATCCTCAATTTCACAACAAAAACACAATAATAATTATTAAACTAATAAGTTCGAGCAGTAAAATCACACAAAAATTATCATATGACCCTAATGGCTCTACTGACATGGTACAATTTTTTTTTATAATTTTCGGACTCCAAAAGTAATTTTAAAAGTTAATATACAGATTACTCAATAAAGCCAAAATAATAACTAAAAATATAAATAAACGCCCAAAAATTACCAAAAATTTAAAAAACATGCATAAACTCACGGAAATACATATTATACAAAGAAATGAATTTTTTGGCATCCAGAAATAATTTTCATGATTTATATACTGGCAGAAACGAAATTGTAAAAACAGATATATCAATTAAATAAACCAGTACACAGTAGGAAAAAATTATTCTAAGGCATGGAATACATACTAAGCATACAACATGATCTAAGAAAAATAATTTTAGCAATTTTAACATCCGTTTAATAATTATTATGTAATTTAGCCAAAAACGCACAAAACACCAATTAAATCAAATAAATACCAAAAATCATACGAAAATTATTTTTCTCTTTACAGTAATCACACAGAATGCATCAAGTATATGCATGTCAAATTTTGTCAATAATTTCATTCAAAAAGTATTTTAAATAATTCCTAGCGTAATAATCTAATACCGAATAATACTCTAATCACTATGGTTCGAAGATAACTACTAGTTACCTGGAACGTCGGGAGGAGAGTTGAGTCTAAGGAGATAGTTAAGAGCTACGCATACAATCCAATTCCTCTTCTAACCCCAAGGCACAACGAACGAGAATTGAAGCAACCAGTCACTAGGCATTTTCTTCTTGAACGTTGAAAAAACTCATTTTACACTGTTCTGTTCCGACCATGATTTCCGGTGATCAAAGGCTCAGATTCTAAATCTCTCCGGTCATAATGTAGAACAAGATGTTATAAATGTTCTGTCAAAATTTGAAGATGATCCAACGGTTAGATCTCCGGCTACGGTTATTTTCGTGAAGGTGTGACAGGAAAAACCGGGTTGAAACTTTCTATTCTTTTCCTCTTCCTTTTCTCTCTTTCTTTTCTTGAAAACGGTGAGGGTTAAATGCAAATGATGCTGAACCTCTTTTAATAAAAATCAGAATTTTATGGCAAGGAAAAAATGAAGGGTTTAGGAGAAATGATTAGGGGGGTTATGGGGGTTACAAACTACCAAGAGTCACCTATTAAAAGAAATGAAATAAAAGAGGAGAAACTTTTTCCTTCTCCCTCCCCATAGCCGGCTGTCCAAGCCCAAGAAGATTTTGGCCCAAGTCATCAAAGGTCCATGCATCAAAAGTCCGTCACGCGATAAATCGATAAATTCCTAAATCGCGCCTAAACTTTGAAAATACTTAATAATGAAAATAACTCTAATAAATTATGTTATAAATATAAATATAATAAACACATTAGCACGCCACATGCGATGCAACATTTCATCACCCAAGTCGGTCCAACAACGTTACAAAAACGCTACGCGACAAAACAGCATCCTAAACGCCAAAACAAATAACGAAATTAATATAACCTTTAAAATAAATAACTAACAACTTAAAATAAATATATATATAAATATATCACAACATATAAATATATATACACATTTTTACAACACGTTCCAAAATAATTTAAATAATAGATTATTAATTTTTAAGAAAAAGAAAATATCATTTTAATGTAAACAAATACCAAAAATAAAGGGTGAAAATTACGGGGTGTTACAGTGGTGAGCGGTTATACTCTTGTGGCGGCCGCTGGTTCCCCGATGAATTCCCCGTACCTCAAATTAGGATGATCTCGCCATCCCGGATTGTAGGTGCCATAATATGGATCATATCTTTTTTGGAAACCTTGGCCCTGAAAACCGGCCGCCTTAACCCCTTCACTCGGTTCTTCTTGTAGATGAGGGCAAAAATCAGTTGGATGATTTGAAGAGCAAATGCCATAAGCCTTCACTTGGTGAGTTTTCTCTTTCACTATGAATTCTCGCATCATGGATGTGAGAGCTTGCACCTGATCTTCCAACTTAGAAGAACTAGAACCCTCGGCGACCACACGTCGAGTTCCAGACTATCTACTAAACTGCCTCGAGCTTTCAGCCAACTCATTTAACAGTTCCTTAGCAGCGAGTGCGGTTTTATTCACAATGGATCCACCACTTGCTGCATTGACCATCCTAGCATCCTCATCACACAAGCCATTATAGAAGTATAGCACTAAATCTTCCTCTGAGTAACCCTGGTATGGACAGCTAGCACATAACTTCTTAAACCTCTCCCAATACTCATAAAAAGACTCATCACCCCGTTGCTCAATGTTACTTATCTCCTTCTTCAATGTAGATGATTTAGAAGTGGGAAAGTATTTCTCGAGAAAGCTCTTTTTCAATTGTGCCCAAGTGGTGATGCAGCCGGCCGGAAGGTAGTACATCCAGTCCTTTGCTGCATCTTTTAATGAAAAAGGGAAGGCTCTAAGCTTGATTCTGTCTTCTGAAACTCCACTTGGATTCATGTTGCTGCATACCACATGAAACTCTGACAAATGTTTATTTGGATCTTAACCATTTAGCCCATGGAATGAGGGAAGCAAATGTATCAACCCCGACTTTAGCTCAAATGTGTCCCCCACTTCCGGTCCGAAAATGTGATACACAAAGGTCTGTTGGTCTAGGTTAGGAGCAAGGTGATCTCCTTTAAGGTGCGGTGCTCGACTCTAGGAGGCATCTCTTCTTCAAATTCAAGCGAAAAAGGGAGCTCTCTAAAGCTTTCACGCAATTCTCTTCTCAACCTGAAAAGAGTTAGTTCTAGGTCTCGATCGTACTGCAAAGGCTCTTGGTTAGTAGCACGAGTAACAACCATAAACCACAATGCAAAAAATACAATAAAAAAGGACGAAACTACACTAATTACAAACAAGTATCGCCTTGTTCCCCGGCAACGGCGCCAAAATTTGGTAGGCGTTTGCCGTGTACTCCTAACCAAATATAATTAACCTACTCTCATGCACACTATGCAAGTATAATGGAAGTAGGGATCGTATCCACAGGGAGCAAAGGAACTTGTTCGGAAATTAGTGAATTAAGGACCCTAGTATGTGCTAAGGCCAAAGTAACCGAATTGGGGGGGGGGGGTTTGGAACAATGCAAGCAAGTTAAACTAAGCACAGTATTGAAATACAAAGAGATTACAATATAAAAAGGCCTTGGACTCGATTAGCATCCACCCTAACCTAGTTTGTGGTCATGAAATCTTAACCCCCGACACTTCCTATGGTCACCTATCGAGAAGTCTAGACCTCTATCCTCCTAGATCGTGGCTAAACACACGATCCGCGTGGTTTGAACCGCCCTTACTATGCCTTAACTCAAATGAATCGCACTTAAGTCCAAACCAAAGTAGCATTAAGGTCGAGGAACACGATAGGATTACTAATGTTATCAAAGCAATAACATTCAAATAATAAGCAATGCTTCTCTAAGTGCAAAAGATTAATGTTCAGCATTTAATCAAACACCTAGTATGCTACATGGAGCTAGGAACACAACAATCCGATTATGCACCTAAAATTAGCATTAGATGAATCACACAACAATACTAGTAACATTCCTAGCAAAGATTATGCAAACATCATGAAATTAAATACAAGAAGCATCACAATGACCATAAAGAAAGTAGAGGATAAGAACTTCTCACAAGTATATTAGAGCTTCAACAACCAAATCCAAGATAGATGTTTAAGCTAGCCAAGCCATAGGATTCATTACAAATCTACAAAAGAAGAGAGGAAGAAACCCTAGAAAGAAATCTTCTTTTTTTCCTCTCTCTAGTCACTCTAACAAAAAACTAAAACTAAAACTTCCTAACATAACCCTCCAAGGGAGGAAAGGAAAACAAAAGAAGCGACCGACACAGGGGTTGCGACTCGCGACAAACCTCGCGACTCGCGACCATGGGCAGGTCGCGACTAGCGACACTGATCGCGGCTCGCGACTGCCTCAAAACCACCAAAACAAAGCTCAAAGCGGAAAAAGAGGAGAACTTGGCTTTTGAGTAAGCCATGAAGCTGCAAAACCAGAATGAAGACGATCCTCGGACGACCAGCAAACCAAGAAGCTTGAACCACGGATCTCGGAACTCGGACTCGGAACTCGAACAAAGCTCGGAAGCCTCGGAAGATGCGACATAAAGGAACCAAGGACAAGGACCCCGGGGCACAAAAAGTGATCGGAGGACCAAGATCGGCCCTCGACTACGCCACCATGCAAACCGCTCCCTAAACTCCTCAAAACATAACATCCTCCGACAACACCTCCTAACATCAAAACTCTCCTAAATCCCGATACTAAGCTCGAACCGACACCAAAAACGACCCAAAATTCGCCTAAGATTGGCAGATAACTTGGACACATCATAATATGAGGACAAAAATGATAATGTAGTACCTTAGGTTACTATCTATATATTTGCGATTACAGAAAACAATAATATAATAATGTTGGATAGTTGGCCAACAGTGATTAGAGTTGTTTTTTTTTAGTACCATTATTTTAGGAAAATATAATGATATAGTATCAATTATTTAATAATACCCTTTTGGAGGAATAAGAGTTATTTATTTATATGAGTGAACAATAATTTATTCTGGGCACGTGTTGGGAATCTTTTTATTATTTAATTTTTCTTATTATGTGATTAAATTTTTGGCTGTTCTACGTATGTGATCTGATGTGAATATTTTCTTCATGGATGATTATGTGGTTACTAGAGAACATTTTATGTTGTACTTGGAACTGTATGAGAAATTGTTTGTTGAGGCGATCTTTGTTGATCAAATCAAATGTTGCCTTCTTAGATTAACACATAAGCTATATTGAAACCTAAAGTAGAGTCATATTACTTTCAGGTCACGAAGTAGGATGGCTAACAACAACGACTTAACTGATGATATTCGCCTCTTGGCGGAAAAATTGACTCAGGAGAGAGCTGAGCGTCCTGAGAGTGCTGGGGAAATGTTTGAAAGGCTAGCTAAGGTTAAGCCACCGCACTATAAGGGACAAGATGACCCTACCTTTCTAGAAAACTGGATTAGGGAATTTGAGAACCTTTTTGGGGCTGTGAACTGTCCTGAGAAATTGAGAGTGGGTCAGGCTGTGTTGTACCTTAAGGATGAGGCTGATTTATGGTGGAGGGAGAATGGAGCTAGACTGAGTGCTGTGGAAGGATTCGATTGGGATGCTTTTGTGGTTGCCTTGAGAGGGAAATTTTACCCTGCCTTTATGTGGAAGCAGAAGGCCCAGGAATTCATTAACCTTAGGATAGGTAGTATGACCATCTCTGAGTACTACAGTAAATTCATAGCATTATCGAGGTTTGCACCTGAGGTTGTAGCCACTGAGGAGCTGAAGGCTCAGAGGTTTGAGCAAGGGTTGACTAATGAGATACAGCTGGGGTTAGGAGGTGAGACCTTTACATCCCTAGATATTGTGTATGGGAGAGCTGCCCACATTTATGGACTCCAGTTGATGAGGGATAAAAAGAATAATGTGGTAGGTGAGAAAAGAAAGGACTTTAATGCTGGGGGAAACCAGGGGAATTTCAAGAAAAACAGAAATGGTAATGAGAATTTCCAAGGAAACAACAACCAGGATAACCGCAATAGAGGTCGACCTGAAAGAGTGTATCACTGCAAGAAGTGTAGCAGCAACCACCCTGGTAGAGACTGTAAGGGAGACCCAGTGACTTGTAGCTACTGCCAGAAGAAGGGCCATAGGGAGTATGAGTGCTTTGCTAAGTAAAAGAAAGAGCAAAATGGCAATGGGGGTAGTAACCAAGTGTGGTCTAGATTTAGCCGACCCGGGAAATCGTGGGTTCAAAGCCCGCACGAGCACGTAACAATCAAAAGAGCTATAACAAGCCTGCTAATGAGAACAACCAGAACAAGGCTCCGGGTAAACTGTTCGTGATGAGTCGCAATGAAGCTGAACGATCTGCCGACGTAGTGTCTGGTACTTTTTCTATCAACACCGTGCTAGTTAAAGCATTATTTGATTCGGGGGCGACTTATTCTTTTGTTTCGTCGTCTGTTATTAAAAGTCTGGGGTTAGTAGATTTTGAGGTAATTAATTTGCCTGTTAGTGTACCTACTAGTGAGACCATAAGGTGTACCAAGTTGTTTAGAAACTTGCCTCTGAAGATAGGAGACTGTGTTTTTCCTTCTGACTTGATAGAGTTTAATCTGGGAGACCCGGATGTAATTCGGGGATGGATTGGCTAAGTTTATACAAGGCCAAGATAGATTGTGAAGTTCAGAAAGTAGTTTTAAGGAATCCTTTGGGTAAGCTGACTTCGTATAGACGTTGTGGGAAGTCCAAGAACTTTGGGGTGATCTCCGCAATGCAAGTAAAGAAGTTGATGAAGAAGGGGTGTGAGTTATATTTTTGTAGTGTGCAAGATGTGAGTAAAGAGGCTGGGGTAAATATTGAAGATGTTCCGATTGTGAATGAGTTTATGGATGTGTTTCCGAGTGAGATTTCGGGTATGCCGCCTGTTAGATCTGTCGAGTTCACCATAGACTTAGTTCCTGGAACTGCACCTATATCTAAAGCACCCTATAGAATGGCACCTCCGGAGATGAGTGAGTTGAAGACGCAGTTGCAAGAATTGTTCGATGAGGGTTATATTAGACCTAGTGCATCACCTTGGGGAGCTCCTGTGTTGTTTGTTAAGAAGAAAGATGGGAGTATGAGGTTGTGTATCGATTATAGAGAATTGGATAACGTAACCATCAAGAACAAGTATCCTTTGCCTAGGATAGATGACCTATTCGATCAATTGAATGGAGCGAGCGTATTCTCAAAGATTGATTTGAATTCGGTGTATCACCAGTTGAGAGTAGCTGATAAGGATATACCTAAGACTGCATTTAGGACTCGTTACGGTCATTATGAGTTCACTGTAATGCCTTTTGGGTTAACCAATGCACCTGCCATATTTATGGACTTAATGAATAGGATCTTCCATGAGTTCTTAGATAAGTTCGTGGTTATATTCATTGATGATATTCTGATCTATTCGAAGAATGAAAAATAGCATGATGAGCACTTGAGGATCATATTGGAGACGCTTAGGAAGAATCAATTGTATGCCAAGTTCTCTAAGTGTGAGTTTCGTTTGGAGAAGGTAGCATTTTTGGGTCACTATGTGTCTGAAGAATGTGTCTGATATTCGAAGTTTCCTAGGTCTAGCTGGTTATTATAGAAGATTTGTGAGAGATTTCTCGAAGATAGCGAGACCTATGACCAACTTGATGAAAAAGGAGTCAAAATTCGAGTGGAGTGAGAAGTGTGAGGAAGCTTTTCAAATTTTAAAAGAACGTTTGACCTCCGCGCCTGTTTTGACCCTGCCTGATGGGAATGAGGGATTTGAGGTGTATAGTGATGCTTCGAAGAATGGTTTAGGATGTGTGTTACAACAGAATGGGAAGGTGATTGCGTATGCGTCGCGTCAGTTAAAACCTTATGAGGCTAATTACCCTACCCATGATCTAGAGTTAGCTGCTATTGTGTTCGCTTTGAAGATTTGGAGACACTACATGTATGGGGTAACCTGTAAGATCTTTACCGACCATAAGAGTTTGAAGTACATCTTTACCCAAGAAAGACCTCAATATGAGGCAGAGGAGATGGCTAGAGTTGATAAAGGATTATGACTTAGACATCCAATATCATGAGGGGAAGGCAAATGTAGTCGCTGATGCGTTGAGTAGAAAGTCGAGTCATAGCATGAACGCCTTGATAGTTCCTGAGGAGTTGTGTCGAGATATGCAAAGACTTAGCCTAGAAATCCTAAATCCTGGGGAGATCGAGGCAAGATTGAGTGCTTTGTCATTGGGATTGCCAATTTTCGACGAGATCAAAGAGGGTCAAGTTGGGGATGAGCACCTAGAGAAGATTAAGGAAAAGATGGGCCAAGGTAAGGAAAGTGATTTTAAGATCCATGATGATGGTAGTCTGAGGTTTAAGGGAAGGTGGTGTATACCACAAAAATGTGATGAGCTTAAGAGACTATAATACTCCGTATTTTTAGGAGTTATTCCTTTATAAATAAGGAAATATAAAGAATAAAGAGGAAGTATAATTAATATTAATTAATGGGAAAAATTGTAGTTTGGGTAAACCTACAGTTATAATTTAACTATACAACCTTCTTGTACCTAATTATGTTATAGTTTGGGTTCGTTTTATTTTCAAAATAAAATAATAAATCGGAATTTGATTTGGAAAAAAATCCTAATAAATCAAGGTTTCTTATGCTATACATAAGAGAGAGAAAAAAAATAATAAGAATTAAAACCCTAACTCCTTTTCCCCATCAGTCGTTTTCTCTCCTCCTCCCTCAAAGATTTTCTCTCTCCTCTCTCCTTCTCCCTCGTCACTTGTCTTTCTTCTTCCTCGTCACACAAATACTCCTCCCCTCCCT
Source organism: Beta lomatogona (assembly GCA_947646795.1). NCBI lineage: Eukaryota > Viridiplantae > Streptophyta > Magnoliopsida > Caryophyllales > Amaranthaceae > Beta > Beta lomatogona. The sequence continues at coordinate 576,726 of CANSNZ010000057.1, forward strand.
TGAGTTTTCGTCGGCCTTTGAGGCGTGTGATGTGTGCGGTGTGCTAGTGTGATGTGCGAGGGTGTGCGTGCAAGGTCGTGCGAGTCGAGGCTTTACATCCGACGAGTCAATTCGTGGGTCGAGCGAGTTTGTGCGACGCGAAGTGTGCTAGCGTCGAGGGTGTGTGCAAGGGTGTGTCCGAGGCTTGCGTGCGGTGTGTGGCTCGAGGTGTTGCGAGCGCTGTGGGTGGCTCAAAGGTGTTGGCGAGCGAGTGTGTGCGAGGCTCGAGCGTGGGTGTGTGCGGGTGTACGACGTGCGGCGTGTGTGCTGTGCGAGTACGTGCGGTGCTGGGACGCGTAGTGCTGCCGGAATCCGTCGTCGCGTCGCCGGTGGTTGTCGCCGGCGAGTTGGTTTGGTAAAAAAAAAAAATTCTTCTTTTTCTACTTTAAATTACATTGTAAAATCTGATTTTTATAATTCTTACGTATCTTGGATTAAGTTGTATTATAAATAAAGTATAGAATAAAGTATAAAAATCAGATTTACAAACATCTTATTATTAGTTCCTAAGTATGTTAGTTTCAATATAGATTATGAAGAGAAAGTTTAACCAGCAAGTACGATTATTTTTATTATTCGAACTTCAATATTTTATATAGTTAGATAAGCTGATTTTATTTAATATTATAAAAGATTTAGCACTGAAATACTTTCATTACTCGATTAGGTCCCAATTTCATAAGCGAAACATTTTAATAGTCAGCAAAGATTCTCCGTTACAAGGTACGTACGCGTACTAGTTCAATTTGATATATTAGTATGATGTTTAGGTTATGATTGTTATATTGGAACCTATAATCATGATAGGGAATTGTTGTTGATTATGGTTGATGAGATTGTTTGGTAACATGAAATCAATTGGAAATCTGTATGTATTTCCTTGTGAAATAGAATGAATTGTTATTGGAATGCGTAATTCTATTGTATCACAAGCATGAAATGAGATGCTATGATTAATAATTGTAGCAAGGATTTATAAGAGATTGCCTAAACTAAAGGATTTTATATGATGTTATAGAAATCATATGCTTAATGTTGTATGAATGAGTATCGATAAAAAAGATTGTTGGCAATAAACTTTAGTTGGATTCCCTACAAGTAATGAACAATGGGGGGAGTGTGGGATTTGTTCTACACTCCTACGCAGGCCTACTATGACGATAGTAGTGTCCTTATAAATTTTGATAACTCAAGTATGCGGAAGGTTCCGTACGATCTTGGGGGTATGCATACTAAGGTGATGGATGTGGAACGGAACGAAATCGTATTTACATTCCATCTAATAGACTAAGTTGTCTATTAAGGATTAAGTAGCCCGTATGATTCTAGAAAGATGACGGTGCCCGTTCGATGCCAATTAAACTATAAAAATGAATTGTAGTATTCTTGTAGTATCATGTCTAGGAATGATTATTATTATTCTGTTTATGTTTGATGTATTATTTAACTGATTATGTACGTACTCAGCGTAGCTGATTGTTTGTTATTTGTGATGTTTGTTGACCTGTGATGAACCATTGATATTTCAATGAGGAGCAAATTAGGTATGCTGGTGATGCTGCATGAGTTTGGCATACGGGGATATTTTTCTGGTTTATAAACTCTTAAGTGTTTTTGTTGAACTTATAGAATAATTAGTATTCATAGTTAATGGTTTGAATAAAAGGGGTCCTTGGTGATTCCCGAGTTGTAGTTTAAAGTAAACATTTTATTTCCGCTGCAATGTAGTTTTCTTAATAAAGAGTTGTTAACATTTTGATTTTATTATGCCTGGAGTTTCACCGTGGCGGTAACACTCCCAAAGTCGATGCAACGTAGTTTAGACGTGTATGGTTTTTGGGGGTGTTATAGAGACGTCTTATGGATGAGGGTCATAATACACCGTACTCTGTGCACCCTGGGGGTGACAAGCTGTATAAGGACATTAAGCAGATCTATTGGTGGCCAAACATGAAGCGTGAGGTTGCCGAGTTCGTGTCCAAGTGTCTAACCTGTCAGAAAGTCAAAATAGATCATAAGCGACTCATGGGAAAAGTTCAATCCTTAGAGGTTCCGGGATGGAAGTGGGATTCCATATCGATGGATTTTGTGACTGCTTTGCCAAGAACAAGGAATGACAATGATACTATTTGGGTTATTGTGGACCGTCTGACGAAGTCGGCCGTTTTCATACCAATCAAAGAGACATGGAAGAAGAAGCAACTTGCGAAGACGTATGTTAAGCATGTAGTGAGATTGCATGGGGTTCCAACTGATATTATTTCAGACCGTGATTCGAGGTTCCTCTCGAAATTCTGGAAAAAGGTCCAGTTAAATCTTGGGACAACGTTTAAAATGAGTACTGCCTTTCACCCTGCGACTGATGGTCTGACTGAGAGGACTAACTAGACTATGGAAGATATGTTGAGAGCCTGTGCTATTGATTTTCAGGGTAGTTGGGAAGACCAATTAGATTTGATTGAGTTTTCATACAACAATAGCTATCATGCGAGTATTAAGATGGCACCTTTTGAGGCATTATATGGAAGGAAATGTAGAAGTCCCATTTGCTGGAATGATTTTAGTGAAAACATAGTATTGAGGACAGAGTTCATTGAGGAGATTGTCAAGAGTGTGAAGTTGATTCAAGCTAGAATTCAAGCTGCTCAAGATAGGCAAAATAGTTATGCCGATTTGAAGCGAAGGGATGATGAGTTCGAAGTGTGTAATAAAGTGTTTTTGAAAGTATCACCAACTAAGGGTGTGATGAGATTTGGGAAAAAGGACAAATTGAGTGCCAAATATATAGGTCCATATGAGATTCTACAAAGGATTGGGAAGGTAGCTTATAGATTGGCCTTGCCAATGGAGTTTGAGAAGATGCACGACGTATTTCATATTTCCCAACTCGAGCGTTATATCCCTGATGAGCGTCATGTCTTGGAGCCTGAGAAGATCCAGATTGATAGTAGCCTCACGTATGAGGAAAGGCCTGTGAAAATTCTTGATAAGAAAGTGCGTAGTACACGCAATAAGGATGTCAGTATCGTGAAAGTGCTTTGGTCGAACCATGCGTCCGAAGAGGCAGCGTGGGAAGCTGAAGCTGAAATGAAGAAGAAGTATCCAGATTTATTCCTTGACGTGAGTTACAAGGGCGTAACTCGTTTTCTTTAAGAGGGGTAGAATGCGATAGAATTTCGCGCTTTTTACCTATTTTGATAGTATTTTTATGCATTTTTATGCTTAGTTTGGCGATTTGCACATGTTGGTGCAAAATAAATAGATTCTCTGCATAAGAAAAAGTGTTCATTAGTAACGCAAGTAATTTTAAGTTGGCAAAAGAGTGCACATGAGTGGCACAAGTATTTCTCCAATAGGAGTTTAGTTGAAAAACTTTTGAAAAGGTGGGAGTTTTCGTGTCAAGTTTCGGGACGAAACTTCTTTTAAGAGGGGTAGACTATAATCCCCCGTATTTTTATGAATTTTATAAATATATTTTAATATATAGGTATTTATATTTTAATATATAGTAGCATTTTAATGATTTGATATTTCAAAGGTTGACCATTTTGAAAGTCAAAGGAATTATTTTAAGGATTTAAGGAAGTCAAAATGTTTTATTAGGCATGCTTTGAAAATAGTTTGAATTACTAATTGGATTTGGAAAAGAAGTTAAATGGGCTTGAGGAACCCAAATACTAATCCTAGTGATGTCAGGAGTTTAAATCATCAATCCTATTCATCACCAAACTCTATTTGAAGCCCAATTCTAATTTTCCTAAGCCCACAAGAGGAAAACTATAAATACTCATAAACCCCAATTATTTTACCCATACAATTATTTCCTCTCTCCTCCTTCTCCCAAAGTTTTCGGCCTCCCTACTCCTTTTTCTCTCTCACGTTTTCTTCCTCCCTCTCTCTTCCTCGCCGGCCGAGCACCAGCTCCTCGCCACAGCCACCGCCGGCCGCCTGTCGTCGTGCCGCCGTCCCGCCGCCTAGTACCGCGTGCTTTCGTTCCTCCTCTTCCTTTGTTTTGGTTTAATTCTTTCTTCCTCCTCAAGTTTTGATTAAAGATTATGTTTTTATGTTTTGTTTTAGTACTAATCATTATTAATAACTTTAATTTACTGTTTTAATGATTAATCATGGATTATATATATTGAGTATTAAAAGAATAAAAATTTCTGATTTGATTATTATGTTTAGATTGAGTTTTTAATACATCAAAACATGGATTTTTAGGGTTTAAGAGTTTGAATTATTATAGTAGCATGTTATAAACTATGAAATTGATTTAATTTATGAATTTAAGCATGTTTAAGTGTGTTTAAAGAGGGTTTTAATAAATTATATGCTGCTGGAATTTTTAGAAAAGATTTATTAAGGGAATTTGTTGGATTTTAATGACTAGTATAGTAATGCTATGCTAGGGAGTATTAGTATTTGAAGTTTTAATGTTAAAAACAACTTTTAAATATTTTTAAAGAAGATTTAAAGTATTTTAAAGTTGATGGAATTTAATTAGAGTATTGACTTTAAATTATATTGATCGTTTTAGGCGGAGAATTTTCAATAGGCGATTTTTAACGTGATTAAAGGTGGCCTATCAGTTTGTTTATACAAGGTACGTACATACCTATGTGTTATGTGATGGTATCATGATTTTTGGAAGGAAAAGTTGTCGTATCATGTATAGGAACTTGTAAGTTCATATATGATTTTTATTATGATTGGATTTTACATGTTTTATGCCTGTGTGCAAACATGTTGTTTATAAGATTTGATTATGAGTTGAATATCATGTTTGTATGGAATATTGATGCAAGCATGTTAATTTGGATTGGGAACTTCATTTATTAATTCACATGGGGGAATTAATATATTTATGAATTGGATCATGTTTAAATCATATGTTCCCTTATATTATTTTTTTCACTACTCTATGAGAACTGCGGGCCTTATTTGGTAAGTTGATAATTTATACCTTTGAAAGGTAAGTTGATTGTTGGCTAGGTTCAACAAATAAGTAGAATTGGAATAAAATGAGATTGATCTTGGATTGTAAGTTTATGATCACATGTTTTAATCCTAAGATAAAAGAAGTTCAGTTGTGAATGTCTGATTTGATATTTATGTATTACTTGTGTGTCATAATAAGTAATAAATTGTAAATCACGTAAAGTGTAACTTGGATAGTAATAAAATTTAGACTGGTGCACGTCTGAAGTTGGACAATCAGGAGTTGGGGTTCATGGTGAGCGTGCCATGGCTTTTTCTGGGATTTGGATTGATCATCGTTCCTCTTTTTATTCAAAGGTTCCTCGATATCGCAGGTCATTATGGAATACGGAGTCGAGCCCGTATTTCGTCTTCCTAGGGAAGGCTGGTTTTTAGTTAGACAACTCGGTCCAATAACTATTCCATTTAAAGTAATAATAAGATGATTAAAGTTTAGTTCAGTAGAAGTTATCTGCAGAATATTATATTGTTATATTATGATTTATCCCAGTTTATTATTTCTTAGTATCATGTTAGGAGTGTTTATGTATTGTTATGTAGTACTCAGCTTTAGCTGATTACGTGCTTTTGTTTTATGTGTTGATCATGGCTTTGCCTTATTGATCTTGTGATGACCCATTTTGGTGAGCATATTCTTTAGAGCATTGACATCTACAGGTGTGCAGATTTTGCATCATTGGGAATCTGGGATGTGGAGAGCTTGTATAACAAGTTGTTTTATCTATTGCTTTAGTAGGATTATCTTATGTTAAGTTTGGTTTTGGAAGTAGACAGTTGTAGTAGTTGGTTTTAAGTACTTTGCTGTTTGTTATGTTTGAAGTATGAAGTTTAGTTATATTTATATTTTCCGCTGCAAAAATCTGATTAAGCCGATACGTTGTCACACGGGCGATAATGCTTTAATGATTCTCCATGTTTTATATCACAAAAGGTATTTTAGAAAAGGGATAATTATCGAGGTGTTACATAAAATATGTTGTATCATTCTTTATTTAACAAAATTATATTAGTTAATATTGAATGAAATATTTATGCATTAATGTTTGATTAAACGATTAATTTTCTTGTACTTACTTTTCCCTTTGTTGATATATTTTGATGATGTTTTCAAACTAAATTTAATTGACATTAGTATTTAGTAATGATACCAATATAAAAAAAAAATACAACTATTAATCATTAGTATATTTTTAGTTAACCAAAAACGATGAATATGGTGAATATTGGGATGGAACCAAACACTAGTAGAATAAATGCTTATTGCTGCGGTCATTAAGTGGCCTATTACGGCGGTTTTAACCGCGCAGCAATTAACGACGCAGCAATAGGTAATTAAACTATTGCTGCGGTTTTAAACCACAGCAATATTACAACATATTGCTGCGGTTTATGGGACAAACAGCAGCAATATTCATATTTTTTATTATAAAAATAAAGTATATTGTTGCGATTTTTCCCAGTAACCCAGCAATATACTTTATTTTTATAATAAAAAATATTGATATTGCTGCGGTTTTTCCGCATCAATATATATTTTTTATTATAAAAAATACAGTATATTGCTGCGGTTTCTGCGAAAAACCGCAGCAATATACTGCTTTTTTTTAAAAAAATTACTTTATATTTACGTATGTTCCACCAACCTCCTCATGCAAGAAGCAGAATGCAGCAAGCAGGATGCATCAAGCAGAATATTTTCTGCATAAATTTCGGTAGAGCTCCGTTTGTAAATTGGATAGACCTATAATTGGGAATTAACCTGTACAATATTATATGCAACAACCATCCATCCATCATCCAAAATTCATCCAACATCCATCCATCATCCAAAATTCATCCAACATCCAACAACTAATATCCATCATCCTCTAAGAACCAATTTTTCCTCCAACTTCCACACACAATCCAAATTCCAAGTTCAACAAGAAATAAATACGATTCAATCCAACATAGATATCAAGCGAATCCAACATATATATATATCATGAAATCCAAGTCAATACGATAATGTTGCTTAGTACAAGTTGCACTAAATTATATTCGTTGTAAGGATGAGAGAAGCAAAGAAAATTAACATTAACTAACCTACGCAATGCAATTATCAATAAAGTATCTTGCCCACTTATATTTCACCTCATTGATTTGATCTTCCGTATAAGGATCGCGGGTAAAGGTACGAGCAACCTGAAAATAATTCACCAAAGTTAGCCTTAAATAGTTAAATATATAAAATATGAAATGAATAATAAGTGAACAAAAACTTACTTCATCGAAATCCTCCGAACCAGAATATAAAGTGAGTACGTCAAAAATGTTGCGCATGACAAAATAACCGCACTCCGTGCCTCCTTGTTGTTGTGGGCACTTTATCAAAAGTTTTAAGAAAATGAGGAAATTTATCGTATAATGAGAATGACATATGCTTTTAATTGAATAAAATAAGTCTATTATACCTGAACACATCTTCAAAGAAGCTTGTTCCGACGAACTTCGTTGCCGCTCATCCGAAACCTCCTAAAAGCACTACATAAAACAACATCAAATGATTTACACTTTATTTGCTTTATATTATAATTTAAATTCATTTAAAATATATCAAAACGATCAACTTACGCTATCATAGGTGGTCTAATCTTTAACTTCCGCTCCTTGTGAAAGCTAGCAGAATCAAAGACATAAATTATCCCAAGCATGGGACGTATGACAAGTAGCATCCAATGATGGCTATTGCAAGATTGAATAATAATAATTACTTAAAAAATTCACATGTCATGCAACAATCAATATTTGTAAAACTATTAAGATAGAATATTACTCTTGAAAGATTGGCGCGAAGATGATACTAGCACCAGCAACGACAGATCCAGTCAAAGCACACTGAATGTAAGTAGTTACATTCTCCACTGCATGCACATCCGCGGTACTCTCCGGGCACATCCAACAAACTCGAACAGCAGCCCCAAATCCATCCAAATCATACTGCGTTGCGCTAAAGAAATAGACAGATGTAAATTTTATGTGGAAAATACAACTATCATAAAATCAAATGTAAAAAAAATCATAACTTGGATTATTGTTACCTCATGTACACTTGGATAATAGAAATATTAAGCATCTTCCCTTTCAGGAACTGAGCAATATCCTCCTTGCTCAGATAAGCGGTGGCATCTTCTGAATAATGGAACAATGAGCTCGGCAAGGTTACAGCAACGGTATCATCGTCTGCGATGGCAAGGGCAAGCGTATCTGCTAACTCCTTACAGTCTTCAGTGAGGGATTCCAAGAACGATACATAATCGACAACTGGACTATAATGAGTAGCCGAACCGGCTGAAAGCTGCTGGCTAGGACATCTAACAGCCTCCCCCGAAATCCCCTTTTGTTTTTTAGGTGTTGGTGTAACCTAATAATAATTTTTGAGAACGCGCATAAGATTATGTAATTTTTAAATTTAATCCTATTATTTTTACAAAAATGGATAAAATTTGAACAATAACCTCATCACCTAATATTTGCACTAAATTTTTTGGCCATTGCACCCACGTACCCAAAGCAGTTTCTGTAGTGTCGATTTCATATGCAGGGACGGGGACAGGTAGTGGCAAATGACCATACTTCTCTACAAAACGATGAATTTTCACTCGAAGGTGATCATTCATCATTCTAGACCCATGAATTGTAGTGGTCTCATCAAAAGCATAAGAATGTGCATCTGTCACTAGACAAGTCTTTCCACTAGTTGGATCTATCAAATACTTTCGACATGGATTCTCGTCCTAACAATAACGTAAAGTTCTAATTATATAAGATGATTATTTGTATAAAGCACATGTATATATGATAATTATTTGTAGAAAGCACATGTATATATGATAAATATATGTACCTTCAACTGAGGAGAATGAGTGTCGGAAAATCCAGATAGTGGAGTACGTAGCTGAGTGGGGTGTGAAGTAGATGGCCCAGCAGATGGTGAAACAGCTGATGGAACAAATGGTGAAGCAGATGATGGAACAAATGGCGGAAAAGGTAGCTGAGTAGGCTAAAAAGTAGCTGGCCCAGTAGATGGTGAAGCAGATGATGGAACAAATGGCGGAAAAGGTAGCTGAGTGGGCTGAAAAGTAGCTGGCCCAATAGATGGTGAAGCAGATGATGGAACAAATGGTGCAACAAATGGTGGAGTATGTAGCTGAGTGGGCTGTGAAAGCGCCACATTCTGCATATATGTTGCAATGTCATTTCTCCACCTTTCAGTCATTTTCTGCATGAATGTTCCTCTTGTTCCTGACTCGAGCTCCAATAGTTCCTAGGAGGTGGAGGACCAAAAGCCTTCCTATAGCCAACATTGTAACCTCCAAAACCATAACAACGACCCGAGTGATCTAGCTTCTCTCCAAGAGCCATAAAAAGGATGTCTTTGTTACGTACCGGAGTGAATTCGCCCTTGGCTTGCTTCTCCTTGTACTCCAACTGCCCAAAAAACAAGTTACAACTAACAAAAATGTATTTAATAAAGAAAAAACATATATATGTCAAACTAAAAATGTATTTAAATCTCATCCTCGCAAGTAAGTTGTTGATGCTCTACAACACGTTTACAAAACTCATTCACACCTTGTACGAACTCCAACATATTCCGCTTTCCATACATCCAACTTCGATCCATTTCTAAAAAACCCCACACATACATACATACATAAAAAATCATTATCAATTAAAAAATTCACATAAATATAACACAACAAGCTAATATTCAATGCATGCTTCTATTGAGTCCTTATCACTCCAACCTAACCCATCCTTAAACGTCCAATCCCACTAGTGAATGCATGTATCATCTTTGATTCTAAGTAAAATTCGGCAGCATTTCCCTTCAGTTCTCCAAGTACACGATGAAGATAATTGCTTATCTTATATGCACCCGGAGAAAAAATTAGGGAAATGATTAACCGTATTTCACTTAGAATCAAAGAATCAACACACATTCACTACCTAAGTGAGATGTGACGTTCAAGAACAGTCCCAAAACGGGGACTATTCAAGACTTACTCCTAATGAGTAAGTCTTGAACGGGTATCTAGGCATTATGATGTACATAAAAACAATCGCATTCAAGCGATTCCAAGTCATCACCAAACAACAATCGCATTCAAGCGATTTCAAGTTATCACCAAATAACAAGTACCAATCCATTCCTTAGATTTCCCTTCCCCTCCCATTGGTGAGTCTATCAATATGAAGGCATATCACTTGAAATATAACAAGAACTTGTTAAGCAAAAACAATCCGTATAACATTTTAGGGCACACAAAAACTTAAGCAAAATCATCACAAAATCAGTTTTTAATCCTCAAATCTTATAACTAATCATATATATACTTTATACTAAGCATTTTAAACAACTATTTAAGCCAAATTATCCATTGAAACACTATTAATTAAGAAAACAACAAAATTAAAAAAATTATGAAAAACTAACCTAATATGACAAGGAGAGGGTGGCGCCGGCGGTGAAGTACGAAAGTGGCGGAGGAGAGCGGCGAAAAACCGAACCAACCAAGCAAGAAGCGGAGGAGAGGGGCGAAAAAACCCTTGTCGCCGGAAAAACGCGAGTAATGTGACCCTTGTCGCCGGAAACCGAAACCTTATTGTCGGAAAATGGAACCTTTTCGCCGGAAATTGTAAGAGAGTGAGAGAGTGTGAGAGTAGAGAGAGAGAGTGTGTAAGAGTAGAGAGAGAGTCGAGAGAGAAACAGTGAAGGCAAAAAAAAAATCCCGTGTTTTTTTTTTGAGATCTGGACAGTAATATTGCTGCGGTTTCTGTCAGAAACCGCATCAATATATATTAAAATAATATTCTTTTAACATTATTTTAATATATTGCTGTGGTTTCTGACAGAAACCGCCATGTCTGGTAAAAAATATCCACTTTTTTCAAACATATCCGTTGAAAATATATTGTTGCTGTTTTCTGTAGAAAACACAGCAATATGGTTGGTCAAATGGTCAACTATTTGCAAAAATTTTCCGTTGGAACAATATTGCTGCGGTTTTTTTAAAAAAACCGCATCAATATGGTCATTTTATATTTTACCTTTTCTTTTGTCGTGATATATTGCTGCGTATGGGTAAAACCGCAGCAATACCACCGCAACAATAAGCATTTATTATACTAGTGAAAGGACAGAGCAAAACAGAGGGTATGGTTAATAGATTTATGAGAGAGAGTTTGATGACCCCAAATATTGGTCTAACCATTGAGAGTAAAAAATAGATATTTTTTTATTAAGTTGGCATAAGTGAAGTGGAGAAGAGATGAATCAATAAAAAAAATGACTCCAAAAAGGGGAAAATCATTGGCTAACGTAACACATGTAGCTTCAAGAATCTCACTTGGCAATCAACTTTTCAACATTTATTATTTATTACACTCTTTAATTTATACTACCTCCATTTCCGAAAGATCCTCCCTCTTTGACAATTTTCACTATTCACAAGTTTCACTTTGACCGTTGTTTGTGACTTATACGTAAGAAAAAATATAGTCATGTGAGATCTTGTTAGATTCGTCTCAATATATATGTATTTTATATGTATCTACTATTTATATTTTTTGCAAATACATAATTAGAGGTATTAATATCTAAAGTTTTACATTGGCATGCGTAAAAAGTAAAAGAGGGAGGATTTTTAAGAAACGAAAGGAGTATTAAGCAAATGAAGGTTCCACTATTATTTTTGCTTTTTGCACTCATGTAGCTCAATTAAAGCTAATATCTTCATCCTCTCCAACGGTTCAACATGTAGCTGAACTTTCCAGATTTCTCAAGCAATATCTAATAATGTACCATTAGAGAGGCTCTTAGTGGTCGAATACCAACCAAAAAAATAGTGCATAACTTAATCACATCGGGCCACAAACCAAATTTTAAAGTAATGTGAGTACCCGAAAACACGACTTTTTTTTTCCTTTTTAAACATTTTTCAGTTTCTATGTTTTGATATATAATTAAATGCTCCTTGCCTCTTTCAATAGTTATCTTCATTTGCATTCTGTATTATGCTCCTCCTCATTAGCATTATTTCCATTATGTGGTTTTTTTTTTCAGGGGACATTATGTAGTACTGATAAGAGGTTTTTGGTGTGTCGTTAAGGCACCAATTAAAATCACTTTTCAAACAATATTTATAAAACATAACAAGCAATTACTAAGAATGTAGTAAAGGCAAGTCGAGGGTCGATCCACAAGGAAATTGAGATTAACCAAAGTCTAACAAGTTTATATTGCCTAATTGAAGGGGTTTTGGGGGGGGGTTTAGAAAGGTTTTGTGACGACTAATAACTAACTAAGATCAAACAAACTTGAAAATAAAATATGAGATTAAAATATCAATGAGAAAACACTAGAGTTAAAGCTACTAGTATGAATCAAAACGGAACAATGATCATTAATGCAATTGTGATTCAAAGGCGACAATTATGCAAGGTTTAATTAGTTTTCCTCTAAAATACTCAAGTCCTCTCTCGAATGGTCCTCAAGAATAATCCTTAATCAATCAACTAAATCCTCTCTCGAATGGTCTTTAGTCAATTGATTAAGAGATCCAATAAGTACGGAAAACCCCTAATAAAAGGATCCACCTAATTTCTACCCAATATCTTGGCGTAGAAATTAAGTTGATTCATGGGGATAGATGATAAAAGAGTTCAAAATTCGATTAAGAATATTTGTAATCAATTCTAAAGCATAAAAGTAATCAATATCTATCCTAAGGCCTCAAACACAAGATTAATGCAATCATCATTAAATCACCACGGTTACATTAACAATCCATGAAAACCTTAATTCATACTTTCACCCTAACCCTAGATAGGAGAGTACTTACTAATCATGGAATCTAAAGATAAAAATATAAAATTTATTACTAATCTAGGGCTAAACATGATTAATGGATGATTACTATAATAGAAATAAGCAATTATGAAACTATAATATAAGAGATCTATAACTATGGAAGAAGAGAGAATAACAATAACGAAGATGAATAAATACTGAAACTTCCAATAAGATTAATAAAAAGTACCTTGAATGTGAACAAATCAACAACTTTTAGTCTCTAAATCTGAAACCTAAGACAAAACTAATGTGTTTAGCTCTCTAATACGGAACCCTAATAAGCTCTCTAACCACTAGAATAAAGTATAGTTCAAAAATAAAACCTAACTACTGTTTTAATTAGACACGAGGCCTTTCAATTTTTGACGGAACATAAATGGTGCGGGTGCACCAAACACACGGATCTTGAAATGCAACAATCCGTCGAAAGGTGCTGGCGCACCTCATTAGTTGGTGCTGTCGCACCAACTGTTATGCTCTGGTCGGACAGTTCAACTTATAACGCGCATAACTCCTTTGTTTTTGATCCAAATCAAACTTATGACTAGTCATTGGAAAGCTATCGAGACGATCTTTGACCTCCAACTGGAATTACCTTCATCCGATTTGTGGTTAGGAAGTATGTTCATTTGAAGTTCCCCATACAAGATTTCATTGTACTATGTGCTCCTTTGTGCGAGCGGACATGGGGCATGGTGCGAGCGCACCAGTTCTCAACGTATGCTCCATTTTCATTGCTTCATTTGCCGACTCTACAACTCATAGCCGTCTTAGGTAGTCCCACCTATATTAAGAACATAGCAAAACAGGGTGACAACAAATGTACTAGAAATTTGATTAAAAAAATGACTGGAAATCTAGCAAAATGTCACTATGATCAAGAATGATCGATCAAGTGAATGAAATAGAAGGGAAAGAGGGAGAAAACAAGGAAGAAAAGGAGAAAAAGGATCAAAATGAGTTAAAGGAGTCCAAAAAGTGCATTAGAAACGCACTTATCAAGTACTTCATTTCAATACTTATTAGTTACCTTGCATTTATTAGCAACCTCTACTAGTCGGTACTATAAAATTGTGCCTACTGTGACTATGAATATGTTACATTCTTTTAGTTTGTTTTAAAATCTTGGATGGTGGTAGTGGCCAATGTGCGGTAGCACTAGTTTAATTTCTAGTTTATTTTTACTTTATCAAAATGTGAAATAACATTTGGAATTTTGTACGGTTGTACCTTATATTTTATTATGTGTTTGTATGTATTGTTAATACAAGCATGTCAATGAAATTTAATGGTTTATTAATCATGGATTACTTATTACCTATGAGAATAGGTAAAAGTTAGTTCTTGGAATTAATCGTTGTACTATTCCATGTTTTATTATTTTGTTACTCCTTCATGATCATGGACCTTGATTAAGTAAGTGGAAGGTATTTCTTAATGACATTGGATTAATGTTGACATTATTCAACAGTGGGATTAAAGGAACTAATGGTTATTGAATTAGTTATATTCTGTGATCATTGTTATTAACTGAACATAATATGTGTGTGTGTGTGTGTGTGTGTGTGTGTGTGTGTGTGTGTGTGTGTGTGTGTAGTAATTTGAGTTGTGGTTGTAATTTAACAGTCGGATAATGATTAATCTATTAATTATAAGTAAAAGAGAATGAGCAATAAAACTATGGATTGGTGCAGTCTAGAGTACTGAACAAAAAAAGAGTTAGAGTACATGGTGGTAAATGGTAAATGTAGACACATAAATATGTCTCCTCTTTCAGCATCCAATGATGAAACATATCATCGTCCTACACTCCTACTTGGTCCGGACTGAAGATGAGCAATAAATTAAAAACCTACCTTTTTGAGTCTAAATATATTTTAAAGTCCATTTTAAAATAAACCTCAATTTCAAGCCTAATTAATTATCAAATAGATCTTTTATTAAATTATATTCATAAGATTAGGTTTTATGATTTAAATCCGTCATTCTTGATAACTTTTGATAAAAGATAAGTCAAAACAGTTAATTAAGATAAAAACTGAATTTTGGGAAGAAAAAAAAAAGCAATCTTTATATTCCTAAAGGCACAAATTTTGTATGTATGTTGTACAATCTTTCTAATCTCTCTTCTTATAATTATTTCAATGCTTCTCATGCTATGAATGTTTATTATCCATTTTTTAATTGCAATTGCTTGATTAATAGTATATTATTGTTGGCTAAATCAAACCTGCAAATTAGTTAGATTATCACGCTTAATAAGATAATTTGGACAACTGATCTAGATACCTAATAATATTGTGAGTTAATTGAGTGATCATCAAAATTAGATCTTATGTGTCAAAAAAACCAATTTTTAACATGTTTGTATTTTTATGCAATTAATTGAACCATGTGCATGTATCTGGATATTACATTAAATAAGTAAGAAAATTCACCCCGAACTCAAATCTCTTATTTTTTGGTTTTATTAATTTTTCCTGAAAATTAATTGGCGACTCTCTTCGAACCAAATTAAACATGACTAAATTGGTTTTAGGGGCATAGAGTCGGACCTGTTGCCTCATCTTCTTAAGGAAGACTAGCTTTGGTTGGACGTTTGTTGCTTATTCAAATCAAACTAATTAATAATCAAATATACTAGTTGAGTCTCTGAGTCTCATATTGTTCAAGTATATATTTAATGCTTGGTGCATGACTTCTAATTGCTTTGTAGTGTCATGCTAGGTTGTTTTATTTTGGTATTTTTTAATTGTTTATACTCATTTTTGCTGATTACGTGCTATGTGTATTGATCATGGCTTGTGCTTATTGATCCTATGAGGTTGTGACGACTCATCTTTACTATTGTATTGTTTGGCAAGCAATCACCTGTGCCAATTGATCACAACTATGTAAAAGTGGAGACCACAATGCATGAGAAATTTGAGTGTTTAAATTATCCTTTTTTTTGTGAATTTGGTTTGGTTGGTGTGGGATATTTGGATTTGGATTTGAGTTGGATTTCTTTAAATGTTGGTTTTGAATTTATTTGACTTGGAGTTGACTTTTACTATTGAATTAGCTTCATTTTGGTGGGCCATGATTGATTACAATATATAAGACTTTTTATTTCCGCTTTGAGATACGTACTTTACTTATTCTCCGCTGTAAAACTTTGAGTAAGCCAAAAAGTTTCACATGTAGCGATAATATTTCAATTATTCTCAATTATATCATGAAGAAGGTATTTTTAAAAGGAGAGAATTATTGGGATGTTACATTACTTGATATTAGCATGAAGACAAAATTTCCACAACAACCATTAGTGGAAAAAGCCAACTTATCCAGTCAAATCGGGAAAAACTGATCAGTTGGGCACTTAGGCTAGGAGCGTTGAATATCACTTATTGATCAAGTTTTCACAATAAACTAGATCAATTTGTAGTTAAATGGTCCAATTTTTTTTTTTTGAAAATCGGATCAGTAAGTGATTAACTAGATCCGATTTTCACAAAAAACGGGATCAATTTTGTTTAATTATTGAAAAAAAGAATCTTGCAGTGACACACAAAGGAGGGTATTACGAGAACATGAAAAAGAAACATTCATCAAGCCATCCACTGATGTCTAAAACACTAAAAAAGGAACATATATATATGGCAAAAAATAAAATAATTAAAAAAATTTAAACGAAACAAAATGATGGAATTCCAAAATAAAATAAATGAAAAAATATATGGCGAATATAAAATAAAGAAACAGACGAAATTACACAAAAAGGAAACACAAACCCTAAAATCAAAAAATTAAATTGAAATAAAACAAAGCCTACATCCAAACGAAAATCAACAAATAAATGAAAATCAACAAAAAATAAATTGAACGAAAATACAAGAAAATGAAAATAAAAATGAAAATAGAAAAGAAATCAAACCTAAAAAACTAGAGAAATTAAACGAAAAAATCAACAGTTTCAGATCTAACTTCTCTTCGCACTTCTTCCTTCGCGTTTTGTGTTTCGCCTGCGATGAGAGGGGTGGTTGTGGACTTCCTTCGCGTTTCTTTGCCTTGCCTGATGAGAGAGCGGGAGTGGGGATTTCCTTCGCATTTCTTGCATTTACCGGCGAGCGACGAGATGGCTGTTGGGGAAGGTTGTTGTGGTTGCTCCAACAAATTAGGGTTGTTGGTAGTTGTTGGGGAAGCTTTTTGTGGTTGTTGGTGATTGTTGGGGAATCGAAGAGGGAAGAGCGATGGTGGCGGTGGTGAGGAGAGAGGGTGAGAAGAGCAATGGTGGCGGTGGTTAAATTAACAACCGAAAAGGGAAGAGAGGATCAGAAGAGGAGGGAAGAGAGGATCAGAGAGAGGAGGGAAGTGAGGGTTAGAGGAGAGGGTTAGGATTAGAGTGAGAGAGGCATGAGAGAGGGAAAAATAAAGGGTTTTGAGCCTTATTTGGAGATCCAGTTAGAGAGGAGGGAAGTGGTCCGAGAGAAAAGATAGAGCGCGTTGGGCCTTATATGGAACCAATTAATTGATTTGGTTTTGTGCTAAACTGGATCAGTTAATCGGACCTACGTTTTGGCGCCCAAAAATCTAAGCTAACTGATCCGGTTACCTTGGCCAACCGGATTTGTTTACCTTAACTGATCCGATTTAGTAAAATTCGGATCAGTTCTTTTGTGTCATTTAAGTTTTTTTCTATTAGTGAACAAAAATATTGGAAACAGAGTAATGAGACACTTAATTTGTGCAACTCGATAGGTTGCTCTAGAAGTTGAAATTTCTAAAAAGTTAAATAGGTGATAGAGTTTAAGAGGTAAAGTGTTTTTCTTGTAACTTTGCATTACTAATTGAAGATGTTGAAGAGGTCTTTTCATCTTAGTTCAATTTTAATTGCGTTAACAATTTTTGGTCCCTAGTCGGTGGCAACTCTGTCTTTCTCTAAAATTTCGGGCCTGGAATCCACCATTGCTCCTCCATCATTGAACGATGCTCCTTCACATGCAACACCTTATTCTTCATTTCTTTATTATTGTTCATCGATTATGAAAGAAGATTCTTAGGCTATAGAGAATTGTGTAAAGGGAAAGAGAATATATATATATATATATATATATATATATATATATATATATATATATATATATATATATATATATAGGCAGGATCACATGAGAATGCTCCTTACATGAGAAATGATAATGAATCTCAACCACACGATTGGATTAGAGTTACAACAGTTGTTCATTAGAGTTATACCCCCGAAAAAATTTCGAGCCTAAAAAATTTTTTTTTTTTTCAAAATATATTTTCCTAATTTTTGTTTTTTGGAGTTACATCACATTTTCATTAGAGTTATATCACTTGTTCATTAGAGTTACAGCGTGTAAAATCCATTTCCCATGTAAGTATGCATTCTCATATGAACTCACTTATATATATATATATATATATATATATATATATATATATATATATATATATATATATATATATATATATATATTTATTTATTTATTTATTTATTTTGAGAAGAAAGAAAGGGAATGAAGAGATTTTCATGGAATTAAGATGTTTGATTGTTGCAAAGTATTACATGATAAAGTTGGTGCTTAATTGAAGGTTTAAACAAGTGTATAGATATTTTGTCCTTTACCTCATGTGGAAAAGTGAAACGTCACATATTCCATGTATGAGGAAAGAATATAAGAGTCTCACTTTTTTTGTTATTTTACATGTTTTTATGTTATAATAAGATTGATTAGTTACCATTTGCCCAATGAATTTTATGTAACCACTTAACCACTAAGTTTTTTTCGTAACTCCTCCTCATAGCGTTACTTTTTAAAGATTATGTAGTGCGACAAATTATATTTATAGTAAATAAAATTTTTCTTTGTTTTTCCTAAAAAGTAATGTTTTTATTAGTTTATCTATCATATAAGGTTGAACGACATAGTTACAAGAATGTAAATAGAGGCACTCGAACTTTTATACACGTATCTACATATTTCATTCTCCACCTTCTCAACAAAATGTATGATTGAGAATTTGAGATAGTCTTAGTCAAGTCTCTCTCTTTATAATAGAGATCTTCCATATCGGAGAGAAAATAAGAATCACAATAAAGAGTAGAACAGAAGACAAAAATAACTAAGCTAAGAATACTCCCATAGGCCATAGTGGGTAGTTGTTACATCGGAAGCTACTTTTCCCGCCCCAACTTTAGTTGTTTCATTTCCGACAATGTGCAAAAACTATAAATTAAGTTCAAAAAAGAACCAACATTCAAAAAAGAAACCCAGAAAACCAGTTAAAATTACCTGCCTCCTTTTCCTCTCACTACCTTTCTCTCTCCTCTCTTCTCTCTTCTCTAATCTAAAGACAAAATCCATCCATTCTTTTCTTGTTTAAAGAGAAACCTATAAAGCAAAAAAATAAAGCACCACTTTGGATTCATTGCCCCACTTCTCACACAAAGTATCTGAATCTCTTTTCCTCCCCTAAATCAAAATAATGTGCGCTTTTTTCTTCACAATTTCTTCCTCCAGTTACGAGGAAGGAAAGAAGAGGAAGAAAAACCCAGATATCTACGGTGGCGGTGGCGGATGGAGATGGCGAGTTCAAGTGGAAGTAAGAATGAATTTGGACTACAAAGACCGCCGTCGAGGCGGATGACTCGAACTCCGACGATGATTGATCCGACGAAAGATGAGAGTGTTCCAATTGATAGTGAGCTTGTTCCGTCTTCGCTTGCTGTTATTGCGCCTATACTTAGGGTTGCTAATGAAGTTGAGAAGGAAAATCCTAGGGTTGCTTATTTATGTATGTAACCTCCTTTTTTATTTTTTTCTCTCTTTGATTATTTTTATTTTTGTTTAAATGTGGTTTTGTGCAATTTGGATTTGTTAAGAGTTTTTTTTTTTTTTTTTTTTTAAATTTGAAATTTGTCTTTTAATTGAATTTGAGGGTGTGCTTATCTGTTTGTGGTAAAACCTAGGAATTAGTTGCAACAAGTGACTTTTTGCACAAATATTAAGAAGGAGGAGAGAGACTGAAATTTAACCCAATTAGGCAATTACTCGTGCTTTTTGCATATGGGGTAGGTAAAGTGAGGATAAGATGGACAAATTGCCCCAGAATATTTACCAAGAAAGGAAATGTTGCATCTAAATAAAAACACCTAAAAATGGAAATTGTTGCAACTGAAAAAACAGAGGAAGTTGTAGTTCCTGGCCTCTACAATAAAGGCTACTTTGGGAGGATGCACAATTATTAATCAGCCCGTGGGATGAGGAGAGAGTAGAGACATAAAAGAGGGATCCGTGTGATGAAAAGGGAGACGGAGAGAATCCATTAACTTAAGAATAGAAGTGTCGTTTTTACTTTGCAACTTCTTGACAAGGACAGTGTTGCATTAACATAGAATGGAAAAAGTATACCATTCCCCCTGTGGAAATGTCTTGAAGCAACATTCATTCGTATGGTTTTAAGTAGGATAGTAGAACGATTTTTTTTTTTTAAAGTGTGATAATAATATGGGAATAGAGGGAGGTCTTATAGAATGATTATTTTCAAGGTCAAATAATTGGGAACTTCTAGAAGTGGAAAATTGTTGTGTTAAGCTGTAAGAAGTAAGGACTAGTGGCCGAGCCAAGTTTTTTGTATTGGTTAGACCAAAAATATTCGGCAAAACACTATATATGTTATTTAATTAAGCTTAATGACATAAGAAAGTACAACATCATAAAGGAATCATATAGATGGAAAATGTAGCAGACAGTGTTAATGTGGAGCCAAATGTTACATGATTTAGTATGCACACACAAAAAATTTGCATTTAAACTTAATGATTCTGAAGTAATAGTGTCCAGAAACTTGATTTAAGCAAGATATTCATTGCTTTGTAAGTAGGGAAAAAATTTGCACCATAAAGGAACACAAATGAAATGAGGTAACAAAAAGGAATGACAAATTGAATACTTAAAGTAGAGATTAGAGAATAATACGCAAAAAGGATTATATTACCTTCTAAAATAAAAAAGAAGAAAGTTAACAAAATATTTAAAAGAGCATATTGAAGGGCAAAATTGAACTGATACATGTCGATGCTGAAATCAAACACGACACTTTCTTCTAGCTTGGTTTCCTCTCTAACCAACTATGCTAAGTTATATTCTTGTATTAATATTTTACTACGTACTTCTGATAATGTTATTGGATCATGAGGCAGGTCACAACCCACTCAAGTCTACTCAGAAATTTACCCCTATTAAGGACAATTTGTGGCTCCAAATTAAATGTCGCAAGCACCCATATAATATTTGAAAGCGACAAAACATTTTTTTATATGTAATGAACTGACATAGCCATGGCCAATTACGAGAGATGATTGGAAAGTAAAATTGACTTTGGATTGATAATATGAAAATTGACAGTAAAATAAAAGATGATTTCAAGCATTCGAGAGGCTTGAATCTCTCCCAAGAACAAGCTAAAACACTTAAAAATATTTTCCCATAATCTCTCTCACTCCAAACTATTCTATTTATAGAGTTTCTTTCCCACTAACCTTCTAACTTAATCCTCAAGCTAGGCCCTCCCCCTTTGTATCAGTCTATTACATCTCACATTATAAGCGACGCCTCCTTTGTCCCAAACTAAGAGGCCACGTCTCACTTTATGGTCAATCTTGTCAATTTTGAACATTAATTTCCAATTTCCACCATTCTTTTTGAAGTGATAAAAAAAGGCTATGATGATTATTTTACAAAAAATGTTTTTCTTTTTCTATATAATTTTAGAAATGTTAGTTTCACATTGTAGCTAAATGCAACTTTTGGTAAATATTTTGATCTAGTGAGTTTGACCACAAAAATGTCAAATGTAGCTTATTTTTTTTCGAGGTATAGGTAGTATTTGCTGTTTTGGAGCAATTGCGTGATGTTTAATCAAGGAAATAATTCTTTTGTTACTTTCGTACATAAGAACTAGAGGTCATTTTGAGTGGAAATCAGGAAGGGGGGAGCTTTACTAATTGACCAATATCAATGACCTCAAAGGCAATGGTACCTTGAGGAAAATTGATAAGAAAATTCATGCTCCACCCTAGCAAGAGGATCTAATCTAGCAGCTAGGTGAGCTATGACATTCTGACTCCTTTATTAGATTGCACCGAATGACAGAAAAGAGGAACAAACATGGTGAGCATCCTTCAAAGTAAGATCAAGGGGAGTTTTGCCAAACTTGAGATAAATGCCTTTAATGACCTTGCTTCTGAGTTGCTTTTTTTCTTCTTCAGGATAATATTGTACAAAATTTGTGACTCTCTTTTAATCTTTGTGATGCTGTTCACCAGGTCGCTTTCATGCATTTGAGAAGGCTCACAAGATGGACCCAACATCAGGCGGGCGAGGTGTTCGTCAGTTCAAGACCTATCTATTGCATAGGCTTGAGAAGGTGGGATTTCTTTCTTTGCTAGTTTGTTCCCTTTGCTGAACAAGTATATGTTGTTTGTAATCTAGCTTTCCCAATATATCTGGTGGATTTTTTGATTACTCTCCCGCTGCAGAGAGCACATATGCTATTTATATGCTTGTATGTTAACCTTTTTTCTACCAATGACTCAAGCTGCAGTAGATGAATAGTCTGTGTTACTTAGACTCTTCATTTACTTCAAGTGCCGTGTCAGATCCTCGAAGCTCCATGGGTGTGGAGTGAGGGACCATTCACTCTTCATTTTGGTCTAAAATCATGAAAAGTTTCTAACGAGTCTAACACTTGAACAGATACCTGAGTCCAAGTACCGTAGTTGCAGATCTAATTTTGTATAAGATAGCTCTTATTTGATATATGGTTCCTATTTCCTAATATTTGAAAAACTTTTTGGTTTGAAAAACATTTGCTCGCACTGAGGGTTTGCAAGTAATTGCAACTTTAATTTTAGAATGATGGGGAGGCTGACATCCATGTACTGGCTTAAATAGAAAGAGCATCTGGTTTGTGATAAACCTAAAGAGATACTGAGGATAGCGGGTAGTTTTTTTGCGCCTTTTGATTTTAGATTTCAGATTTATTCCAAAATCTGTTGCTTGCTTTCTATAGTCTCAATCTAAGTTATCCTGTCGTGATATGCTAAGTGGTTAACAGGTGAATTCATCATGCAAAGTCAGGTGGCATGCTTTGAAATTGTAGGTTTAATTAGTGAGCAATCATAATTCTATCGGCACTCGTCAGGAAGAAGTATGTAGTCTACTAGTCTTACACTGTTCACATGTTATTGCTTATTTTGTTGCATATGGAGCTTTGTTGCAGGATAGAGGTCCTCCGGTATGGAGTCTACACTTGCTTGGCCTTTTTATTTCATAGTATAATGTTGGATTGTGTTCATAAGGCTAAAGCCTTCCATCCATATAAATTACATATATGGCCTTACGGAAATATGGGAAGATAGTGTCACTCAGCTTTCCATGGTTCTTCTGTTGAAAGGACAGATATAGGTTGTTCTTGATTAAGACATTTTTGTGTTCATCAAGTTAGAGTCTGTCGGTCATATAAGATATGGTCTTATGGGGTCATGGGAAGTGCCACTCAAGTCTCTGTGGTTCTGCTAATGAAAGAAAGACAATATTATATCTTTATATGTCCAGTATGAACTACTCTCAGTGTGAAAGGTTCTTGTTAAGACAATTCTGCATTCTATTTATTACAGGAAGAGGCAGAAACTCGCCCTGTACTAGCTAAAAGTGATCCAAGAGAAATTCAGAAGTTCTATCAGAACTTCTGTGAGAAGAACATTAGACTGGGTCAACACACAAAAACACCGTAAGTCTTACTGTTATGCCTCCTCCACCCTCCCTCTCAAAAAAAAAAAAAAAAAAAAAAAAAAAAAAAAAAAAAAGATGAAAAAAATAGATGGGAAAGAGGAGTTGAAAAGTAAGTTGAATGCGGAGATGTGAAATAGGGAAGAGCAAAGAAATGATTAGGGCCTAGGGGTGACATTCAGCCCCTAATAATACCCAACATGTATCCTGTTGCTGATAAGATTCGAAAACTTACCTTTTCTGTTACTTCCTGAAGGGAAGAAATGGCCAAGATTTATCAAATAGCAACTGTTCTATATGATGTTCTGAGGACGGTGGTACCCTATGCAAAAGTTGATGAAGAGGTTTGACTCATAAACTTGTTTGGTTTGTCTATTACGGTTTTGGTATTACCTTCCTCATTTTAAGGTCAAAAGTTGTTTGTTGATATCTAAACTGATCGCAGACAGAAAATTATGCCAAGGAAGTGGAAAGGAACAGAGAGCAATATGAGCATTATAATATTCTTCCCTTGTTTGCTGTTGGCGTTAAACCAGCAATCATGGAACTTCCTGAGGTTGATTACAATCTCTGTCTGCGCTTTTTGCTTTCTTATATAATTGTGTAGATTCATTGATGACCTCTTTTTCCGAAACATCCAGATAAAAGCTGCAATCCGAGCCATACGTACTTTGGAAAATCTTCCCATGCCTCGAGTTTCACCAGCACCCACTACTCAAGATGATAATGTTATTATGCCAGAGTACAGGGACAAGTCTATAAATGATATGCTTGATTGGCTAGCCTCCATCTTTGGTTTTCAGGTAAAACATTGAGGTGGCATTCTTTTTAACTTCATTATGCGCTTGAGGGAGGGTACAATGGTGCACTTGTTTTTTCAGTCGCTATGCAACTTTAACTCTTTTTGAGTTGGTTAACCTTCTCAAACTTAGTTCTTGAAGGTTCTTTCTTCCAACCTTTGCTATATCAAGGCTTATTTTTTATTTGTGGATAAGTCTTTGCTAGAGTAGGCGTTATATTCTCAGTTTCTGATATCGCATTTCTTCCTGTCTTATTCTTCTCCTTTCTTGTCGGTAAAAGAAAGGAAATGTCGCAAATCAGAGGGAGCACTTGATATTGATACTTGCAAACATGGATGTAAGGATTAGGAGGTCTGAGGATTATGAAGTGGTAGGCTCTGAAGCCTTTTCTTTTCTTTGATTAGCTTTTAAGGTATTGATGGCTTCTGCTTCAGTTTCATTTGCTGAATAGTAAAGTACTTTCTGTTTGGGATGCAGCTTGACTTTCAAACTATTCACCAGCTGAAAGAGAAGATTTTTAAAAATTATGAAAGATGGTGTGATTACATTCATTGCAAATCCAATCTCAAGTAAGTACTCTTGTACTTTAGACAGGAAGAAATATTGGTTATCCAACGCACACCCAGACTGTACTAATTTTCAAGATTAAGGTATGCAGATTCTTTTTTGACTTGTTTTTCATGTGGGTTTTTCAAGGTTTCCTCCGGGTGCTGACCTACAGCAATTGGAGCTTTTGTATATTGCGCTTTATCTCCTTATATGGGGTGAAGCTTCAAATGTTCGCTTTATGCCTGAATGCTTATGCTACATCTTCCATAATGTAAGTTTCCTTTTATAACTTATCCCTTCAGGCCTTCACTCCACATCAATTGTCCTTTGAGGCTATACTCTGTGAATATTAAACTGCCAAGTGATGTTGCCTTCATATTTAAATTGACAAGTAAAGATGCATTGAGATTTGGAGTGAATCCTTGGAATAATCTTCAGTTGCTCTCGAGCCATAGCTCATTGGCAATGCCATCTTACAAGATCAAATCAAAATCTATAGTCTAGATGCGAGCCTTTTTTAAGACTTGCAACAAGCGCCTCATGTTAAACTTGCCGTCATGTTGCGCTTGTGACTTGTGAGGGAAGATAAGCGCTGAGTTGACATCTAATCACAAAGCATGAAACATATTGTTTTGTATCGTGTTCTTTAACTGGTAAGTGGTAACCCCATTTATTATGAACACAAAGGCTAATTCTACTGATGCTTCTCTTGGAGGTAGACTTATATCATGCTTGTGTGTCATGAGATAAAATAAATTGCCAACTGTGTTACAATTAGTGGCATACTTAATTATGTATTGGCCAACAATAATAATGAGAAAATAACACAAGAAACAACAATAAGGCTCACAAAATAAGATTTAACGTGGAAGCCCGAGAACCGGGAGAAAAACCATCAAACAATGCACTAGGACTTTTAATGATGTGTATGATACGGTTCCAAGATCTCCCTGATCTAAGCTAATTACCCTATAACTCGGATCCCCGAGCGGGTGACCCCTACCGTGCTTCCCCAAACACCTCACATCTTGGCTTTCTTCACGCACTTTTATTCCCATCCCATGACCTATATTTATAGCCAACTAAGAATAACCTAATCCTACTAGGAATATAACAATAATCCTAATTCCTAGATAGAATAGAATATAAGCCAAAATATAAATATCTAGTTTCCTAATTAATTGTACTTATTTAAAGCAATTTTTGCTCAAGTCATGGAATAGAAAGAGAATTGACTCAAATAGAGGAGTGGAATGGTAACAAAACTTGTTACCTTTATTGGGTATTTAGTTCAAGCATTAGAATGAAAGGGAATGATAACCATTACCATCAACACATGAATTTTGTTACTTGAGGGGGAAGGGAAGATAACAAACTAGGCGAGTCCATTACCACCAAGTAATGGTAATGGATTGAGGTGGGGATGAACCAAACAAGAAAAAAAGGAGTTAGTATTTGATTCCGTTTCTTAGAGTCTAAAGGGGCGCTTCGTTCAAATAGAGGAATGGAAAGGGAATGAAATCAAGTAGAGGGGAGGAATGATAACAATAATTATTACTTTTATTGGGTATTTGGTTCAACAGTGGAAAGGAATCACTTGTAAGGGAATGAAAAGGATTTTGTTACTCCTCTAATTTGGGGGTAACATTTTGGAGGTTTGAGTTACCCTCAAGTAAGGGTAGTGGTTAACCCACTACCCAAACCAAACAAGGAGTAATGGATTTAGATTATTGAATTCGTTTCCAGACCCTAAGAAAACTCAACCAAACAAGGTCTAAAAATATTGAACTAAACATGCTCTTAATCTAGAAAACTAATCTTGATATATCATATCTCGTGCGATAAATTTCCGTCCAATCTTGAACTTGTCATGAAGTTGCATAAGATACTTCAGTGCTAATATATCCATGTAATTAGGTATCATGTGCTACAAGGCTTCCTCAGTTCCTCATCATGTTGCCATAACTCAATACTCACGTGACCTCCTTGTTTTGTCACTAGTAACACTAAGTTGACTTATTTTTGCAATAAACTGAAGTATTTATACAACATCTTAATACAAACATTTGGTCCACGTATTTTCCGTAGCACAAAGTGCATACCATATTTCCATAACCCAACAAACTGTTTATCATATTATAGTTGTATTGTGGTTCTATAACCAAGTGTGTAATAGTCATATCATATGTGCCATTGAAATAGAATCATTGTGGTTGTTCTTTCTACTTTTTTCCATCAATCTTATATGGTCACCAGTCACCACATGTCCACACCTACCCATCACTCATATGTGCTTTTTATTTCGATGTTGTAGATGGCTAGTGAAATTCATGGAATTTTGTATAGCAATGTACATCCAATCACTGGAGATACTTACCAAACTACGAGGCATGGTGATGAATCATTTCTAAAAGAAGTTATAGCTCCAATATATGATGTTGTGCGTAAGGTATGATCATCTTGCAATGTATAGTCTATTCTACTGTCTATTTGCCAGCCTTGTCTCAAATGTTGACAACTAATTGTTGCAAAAGGAAGCAAGAAGAAACAAAGGAGGCAAGGCAAGCCACTCAGCCTGGAGAAATTATGATGATCTGAATGAATACTTTTGGTAAGCTTGAGGCGCACATTTGGTTTACGTGTCCTATTTATAGTGCTAATGCATGAAGTTCTTGTATAGGTCTCAGAAATGTTTCAAATTAGGGTGGCCCATGGATCGCAATGCTGACTTTTTTGTACATACAGATGAGACGCGGCCTTCAAGCACGGTAATAAGCATATGTTTATGTTCTTTCAATTTTTTGTGTAATATTGATAAAGAGTTACTATCTTTATCTTGTGACTGAGTTCTCCAAAGTGTTTGTCAATGTCTGAAAGAGTTGTTAATGGAATCTCGAGAGATGTAAAAAAGAGAGATTTGCAACTAGAGGTGACGAGCAACATGTTGCCAGGAACAAATGGATTATAATATTAATTCCTTAGTTAACTTCAGAGAGCTGCTCCTGCACTGTTTCAGTTAGATTATTTATTGCTTCTTAAGTTCAGAAGAGTATGGGCATGAAAATTGAGAAAATGATTGCAAAGAATGCTATTCCTAACATTAAAGTATTAATTTACTATTATTATTATGAAGAATAATATTTACTCTCTCCGTTTTTTTAATACTTGGATGTTTTTTATTATAGCAATGAATGATATTTTGGCGTGCATAATCTGACCCCATCCTTTGGGATAAAGACTTTGATATCATCGTTGTTGTATTAGTAGGAAAGAGAGAGCTCAGTTCTCTCTCTCATTCAAATCCTAATTGAAGCCATAAATACAAACAATCACCCAATGAGAGACAAGTGAAGAGAGATTAGAAAATTGTTTGTATGCAATTAGGATTAGTGTTAATAGGAAAGAGAAATTAACAAGTAAATAAGCCCTTAAACCTTGTGCAAAAGCCTAAAACGTCAAGCATTAGAAAAACGGAGGGACAACTACTCCGTTCGTTTTCCCTTATCTAAGATTATATACCTTTTTCTTTTTCCTTTTTATGTACTTGTAAGTTGTAATTGTTAGGCCGGATACTCACTGTTTTTTGTCTCTATCCTTAAGTTTTCTTTGTTTAATCTCTTTAACTTATTCTTTTATGCTAGTTGTTGTTGACTTGTTGTATTAAAAATACCATCTACACCTAAGTGCCCTCAGCCCACTTAGCTTACTATAGGATGGCCCCTCAATTAGGAAGAGACACAAACTAGAATGATGCAACAAACTGTATCAGTTGCTTTAAATGCTAAATCCAATAAGTCCATCCAGTTTACATCCCTGACTCACAATAACAATTACCAACACATGTCACACTGGGTGTGTAGATGTGCACCCCGGTTGTATTGCTCCAAGCAATCAGTACTATATTTACATTAAGAGAAAAGTTGTTATGAATTATGATCCTCTACGTTGCTGCTGCAGATCATTTAACACAAACTGCCAGCACAAATTCAAATATTGAACAAATTTTTTGTGTGTGATTTCTCTCAAGCATCACCAGCCATCCAAAAAGTGATGTTTGGGGGATCCTTAGTCTGCAACAAATCACCTGATACACATCATTTTACCTGTATCAGCAGTAAGCTTCCTGTATACATCCTTCACAGACTGAGTGTTACCTATATGACATACAAATACTATATATGGTAAGCTAAGGTTCTGGAGATGTTTAAGGCATTTTCTGGGGTTGTTAGGTTGTGGAAGCTCAATGCTTGTGAGATTCTGTAGGTGCGGAGGCCAAACAAGGCTATAACTCCATATGTATGCATCTTGTGTTTGCTAGTAGTAAGATAGGGAATTACTTCCTCTTTCAATTGTCAGCTGGCCGCCTGGCAGGCTTTCTTTGGGAGATGCTTTTTGATGATGCTGGGGTTAGTTAGGCTGCTGTTTTGGATCATTTGCTGTAACAACCTGGATTTTTTGGACCAGTTTTACTACTAACAAGGCAGAGCGGAATTACCTTGGTCCAACTAACCCTGGACCCGGGTATTTTTGCTATGCCTTGCTAGTAGTAAACTCTGGGCTGTGATATTTGGATCTCCATTTTATGGGCTTTTTGATACATAGATGCATAAAATTCTGAGGGAAGCTGCATCTTTGAATTTTTTCGGGTTAGATGGCTAGAGAGGAATGATACGATCTTTCTGATATCAGGTGTCTTCTCAAGGAATCTGGCAGTGTCTTCTTTATGGGCTCATCCTCATGGGGTTTTCCTTTTCCCCTGTGTGTCTTTTACAATTCTGAATCACAACCGGTGTTCTTTTTTTTCTTTTCCCTTTCTGCGTGATGCTGGATGATTTAACCTGTAGCTCCTTTTTGTTCTTTTTTGTAATTTTTATCTACAAAAAGTCTAAAAGCTATTTGTAAAGTTGTCCTGTTTTCTGCACATATTGGTTCCTGTAATTGCTTCATATCTTTTTCATGTTTCTCGTGGAGAACATTTTTACATTTTCATGTTAAATGTAAAGCAAGGGTCTACAGCAAGAAGCTCTTGCCTTTGTCACCAAAGTTTATGTAATGAAATACATATCTGCCTTTGCAGAGGCATGATCAAGTTGCTATAGGAAAGAGGAAGCCTAAGACAAATTTTGTTGAAATGCGTACGTTTTGGCACCTTTTTAGAAGTTTCGACCGAATGTGGATACTTTTCTTACTTGCTTTCCAGGTAGCTTCTGATTTAAGTCTTCTACTTTTTTCATTGGTCTGCAGTGTGTATACTTGCATTCATGGGAAAACCGTTTAAATATTAAAGTTGATTGCTTTTATTTCTATTGTGTATGCAGACCATGGTAATTGTTGCGTGGAGTCCTTCTGGTTCAATTACCTCAATATTTGATGCGGATGTATTCCAAAGTGTTTTGAGCATATTTATAACGGCTGCTTTCCTCAATTTCTTGGGAGGTACTTTCCATGAGTAACTTGTTCTTTAAATTTGTTAATAATCTGTTATGATAATGAGATTATGCCTTGACGTCATTGTTGCCACTACTCTTCGGAGTTCACCTGAGACCATGCAGGTCACGTTTCTCCTGCTGGAGAATTAAGTGGCAAACAGGTATGGGCTTTAGGTTCAAGGTATGGAAGGACTTCTATTGCAATGGGTATGGGTTTTAGCTCTGTCTGGGAAAGGAATTCTGTTGTCGGGTTCGGCTTATATAAATTTATGTGTATGGATGCACTGGGCTCATCATTTTTACAGCAGTCTGACTGTTAGCTAGCCAATACAAATATACACTAGAAAAATTATACGTCTTTTCTTAGTCAATGACTGAATAATAGTGGGGGGTTGGTATCTCTTTGTTCGCTTGATTGAGATAATTCTTGATGATTTTAGAATAAAAGTTGGCAAGTCTATCTGTCAGACAATTAAGTCTTCGCATCTCACTTGCTGAAAGGACTTCAGCTACAATAATGTTATGTTTAGATTTTACAGTTAATGTTCTTTTCTCATCTTATTTGCAGCAACCCTGGATATTTTACTCAGTTGGAAGGCTTGGGGGAGCTTGAAATTCCATCAAATACTACGGTATTTCTTGAAATTTGTTTTTGCAGCTATGTGGGCAATAGTGTTGCCCATAGGTTATACCAGCTTTGTGCAGAATCCAGCAGGAATTGTAAACTTCCTCACTAGCTGGGCAGGAGATCTAAGGAGTCCTTTGTTTTTCAAGTTTGCCGTCGCCCTGTACATGGCTCCGAATATTCTGGCTGCTTTGTTATTTTTCTTTCCACCAATAAGGAAATTTGTGGAAAGGTCAAATTCACGTATCATTATCTTAATTATGTGGTGGGCTCAGGCAAGCATATTTCGAATCACTCTCATCAGAATTATTCTTTTGTGTTGATTCGGCAAGCGACGTTTATTTGCAGCATAGCTGATCTTTATTCATTGCTGGTGCAGCCAAAATTGTATATAGGAAGAGGCATGCATGAAGATACATTTTCTCTTTTGAAGTAAGAACATTTATAATTTAATGTATTCAAGAGAGGCTATATGTTTATTGTAGATCATGTCATGTTCCATGACATTTGGATGAAATTCCAGATTTCCAGTTGGTGTTTATCATTATCATATTGATGTTGACTACGTTGCTGTTACTTTGACACACCATTAAAACTATCAATAATTCAGGTACACGCTGTTCTGGATCTTGTTACTAATGTGCAAGCTGTCATTCAGCTTCTATGTGGAGGTACGGTTGGCTCTATTTGATTAGCCTATATACTATGTCCTGCAGGGGTGGTAAATTATTGTTATATTATAGTAATGCGTTTTGCTAATATTTATTCCTGGGTGTTTCACACTTTCCCTTGCAAACATTTAGCAGGTTTTGCATGCTGCTTTTATATAGTATTTGTGTGCATATAGATAGATAAAGTAAATTAGTCAATCTATCTCCTTCATGTGGTAAACTAATGGCTGCAAGCAAAACTTCTCCCCTCAAAACGGTCAAACCCCGATCCCCTCCCCCAACCCCTGCAAAAAAGATTATATTGGTAGTAATTTTTGGTATTATGAATTATTTGAAGTATCAGTGTGTAACTTTTGAATTCTACCTTCATAATCGGTGTGTAGATTTTGCCATTAGTTGGGCCAACAAAGCTAATATGGCGGATGAAAGTTGATGACTACCAATGGCATGAATTCTATCCTAATGGTAAGCTTTTGCTGTGTTTTGTGAGCCCCGGGGTTTCCTCTTTGCGGATGGTTCAGAATATGCTAATTATGAACATGTTTGATGTAGCGACGCACAACTTTGGTGTTATAGTTGCTATATGGGCTCCAGCTGTTCTTGTAAGTGGTTCAGAAATGCAACAGAAGAAGAAACTGCTCTACAATTTTATATTCTGGTAATTCTGTTGATATCATTCATTGACATCCTTCGTTCATTTCTAGGTCTATCTTATGGATACACAAATATGGTATGCCATATTTTCTACCATCGTTGGTGGCATCCTTGGAGCTTTCAGCCACTTGGGTGAGGTTTGTGCTTTTCTTGTCCAACTAGTAATATTACAAATAATTGATGCTTTGTTCATCCTTTACTTTATTGGAGTTTTCCGTGCAACATTTTATGGAGATAAATGGAACTAGAAGTTGTTGAACTGAAATTTTTCACTTTTCCAACTGTCCTGGATTTGATTTCTATGGCCCGTCCTTAATATAAAAATCTGGTTTCTTATATCCCTGGTGGGACTGCCACATGCCTCTGGAAGTGTTGATCTGTGTTTTAGTTCTTTTACGGTTGTACCTTACCTTTATTAACAATAAAATGTAAAAAAAGAAAAGATCAAGCTTTGCTTGCATGTAATTGCTACTTCAGACTTCATGAGCTTACGGAATTTTCTTTATTGAAACTTCACTTCGTTGTATAGATACGCACTCTTGGGATGTTGCGATCCAGATTTGAGTCAGTGCCTTTAGCTTTCAGGAAACGTCTCGTGCCACGGTTGAAAGGGGAAACTAAGCAGGGATCAGCGGTAGTACTATTTACCAATGAATTTCTAGTATTTTAGTTGTTGTGATATAATGCATGCAATCCACACTCAATGTTTTGAGGTGCTGGATATTTAAGTTCTTCATGCTAAAATACACATTTTACTTAGCAGGACGTTTTGGAGGCTCGAAAGAATATTGCAAAGTTCTCTCAAGTGTGGAATGAATTCATACATTCCTTGCGGCTAGAGGATTTGATCAGCCACAGGTTGAAACATCTTGTTTGAGACCTGCTAATATTGCTTAGCATGTTCTTGCATTACACCGATTTCCTTATTGTTTTCTTAAAGCATTTCTTCTCATATTGTGCTCAACTTTCTTTTCGACATAGGGAGAGAGATCTACTACTTGTACCGTACACTTCAAGTAAGGTTTCAGTTGTCCAGTGGCCTCCATTTCTTCTTGCCAGCAAGGTGTGCGCTGTCCCTTAACCTCTTCTGAGCTTATTATATATATTTGTTTGACTTATATATCTTCTTCATGATTCTGTATTCAACAGATACCAATAGCGCTAGATATGGCGAAAGACTTTAAAAAGAAACATGATGCTGAGTTGTTTAACAAGATAAAGGATGATGACTACATGTATTCAGCAGTGATTGAATGCTACGAGACCCTTAGGGAAATTCTCTTTGAGCTTTTGGAAGATAAAGATGATAAACTGTGAGTTGTGTTTCTTTCAATAGCTTGTGTTATAGTAGATGGGAGTTTACAGTTTTTACTTGTTATAAGAAGGGATCAATGCTATTTGTGCTAATATCTTCTGTTTGCTTTCAGAGCAATTAAACAAATATGTGAAAAAATAGAAACTAGCATACAGCAGCAAAAATTTTTAACCGAGTTTCGTATGAACGGACTGCCTATGCTCCATGACAAGATGGAGAAGTTCCTGAAATTACTGGTGAGATTTTTCTTGATGTTCATCTTCATCTGACTCTCCCTCCTTTTCATTTCCTTAAATGATTATGTTAATATTTTCAGTCATTGATTATCAAATGATGTCAATAAATTGTCTTGTGTGGGAAGTAGAAATTGCTCTTTGCAATAGCAGTGCAGGAGTAAGACTGAATATCTTATGCAGTCAGTTGATGTTGATGTCAGCTATGATATATGCTTAATGATATTTTCTCACAAAATTGTATATTTAACAGTTGAGCGACAGTGATTATGATGATGAAGACCTTTACAAGTCTCATATTATCAATGTTCTCCAGGATATTGTGGAGATCATCACACAAGATGTCATGAGTGACGAGCATGAGTATGTTCTATGAAGTCCCACAAATTTTTTTTTTTTGTGTTTTCAAATCTGGCACTTAGCACTTTGTGGGTAAATTTAATGAAGTTGACAGGATTACATATATTGTATGCTTTTTCTTGGTGTACTAGTATCCTGAAGAGACCTCAACTGCACCATCAAATTGATGATGATGGCAAAAGAGAGCAAAGGTTCGAAAAGATACACATCAATCTTTTATGTAATAAATCTTGGAGAGAAAAGGTATGCACATCTTACATTCGTATTTTTTTCTTACCCATTTATCCAGTATATCATTTTTTTTATTTTCTCATTTTTCCCATCTAGGTTGTTCGGTTATACGTGCTTTTGAGTGAGAAGGAGTCCGCAATAAATGTGCCTATGAATCTGGAAGCACGCCGGCGAATGACATTTTTTACCAACTCATTATTCATGACCATGCCATCTGCTCCCTTTGTTCGTAATATGCTTTCCTTTAGGTGAGTGCTTCGAAATGGACTTGTCATCCATTTTGTGGTTTGATGATTTGCTTTTTTTTTTTTTTTTCATATTTTATTCTAAGGGATAAGGGGAAATCGTCATTGATCAATAGCCGTACATAATATACTTCTGTACAATTTCAGCTCATGGTAGTCTATAGACTTTGTGTAATAATTGAGGTTAACATCTTTTGTAATCGAGATCACTGTAATTGGTATTGAGAATTGGGACAAGTCTCACATAAGGTGGGAGGGTAAAAAATACTCTCATAGGAAGGAGAAACTAATTTATCAAATCATTAATACCAATGAGAGATACTAGTTGAAAAGGACAAGGAAAAAATTGATGAACATAGGCCAAGAGTGGTTAAGATTTAAGAATCAACGAATCCAGTGACAACCTGCTAGTGTGTTTGGATGAGGAAATTCGAAGGGAATGAGTGATAGATCTATTTGCCCTTATTTGGATATAGATCAGAAATTGAGAAGGGAGCCATTTTTCTTCCTAGTTCGATAAACCAAATCCCTCCAATATCAGGAAGATTTGGAAGGAAAATGCAAAGGATCTGTTATTGGAAGTTACCAAGATACTTTTTAACAGTATAACAATATATCTTATGTGCTTATGCATGGACTAATTTAAAAACCATGCTTAGTTTATCTGGTAAGTATGTCAAAGGACCAACTCAACCAAAAGCTTAAGCTGATGGTTGAGGCCCGAGGAATAGTTTTGTACTCTATCACACCCCCCTCACGCGAGACCCGTTTGGGCTTGAAGTGTGGATGCAACACAAGCTTTCCTTATACCTGGTGCTAGATATTCCACTTAGAAAGGGGGTGAATGAGATTGGGCTGGCTCTGATACCATGTCAAAGGACGAATTCAACCAAAAGCTTAAGCTGATGGTTGAGGCCCAAGGAATAATTTTGTACTCTATCAAAGTATAATTTAGATTCATCATTTTGAGGCTTAATCTTGTTTACTTGCATTCGTGCACAAAGTATATGGTGAATAATCAAATGCATCTGATTAAGGAATAGGGTACATGAGGTAAAAATTCTTCTAAGCTAGGAGATCCCTTCCATTAGCTTAATATTGACTGTTTTGAAATTGCATCAAATATAAAAGAGAGAATTTGAGTAAGACAAGGAATGCTTTATGATAAGTAGAAATGGAAGAAAAGTGTTTCAAAGTCACAATTTAAATCATTTTTGGGAAGGGCGTGGAAGAATCCCCCCATTAGGTGACATGAAAGGTGAAGTGAAGTACAATACTCAAGGAGATTTTTAGCTTTGACCTACCTCGGAGAAAATTGAAACTCCTGATGCTTGAACCTTTTATCTTTTAACTAAAATGCAAAAGTGCATCAAGGAATATCTTTCTTTTGGGGGTGGAGGTTATTCTTTTATTTATTTTAGCTGATCGTCTGATCCCCTATCAAACCATTAACTTTTTGATGTATTTTGCTTATTTGCCTGTTCTTTAAAGTATTCTCTATATATTAGATAACCATTTTATCTTTAATTTTATTTTTATAACTTTTTTAAATTTATAACTTTTACATAGACTAACTGTTCATCTATTTTTTTTTCAACTTTTCAAGTTATTTATTTAATTAATAGTGGTTTGACTGGGTTAGATTGTCTGATACGAATTTGTGTTCCTTTATCTCAAATAACTATCCTTGTTAATTCGTTTTCTTCAATACAGTAATTATTAATATTTGCTGCTGCATGTGATAGTGTTTTGACCCCTTATTACAAAGAAGATGTTCTTTATTCATGGGAGGAGCTTCATGAGGAAAACGAGGATGGTATATCAACATTATTCTATCTGCAGAAGATTTATCCAGGTCAGATGCCCTTTCTAACAGTCTTGAGTGTCTCTTGACTGGTGAAGTTGAACCTGCGAATATTGTGATTTATTTTACCGTGCCAACGATGATATACTTTATGGTTATTGTTGCTGTTGTTGTATTAATATTTTGTCTTTTGTTATAGTTTCTCTATAAGTTTATGTCTTCTGATGCAATTTATATGTTGGGATCTCTCTAGACGAATGGAGTAACTTTTATGAAAGAATAAATGATCCAAAACTAGGATACGCTAGCAAAGATAGCAAGGAGTTGACTCGTCACTGGGTATCTTATAGAGGGCAAACACTTTCTAGAACAGGTGTGGATAGCATTTTGATCCTTATATATCTCATTTGCGAGTTTTGTAGCTGTAACTCAAGCTATGTTGTTTGTGTTTTCTAGTTAGAGGAATGATGTATTATCGTCAGGCTTTGGATCTTCAATGCTTCTTGGAATATGCAGAAGATAAGGGTATATTATCTTTCTATGCCTTTCCATTTATTTCTGGAATTATTGCTAGACTTTCATTTTGTATGAATACTCTAATTATCTTTTTTCTTCTTCTTATATTTGGCAGCTATCTTTAGTGGCTACAGAACCATTGAGAAAAGTGAAGCACATAAGAAGATTTTTGATTATTCTCAAGCGCTCACTGACTTGAAGTTCACCTATGTTGTCTCTTGTCAAGTATATGGTAATCAGAAAAAATCTAGTGATGCTCGGGATCGAAGCTGTGCCAATAACATTCTGAATCTCATGCTAACGTAAGTTATGTTATGAGTAAATTGTAGTTTTTAGTTCTGATTGGAGTATTGGACAGCAGCAGATGTTTTAATAATACAATAAGCTTATAGGTATCCATCCTTGCGCGTTGCGTACATAGATGAGAGAGAGGAGAAAGTGGATGGAAAATCTGAGAAGGTCTATTACTCTGTTCTTGTCAAAGGTGGTGACAAGCTGGATGAGGTATGGAGCTTTTAAATATGTTGCTCATATCTTCATCAGTCTTTCTAAGTTTTCTTATTCTTGCGGCTACATGAAAAACGGCAGCTAGAGGTTTTTTACCAGAGCGAAAGATGAAGCTGCATAATATTACACTTGCTTTTATCATGGACAATCATAGTCGTTAATTTTACTCCAAGAACAATACAATTAGCTTCCAGAATCTTGCTTACATTAGTGCCCTAGGAAAGCTAAAAAATCCACATATTTTGGCCAAAAGACGACATTTTGTTTTTGTCTTATTGATGCCCTTGGGGACCTTGTGCTGAATACAATAGGGTCTAGCAGATGAGCATGTATAGCAAACTAAAAGTTTACCAAAAAAGGAAACAAACCAGTGAAATTATTTTAGGTGAAACCATTATCAATGCTGGAGACAATAGCTTATTATTAGGTCCCCTGAAATAGGGTTTCTAGAAATTTATATGCACGTAGCATCGATTCCTGTGATGGGATGCTTTCTTTGTATGCGGAACAGGTATGGGAACATGTATTCTACTCTTTTTGCTCAACTAGTCCAAATATAAACCACTGTACCATGTGTCCATCCGCAAGTTTCTGATTTTGTTTCTTTGAGGGGAGAGGGGTGGTGATGAATGAAGGGGGCGTTTGGTTTGCACAGGGTTAATAGAAAGGAATCCAAAAAGGATACTAGGAGAAAGGAAAGAAGTGACCGTGCATTCCTCTGTCTGTTTGGTTTTGTCCCAGAAAGGGAATGGTACACCCCTTGATTTCCTTTGTGAGTTGTGACTGGTTCCCAAAGAAGGGAATTAACCTGTTTTCATGATAATTTGTTTCAACCTATATGATTGAACTGATTGAACTTGTTTCATATGATCAACCTATCTTTATAATCAAACTTCATTGATCAAGAGTCCGAAATACCAATTCTCGACAATTAGTGTACATACCAACTATAAAGCCACAAAATACTTGTCCAAAACAGAAAGCATTTGGGTACAAAACAACCATAACAAAGTCTAAAAAAAAAAAAAAAAAAAAGATTACAAATGCAATTAGTTAAGATGTTGACAAAACGAATATAGTCCAAATCTCTTCTAACTTCTCAATAAAAGACGAGTACAAGCCATTTTTGTAGAAAAGAACGTAAACACCATATCATCTGCTTAATTCATACCCACAAATATATGTGCTCTAGATTTGTACCAACAACACAAGAAAAGTTTGAATATATTTATCAGCTAAAAAACAACAGGCAAAGCAAAGACTTTTATCTAGAAATAGAAGGAAAATAAACAAGAAATATACAGCATATCCACACTTGTACAAGTTGCATATGTACATTCAAAGCTAGAAATAAAGAACTTTAATAATGTTATCAACAAATCTACTGAACATGGAATGAATATGCCAAATCTATTGCAAACATCTGACGTACTTTGATAAAGGGGTTATGAAAAGTAAAAACAGAGCAAGCCAAAGTATAGCACAAAAAAAAAAAAAAAAAAAGCTGAAAACCAAGATGAGATAATTAAAAAACAAAGGCATAAATTGAAATAACAAAAAGCAGATAAGAAAGGTTAAAAGAAATCAGGCTTCATCAAAGTATAGCCAAAAAAGCAGGAAAAAAGAGCCAAAAATGAGCAAAAACAGATCTGTTAATTAGAGAAATGAAAAATTATATGTTGGAGGAATGAAGGTTGAAGATGATGAAGGATTCTCAAAAATAAATAAAAGTAACGAGCAAGACGACGAGAGAGGTTGAAATTGAAGAGTTAACTTACTGTGGTTGTCAGAGAAGGTGGTTTGCCGGCTGGAGGACTTCTGGCTGGCTGTGGGCCCTGTTGGTAGCTAATGGAGGTGAATTGTGTTGTCAGTGAAAAATTGTTGGTGGTAGATTTTTGCTTCAAGAGGAGAGAGGGGGAGGACTGAGGAGGTAGTGAAGGAGGATAAGGGTTTCCTAAACCTTGGGGGGTGTTGGGTAATTAAATTAGAGGAGTTTGGAGGTTACCAAAAGGAAAAAAGGATAAAGCTTTTCATTAAAGTGGTGAAACGAACATTTGAAAAGGGAATAATGCTTCCCTTTACTTTTTCTTGAGACCCTTGAACCAAATAGCCCTGAATTGTTTAACACTGGTACCTAGCCAGCTAGCCTTTACCCTAACTAGTCAAGGACTGCTAGAATTTCAGCAAAATAGGAAGAGAGGACAAAAAGGATTTGACAAAATAACTACGACGAAGCATAGAGCTGATGTTTCTGTATACTCAATACCACACAAGCTATTCATGTAAGCTCTATGTTGCTTTTCAAAGAGGCATGTCAGAGCCCTGTAATCCCCTATGGAAGGGGATGATTCTCAATCCGTTTTGTAATATCACAATTACGATAGAATTTGTGTGAATAGCCAGTTTAATTCTGCTCGTTGGGAATATGCTTAACCAGATATCTTGATGTCTGATATTCTTAGCTTTCGGTTCTTATGAGTTTATTGACAACACATCATATCTGCAGCCACTGGAAACCTAACTTGTGGTACAAGGACATATTTTGTTTTTGTCACTGGTTGTAGAGGGAATTGATCCATGGTCGATTCCGTGACAAAGAAATAGTAATTTCTAGCTGTACCTCGGTAAAAAAAAAAAAAAAAGACTTCTTTTTTTTTGTTTTTGTGGAATTAACCATTATTTTTCATTATTATAATTATCTGGTGCAGCAAACAAGAGGCCAAAGAGCCATCAAGCTTTTGTCCTTTTGTAAGTTAGAATAAGAGTATGGTTTGGAGGAATACATTATGGTTTGATGGCTTTTGTCCTCTTGTTTGCTTGCTGAGGTTTTTGAAAATGATTCTGTTGCCAATTTGGTGGTGCACTTGGAAGGAAATAAACCAACGGATTTGAGGGTTTAGCTTCCTCTCGTGAAGCTTTCAAGTTCTATTTAATGAGAATTTCGTATAGCTAGAGTCAAGTTTAAGTTTTAGTAACTGAGCGTCAATTGACTTTCCTTGAGGTTGTAGATAAATTGTTCCATGATAGCTTGAGGGCTTGAGCTTTTTGTCATCAGTCCTTTTGTAAATGGGCGACACCCAGTGGTGTCTTTCTAATCTAATTCTTTATTACTTATCAAAAAAAAGTTCCAGTTAGTGCCCCCGAACTTTAAAATGTGTCTCAATTGCACCCTCACCTTAACCGTGTTTGGATCCTCTAGAGTTTTTTTTTTTTTTTTTTTTGAATGGATCCTCTAGAGTTTTAAAATAACTCTATAAGGTAGAGTTTGAACTTTGAAGTTTGAACAATATCAACCATTGAATAAAAAATCAATGGCTCCTATATAATCTTCTTTCCAAAATCACCCCTATTTTTTCTCATCAAACTCCACCCCCTAATTTTCTCCTTCCCACCAATATGAGCCCTTAAATTTAAAATGTATGGTTCAGATACAACTCTACCTTATAGAGTTTTACTAAAACATTAGAGGATCTGGACTCCACCTTAACCCAGCGTTAATATATCTATTAGTTAGGTAACAACAATGTTTTACATAATTATTAGTTATTGTAATTACAATAAACACATAGTTAGCTCACCAAAAAAAAAAAGGGTCCCCTTAGCTGTACATGGTTTTCTTCTTCATCTAAAGCAACATATTGCTGAAACTTGAAGAGAATACTAGGCTATTTTGTGGATTGGCAGCATGTAACCCATGAATTCCAACTAGTAATGTTTCATTGATACTACTATTATTATTTTATCTATAGAAAATCCCTTCTTTTTTCTATATTTTTCAGATATGCATAATGGCTTATGATTCTGTGTTTTCGTTTGACCTCCAATGGGTTCATTTGTATGAAAAAGTGATTGTAACTCAAAGTCACAGAGGGTTCTACAATTGAGAAATGGACTCAGCCAGCTTGTTTGATTGCTAGAGAATTTTAGTTGACTGAGTATCTTTATCTATTGGTGTTGTACCAGCATCATGTTTTATCTGGTAACATCTTTTTGATGGACCATGGTTCATGTATGTGTAGGAAATATATCGCATCAAGCTTCCTGGTCCACCAACAGAAATTGGTGAAGGCAAGCCTGAGAACCAAAATCATGCCATTATTTTCACACGTGGAGAGGCCCTACAGACAATAGACATGAATCAGGTAACTTCTGATTGTTACTATCTTTGCAAGTTAACATTTACTCATTAGTGGACCTTCCCCCTTCCGATCTCTGATCTGTGCAGGGGTAGAAAGAGGGTATTATTTTTTTTTTTTTTGGGGGGGGGGTGAGGGGTGGGCTATGCTGAGTCCAAGATCGCCTCGCCCCCCAAATAAAAAGGAAAAAGAATAATAGGGAGAGACTGGAGAACATCTGTTTAGTTGTTAGTTTTTGTCCCGACACTTGATTGGGATTTGGGAAGCAGGATATAGGTTGAATTAATACATACGACTTATAGTTTCTAGAGGACAGAGGAGGGCAAAATAGGATAAAAATGCATTGTGTTCCTGGACAACAGAGGATTTCTTCAGGTGATTAGCTACTAACCACATGGATCCTGGAGGGATGGTACTTGGTAGGAATACGGTAAGCTCAAGGTCTAAGTCTCTAACCATTTGGATGCATGAAAGAAGGGGAAATATTCTTTTTGAGAGACTATTTATGTGTACTACAATATCACTGCTATA
Organism: Beta lomatogona; assembly: GCA_947646795.1. Lineage (NCBI taxonomy): Eukaryota > Viridiplantae > Streptophyta > Magnoliopsida > Caryophyllales > Amaranthaceae > Beta > Beta lomatogona. The sequence continues at coordinate 619,068 of CANSNZ010000057.1, forward strand.
GAATATTCTGTCCAGAAATTTTTATGAAGTAGCAAAGTGACATCTAAACATGGATAGGTAGTAAATGGATCTGCTTTTTTTTTTTTTTCAAGACAGGACCAGCTATAATATGATTCTTTTTTTATACTGTAAAGTAGAGGACACAGAACATAGTGGAATGTTTCTCCATATCGCTGATATAGTAAAAATAGAAGATATGCCAAGATGTTTGAATTTTTAATCATGAGATCTGTCATTCTTGATGTTGTATCACAGGATAATTACTTTGAAGAAGCTTTCAAAATGAGAAACGTTTTGCAAGAGTTTCAAAAGTCACGTCGTAAGCGTCGTAAACCTACAATATTAGGTTTGAGGGAGCATATTTTCACAGGAAGGTCAGGATTCCACCTTCTTTTTCTATAACCATGAGCTCCTCGTAAATACATTAAATTGCAATATTGTTTGTAATACTGTTTGCTTTCAAATTTCAGTGTTTCATCTCTAGCATGGTTCATGTCCAATCAGGAGACTAGCTTTGTAACCATTGGTCAGCGAGTCCTTGCCAACCCTCTGAGGTAGCACTGTTTTTTTGCTTACTGGCCTAGTTCTTTGTGCAAATTCTGAACAATGGTTAAGTTTTGATCATCTTATTCTTTCATGTGATGGTATAAATATCCTCTGATATGCATGTCTATTAGCCGATACAATTTGCTTTTTCAACTTCCTGAACTGACATTTCCTGACTGATAAAGTACCATTGTTTATCGTTCTATACAGCCCATAGGCCCGACACAGCTCGTACAAGACCGAAATAATAATACGATTCAGATAATACACCCACAATCGGCGGTTTATTATGTCGTATCAAACGTTACTCTAAAAATGTGACACCATGTCAAACCAGTTTATTATGTCGTATGAAACGTTACTCTAAAAATGTGACACCATGTCAAAGTACACTTTCACTAAATTTAACTAATACTGCGGCAGTGACGATAACTGTAATATAAAACCCTGTTTCCCTTTAAGATTAAGAACCCATGAATTGCTTCACCTTGAATATGATGTTGAAGATTTGTGAAAATGAGATGTTCTTACATTGGGTGTAAGCTTGCAAACTGATATTCTATGATTTGTTAAGGAACATAATCAATCATCGATATAAGGCAATGCTATCAACAAAAAATCAATACAGATTAATAAAACCGATACAAATCATAGCCTCATCTACAGTGACCTTTTACATTTATGAATCCTCCCTTAAGGCTTTAGCCACTTTTGAAGCACTTCGATTGATTAAAATTAAAATTTATTTATTTTATCTGTTGAAGCAGTTTGATACTTTAAAGCATACAGTTAAAAAATCGTGCATGGCACAAATAAAATTAGATATTTGAAGTAGAGCTACAAAGTGGTTATTCCTTTGTACTCTTGACGTTAAATAAAAGGACTGGCATATTGCCTTCACAAAGGATAATTATGACGTTACAATTTCTTAGAATCAACTATGAAACTCGTTGACCAACTACGTCCTAAAGAAATCATCGAGGTGTTTTTTTTCTTCGCTTATTGACCAACAGGCAGGCCTAAGTCTTGTGTGATGTTGTTAGACATGCCTGACTATGGCAACAAGCCTGCTATGCTGACTTTAAAAAGCTTTGACTATGTTCTTGAAGGAAAAAATGTCAAAGTAAAATTGATTTGACTAAATCTAAATCAGTGGCCTTTTTTTTTCTCTTTAAGTTGAGGCTATCTTATTGCATGTTCTTCGAATGGATGGGAAATAAATAATGGATGTACATCTAAAAATGAGGGACACTCACAATCCTTTGAGCATATTCACAAAATAAGAAGCATCATAGCACAACTGCAACATATCAAAGGGAAGTAACTTAACTTCCTGCTTAATACGTCAGCTGAGTCAGCAGCTTGGTGGATAATTAATTAGAAAGTTTTCTAGATGAAGATGCTTTAACAATCTAAACTCGTGATTCTTTTCTGGAAAATTTTCACCATATACCCCCGAGGTTTGAGAAAATACATCAAACTCAAAAAAAATGCACCATATGCCCTTGATGTTTGAAAAATTTTCACCAATCTCCGTGAATGACGACTTGACAGATGGAGGCATGGAACCCTCTATCAGTGTGTTAAAACGAATCTACCCCAAAACATATGAAATAACACTAGGAATCTCAAAAGACAATTATCAAACTTCGAGAAACATCAAAATCTGACGCAACATTCACAAGTCATTTGAATGTAAGTGGTGAAAATTTTCAAACCTCAGGGATATATGGTGCCTTTGTGAAAAGTTAGGACTATATGGTAAATTTGCTTCAACCTTGGGGAGAATTGGTGAAAATTCCCATTTTTCTTTTCACTAAACCAGTCACTTGCCCCTCATTTGCACCAGATGAGTTCAAACATGGTCAGTCCTTGATTACGTACTTTTACCTTCAAAAGGAAAAACATATGTGAGATTATGTGACTAACACGACCTGTCTATGGTGCTTCCTTAAATTATTACTCTTACATGACCAGGAAATAAAAGGCTGTCTTGTTTATGTCTCCAGCGGTCCAGCCAAGCCACACCTTTGTGCTTCCCTTGTTTTTAAATGACTTGTTGGTTTCTACCTCATCAATCATGCATTATAACAGAGAAATTCTGCTTTATTTTGGGTAACTTTCTAATGCTGTCATCTATGAACAGGGTACGTTTCCATTACGGGCATCCTGATATATTCGACAGATTGTTTCACATAACTAGGGGAGGACTTAGCAAAGCTTCAAAAATCATTAACCTGAGTGAGGACATATTTTCAGGTACGTCCTGTTGCATTTCAAGAACAGAGCTCTTACATTTGTAGCCTTTTCTAATATGCCTTGGTTTTAATAGGTTTTAATTCAACTTTGCGTGGAGGTTACATCACACACCATGAGTATATTCAAGTAGGGAAAGGACGTGATGTGGGAATGAATCAAATATCCCTTTTTGAGGCTAAAGTTGCCAATGGTAATGGTGAGCAAACACTCAGCCGTGATGTTTATCGACTTGGCCGGCGATTTGACTTTTACAGGATGCTTTCATTCTACTACACCACAGTGGGCTTCTATTTTAGTAGCATGGTATGGAGGCCTGACAATTCTTGAAGTGCTTGTTGATAAGTACTCTTATATTGTGATGTCCTAATTGAAAAGGCACATATATAATTTAATTAAAGTGAAAGGGAATCAAGATTGACAATATGGGCTTTATTCATCAGATGCATTTAACAAAATTAAATATGAAAGAAAAATTTGAAAAAGACCCAAATAGATTAGGATAGTCGTTGTGAATTGCCAAAGAGGATGCTCAAACCGACGGCTAGAGAATATGCCCTGATACTCCCCCATCACCCCCCCTCCAAAAAAAAAAAGTAAAAAGAAAGAAAAAGTAAGTGTGAGCTCACCAGATCTGTTTAAGGACAATACTACCAGCATAAGCTCTGCAACTGTTATTTGAGAATTATATTAGGACACCAAGGGATTTTCAGGGCTAGGAAAATAAAAAGATATCATGCCATCAATACATTTACTGTCACTCATACCAAAAAAATCTATAGACAACTGCACAAGCCCTCTAATCTATAAATCATGCATGATCGTATCTTCAAAAATCAAGGATAACTGAAGCTTGTGTTTAGGAGCATTACTCCAAGTCTCCAACTACACCAAATCCTTGCAATATAATGTAAACCTTGGAGTGTTAAGGCTTTCCCCTCAAAAATCTGTTGATTCCTCTCTTTCCATGCACACCAAATCATCAATGGAACTACCTTCCACAAGCTTGGAGTGGTAAAAACTTTGCAAAGTTGCTTCATAGATGATAACTTGTATTACTTAGAGATCGTGTCATCTTTGTATTTCCTTGACAAGTAGGCTAAAGGAGAATATACATGATGAGCATAAAATACATAAAACAACAGTGCTGAATTTGTTCCCACTTTGTGATAAATCTTATCCTATTCCCACTTTCCAGGTTACTGTTCTGACTGCATACATATTTTTGTATGGACGACTATATACGGTATTGAGTGGGCTTGAGAAGTCGATTATAGAGAGTGCAACAATTAATCAAGCCAAGGCCCTTGAACAAGCTCTAGCACCACAAAGTATGTTTCAAATTGGTGTACTTCTAGTACTACCAATGATCATGGAAATTGGCTTGGAAAGAGGCTTTCGTACAGCAATAGGTGATTTTATAATCATGCAGCTTCAGCTGGCTTCTGTATTCTTTACTTTCCAGCTGGGGACAAAGGCACATTACTATGGAAGAACTATCTTACATGGAGGTTCTAAGTATCGAGCGACAGGGCGTGGTTTTGTTATTTTCCATGCAAAATTTGCAGACAATTACAGGCGGTACTCACGAAGTCATTTTGTGAAGGCTTTGGAACTTTTTATTCTTTTAATAGTTTATCAAGCCTATGGGGACTCATATCGTAGCTCAAATCTCTACCTATTTGTTACGTGGTCCATGTGGTTTCTTGTTGCATCTTGGTTGTTTGCTCCTTTCATCTTCAATCCATCTGGATTTGACTGGCAAAAGACTGTAGATGACTGGACAGATTGGAAAAGGTGGATGGGAAATCGCGGTGGAATCGGTATACAGACAGATAAAAGCTGGGAATCATGGTGGGATGGAGAACAAGAACATCTGAAGCATACAACTGTGAGGGGGAGATTCTTGGAAATAGTCCTTGCTTGCCGTTTCTTCCTTTACCAATACGGGATTGTTTACCATCTTGATATATCTCATGGCAGCAGGAGCTTCTTGGTAACTTTTCTATATCATGTTTTCCTGTCATACATTGCTGCAAGTCACAACTTCATGACTTTCTTATATGCATTTTTCTTGATAGGTCTATGCGCTATCTTGGGTGGTCATGGGTACTGCTCTTCTTGTCTTAAAGGTAACATACGCTATTTATCTCCTTTTCCCCTCTTGTCATGCTCTAGGACTCTCAACCCTCTATGGAATAAAATATTGCAACTCAAAGGCTTGGATGTCTGGTTAATAAAAGGGTGATTGTGGTTTAGTCTTTTTGGTGCAGCAAGTGACCTGCTACAAAGGAGAGGCTTTCTTCTATATATTATCTTTTTTCACAAGATTTTTTTTTTGTATTGTGCTCATAAATCTACTTAATTTGGAAATCTGCCTAGATATTCATTTTTCAATGGCTTTTTGCTGTTTGCAGATGGTCTCGATGGGGAGGAGGAGATTTGGTACTGATTTTCAGCTGATGTTTAGAATTCTGAAAGGACTTCTATTCCTTGGCTTTGTATCAGTGATGACAGTGCTGTTTGCAGTATTTAACCTCACCATAAAAGATCTATTTGCTTCTATCCTGGCTTTCTTTCCCACTGGGTGGGCTTTGCTTCTAGTAAGTATACACAACTTTTTCTCAATTGGCAGCTTCATTATTGCCTGTCGTGTTACTTATAATACTATTGCGTACATGCACACACGCGAACCCACACTTACGGAGGTCAAATCAAAGGTTTCCAGTGGTTAGTTGGTATAGCCTCTAGCAGATAGTACAACACTTGTGTCCTCACCCTGGCAGCCTCAACTTTTTCTTAATTGGGAGCTTCATTCATTCTTTTTGTGTTACTTATAATACTATTACTTACATGCACGCTATTAGTCTATTACGGAAGTCAAATCAAAGATTTCCAGTGGTTACTTGGTATAGCTTCTAGCAGATAGTATAACACTTATGTCCTCACCCCGGCAGCCTAGCCAGTTTGAAAGTGTCCAATTGTATATGGAAGTATTAATTCTATTAATTCATGCTTGTTTACTTTAGCAATCCTTTTCTTTTTTTCAATAAGCATGGAGCTAACAGAGTGTGATTTTTTTCTTCTTCTCTTCTTCTTGCTCTTTTCAAGATCGGACAAACATGCAGGGGATTGTTGAAAGGTATAAAGTTCTGGGAATCAATTAAGGAGCTTGCCAGAGCCTATGAATATGTGATGGGACTGATAATCTTAACGCCCATAGCTGTATTGTCATGGTTCCCATTTGTTTCCGAGTTCCAAACAAGGTTGCTATTCAACCAAGCATTTAGCAGAGGTCTGCAGATTTCTATGATTCTTGCAGGGCGGAAAGATCGTTCAGCCCCAAATATGCAAGGCCCATAGGGTGATTAATATGTAATGGTTCTTTTAGTCTACAGGAATTCTATTTCTTACTACTGTATTCTAGCTTACTTTCTGCAATGTGAATATTAAGACTAGTCATATGTTAAGTGTCAGTAAGGTCACGCGACTCTCCTACTAAGATTTATATGACCTAGAGCCTCGTCCATTGTCACCCTGCACATAACAGTGTAACACAGAGACAGAAGGGAGATGGGGGTGGAATGGTGCAACCTCACTGGGGACTGAAGAGGTTTCTTCTACCCTCATCATGGCATATAAACTAGGTAACTAGCTCACTTGACTAGAGTGAAATTGCAAATTGGAGATGTTACAGGAAATGAGAATTGCAAAAACATCAAAGTTAGACATCAGAATCAATAACGGGTGGGAAATATTCCAGTTTATGACTAGTCTGGTTATATAGGTTCTGTTTTAGTTAAATCATTTTTTGCACCGTTCTCTTTGTTGTTAAAAAAAAAAAAAAAACATATGCTCAATTTTGTGTATAAATTCATTGGAGATTTAGTATTGAAGAAATTATTTAATACTCTTGTTTATTCTCACGCCAAGATATATAAACCAACCAAGTATTGTATTTATGAAAGAAAAAAAAGAACTTTTGAAAGCATGAGGAACATTCTCTAAGCATGTCATATTATACAATATGACCAATGCTTATTCCAATCGATTAAAGTTTTTGATAATCTATATCTAGTGTTTGAAAATAATTAAATTGTACAAGTAATCAAAATAAATATGATCTAGCTAGAATAAATAGCCCTTAAAACTGACTTTATCACAAAAACTAACTATAATAAAAAAAAAAATCGATTATATTATATGAAAACTGATTGTATTAGAAAAAATTAACTATAAAAGGTGATTATTTTGACTATATTATATGGTTTTCGTGCACAATAAATTATTGTGAAAACTGAATATGGCTTGATTTCATGATTTTAAACTTTATATATTAATGTCTTAACCACTAAACCAAATAATATTTGGTGTTATGATTCTAAAGTAAAATATTAATAAATGCAAAACGTAAGTATTGGAGAGTACCCGGTTCTAAAAATTAGTTAGTTCTAAAAATTCGTTTTATCTTATTACAACAATTTTTTTCAACAACGTGTTAATCGTCCCCATGCAAAAAAAAAGTCAAAATTTAATAGGTTCGGATAAGTTCAAATAAGTTTGGTTAATTTCCCACATAGAGGGCAGCTCCAATTTTTCCAAAACCCACCCATCATCAACCATCACCTAATCCATTCATCTTCCTCCTTTCCCTCAAATCTCGATCCACCACCATCATCATCCATCATCCATTACACCACCACTACTACTACTACTACTACCAATACTAACACTATTCTACTATCATGCCGATGTTCAAAACCCCCTTCAATGGCTACTCCGTAAAATTCAGCCCATTCTACGAACACCGTCTCGCAGTCGCCACTTCCCAAAACTTCGGCATCCTCGGCAACGGCCGTCTCCACATCCTCGACCTCTCCCCCACCACCCCCTCCACCATCTCCGAACTCGCCTTCTTCGACACCGCCGACGGTGTCTACGACCTCGCATGGTCTGAATCCCACGACAATCTCTTAGTCGCCGCCATTGCCGACGGTTCTCTCAAACTCTACGACCTCTCTTTACCTCCTCCTCAAAACCCATCTCGCTCTCTCTCCGAACACACCCGCGAAGTCCACTCCGTCGACTGGAACCCCACTCGTCGAGACTCCTTCATTTCCGGGTCATGGGACGACACCGTCAAACTCTGGACTGTTGATCGCCCTACTAGTGTCCGCACCTTCAAGGAGCACGCTTATTGTGTTTACTCCGTGTCGTGGAATCCCCGCCACGCGGATGTTTTCGCATCAGCGTCTGGGGATTGCACGGTTCGGGTTTGGGATGTCCGTGAACAGGGGTCCACTATGATCATTCCGGGTCACCAGCATGAGGTGTTGAGTTGTGATTGGAATAAGTATGATGAAGGATTGATTGTTACCGGGTCGGTTGATAAGACGGTTCGGGTTTGGGATGTTAGGAGTTTTAGAGCTCCCCTGGCGGTTTTGGCTGGACATGGGTATGCTGTTAGGAAGGTTAAGTGTTCGCCGCATCGGAGGAATTTGGTTATGAGTTGTTCTTATGATATGACTGTTTGTATGTGGGATTTTATGGTGGAGGATGCTTTGGTTGGTAGGTATGATCATCATACTGAGTTTGCTGTTGGGATTGATATGAGTGTGCTTGTTGACGGTTTGTTGGCTAGTGCTGGATGGGATGATTCGGTTTTTGTTTGGCAACATGGGACTGATCCTAGAGCTAGTTAAGTTTCAGGTTTTGCAAGAGGTATGTTATGTTGTACTTGCTTGTGTTTCTACTTTCTACTCTTTCTTAGAATGTTGTTGATATAGATATAGGAGTATTAGTTAATAATTGAATGTATACCATTGATTTGATGTAATTGAAAATAGTTGATTTTTCTTTTTGGGTTGTCCTCCAATGATCTATTTATATAATATTGTGTATGATCGTTAGGCAAATGGAAGCTCAATGAAGTTCTAAAAGTTGTGATTAGTTGTTGCTTTGAAATTTAGACAAGAATGTTGATATACATAAAGTGCTTAATAGCTCCTGTCGATGGAGTGTTTGGTGTAAGGCTGTTGTAGGCAACATTGTAATTTTAGGTTAATTTTCGAAGGTTTAGTTGTAAGAACAATATGTATGAAATTGTGAGAATCAGGAAGGTAGGGCATCGAATTAACGGTACTAGAGTTATTTTAAGAAGAAGCTGAATGGAATTGCTGATTTTGGGTTTGTGTTTGGGCTACTTTCAAGTTCAAGTATTAACGGTGTAAGGTTCTAATCTAAGTGCTCTTCTACCCTTTTTTATTCTTATCCATTTTATTTTATAAAAAGGGTGGGGTGTTCTATTTGCACTATTAAACCTTTTGCTTCGTTTTGCACAAGTTATGCTACTAGTCTACAGGAAAAACTGAGTAGTCAAGTAAGTAAGCAGTGGCTTCAGAAATAAGAATGATGTTAAGACATTCCTGGCAGAAAGCTTTGCCAATAATATATATTTGGAGTCATCATTTTAGGTTTTTTTATGAAAGTGAGAGATTATCCTTTGAGTTGCTGTTAAAACATGAATTCTTCATTATGGATAGATTTCAAAATACTATTTTTTTCTGATTGGCTTGTCCGAAGTCTGCAGCGTTTATATCAGGAATCATAATGTCTCCAAGGTCCTCTACAATTACTATAAGATTCAGGTCTATCAAGAATTATGATTTTCTTAAGATAGTGGTTACTGGTTAATATTTTTATCACTTTCTAATTCTGATGAGGTCTTATAAGTGTGATGTGTCCACCTGAAAGACATCTTTATGTCTTCGACTTTGACTGCTTGTTTCTATGGTTTGCCTTATCTTGATAAAAGTGGTATTGAAGTTGTCCTTTCTTTCTTTTCTTTTCTGTTTTGTTCTTTTTTCTTCCTTCTCACGGTAAGATGCTGTCATCAGGGCCGACTGCAGTCCTAATTATGACAAGTATTCAAGCATGGATGGCAATATATCATTGATCTTCCTGATAGATATACAAACTCAATGGTTCCAGCTCCTGAATGAACTGTTTTTGCGAATGAGTTCTAAGTGCTCAATTTTAGATTGAGGAAAATGTCTTTGGACAGAAAGGAGATATTAATTGTAGAGGAGTCTATAGTCTATACCATACAACTGATTTGGTATCAAATGTTCATCTCTATTGCCTGGTGGAACTAATCTTGTTTCCTTGAAGAAGTTGCTTGTCAGCATATCTTGTCTTTACTTGTGTGTTTTGCTGCTTTGAGCTTGATCTTATACTTGGAAATCTTGTTTATCTTTGTTCTCCACCAATTCTCTGATGACAAACTTTTACTTGGAGAATTGTGGTGGGTGCTTCAGTGATAAGACTCTGCTTTCTCCTCCCATCCCTTTCCTTTTCCTCTCTTCCTGAAAATTCATTGAACAGGTTTGTTTGGCTGAACAAACTTTTGGCGCTGATGTCAAAGAGGAGAATAGGATGATTATTTTTGGACAGATGATGGGTAGAGGCAGATTTTCTGAGAAGATGATATGCTCATTTTATCTAATACTATGCTGATTTTTAATATTTGTTTTGATGATGGGAATGTTGTTCCTAGTGATACTAAGTGTAACTAATTTTGGTTAACTAGTACACCCTCCATCAAGCTAGGAATGTATACTTAAGGTAGTATAATGCATTCCAAGCTTCTGCGTAATCTCATGATGCTGCTGTTGAGGAGGAAGGATGTCGGTTTAGTCATTTAGATCTCTCCTCATTTATGTACGAATAGAGAGCCAAGTTCACCATATGATTCCTTCCATAAACCCTTTTCTTTAGTGAAGGGATAGTTGATCTCTCTATGCTTACTGCTGTTAGTTGATTTTTATTTAGTTGATTAGTGTGTTCATGTGAAATTGACTCTAACATCTGCACTGAACAAAAGATCTGGTCGTGTGTGAGTTAAGGTTTTGAACAAGGGTGCAATACAGGAACACAGTATTATCAAGTGAGGCATGGAATCTGCAGTTTGATACCAAAATTGTGATTCCATGGAATTACTAATCTTCATGTGTTCTTCCAAAGAGTTGCAAAGAGGAGAGAAGTCCAATCTTTTTGTATCTATAATTCTATAGCACGTAGAAGTGCAAAAGTTGATTTGTTTCTCCAAAGAGGATTCATCTGTAATGTCTATCATTGCCGTTTTGAAATTAGTTATTAATAATTATTGATTGTTGAACTTCTTAGAGAAAGATATACTGTGTTCAGTGTGTTGTATGCGCATACGTTCAATTCTTTTAACTCTTCCTTAGGAAAAGAAATTAAGAAGAATTTTGATTAGGGAGCCTTTATCACAATGGGAATATGTTATAGGGAGGGGTTGGTTATTAAGGGGGGATTCTTAAAAAATTGTTAAAAGAAACATTTTAATAGTATGCGCTGGTTGAAGGGGTAAAAACAATACTTGAATTGAATCGAAATTAAATTATAACTAATTAATAGTAATGATTAGGTTGGTATATCACCAAAAAAATTAGTAAGTACAAAAGCTATTATCTGATATCCGCAAAAACTCAAGAAATTAAGAAGAATTTTGACATTAGGGAGCCTTTATCACAATGGGAATACCTAATGAGTCCTTATCTAAGACCTTTAAATTAGTTGCCAAATAGAAATTCTTAATTCAAGGAGATATGAAGATATGTAGATGCCAAAATCCACCTAAAGGGCTAAATTGGCATTGTTTTTTGGGAGCCATGCCAAATTATCAAATTGGAAAGTATACAATTAATTAAGGATTTCATCAAATTTTGACCGGAAAGATTTGGCTCATATTTAAAACAAATTTTCATAGAAGAATTTGTTTGGACTAGATTCAATGCATATTTACAAAATATTAATAACTTTTACTAATATTAAATTAGATATATTTATGTTCAAAGTTGTATGTTGACAAGTATGAAAATCAAGTTGTAATTAATAATAATATTGGAGGAAGTATAATACTACTTTCATTAGTTGTCCAACTATACATCAAGTTTAATTTTGCGCCTCATATTTGTATAAATCTGGCACAAAAAAAACTACTTTATATTATAAAAGAAAGAAAAAAAGCCATTTAATATATTAAAAGAGAAAACAGGAAGTATGATAGTGACTTTCATTAGTTGTCCAACTATACATCAAGTTTAATTTTGCGCCTCACTTTTGTTAAATATGGCAAAAAAACTACTTTATATTATAAAAGAAAGAAAAAAAAGCCTGTGAAAAAAGAGAAAACAAGAGTAGATAGTGACTCATGCATTGAAAATTTTAAATTTGTTCTAGTTTCGATGAGCAAATGTTTTATCTCAACAAATATTCGTTTTAAGCTTATTTTTCAGTGAAAATATGTTCTATTTTCGATAAGCAAATGTTCTATTTCAACAAATGTTCTTCTAAAACTTATATGTCATCGAAAAATATGTTTTGTTTTTCTTGAAAATATGCTCTATATTTGATGAGCAAATGTTATTTTTAAGCCTAATTTTTCAAGGACAATATGTTATGTTCTCAATGAGCAAATATTCTATTTAAGTCTTATATTTAGAACTTTTTAGTCCTAATCTAGTACATATTACAATTATATGTTTGAAGATTTAATTAAATATAATGAAACAAAAATATATGAATCATACTTATTTGCATTGAAGAAACAAAAATGTAGAGTATATGTTTACATTAAAAAATGTTTTTCACTTGTTCCTTGTACCTTTGTTTAGGTTTATATAGTACTAGGTTTATTCCCTTGTAAAAATGTTCCACTTCAACAATAAAATGTTCGTTTTCGTAAGTGAATTATTGTAATATTCCACTTCAACGGTAAAATGTTATTTTTCGTAGTGAATTCTTGTAATGTTCTACTTTACCATTTTAATGTTCGTTTTTGTTTTGTAAATGTTCTATTTTAATGTTGTTTTGACGCTCATATTTTCAGGAACATTGTTCTGAAAATTTTATTCTTGGGAGCACAATACACGGATTACTCATGCACGCCTCATATTGTAAACTATCAGGAACCACATTGACTAATGAAAACAAATGATATTCGTTTATCCAATTTCCCAAACTATTGAAATATAGCACATAAAAATGCCCCCATAAAGCCATAACATTGTCCAAACCCAAAAACTAGTTTAATTGACTCGAAGCTTTGGAATAAGACACAATAAGACACAACACCCCGAAACCAATCAAATTGTTACTCTCTACTCTCTTGGAATTGTGTGCCGCCCTGAAAGTGTGGAGGCTGTTAGAGAATAGACTATAGAGATAGCCAGATAGGGAAGGGAAGAGCGAACGATGATAACAGTAAGCAGAGCAATGTGTTCAATTTCCAGGGTCAACATTGACCACCTTCGTTCTCAACTCGACCAACTTCACTCTGAAGCTGACATTACTAGAAGAAAAGGTTCCACCTTTTTATATTTCTCATTCTCTTTCTTTTTTCTTCAACTTCACATCTTTGCTCTGTAACCTCTCCAATTTTTTGGACTCCATTTATTACTGGAAGAAGCAATTTTGTTCGGTATTCTTCTATTTCTGCTTCAATTGATGTAATTTGTTGGGTGTTTATAAGCAACTGATGTATTTTAAATGGTATAGGGTAATTTTTTTTTATGGGTAAGTTGACAAATTTCTCAACATGTTGATTATGGTTGTATTAGTGGGTAGAAATGATTAGCTTGTTTTTAGCTTTGTATAATTAGTTGATTTGACCTAAGAATTTACTGGAAATTGATCCTGAAGAGAATAAGAGATGCAACTAGCAATTAAGGCAAAACAATCAGAAATCTTGTGTAAGATGGATTAATTTCCAATTGAGTAATCTCAATTATGTGGGTTCTGTACATGCTGCGTTTTTAAGTAGGAGCTTTTGATTCTTCCCTTTTTCAAAAATATGGTGTCTTACATATTAGCATAGTTTCTATGAATCTTTTGGATGGTGTGTAAGAGCTAGTAAAGCTCAGATCACTGTTCGGTTATTTTCTGTTTATCTTTTGGATGTTCTATCCCTAGTTTGTAATTCAGGTTTCAATTAATGCAAATTCATGTGATTCAAAAAAAAAAAAAAAAGTTTCTATGAATCTAGGAGTGCATATTAGTTGATAGTAAAACATGGCTTATAGTGATGAAGATCTGTTGGATTTTGTTCAGCTAATAATGCAAGATTCAGGCTCCTACGACTGTCAGAAGCAGCAGAAAACTTATGCCGGCAAGCAGCTGTAAGTGTTCGGAAGGGAAAAGAAGATTATGCTAGGGAGCTTCTACTTCAAAAGAAGAAGATTATGTCAGCTTTGGAGAAATCAAAAGGTCGTGTAGAATTGTTTGATGAACTAGCAGCAAAACTAAATGAGGTAGGATACACAATTGTGCAAATTAAATTTGTTGCATCTTATTTCTAACATCCCATATATGGTTTGCTTGTTCCACATACATATAATTTTGTTAAAGTCGGTTAAATGAATTGTTTCATCTAATTTTTCTGGATATACTCAACAACTATTTGAGGCTCAAGACAGCTATGTGTCTGTGCTTTTGCTTTTTAAACGATTTCATATCTCCTGCATATATGACATGTCAATGGCTTAGATTCTGGACACAGTACACCGATTGTCCTAAAGTTTGCAACTGCTTATGGCTCTCCTGTAATTGATGACTGTTTAGGAGAGTCTCCTTTAGTCTATAGCTGTTTAGGACACTCTCACTTGAAAATCCTTGGTCCTTTCTGGTTTTCTTGATTTACAAAATGTAGTCCCTCTATGTTCCCATACCATTGAATGCTTTGTTGGGTTTTAGGCAATATCAATCAAAGAAGCACAATTAGTCAGAAATATTGCATCAGATCTTGAAATTGATGGAGATGATGCTGGTGGTCCTGTACGGATTGTCTCTCCGACACAAGATAACAGGAAGACTTCAGATGTTGGCAACAATTTCACTTTTAACCAATCTGATGCTGGTGAAGACCAAGAATTGGTGCCTGATGCTGACAGTGATGGAAATATGATGTCTTATGGTGAGGCTGAGGAAGCAGTTCCTGAAAGTATCAGCAGCAGGAATGAAGCAGTTCCTGAAAGCATTAGCAGTGGGAGTGAAGCAATCATGTATAATAGCTTAAGAGGTCCATCATATTATATTGATTTCTTGGAGGATCTTGACCAACAATTGGAAAAAGTTGAAAATGACTTGATGACCATTTTAGACCTCCCAGCCCTGGAACTAGAAAATGAGGAGAAACCCAATGACTTCAGAGTTCAACATTTGGAAATTCTTGAAAACATTCGTGGTGCTAGAATGAGGTTCTGTTTGTCTTTAGTAAATTGATCTTATGTCTTCCTTTACCTTCTTTTGACTTCAAAGATCAATCTTAACTTTTCCTGTTTCTGTCTTTATAGAATTCGCAAATATGTCCAGGAAGTTGTGGGAACTAGTTAGATAATCATCTACGGTTCAAGAGAAACTTTCCTTAGAAGAGGTAAGCGACAACTTGTCTTCTTGACTTCCTCAAAGACAGTGTAATTATAGTATTATAGTCAACTTAGAGATTAAGATCCATTTTGTTACTTTTTTGTCGATGAAACCCATGAATTGCCTATCAAAGTTTTAGCTCATGTGTATCTATGACTTGTGAATTTGTTAGGTTGGTATATGCAGGAAGTCGAACACTTTGATGAAGTTAGATCTGTGGAAGGTACAAATTTTGCACTATGAAAACCTTGTATGGACTATGGATACACTACTTTTATACTCTGATTAAGGATCCTTTTCTTTTCCCTTGTTTTGTGCACATAGATATAGAATATTATTGAGCCAACTCATTGCCTACATAAACCCTAATAGTTCTTATCAATTCATCTCGCTAAATATTACAGATTAGACTTCATATGAGCTAATTGCCCTGTCTACTACTTGATTTCTCTTGAAATATGTGCATTTTCTATTGATACAAGGTAAAGAATATTAGAGTTCTAAGCAAAACTACTGGCTTATTGCTTTAGTTTCTGCATTATCATGTTTCTTTGTTGTACAAAAATTGTGTTTCCTTGCTTCCCTTTCTATGTTTCCACTTTTCCGTGAAATATTTTTATTTATCTTTCTGCAGCTCCTTCATATAAACCTATAGAATTGGGCAAGCCAAATAGACTAGCAGCAGTGCCAAGAACATCATATAACTATAAATAATTCAACCCTGGTAGTCTCTTCGTCCAATTTAATGTGGTGTGCAAAGTTAGGGGTTAGTATAGGATTGGTGAAAAACATGGAAATTACATCTGAAATTGGCCACAGTACAGGGTTACATCAAAAAAATTTCCAAATATGTTTTATATATTTTTCAATGGCTGGAAGAAGGCCATTTGTTAGGGCAGATGCTTCGGCCAATTAAGAGGAACTACGTACCAGGTCATAGTCGATACAATCGCCTACATGATTGCATATGATAACACCTGCCCTGCTGAGGCTGTTATTTTGTGAACCATCAAAGTCTATCTTCAAGATTCCAGGATTTGGGTGCGAAGGGGGGGTTGGGGGAGGAGCATAATGAGGAAGCTGTTCAAGCCTTTTTTTTTTTTTTTTTTGTGGGGGGGGGGATTCAGACGAGAAGGAGGGTTGTCTAGGTTGACAAAGTCCTAAGTAGCCTGATGGTACCATTCATTATGAATTTTGTGATTCCTCCATCTACTTGGTTGCATCACCTACTTACCTCATCCCTTGAATGCAGTATCTTGTGAGTAATTATTTTCCATGACGAAGTAGCATCATACCCTCAAATAACTATCACATACTTTTTCCAGAGTTGGCCTTCTTTTTGGTGAATTTTTTCATTCATAAATGCTGGAAAAACTGTTAGGGACGACTTCATATATGAGAAACTCAAGGAAGATCATTCAGATCCATGGCTCTAAAACAACTTACAGGACCCATAGAATAGAGCAGCAGCACAAGTGATGGTCTGGCGCAAAGCAGTATCCGAAGTCCAGAAAAGAAGATGAACTAGAGAATGTTCGTCTAGTCAGTACGGTGGAAAGAGCAGGCAAATTCATGTACCTTACTGGCTGCTAAGCAGTTCAAAGTGTCGAGGGCCAAGTTGACTCTAGATAAGTGCTGTTAGGGTCTCGCCAAGGCAAAAACCAGTCTGTAGGTTTATCTGTTGCTGTTAGTTGCATCATGTCGTAACCTTTTTCTTTACCATTATTTTGCATCGTTTCTTTAGTTTGTTTCATATATATTCCTCTCAAATTTATCGGATTTTTCACCAGGTACCCCTGAGGTTTGACAAAATTCACCTGGTACCCTCGCGTTTTCAACAATTCACCTGGTACCCCTGAGGTTTGAAAAAAATACCGACGTAACCCTGGCGTCAAGTGTCCGTTACAAACTTAATTCACCATTTACCCCTGAGGTTTAAATTTTTGCACACTTTTTTAAAAAAACTAGCCGTTTGTTTCTGTCCTCATTTTCTTATATAAGTGATACTTGTACTCTAATTTCCTCCACTCTCTCTTCTTGTTTTCTCAATCTAACACCTTCTTTACCCTTTTTTTTGGGCCATGAGTTTACAATCACACAATTCATCTTCTTCATATGAATCCTCATACATAAGAGTTCCAAACAAAACATGCAAGTGTGGAAGAAGGCTTGCAATAAGAAGTTCAGAGAGCACACAAAATCCACAAAGGCTCTACTACAAGTGTGATGAATGTGATAATTTCAAGTGGTGCAAGGTAACTATTGAGCGGCTACACCAAAGCGGCAGCGGCTCTCGGAGGACCGGGGAAGCATGGGGGCGACCGGTTCTGAGAGAATAGAAGTTTGAAGGAGGAGATCCAACATATGAAGAAGAAGTCAAAAAAGAAAAAGAAAGTAACCACCAAAATAGGCTTAGCTTTGTTTCGTTGCTTATATATGTAATGATGAAGTGATTAATGTAATCAAAGTTGAGCAATTACATTTGAGTTCGAGTACCTATGCAAGATATTAGCTTTCCTAGACAAACCATAAGTAGGCATATAATTGTAGCTTTACAACAAACTACCCCAAGTGGCTAACAAAAAATGATGAACTGTTTTCACACCCAAAAAAACCTAGCTACATGAGTCATATTTGCACAAAATATTATGAACCATGCATTAATCTGTCATAATTGTAGCTTCACTTGTTCTTCCCTTTCTTTGCCCCTTTGGATGAGCTTGCCCACGATGCATTCTTCCTCTTTGTTCCACTTGGGCCAACACGGTTCCAAAACTGAATCACTCGCTCCAAGATCTGCAGCAGTAGTAGTGGAAGCCTTCTTTTGCTTTCTTTGTGGATCCACCCCTACGGCTCCTTGCATTATGACCCACCTCCTTGCACTTGCTGCACTTGGCGGTGCTACTTCTCTTCCCCTTCTTTGGATCATTTTTACCTCTTCTCCTTAGTTTGGGGGGTGCCACGGCTCTTTTAATGGGTGGTGGCAAAATATTTGCGGATCAAATGAAGGCCATTGGGTGGGGTCGGCATGGGGTGAATATGGCCTGAGTAGGTCAATTTGTAGGTTGCCCCTTTGAAGTAGGAAGAGACAAAATCAAGAGGCTCAAGCCTTTGGTGATAAAATAACCCTTAGGGCATGCTTACATGGTATACCAGAGCCCTGCCACTTCCCACATGCACAAGTCCTAGTCCTAAGGCATATTGGGAACTTCACATTCCCATCTCTAACTTCAAATTCTCCACCCCCGGCATTAATCACTTGACAAAACCTAGAGTCCGACCTCTTTCTTCCAAGATCTTGGCAGCATATGGTGTGAGTTGGTCGCACCAATTTCAAGTGCCTTGTCAAATCGATCCCAACCTTCTTCATACACCAACTCCTAGCCTCGTCAACATGAAATTAATAGAAGAAATAAGTTAGTATGGTAAATATGAATACAAGAAATGAATGTAGACAAATAGGGGGATGTACCTTCTAACAAAGACATCACAGGTAGATCCCTAAAGGGCTTAGTACAATAATTGAACGATTCCACAAAATTGGTGGTGTTGTGATCACAACACACTTGTGGATCAAATGTATGCCTACTCCATTGTTCGGGCACATTAGAAAGGTATTCCACGGCGAGGATCAAGTTTATGGATCTTCTCCATAGATTTGTTGAAAACATAAGGGTTGTAAGCATTTGCGGCCACCCAAAATAAGTCATGGAATGTGGTGCCACTCCATCCACCATTCTTGCGGTTTGAATACAAATGCATTGCACAAACTCTCCTCACTTGCCTTTGGGAACACATCATACAATGCACTCTCTACACCCTGTGTCGTTGAGTTAAACCAACATTCAATTAAGTTTGAACATCATACAAATAAAACAAACAAGATAAAAGTGCCAATAAAGAGACATACCCTCATTCTATCACTTATAAATGTCCAATCTTCTCTCGTGAACTCCCATTTGTGCAAACATAATCTTCATATTTTTGAAAAAGTAGGACCAACTCTCCAAACTCTCTGTGTCAACAATGCCATAAGCAAAGGGAAATATCTCATTATTTCCATCTATGGCAACAGCAGTGAGCATTTGTCCCTTGTAGTGCCCGGACAAGTGAGCTCCATCTATGCCAATGAGTGGCCTACACCCTCCAAGAAAACCTCTAACCATGCGAAGCAAATGAAATGAAACAAGCCTTGAAGTGAGGGATTTCACCAAAGAAGAACTTCACTCCAAGTAACAAGAGAATAACTACCGGGGTTGGTGGTCTTTATCATCTCCACATAACCTGGTAGGAGGCCATAAGAGTCACTGAATCCCCCATAAATCCTCTCCTTTGCCACCCCCCGACTTTGTATAGCGGCCTCTTCTTCACCCTTAACCTATATCTATCAAAGCATAATTTCGTAGAGACTCAATCGGACGGTCGGGATTTGCTTGCAAATCACCCAATAAGTGCCTACATAGCCGGTCGGAGGACACCATTGGGTTTTCTTCAAGCCTTTGACAATTTGTATGCTCCCCTTTAATGATCTTTATAGCCCAACTGTTCCCATCCATGAGGACGGATGCATGAATCCTCCAAGGACATTCTTCATAGTAGCACCTAGCGGTGTATCTCTTGTTGTCATGCTTATCGGGGCACACAAAGAAAGCCCTCCCGCACACAATAATCCTTAAAAACTCCCAAAAAATGCTCTTTGTTGGAGAAAATCATCCAAGCCTCTAGCTTTACATCCCCAAAATCCATGTGACCAACAACTTTACCATTCAAATAAATTTTATCCGAGTGCACTCGGTCATCCAAGAAATCTTCAAAACCCTTCTCATCGACATCTTCTAAAACACCTTCATCCTCATCTTCATCCACATAATCCTCCAAGTCATCCTCTTCTTCATCTCCTTCGTTGAGGCGGTAAAGTCCTCATCTTCACTGCTCTCACGGTCCTTGGGCTCATCTTGTTCACCATCACCCTCACCGGTCTCCATTTCATCATAACCTGCGGCCTCTTCTGCGGCGGGTTGCCTAGGCTTCTTCCTAGTACTCTTCTCACCCTCCTCTTCTTTGGTACATAAGTACCCTGTCTTTTGGCTTGGTTTTTGGCACTCGAACCCTTTCTTCTTAGGTTGAGGAGGGGAGGTTCGGGGTGGTCGGTTGTGTGATAGTGGGAGAAGGATGAGGGGATGGATGTTGAGGTGGGCTGTGTCACGGGCGATGGAGGGTGTTCATGGTGTGTAATAGGGGGAGAAGAAGGAGGGGATGGATGTTGAGGTGGGTGTGTCATAGGGGAATAAGGAGGAGGGGATTGAGGGTGAGTTGGTTGTGTAACGGGGGAAGAAGGAGGAGGGGATTGAGGGTGAGTTGGTTGTGTAACAGGGGAAGAAGGAGGAGGGGATTGAGGGTGTTCAGGTTGTGTGGCCTCTGGTTGGGGTTGGGACTCGCCCAAAACTTGTTCATCCTGTGAATAAATCCTAAACCATTCCATGACAGTGAGATCATCTACACTATACACTGGAATCTCAATTGCCACAGGAGGCTGTTGCTCCTCCAACTCTCTTATTAACTCCTCCTCTGCCTCTTTCCTTTTCCTCTCTTCCTCTTGTCTTCTTCTCTCTTCCTCCCTCTCCTTTTGCTTGCTCATGTAGTTTTCTAAGATTTTCGGCGGCGGCAATCCTTCTCTGCTCCCTCGGTTCCAACACCAATTTGAAAACAAACCTAAGGGGTCGATTGGATTCCTTTATGAATATCTCTACGATATCCGTATCCTTAAAACCACCCCACATATTTACCAAATGTATATCATCATACAATTCTACTCTTTCTTTTGTCCTAGGCTTCTCATAATAAAGTCTAAAATTTGTTGGCAAGTGCACACCTTGCTTTACAGATTCATCATGAATATCATTCAGTAAATCCATTAAACTTGTTTCATCAACATCATTAACCCTAACATCAAATTGTGCCCCGTTGTAGTCACATAACAACCACATTCCATCCGTCATCCTAAACCCAAACAGACATACAAGTATGCATAAATAACAGGAAAGGTAAACCCAGATATTCAAGAGCTATTAATGTTAGAAGAACAAAATTGCAGAATTTTGCTAACCCTAACACTTATAACTTCACATAACTGACAAAATAATTCAAAAAAAAAATATGAAAGTAAGTAAGAAAACAATACCTGATGATCAAGCTACAGTAACACTAGAACACTCGTGTTTTTCTCTTAATTGCACCCCTGCTATAATGCTACTCAAAGACGCACAATTTTGCTACCGAGTTTGCTTCAAAGACGCGAAATTTCACTAACCAATGAGGACAATCTTCCTTGCTGTTTTCGAAAACTTCACTTTGTGATTTTGGGTCTGAGAATTCAGAACTTCAAAGGGAAGAACAGAGGAAGAGAAGAGTGGAAGGTGATGCGTTTTTTTTCGAAAACTTCCAACTTTTTTTTTTCTAAAGTTTCCTATTATCAAACCTTACAGAAGGGTAAGAAAGGAATTTAAGGGCTAACGGCAATGTAACGCCGTTAGTCATTAAGGGTATTTTCGTATTTTTTTCAAACCTCAGGGGTACCAGGTGAATTGTTGAAAACGCGAGGGTACCAGGTGAATTTTGTCAAACCTCAGGGGTACCTGGTGAAAAATCCGCAAATTTATTATTGTGATATCCACTGCTTTACACCATTTTTTTTTTAATATGGAAGTCTTCATTGGTTCAAATTGATATGAAATATGCTCATTGAAGTTAGAGTGAGTATGTGTTGATACAAATGTTTTCGGTTTTTACAGAATAGATGAAATCAAAGGTTCAAAACCCACCTTTAGACTTGGATGAACTACCCGCGTGACATGATTCTGAAAAGCGTAATGATCATGAAAGATTTTTCTAAGATATGTTTAAACCACAAATGTTCTAACAACTAGTAAATCTAATATATTTCAGTCTTCAATACACTAGTAGCAACACCATGCATGACAAAAAATTCACTACAATAAGCATGTCTCCTAACTTTCATTCTATCAAGAACACTATGAGAAGTATTATTCTCAATGATGGTATTGACAATTCTAATTGTTATATACTCTAATATTACTCATTGAACATCATGCTCCTAAACAATAATAATTAGATGCATTTAACAAATCTAATAAAAATTTTATATGCAAAAAATAATGTTTGTAAACAAATGTAGTTTATGTGTAAACAAATAGTGTTTGTGTTTGTAAAGTAAAAATTAAGAGACTAACAACACAATACTACTATTTGTTTACACATAAATACTATCCGTTAACATTCAAACACTATCTATTCACTGATACAAACATTATGAATTGTGTATAAAAAAATTATTTGATGCATCTAACTGTTATTGTTTTATCACTTCATCTCCAAAACATATGAAAAGACTTTAGTTACACTATCAAAAGTTTTTGGAACATCACGAATAACCATGGCGGTTATACAAAGTCACATGATAACCTTGTCTTCCATTTGTTGGACATACTTCGTTGAAGTTTCCTGTGTTGATTTTAAAGGAACCACGACTACCTCATTGGTTGTAGCACCCTACTCTTGCCACCATTATGATTTCTTCCCATTCACGAGGTGAATGATATTAGCTATTGGTCAATTTTTTTCAAAACTAATTTTGGATCTAGTTGGAATCGGTTCCCTAAAAGTTAGAATTCCAAAATTGATACTTGTCATAATTGGGTCCAAATATAAGGAATCTTTTTGTACAATATTTTTAATCATAAAGTGGTAAGAAAAAAAAACTTATTTCCATTATTTTGAGTGTCACACTGTTTTGTTGTATTTTGGTTTTTATGTTTCTCATTAAACAATTTGCAAAATCTTATTATAGTATTAAATTTTGTGATCTTGTACTTGCAGTTATTAATCTAGATAAACTAGGTTTCTAATTCCAAAACTGGTCCGAATCAATATGTAGTAGTAGTAAGACCCGAACACGAAATATGGTATGTCAAAATTCAATTTTTCGAACCTGGAACCAGTCCGAGGCTCCGAGCCACACCATATATGAAACTGATGGGCCGGATGGGTAACACGTCCGGGTCGAAACCGGGTACCCGATGTTTCCTGGGGATTTACACAATCTTAAAAGTAGGCCCGGTCGGGCCTGATTAGCATGAGGGTCCCGACTAAACCATTCCACTGGCCACCTTTAGTCTTTAGAACTGTAGTCTGTAGTAGCACAGGCACTCTCGTAGCTACTGGGGCTACTGGGGTTTATATTTTCTCCGGTCTTCTTCTCGATTATCATCTCTCAAAAATGAAGTATCTAAGATTTCTATCTCACAATTTCAGAACCACACGACAAAACCCTAAACCCCAAGTTCTAGGGTTTATTCACTCATCAAATGCAAACTCCAATCGCAATTACACCACTCAAGCTCAGGAATCGACCCCCAAATCACCGAAAATCACCGCCATCGCCGACGAAATCTCGAGCTTAACACTGCTCGAAGTGGCGGACTTGACGAGTTTGCTAGGGAAGAAACTGGAGGTGAAAGATTTGCCGATAGTTTCATTGATGATGCCGGGAATGGGGTTCAACTTCGGCGGAATGGGCGGCGCAGGAGGTGGCGCAGCTGCGGCAGCTCCGGCTGTGGAGGAAAAAAAGGAGAAAACGGCGTTTGATTTGAAACTGGAGGCGGGGTTCGATACTGGGTCGAAGATTAAGGTGATAAAGGAGGTGAGGAGTTTTACTGAGCTTGGTTTGAAGGAGGCCAAAGAGCTGGTGGAGAAGGCTCCTGTAGTGTTGAAGACCGGGGTATCGAAGGACGAGGCGGAGAAGATAATTGAGAAGATGAAATCCATTGGTGCTAAGGTGATCATGGAATGAAGTAAGTTTTGGTTTTATTTAATCTGTTGTTTTTTTTTTCAAAGTTCATTTCATTTGGTAAATGTAATAAATTTGTTGTTTGTGTTTGCTATGTATTGCTGTTGGAAATTTGTGGCCATTTTTTGTTTTGTTTTTTTTTGGGGAACTATATTAGTAGGGACTCTGTGATTAGTTGCTCCTTTTAGAGTTTGGGAGTGGATAGAGATGAATTGATGTGATATGTAGTAAGTGTTTTCTTAGCTCATGTTGTGGTTGCGAGTTTGCGACCTATGTAGCTGTGATCAGGGAAATCTTTGCGAATATGGGCGTAGTTCTATGCGATTCAGATGGCGCTACTCACATGAATTGTGGTCATTTTCTGATGTTTGAAAATACTTTTGTTCATCTACTTAGTTTGTTAAGGGTTTTTTGTGATTGTGTATTGAGGTTCACAATTGTCTCACAGAGTTGATCTTGTTTGCTTCAAATACTTGTCATTTGTCAAGGGTTAGTAGAATCTGGCTTTATGCTTAACTGAAAAGGTTTGCTTGCCATGAGATACTGATTACTTCACCCTTTGATTGGTATACTTACTGTTCTGAAATGCATAGGTTGGTGCTATAAATGGGTTGAGACTTGAGAGAGTACTAGAAGATTAGGCTTGAAGGATTTCCACCTTTGGCTCTTGAAATCTAGAAGATTGTGAATTTGATTTTTAAACTAAGTGATTCAATATAGGTGCTCGATGCTCACCAAAAGATGAACGTCTGAATTTCCATTCCAAAATAAGTGTCCACTTAACTAACTCTTGTTCTTCCATATTATGTTCCTTAATGTCAATGCAATATTACTTGTCAGCTTACGGAATGTTTTATTCTAGTGTGATTATGCAATAATAAGTGTATAACCTTAAAAATGTGTTTGAATGAGGGAATTTAGAAGAAATGACCAAATGGAGGGAGGGAGACTGAGAGATATGTGTTTGAATATGAAAATGGGGAACGGGTGGCGAGGGAATTAGAGGGATCTTTATACATTTTTCTACATTTTAACTAATCCTTCCAATGTTCAACAAATTCAGAAGGAAAATGAAGCCAAATCATATGCTCTCCTCCGCTCTGTAATTGCTAACCGAACACCGGCTTTGAAAACATTTTTTTAGAATATTTTTTTAGTTTGGTTATTATGAAGTTTTGTGAAGCCAAATCAACAAGACAAAGTGTTAATATATCTAGCATATGATTTTTATGTGTTAAAGGAAAAGGGATGGCCATTGGTACTGTATGTTACTCCATATAAGCCTCTCGGTCTAACTACCTAAGTAAGTTGTTGACTTTTATCAGTTTATGTATGCTGATTGTGAGGGGAAAGGATATCTAGGATACATATGTGGCCTGAATTTCAATAAAATATTCAGTGTTGCATTGGAAAAAAGGTCTTGTTTTGGCTTTCTCATGGCATCAACATAGTAAAAGTGCCTAAAACATGTTTAAATGTCATGTCGCCAGGAGATGGGATGCAAATTTGGAGCTGCAATCTTCATCATACCTCGACTCCTCGAGTCATTGTATCATCTATTTATACAACTTTCTTACTTGCTTAGCTACTACTTTACTTCCAATAGTTTTGTGTAGTGAACTCACACCGGATGACCGGACTGGCCAAAAAGGAACAGAGTCCCGATAGAAACTTATATTTCTAGCTCCCTTTTGTGGGGAAAAGGGAAATACTGCTGTTAATTACAATTGCAGTTTGACCCCATTTTGGGTTTGCTTGAATTAAGATGTAGCATCTCCTCTCAAATATTATACTATTTCTCTCCGACCAAATAAAATATAAAGATACAGAAAAAAAACAATGACAATAAGTCTCTGCTTCAGCCTCTTTTTCTCACTCAATCCAGAAATGAGGTTCACTTCTGTATTAAATCAGTTACCGGCCTCTTGAGACCAAGAACAATCAGGTCTTGTTGCCAAATAGGGATGGCAATGGATAGGGTCTGGGTAGGGT
The DNA here is from genome assembly GCA_947646795.1 of Beta lomatogona. Classification (NCBI taxonomy): domain Eukaryota; kingdom Viridiplantae; phylum Streptophyta; class Magnoliopsida; order Caryophyllales; family Amaranthaceae; genus Beta; species Beta lomatogona. The sequence continues at coordinate 645,175 of CANSNZ010000057.1, forward strand.
AAGGCTAGACCCTTACCCATACCCTAACTTTTCGATGTAGACCCATACCCTACCCATACCCATAGGGTAAAATTTTTTATGACCTTTATCCGTACCCGTTAGGTCCGATAGGGTCTGGGTAGGGCCTAGGGTCTAAAATGGGTACAACACAAAAATAAATCCGCTTACATTTTCACATGTATATATAATCGTTAAGCACAATTTCATATATTAATTTTGTAATTAGCACACATAATATCACGTACATTCCATACCAATACATATTTTTTGCACATCCCAAAAGTCTCATACATCAAAATGTAAATAAGTATATTTTTACGTGATTGCAATTTGCGGCTAGGGTTTCCTAACTGAGGGAGGGTTTTAGTTTTATTGGAAGTTTGCTGGAAGGATATGTGATATATATATTTATTCTAATTTTAAAAAAATATAATAATATATATTTTAGTTTAGATGGGTCTATGAGTAGGGTTTGAGTAGGGTCTGGGTATTTGAGGAGTGGACCCTTACCCTAACCTTCCCCGATAGCACCAAGACCCATACACCCTTACCCATAGGGTCTAAAAAATTAAGACCCATACCCTAATTTTAGGGTAGGGTCTGGTGGTGGGTCTGGGTAGGGTCCTGGACCCATTGTCATCCCTATTGCCAAATGTTGGACTGCATTTTCTGTTGAAAAACAAGTGCTGCATTTTTTGACCTACTTCTCCACACAGACAACAAGTAAGATCACATGAGATGTTCCAATGGCATAAAGTCGTAGTGGTAGACTCTATTTTAACTTTTAGACTTGCATAGTTGTTGACTTGTTGCAGATAATTCGTCTACATTATACATAAAGCTTTGTACATCAGCTTCACAGAAAATGTACTACCTTCAAGGCATCCCCCCAATCTCCACATTTGTCACTAATATCTGTAGAACTCTAGATCTTTCTTACCATCCAAGACATGTTACTTGAACTGGTTTGACCATAACTGATGCATCTATCTTACCCAAGGCTACAATTTTTCTGAGTACCCTGTTTCAGAGTTGCAAGTTTTTGATGTTCCATCCACGTGTTACTTTAGGATAGCAAAGTCTCTCTGTCTCTCCCATGAAATAAGAGCTCTCTTGAAAGACTTACATAAATGGCAATATCTTTCCACCTCATTATGAGTTACTTTGGGATACTAAATTTCTTATGCTAGGAAGTTTTCATGCTAAAACGGATTGCTCTGACTAGTCGGAGTTTACATAGGAATACACAGGATAGAAAGCCTGGATTGCAGGAGAGCTTTTGAAGACAAAGGCACTCCTAACAAATGACCCTTTGTAGACATGTAGTATGTTAGGCCTTGTTTCCTGTCCAAACAGATTTACGCAAAAGATATTGAAGTTAGCATTGAATTTGAGGCTGCAGAAAACTTTAGAACAGCTCCAAGTAGCAATGTGATGGACACAATATCTGCTTGTGTAAACATGAGCAAATAATTCGCTAACATAGATGAGTGAGATTAAGCCATGGAAGAAAAACTCGGCCGTTACATAACCAGGAGATTAAGAATAAGTAGTTGTGATTAAGCTCTTGAAATCTCATTAGATTGTACGAGAGCATTAGTCGATAACCAGAGGTCAACTGTCACCCTAGACGTGAGTCTATAATCTCATGGTGACATACTCCAATTTCATCAAGACTTTGAACATAATAATCCCGTGAACTCCTCTAGACCATTCTCTCTTACAATTGCCTCTAATTGATTGTGTAACGAAGTAGTTTAGGAAAATCAATGGCCTTTCTTTTTCAAAGTATTCCTTTGTACACTGAATCTACAATAAAAAATGATCACATTTAGATGGATGTAGGTTATTTACTTCTACTTTCCAAACTTGTTCGTCCCTTCACCATCACTCCCAAAGGACTATCAATTTCACTCTCCTAATCTTTTGTATTACCAGGAGAAAACCATCATTGGTTCTAAATTAGGAACTTTGAGAAGCAGCAAAATTTCTTTTCTCTAGGCCCCCATTTTCTCTATCCATGTCAGAGAAACTAACACAACTAAGTCGTCTCTTAAAAGCTCCCCTAGTTTCCTCACTTGAACATTATAGTTTTCCTTATGTCCTTGCCAGTCCAAGCTCAATGTATCAATTGTTTACTGACCTAATCCGTATTTGGATCATCTCCTGATGTTTCCATCTTAACCAAATTCTTCCTTTACCAACACGAGTAGGTGTTTCTCCATGATCATTGAGTACCAACACAAGTAGGGATTTCTCCATGATACGAGTAGCTCGAGCATTTACTTGTCTAGTCCCATTTGAAGTATCATTGGTTGCAATGCATACCTTAAATGGCTATTATCTTTGTTAGTACCAAAAAAAAATCTTCCTTTAGCCGTTATGTAAGGAATCCCGGCGACGTTTGGGGTACAAAAAGAAGCTGACGATGACATATAGGCTTTTTTTTGGCTGAATTCTATAAAATAAGGGACAAAGTGTTCACTATCCGTTTTTCACTTTGTTTATTTGTATTAATGTTTGCGTTTGTGCGTCTATCTAATATTTGCATTTATATCCTCGCAGGTTGGTCTATTTTTAAATTAGACTTTTTGCTTGAGGAGTGAAGAATTTTCTTTCTGCTTCCTGGTATTTCGAAGCCTGCAACTCTTGCTGCACCATACACACCCCTTAAAATGTGCTGCGATAGAGAAAATTATTGAAATTTCTTGGTTTTCCTATCTCATTCAAGTCCTGGATAGAAATTAGAATCATCTTATTCATCGTTATAGTCTTTGCCAACTCTATTCATAAAACCGTAACCGGAAAACTGTGACAAAAAATAAAAATACCAGTCTAAATGGCTGGTAAACGTACCAAAAACTTTGCGGTTAAATGGTTAAACTTTATTGTTATGGTTATGGTTTTTGAGAAAATGGTTAACAAAATACTGAAGAATTTTTGATCCATTTAGTTATTGACTGAGGAGTCTGAGAAGTTTCTGAATGAGATGAGAGGCAAACACATGGAATAAATATGGTACTCTATCAAAGAGGAACTTTTTCTTTTCAATCATCTTAAGCACATGTAGTTCAAATATTATGTATTCATTTTAAATTTTACGCAAATTCAGTTCAAATATTATGAAGATTGAAATAAAAATGTTTATACATGCACATTGAATTCAAAACATATGCACATGTAGTTGAAAAATTATGGACCTTTAGTTCAACAAATTTACACATACAATTGTCAAGTTTGTACATCAAAAGCAACCGTTGAAATAAGTTTACATGGTCAAGCTCCTTCTTACTCTTCTCATTTGACCCTAAATCTCCACATACACATACATAGAGATGGCAAATGGGTCCAGGATACTTAGCGGATCCATTCAGACCCTACCCTAATTGAAGGGTATGGGTTTTAATTTTTTAGATCCTATGGGTAAGGGTAGGGTATAGGTCTTGGTACTATCGGGTAAGGGTAGGGTAAGAGTCCACTTCTTAAATCCCAAAACCTATCCAAACCCTACCCCTAGACCCGCTTAAACTAAAATATATATTTTTAATTTAAAATAATTATATATATTTAATATATAACACATATAACAATCCCTTACCCTAGTCGCACTTTCACATTCTTATCTTACCCGTATCTCAGTCTCTCACTCTAAATTATTTTCTTTATTTATATTTGGATGTATGAGACTCTCGAGATTTGGAAAAACTATGTATTTTTATGTAATATGATATTTTGTGTGCTAATTGACAGCTTTATATGTTGAATTGTGCTTAACAAATATCTACACGTGAAAATATGGACAATTTTTTTTTTGTATTGGACCCATTATGGACCCTAGATCCTATCGATACCCTATCGAACCCTACGAGTAATGGTCCTAAATTTTTTTACCCTACGAGTATAGGTCAACATCCAAAAATTAGGGTATGGGTAAGCCGGATCCTACACATTGCCATCCCTAAATATATACACAGATGTGTATGGTTATGCCAATGAGATTTGTGATATCATTCCTACTTGCTTCTAAGAGATTTTCTCTTGTAATGTAGACAAAACTCACAAACTTTTGTTAAATTTTTTAAATACAATTGTTTCTTTTATCGTATGTCAAAAGGTATTAAAATGATATTCTAATTCAAATTACAACCTAAACAACTCAAGCATAAGGCAAGAAATAGAATTCACAGCATTCTAATACATCAAGATAAAACAATTAATTAACCAGCAAGAGCACAACAAATTAACCATTATTACAATGATATTCCGTTGTTAATATAAATTAACTTTTAAGAAAATGTATCTAATACTACTACATGCTTGGAATATCTTATTCGGTCACTCACTATAGTGTAAGTGTAAGTGTGATATTTATTTGCTTTGGAAGGTTTTGTGCCATAAGCCCTATATATAAATATAAACTTAAGTTTAACTACACACAACAATATATTATTTAAACCTAATAGTACGTCTCCTCTCCCCTTTTTTCTCTTTTCTCTCTCCTCTTCCACAAAACCCTAATTTTCAACTAGGGGCTATCGCCACTCATTTGGACGGTGGTAAGCCATTTTTTCCTATTCTTACTAGTTTTTATGTTATTGCTCCTAATAAACTTCAGTCTCTCGCTAATAGGGTTTTTCTACCCATATATTGGGTTATATCCACCCATATATTGAATTTCATATCTCTCCATGTGAGAGTTTGGATACTTTATTTTTGGGTTTTTTTGCGTGATTCTAGAGATTGATTTGTTGGTCGAAATTTGTGCGGGGTTGCAACATATGTCAGTACTTTGTTTACAATCACTTGAATTAAATCCAATTCTACTTCAAAGCTACAAAATATCGATAGACCCCTTTATGCAGAAGGTTGCATCAGACAACAATGTAAAATATGAGGGTTTTCAAAATTGTTAGATCTCCTTAAAGATCGTGGTTTTGCCATATTAGAGTTGTATTTATTTCATTTTGATATGTATAATTTGTTAGTTTTGGCTTTTATTGTAGGTGTCATATACATATCAAAATGAAAAAATATAAATTAAAATTAAATTAAAAATGAATTAATTTATTTAAATTTATTTCATTTTAATTTAAAATTAATTCATTTTATTTCATTTTTAATTTATTTCATTTTAATTTTAAAATTAATTCATATTACTTCATTTTTACTTTATTTCATTTTAATTTTTAATTTCAAAAAAAATACACACAACAATATATAATCCTTCCATCTTTTTTCCACTTTATTCGATTCGAAATGAAGCCACAAAATTCCTTCTTGGTATTCATGATATTCATGTGCTTTATTTCAGTTTCTTTTCTATTATGCGTCCCAATAATAAAACAAATCATGGTTCTTATGTTCTTCTTGCAGTGCCAATTTTTATTTGGAAGCACATGCTTGCGCTTCTAGTGTAAACTTCAGCCAAACATCTATGTGTTATGGCAACATGATCAAATACATGAGGGGTTCACTATTCACGACCTCTAGCCAAATAAACAACCTTCTTCTGCTACTATACCAAAACTTATAGCTTCACTAGTGAATTAAATTGTGACCCAGAAAACATTTTAGGATAAAGTGATGTGGCCATCTTGAGTGATCAACTTGATCTGTTTTATATGGCTTTTATTAATATAATAATTCTTTGATATACTATCCACAGAAACTACATAAAAAATATAGTAAAATTTAATTTTATATAAAAGTTATGTAAAAGCCAAAAAAGAAAATTTGTCCAACTGGTCTAGATCGAAAATCGAAACCTCAAAAAACTTGGGCCAAACAACAGTCTATTTTTTCGGTCCAGGACCAAAGATATTCATATGAATGTGAAATGCTCAAATATAGAGTGAAAAAAAAGCTCAAACAATGTTGCTGGAAGATCTTGATGAGCCTAAGTCTTCTGTGAAATTTCAACCTAAACATAAATGTAAAAAGTCCAAGATTCTGCCTGCCCAACATGATTATACACAACAAAATTCTCAACTAGATTCTCATCAAGTAAAGTCAAGATAATGATCAACCAAATTTTAAACAACTTGAGGTAAAAAAAAAAAAACCTCTGGGCTGGGTGGGCTGTGTTTCAGCGGGCTCAGAGGGGGTGCTGTGTTTCAGTGGGCTCAGTGGGCTCAGAGGGGGTGAGCTCAGCTCTCTTCTTGGGCCTTGGGGTCAGTTTCTTTCTCTTGGGTGTGGCTGTGGTTTTTTTCCTTGGGGTTCTCTTTGTGGGTGTTGTTGTGGGCTGTGGCTCATTTGTTGGGGTTGTTGATGTGGGATGTGCCTCACTTGGGCTGGGCTGTGACTCATTTGTGGGTTGAGAGGTGTCCACAGGATCTTGGGTTTGTTGCTCAGGTTGTGGTTGTGAAAAACCAGGGACCATTTCATCAGCATCCTGTGTTGTACTTCATCATTATCAATAGACAACACAGGGACCTCAATAGCAACACAAAACCCAGTTGCATATTCCTTCTCTTCTTCCAACCTTCTCTGCTCTTCCTCTTCTTCTTGTCTCCTCCTTTCCTCATCCTCTTTCTCTCTCTCCCTCCTCAATATCTCTTGTACTCTCCTTATGTTCTTAAGCTTCTCCCTCTTCTCATTATCTTTCTTTGCAAGAACAGACTTAAATACTTGGCAAGAGTCTGCAGTCTCCTCTACCCATACCTCAATGGTATCCTTGCCCAAGCCCCACCCCCACACTTTCATCAAATCAGAATCAGTCCTCAACTCAATTTTCTTCTTGGTCCTAGGATTCTCAACTAACACCCTAAATAGTTTAGGTAAATACACATTCTGCTTCAATGATTCTTCCAAAAAATCCTCAAACAAGCCCATTAAATGACACAAATCTGTGTCCTCTACCCTAACATCAAAATCTTGAGTATTGAAATGCACCAATAACCACACAGCAGCCATCCTAATAATCACATAACATCAAAATCAAACACAAACTAAAGAAAATCTAAGAAAACCTAAGTATGCAACTAGTCAAATAACCAACTAAACCCCAACATCCTAAAACATTACACATGCATGTGAAATTATTTAACTTCAAAGCAACTTAGGTAGAAGAAAATGCAGAAAAATTTTACCTTTTCGCAGTTTTAAAACCGTCGCTTAGAAATTTTCAACTTCTTCGCAATTCCACAAAATCGCACTTTTCCTTCAATCGTCTGTTGAGATTCTTCAAGTGGACAACAATCTGACCAATAGCTTCCTAATGCGCACCAAATGGTTATAGAATTTTCTTCAAAATCCCCAGTTTTAGGGTTCCATGGATGAACCAAAATAGAGGAGTGGAAGTTGAGGGGACGATATTTTTCGAAATGGGTTGAAGATGTCTGACAAGGGGTTATCATTATGGCGCCAATAATTAATGGCATTCTTGTAAATAAGCAGTAACGGAGCACTAACGTCTGTTAAGTGTAAGGGCATTTCATGCTAATAAACAAACACTGAGGGGTACCAGGTGAATTTTGAAAACATGGAGGGTACCAGGTGAATTTTTTGAAAACTCGGGGGTATCAGGTGAAAAAACCGTAAAAGTAACAAACAGTATGCTTCAGCTATTGTAGCTTACATTTTAGTCCGCACTTCTTTGGATGTCCATATATAGCTTTTATACTTGCCCACAACGTAAATTGACTATCTATAGGGTAAATAAATCAAGCCTTTCTCTCTCTCTCTCTTTTTTTTTTTTTTTGTAAATTGACTATCTATAGGGTATGAAAATAATCCCAACCTCGGAAGCCTCGATCAACTGATGGTGAAACAGGTTTTTCCTAGCTCCAGGTCCCCAATTGAATCAAAAGTAAATTTTACATGTAACAATTACAATATAAATACACACTACTGAGTATTGACCCCAAAAAAATATATACATACACTGATACATCATATATATATAACACATATATACATAGAGGGGGCCAGAAAGAGAGAATAATTCTGATGTGAACCCAGCCTCCAGTTTCAGGCTTCGTAACCAAAAGAAATACTATGAGCTGACTATATTATATGATGAGAGGTCCATTGTGCAAATGTATTTATGTGTGCTTTTATTGTTTATAGGTAAAATTTGCGTTGGGTGAAGGTGCACACATTACCGATGCTTTAAAGACACAGTGTTCAAGCCTCTATAGGCATTGGAGAGAGAGAGGTTGAAGAGTGATTATTTTTCAAAATGAAAATCTCTAAATACATCTACTTCCACTACAGTAACGCAAACAGAACCTGATAATGTCCCAATGTATTTGAAATTGTGGAGAAAAACAAAACAGTAAGTTATTTTTCATTAATTATGTCAAACAAATGGTTAACTCTTTTATGATTATATTTTTTACCAAGTTTCGTTATTTTCATTGGATCACCGAAGGCATAAAGATGGTAGTTTTGATGATGAGGGTGAAGCAAAGTTCAACGAATTTAAAAAGTTACACGAGAAAGAAATTCAAGAGAATGGCATTGATAATCTTTCCATAGACGAGGCTTACATGAAGGTGCTTGGCCATTGTTCGGGGTATGCCCGGGGTCTTGGTAAAGGACATCCGGTGGTGGACAAGGGTGGGAAGAAAGGCAAAGCAGAATTGGAGGCTGAGATTCAACAACTAAGAGGTAATAACAATGCAATGCAAGCTGAAATAGATTTCCAAAAAGCTGAAAGTCAGAGAAAGGAAAAGAAGGCTAGAGAAAGAGAGGAAAGACTGGAAAAGAAGATTGAGGTCATTATGACTTCACTTGGACTTTGATCAGGTAATGTATCCTGCTTTTCTGGAAGATGATAACCTGACGTTATTGGGAGACAAGAGCCGGAGATTGTGATGGGCAATGAGCATATATATATTAATATTGTTTGTGGACAAATCTCAAATAAACATTATGTGAATATGATTTTGTTAAAACTTTTGTAAGTCAGTATAGTAGGAGGCTACCATAACTGTTGAGGATTTTGTTAAAATTTTAGTAAATTAGTATAGTAATATTTTTTTCCCTTGGTATTACCATGGTGTTATGTAGAATGTACAAGGTTTATCTCTCAACTTATATTAGATTGATCTTCGATGCATAATGGTTTTTAGATGATGACTAGCAGGGCAATACTTCATGATTGCCTTGCTTGACAAAGTACAAAGAGGGAATATCTTATTTTTGCCCTGTTTGACAAAGTACAAAGAGGGAAATATCTTATTTTTGCCCTGCTTGTTGCAGACCAAATAAGACAATTGTGTTTGTCTTCCTTGTTTTTGAGCAAAGAGGGCAAAAGTATTGCCCTTTCTGATGATCATAGAGGGCAAATTTATTCGCCTTGGTTGATGAAACAAAGAGGGCAAAATTTTTTGCCCTTTTTTTATTGGATCAAAAAGGGCAAAAAAATGAGATTTGCCATTGAAACCTAATACAACGGGGCTACAAGGGCAACAGAAGGGCAATTTTAAAATTGCCCTTGTAACCTATGAAGGCAAATTTTGTATCAAAGAGGGCAATTTTAATTGCTCTCCTTGAAGCAGTTTGTTGTAGTGAAAAGGAGGAAGTTTGATAAGTTTTGATATGGTCATGATTGATGAAGAGGTATTTTTTTTCCTCTAAAATAGTATTTTCGATTATTAGTAAAGGTTAGTTTTATATTTGATTAATTTTATTCATGATATACCAACATTATGATCTTCTGTTTGGCTTTCCTATCTTCCATTCTATATGCGTTAGTGTTTATGTGATATATTAAAAGTTGAAGCTGTGTTGTGGCTAGCACTCATGTTTTTCCTCTATTCTTCTGCATCTATTAAATTATGGGAAATGTTATATGTACCCCCTTAATGCTTGCTACATATAAGCACTAAATACATACCATGAAATAGAATTATTTGAAGAATTAAGGACACAATCACATGTCAATCGATATAACTAATGCTTATTTATTACTTAATATTTCCATTTTTAACTTTTTATATGTAGCCTTTGGGGCTATATATAACATTTCCCTTAATAAATTACCCTCTACTTTCTTAAAGTATCATTTGGGGATTTTTCATGTTAAAACTGTTAGCCATTGTTAGCCATATCAATTATTGAGATACCATTTAACAATAAACTCAACTACAATATTCAATTGAATATTAAAAAATATAGAATTTATATATCTCAATAACAAATTTAGAAGTTAAAAGTTTAATGACAAATACTTTCTCCATTCTTTTTCCAATGCAACAATGGGTTTCGGCATGGTTTTTAAGTAAATAAAAAAAAAGTAGTTTAGCATAGAGATACCCCTTTAATTGACTAGAGTAGGCGATAAGTAAATCTATAATAAAATAAACTCAACTTTATGAGACAATTTGAGTAATAAATGGTGGTTTTATTAACATATACTTCCTCCGTTTCAAAATAAGTGAAACACTTCTCTCATTTATGTGAGAGCTTTTTTGAGACAAGTGTTTCACTTATTTTGGAACGGAGGAAGTACTAAAAGCAATATTGTCAACTATATTTGCTTTTTTTTTTTCCCAGATGTGGAGTGGTCCCAGTAGATGAAACTATCCAAAGTGGTAATTGTTGCAATAAAAAAAAAGAACGGAGGAAGTATGTTTATACAATAGTGTTGAAAAATCTCATTTCACAACAACACAAAATCAACAATGTAAACAAAAATTTGCAAAAAATAAAATAAGTAACAAACTCGTGCAACGCACGAGCTTCAAAACTAGTAATTATAATAATCTAAACTCCAAAGTTGGTATTTAATATTGGAAGAAAGAGCATACTTGGAATTATTAGTGTTAAATTTAATTTTCCTTATTTAGTTTGTGGTCCAAAAAATGTTCTTCTGTTTCGAATTTAACGCAATTGTGGGTCCAATTAATCATTTAGTTTGTATATCTTTTTTAACTTATTTTGACAACTTATTTTATTTTTTTGAACCGAACTTATTTTTACTTATTTTTACCGAACTTATTTTGACACTTATTTTTTTTTTTTCTAACTTATTTCACCGACTTTTTTTCTTTTTTAAATAAATCAAATATAGTTGCATGTCATTTTCAAGTATGATTTTCTTGTTTGGACTGCTTTGATAGAGATTGGATAATTTTGTTGATGATTTCTTGGATGAAATATCTTTCTATGTTGATAGATGATTTAGCGTGTTGTGGGTTTTTTATTCTAGAACATAAGGGGGTCAAATTGTATTTTTTGTCATTGTTTTAATTTTATATTTGTATTTTATGTCATTGTTTTAATTTTATATCTATTGGCCTCCAATTACAAGAGTTAAAGTAGTGTGTGCGTTGTGGTCGTGTCTCGTGTGGGTCACAAAAGGCAGGTAGATGCGAAAAGAGGAAGATAAAGAATGAAATGTTTTCTTTCCTAGAAAAGGGTGTCCCAGTCATGGAAACTGATGAGGTTTTCACCTATGTTGTATTCTTTTAGGTCGTGTCTTCCCCCGATACGTACTATCTGTATGCTTCCTAAATTTAATTTTTTTTTCGTACCCGTATTTTTTTCATGTATTATGTATACACTTGATTTAACAAGTACTACTGCTAGAAAAGTCCCAAATGATTTCTTTCCTAGCAAAGTCCAAACTTTTTTTTTATAATAACTAGTAATTATTCCGAGCGATGCTCCGAATTATTTCTTTTTGTAATTTATTATTTAGTGAAGAAAAATTGACGTTATAATAATTTGAAATATACCTTTAAAAATTTGGAAATGAAAGCAATAACTTAACTTTCTATAAGGAATTAAAGTAAGAGTTTATGTCTACAATAATAAATTGTTATTATCATAAACGTGCTTATTATATAGCTACTTGTGTAAGTCTTTTAATGAGATATAATTACAAGACCTTATTATATTTTATTTTATTTGAAAATAATAAGCAATAATGTTATGTTGGATTTATGGTTAAAATCTCACTTTTCATTTCAAATGTCACATGTTCAATACTTTTTAAATATATTAGTATAAATGTTAATAGTTGTTTAGTGTAGAGTCTAGAAAAGTACCAGGGTCCGAAATTTTTTTTTTTTATTGTTATTATAAGTGTAGAGTCTAGTGGAGTTCGGCCCAAGGCCCTACGTGGCCTGTGAATATTATTATTAACAGGGTTGGAAGTGAAACATAAGACAAAGGGGAAAAAGAAAAAAGAGAAGAAAAGAAAAAGATTTGGAAGTAGGAAGGATCAAAGATGGGAAGGAGAAAGGGAAAAAGTAGAGGACGCAAAAAGGCAAAAATCTTGGTGCAGACGTTTACAGCTTGTTTGGTAGAAGGGATTTGGAAGGAAAAGAAAGGAAGGGGAAGGAAAGTTGTTAGTTTCAATGCCGGTTCAGAAAATAAATTTAAATGAAAGGAAATGGGGAATTGAAAGGAAAGCTCTTAATAAATTTTCATTTTCTTTCCTCCCAAAATGGAATTTGGGAGAAAGAAAATTTAAACCAAACATGAAGTTAGGTTTTTTCCTTTCTCTTCCCTTCTTTTCCTTTCTATTCCTTTCCTTTCTCTTCTCTTTCTTTCCTTTACTAAAAATGAACCAAACAAGCTGTTACTAGTAAACATGGGAATGAATTTTACAGCATAGATTTGAATACAGCAAATGTGATGAAATTGGAAATGGAGAGTTTAGGCAAGGAGGCAATTATCACCTCCTTGGTGACTTTGGGTTCTGTCATCTACCTCATCGGCTGCTGTCAAACACCCGTCAACGACACCGACACCGATACCGATAACGATGCTCCCTCAGGAAGATATATTCACCGCGGTGTATCATATATAGATATGAGCAAGGAAGGGGAAGGAGAAGGATAATGGAAAGCAGGCCCTCCTCATTCCTCAACGTGTGAAACCTCCTTGCAATTGGCTTCCTGAATGTTGTACTCTCTGTGGGAAGATATATGTGTTTATTTACAAAGCAAACAATATTGAGGTATTTGATCCTAAACTTAAGCAATGGAGTCTCATCCGTCCACCTCCTGGTGTTACCAATTTTGTTATTCAGATGCCTGTGATCGCTGATCACTCCAACAACCGCCTCTTAGTCTATTTTCAAGACTCCCACTCCCTCTACGCTTACTACCCGGGTCCTGCCCGCTGGGATCTTTTAGTCCCTGAATTTTACACCAACTCCTTCATATTGACCGTTCAATCCGGGGTTATCTTCTCCTATATTCCCAACAAATTCCAGAATCCCATCTTTAGTGCCTTTGATGTAGACTCTAAACAACGCTTGAATCTTACCTTTTCTGACAACTTTGACCACAGAATCTGGATCTTTGAGTTTTTTGTTTTGCTTAATCTCGGTAGAAACATCTTGTGCTTGGTTGCTGCTGGCCTTGACGACAGTTGCAGCCCACCTGAGACCAATATCTTCACCATCCACTATAAAATTTTGTGCTTTTTCCAGGTAATCTAACCAATACTTACACTTCTCAATATGTTTTTTTTTTTTTTTTTTAGCTCTATTTGTTTGCTTGCTTGCTCAATATACCTGTTTCTGTCTCTAGCTAGCATTTAGGCTCAAATTAGGCTCATCATCTACTTGCATGTTACGGTACCTATGTCCAATATGATGTTCTTATAATTTTCCATGCTCCAATTTTGCATACAAGATATGACAGTTCAAAGATGGTGGTATACTGGTATGTCAAGCTTCAAATATGAACTATGGTAAACAGCATGATGCTTAAGCCATGTTATTAAGGACCCGTTCAATCTGCCATAACCCTTTTGTTTAGTCTTCTCCACTTTACTACTCTTGGTGGCTCTCGATGCACCAAAACGACATTCAATACCTTTGGCCACAATCGTTTTCTCTTCCACCAACTCCAATCAACCAATTTTAACAAAAATAATAAGTAACAACTGGATAGCGGTTTGTAGTGAGTTTTTACCATTTCATAAAGCAGATATTATGCATGAGCCAATGTTTTTGCTGCTGATTCAAGTGAGTGTTCAAATAATAAGTTACTAGTATTGTTGCACGCGATGCGTGCGTGACATCGTGTGTAAGTGATTTTGTGGAAGTTTTAATTTTAATCGTCATTCAAGTAATATTGTTTTATTTTTGTTTTTACTTGTGCAGATGTAAGATGTAACTGCTTTGCAATTGTATTTTTTTTTTAAAAAAAAAAAAAGAGAAAGCAATTAGTAGTTTTGTTTAGTTATTAGGGGTATTTTGGGTAAAAAGGGTGGACACCAAAAGGTGAGGAGTTCCCATATATAATAGAGATTTATGTTCTTTTTTTTTTTTTTTTTTTTTTTACATCAACAAATTAGTGAACTATGGATTGACTATTATTCTATGCTGATTGCCTGATATGGTGTTCATTTAGTCAAACTCTTTGTAAATGATGTAAGTCTCAAAATTGATTTACGTGGACCTTTTGTTTTATGCTTAAGTGAAAGGCTAGAGGTCACTCATATATTAAGCAGTAATGTACATAATGGCTTGCTGAGTTAAAACTAAGGTTGCAGGTTGTGATAAACATCTCTGCATTTTACTCAGCTTACGTTCCATATATATATTTGTGAAAATTTTGATATAAGATATAACAATCTAGGTTTATTGGAAAATCGCAATATTTTCTTTCTGTGCTTCACTCCGTTTATTCGAAAATAGTAGTCATGTATATCATTTTAGGTTATTTGAAAAAAAAATGCCACATTTGTTTAAACTATAATGGTTTGTTTATTGGTTTTATCCACACTTGCGCTTTATTTGGATAAGAGGAAATGGAGAGAAAGGGAGGGAAGAGAAAAGAAAGGAGTTGGGGGTAAGAAAGGGAGGGCGAGAGAAGAATTCATGTTCGGTTTTTCTCTCCCTTCTTGAGAAACACTATTCCTACGAAATTGGAGAGATTTGGAGGGAAAAATGAAGCTCCATTTAAGCTTTTCCTTCGCTTTCTTTCCCCTCCCCTTCCTCGTCTTTCCGTCTCCTTCCTTTTCCTTCTATCTTGCTATCCAAACAAAGTGTTACGGGGTGCTAAAATTAAGTGACGGGGAACATAGTGACTTAGTGAGTGTTACCACTGCTATTTACACTTTCTTTGATTAGCAAGGGAAGTGGAAAAAGGAAGGAGAGGGAGAGAGGAGGAAGGAGGGACTTACACTTGATATCATGCTTTACTGAGTGTTACCACTACTACAGTACTACTACACTGCTTCCTACACTTGATGTCTTGCTTTAGTTATGCAAAGCTGGAAGAATGTGACTGCTATTTTGCAGAGTGAGTGACAGTGTGCCTTTGAGTGTTATTAGACACCAAGTGTCAAGTTGATACGTGTGGATGATTTCTAAATGTATTCCAAAAGCCACTTGAAGATGTTATCCTTCAAACCTAATGAAGCCAATATATGCTTATATCATTTGTGGTTTACTCTTAATGATTGTTGAAAGATTATTGATATGGAGACAAAAACTATGTGCAAGTAAGACATTGATATTTCATTTATATACCAGAATTATATTAGTTTGTTACTGAGGAGATGATTATCTTATGTGATTATGGGCTTGAATTTTTAAGTAACTTCATGCAAAAACTTGTTTTACAGCTGAAGAGTGACATTTTACATGCCTCTGAAAACTTTGCTGTGCTGGAGTAAACTTAAGCAATGACTGGGGAATTCGGTCAGAGAGGATGGACTGAAGTATGAATGTAATATAGTCGTATGTATTTATTTTATTTGCTGAATTATGTTACTATGCTACCTGGACTCGTATAGCCATGTTCGTGTCCAAGTGTATGCTTTGGCTGTCTCTTGAAGATCTTCAATGATTTTGGCCTACAATGAAGTATTCAAGTGTTCATCCCATATCCGAGTGTTAAGGACCCGACACGGATATTTGACGTGAAATGAAGAAGACGATTCATTAAACAGAGTTTGTCTGTGTTGGTTCCATCTGCCTTGGTCAAGGAGAGTATTAAGTCTTGCCTGAATTAATTCATGTACTTCGTGTCTTATAAAGTGCATGTGATAAATTAATACTCTGTACTTCCGAAATCTATCTCGGGATCATTTAATCATATGGGCTCTGCTATCTGGTTGAATCACATGCAAATAATGCTATGTTTTGGCCACCCATTTCATGTTTATGCTAGGTTAGCTGGCAATTTTGGTGAATTGACAGTAAGCATGTTGCTAAGGTCTATATATAACAGGCTTCTTAAAGTTGGGCGTGCAAGCTTGCAAGAAATTCGTACTTAAAGTTGAGCGTGCAAGCTTGCAAGGTTTGATCAGCTATTGAGGTTTAGAGATAATAAGAAAGGGAAGGTGAGATTAAGAGGGGAGGGTTTGGGTCATGGGGCATTGGCACGCTTATTATATAAGACAATTGGGCCTAACTGATCCAGTTCACCCTTTCCAACCATATCAGTTCGGGGGTGGCAGGAGAGGGGGAGGCAGATGGGTGGCAAATAGAGGTGGGCATGGGTCGGGCTAGCACGAGGGTCGACCCGACAAGGTTGGGGTCTTGTCCGAGCCTGCTTGAGGCCCGGCCCGTTGTCCGCTACGTGGGTCGTGGGATTGCCACGGTTAAGAAATTTTATTTCAGGCTCGGTTCGGCACAAGCCCCGCCTATATGGCCCGCAGGCCGAACGCCCCTTTGTTTTTTTAGTCTAAAACTGTCAAGAATCTAAAAAATCAACATAAAAAACACGGCCCAGGCCCCTGGGCAAAATCTGAAAATTTTAGGCCTGCACGGGCTCGGACCTCGCCTGACCCGCCATTGGCCCAAGCCCGCGGGCCGAGCCCGTCAACAGACTCGACCCATGCCCATGTCTAGTGGCAAGTAGGGGTGGTGTGACGCAGTGAGTGCGGAGGAGAGAGAAGATGGAAGGAGAAGGTGGTTGGTGGTGCAAAGGTGGTGAGGGGCAGGTGGCCCAAAACAGAGGAGAGAGAGAGAGGGAGAATTGTGGTAAAGAAAGAAAGGGGAAAAGATAAAAGAAAAGAAATAGTTGTCTGAAACTAATGGAAACTAGACGCCATTAGTCATTAAGGGCATTTCGTGCATTTTAA
The DNA here is from genome assembly GCA_947646795.1 of Beta lomatogona. Taxonomy (NCBI): domain Eukaryota; kingdom Viridiplantae; phylum Streptophyta; class Magnoliopsida; order Caryophyllales; family Amaranthaceae; genus Beta; species Beta lomatogona. The sequence goes on from CANSNZ010000057.1 coordinate 662,176, forward strand.
TTAAATTATAAGGGTATATGATGCATTTTTGAAACTATAGGTGTGCATCATGAATCTTAAAATTCCCTAGGGGTACTATGTGAAAAAAACGATAAAAAAATAATTGGGTCATTAAGAAATGTTAGAAAAAAGAGTGATTTAAGATGAAAGTTATCTTCAATATATCATATTTAAGATAAATATCAAAGGGGTATATCGTGAAACTATACGTCTTCTTCAACGAGAAGTCTATGGAAGAGAAGCGGGGGGAGGGCGGGGATGGGGATGGTATAACTTAAAATCCGCACCCATTCCACTACCCATTGTAGGAACGATTATCATCCCCATCCGCGCCCCATTCCTCGCCAAACCCAGACCCATCTCCGTCACAGTTGGGGGTGGATGGGGTTGGTCTCCATCTTTACCCGCCCTGATAACATCCCTAGATTTTGGGCTTTGATGGTGAATAACTGAATATGTTTTAATAATTTGCTTACTATTAGTCTCAGTAGTTAGGTTTAATCATAGGTGGATATATGTCAGACTTATATCAGACAAGAGTCAGACTTTAAGTCGGGTTGGAGTAAATAGGTCGGACTTAGTTAGAGATGGTAGTGGATCTTGAACTAGGTCCAGATCCATTTTTTAGGATATGGACATTCAATTTTTAGACACGAAGGATCTGGAATTGGTCCAGATTCGACCTGTGAATCCCTTTTTTTATAATCAATAAATATATGTATTAATAATATCTGGCTCAGTCGGACTCATTGTGGGGTCCAAGTCCGACCCACCTCCTATTTGCATTTGGACTTTTTTAGTGGACTCGGACTGTTGGATATTTTTCTAGCGAGATTGGGTCGGACTTTTTCCTTCTAATCATGTCGTGCTATTCCTAAATACAAATCAATATATATATATATATATATATATATATATATATATATATATATATATATATATATATATATATATATATATATATATAAAGGAGGAACTTTTCAGGAGCATAGGGAGCTCCTCAAGATTTCGAGGCCATAAAGCGCGCCACGTAGGATTGCCACGTCATCAAACTTTATTTTTATCTTTTACAAAAATAGAGTTCTACATAGATTTAAATACATATAAGGAGTTCTAGATAAGCTAAAATTCGAGTTTGGTTTTGAATAAACAACCTAAATTATTCAAACTTTATTTTTATCTTATACAAAAATAGAGTTCTATATAGATTTAAATACATATAAGGAGTTCTAGATAAGCTAAAATTTGAGTTTGGTTTTGAATAAACAACCTAAATTATTATATTATGTAAATTGTGTATAACTTTTGCTACGTAACTCGAAATATTATAATTTTTGTTCCATTGGATAGTGCTCGAAATATGCTCCGAAATAAGATCCATTTACAATATAGTTCTACAACTTATGAAATAGAGAGCGTCATGTAGGATGGTCATATCATTAATTAGTATTTTAAATATTTTAAAAAATAGAGTTCTACATATATTTAAATACATAAAAGGAGTTTTGGATAATGAGAAATTAGAGTTTCATTTTGAATAAACAACCTAAATTATTATATTATGTAAATTGAATATAACTTTTGCTACTTAATTCAAAACATTATAATTTTTTAACCTTTAAGAGTGCTTCAAATGTAATCAAAATAAGATCTTTTACAATATAGTTTTACAACTCATGAAAATATATTTAACTAGATGAATGGTAAGACATTATTTATAAATATAATAATAGCTATAATTATAGTGTACTATATGTGACTATAACATTTTATCATAAGTCCAATTTACAGGATTAAACATATTATCTTTCAAAACCTCAATCTTACGAGTCCAGATCCTCTAGAGTTTTAATAAAATTCTAAAAGATGGAGTTGTATATGAACCATACATTTTAGAATCAACGGCTTATATTGTAATCCCCCATATTTTTAAGATATTTAATTAAATAGTTTTAATCATTGTTGAATTATTAAAGCTATTTAATTTCAGTATTTGAGAGCAAAAGGGTATTTTGGTCATTTTACCAAAATAGTATTTGAGTATATTCACAAAGAAGTATTTTAGTCTTTTGAAGAAACTATTTTAGTAATATTAGTGAGAAGATTATTTTGGCAAATTCGTTATCAAATGTATTTCGGTAATTTGATCAGTAAGGGTATTTTAGTTTTTACCCAAAAAGACTATCACAACATAAGAGGGAAACCCTAAGCTTCCCCATCTTTCACTAGCCACCTTCATCAGAAAATCAAAGAAGAGTAAGAAGAGCTTCTTCCTCTCTCAACTCTAGTACTTCCTCAAGCCATTTTTCTTCAAAGCCTCAAGTTTTAAGCTAGATTTTGTTTTGAAAATTGTAAGAGGATCTTGCAAATAACAAAAGGAAGCAAAGAAGTTAATTTTTTTTTTTTCTGATTTTTTTTTCTTTCTTTCTCTCCCCTGCGTTTTCCGGCCACCACGGTGGTGGTTCGCCGGCGGGACCTTGACAAGGGAAGCGCTGGGCTCGACGTGGGTGCGTGGGCTTGGCAGCGCTGGGCCACGTTGGGCACTGCCGCGCAGCAGTAGTAGCAGCAGCTAGGCGACGAGCGCCGCCCTGCCCACTGTCGTGCCGGTGGTGGTGCAGGCGGTGCTCGTGGTGGCTGCGGTTGTTTTCTTTCCCGACTTGTGGTTTTCGAACCACATATATAAAAAAGAAAAAAATTCTTTTAGTTATTATTTATTAAATAAATTACAGCAGTAATTAAGTTAACAAATTATTGATTTTTATGAAGTTTTAAGTATTAGATTATAGTGGGTTTTGCCTACTAGTAAAGGTTTTCAAGTTTATGACTCAAAAATAGTTTTGAAGCATTTTTAAAGAAAAATCAGATTTGTTATTACTTTTAAAAGTGCTGATTTTAATTTATTAGTAGCCTTGAATTGTTATTGGTGAGTATTAATTGATAGTACTTTGTTCTTGGTAGGTTTCAAGCATAGTAAAAGCAAGTGAAGCTTTTAATTGTTGACTTTTGTGTGTTATCAAGGTACATACACTTGACCTTTGACTTTAGTGTTTAAAGGTATATTTATTGAGCATGAGGAGTAAGGAGAGGCTTATGCCTTATAATTGTTTGAGTACATGTTGAGAACTTAGAAAGGAGATTAGGAATGGAACTTTTGAGTTATTCCTATATTTGGAAAGCATGTGATTAATGATAATTGCTTTTGAGCATGATTAAAGTTATTTAAAATTATTCTTGAAGCTAGGGCTTGCATGAGAATATTTTATTGAGCAAGGTCTCATGAGAAGTTATTTATTTTATTGAGCAAGGTCTCACTAGAAGTTATATATTTTGTTGAGCAAGGTCTCACAAGTTTTAAAGTTATTGAGCAAGGTCTCACAAGTAGTTGAATCATTGAGCAAGGACTCAATTGATTGGATCATGGATCCTTAAGAAAGTAAGAAAGGACTCATGGAGTCACTAAAGTAATAAGATGAGCAAGGTCTCAAAGGATTTAGAATCGAGTTATTTATGGTATTTGTTGTATTCACTTGTTAAAGAAAGATAAGAAATTAATTTATTTGCTAGATGTATTATTATTGTGATTGTGTCTCACATAATGGGCTTTGGCAATAAAACTCTTGGGATGGATCCCCCATGAGTCTTGAACATAAGGGGGGAGTTAGTGTGAAACTACACTCCTGCATATAGCTTAGCATGACGATGCTAATGCTTTTATTTTATCAAGCAAGTTTATGGAATTCCAATTATCAAGATCTTTGAGTGGACTAGGCGTCACTCGTGTTCTTTATCTCTGAGATGTTGAGTCTAGAGGCTCACTCTCACCCTCTTTCATTACTAACAAGCTTAAAATTCTCGAGTCAAGTTATTTAAAGGTCATGGAACTTTAGTAAGAGGTGTGGGATCTCTTACACAAAGAATAGTAGCCCGTATGATTCCAAGAGGAGGACGGTGCCCGTTCATTGCCAAATAATAATAAAAGAAAGTATTTAGTAAGTTCAATTATGTGCTGGTCGCATGTAGTGTCACAAGAAGAGCAAGCCGAAGTTGTTTGAGGATTGCATGCATTATTATTTGCATTAGTTTAGTAGTGTTATGTACTCAGCGTTGCTGATGTATGTGTTTCCTTGTTTTCTTTTGGTTGTTGTCTTTTCCTCAACAACCCTGTGATGACCCATTTGGCGAGCAGAGCCTAGAGGAGAAGTTTTAGGTACAAGTTCTTGATGTGCATGGGAATCATAAGCATCCGGATGGGAATTATAGTACACGAGTACTTTCTTATGCATTTAAGTTATTTTGAATTATATGTTTAACTTTACTTGACCATTGGGGTCAAGGTTTGACTTGTTTTGAAAATGGGACTATTATGGGATAGTTTCCGAGTTTGTAACTCATTTACATACTTTCTTATTTCAGTTGTGTTAAAGTATTTCCAGTTTATTTTCAAAGACTTCCGCTGTATTCTCTGATTAGCCTTACGTATTATCATGCGTGGCATAACAACTCCCGTAATTTCTCCTAGTATATATAAGGAGGAGTTGTGGGGGTGTTATAAAGTGGTCACCAGAGCTCCAAAGGTTATATTACCTTTATTTTACAAAAGTTTTCGAACTTAAAAGTATTTCAGAGTTAAATTGCAAAGGGAAGGGAATTGCATATGCATATGTACACTGCATCGCATTAGTCACTACGTGTTTATGTGCCTTAGATTAGTAAGTAATCTAAGGTCTAATAGCGTTTTTGATGTGTTTTATGTGACTAAGTGTTTGATTGCAACGTGATTGGCATTTTCTACTTGCATAGATTCCAGTTTTGACTGAAAGGTGTAGTATGACTACAAATTAGTGCTAGTTTTGTTTTGAGCTACTACTCTAGTAAGAAAGTTAGTATGAAAGCTCCTTAGAGAGGAAATTGAGAATTCAATGTCAGCATGGCATTTGCTTTGTAGTTTTGATCTATATTGGGGTCCAATCAGCGATTTTTAAGTCGAATTTTTTTCTTGGGCAGATCAATGGCCGATAGAAACGCTAGAGTTGATGCTCAGCTGAGGAATTTGGTCCGAGTGACTACGAATTTAGCTAGGAGAGTCCCTTCGAAAAATAAGTCTGTTGATTGGTTTAAGAGGGTTAGTGATAGTAAACCGCCTTCTTATGATGGGAAAGGCGATCCTGTCAAGCTTGAGAACTGGTTTAGGGACTTTGAGAAGCTATTCGATGCTATCGAATGTCCAGATAATAGGAAGGTAGCTATAGCGGCGTACTACCTCAAGGAGGAAGCCGATTTTTGGTGGTCGCAACATAAGGAGACGTTAATGGCAAGGCCTGACTTTGATTGGAAGGCTTTCGGAGGAGCTTTGAAGGAGAAATTTTATCCCAATTTCTTGAGGAGGCAAAAGGCCAGTGAATTTGATGAGTTGAAGCAAGGTGACATGACTGTGGAGCAGTACTATGAGAAGTTTGTAGGATTGATGAAGTTTGCTCCAGAGTTAGTACCTACTGAGGAAAGAAAGGCTATTAGGTTTGAGACTGGACTTAGTCTTGAGGTAAAGCTTGGGCTAGGAGGTTCAACTTTCAGGACCTTAGAGGAAGTGTACGATAGAGCTGCTCATTTAGGTTCCTATTTGAAACAAGCTGGAATTGAAAGCTCAAACAATAAGAGAAAGGAGAACCCTAGTCAGAATTTCCAGAGGAACGACAAGAAGTTCAAGCCTCAACATAACTTTCACCAAGGAGGACAATCTAATGGCCAAAGGAATGGGGGCCAATATCAACAACATAAGGGCAGAAATGGTCCTAATAAGGGAAGGAAAGGAGACGAACGCGTGTATTTCTGCAAGAAGTTCCCCTACAATCATCCTGGAAAGGATTGCGAAGGAAAGCTAGTGGAGTGTAACTACTGCCACAAATTGGGTCACCGAGAGTATGAGTGCTTCTCCAAGAACCCTGAGTTGAAGACTAACAAGGGCAAGAGCGGAAACCAATTTGGTCAGGGCAATCGAAACCATTCAGGAGGCAACAACTATCAAGGTGGGAACAAGCAAAATTGGAACAACAAGACCGTTTTGAGTGGAGCTGGCCCTAGTGTGCCTGCAGTGGCAAGATTGAATGTCATAAGTGCTACAGAAGCTGAGACGTCCAAGGACGTAGTTACGGGTAATGTTTCTATGAATTCCACTTATGCTAAAGCTTTATTTGATTCAGGAGCCGAACGTTCATTTGTTTCAAAGTTAGTTGCTTCAAAATATGGCTTAGAAAACCCTAGGGATGTTGAAATTCCTATTATGTTACCATCTGGGGAAGTAGTAACTTGCTCAAGAGTATATGAGAACGTCCTTAAGAATTGCGGATGTAGACTTTGAAACTAACCTCATAGAGTTTCCATTGGAAGACTTGGAGATCATTTTAGGAATGGATTGGCTTAAGGAGTATAAAGCCGAGATTCTGTGTGGAGAACAAAAAGTGAGATTGAGGAATAAGAACGGGAAAAAGGTGACTTTCAAGACTAAACCACAAGAAGGTAGAATTAAGATCATTTCATCCTTAAGTTTGGTAAAGCAAGTGAGTAAGGGAGCTTCGTTATTCTTGTGTAGTGTGCAGAGGTTGGAAGAGGAGAAGCTTAAGATAGAACATGTGAATGTGGTGAATGAGTTTCCAGACGTATTTCCGGAAGATGTACCGGGAATGCCACCTCAAAGGGAGTTAGAATTCACCATAGACTTAGTTCCTGGAACTGCCCCTATATCAAAAGCACCCTATAGAATGGCTCCAGCAGAGATGAAGGAGCTTAATAAGCAACTAAAGGAATTACTCGAGAAAGGGTACATTAGACCTAGTTATTCCCCATGGGGAGCGCCTGTTTTGTTTGTAAAGAAGAAGGATGGGAGCTTGAGGCTATGTATCGATTATAGAGATCTCAACAAGGTGACTATTAAGAATAAGTATCCGTTACCGAGAATTGACGACCTATTCGATCAATTAAGAGGAGCTGGAATATTTTCGAAGATAGACTTGAGGTCAGGGTATCACCAGTTGCGAATTGGGGAGAAGGACATACCAAAGATTGCCTTTAGGACGAGGTATGGTCACTATGAGTTCACCGTAATGCCATTTGGTTTAACCAATGCACCAGCGATGTTTATGGACCTCATGAATAGAGTGTTTCGAGAGTATTTGGACAAATTTGTAGTTGTATTCATCGATGATATCCTTATCTACTCGAAGAACAAGGAGGAGCATGAAGAGCACTTGAGATTGGTATTATCTACACTTAGGGAGCATCAACTTTACGCAAAGTTCTCGAAGTGTGAATTTTGGATGGAAGAAGTGGCGTTTCTTGGCCACATTGTGTCAAAGAAGGGAATTTCCGTAGATCCGTCGAAGATAACCGCAGTGAGCGAATAGCCTACACCTAGGAATATTACTGATATAAGGAGTTTCTTGGGTCTAGCTGGCTACTATAGACGTTTTGTGAAGGATTTTTCGAGGGAAGCTAAACCAATGACTAGTCTTATGAAGAAGGATACAAAGTTCATATGGACCGAGGAGTGTGAGAAAGCCTTTAAGAAGCTTAAGGAGTTATTGACTACAACTCCGTTCTTGACGTTGCCAGAGGAGAATGCTGAGTTGGAGGTATATAGTGACGCTTCGAAAAATGGTTTAGGGTGTGTGTTGATGCAAAACCGAAAGGTTATAGCCTACGCTTCTAGGCAATTGAAACCGTACGAAGTGAATTACCCAACCCATGATCTAGAGTTAGCTGCAATAGTGTTTGCTTTGAAGATTTGGCGACATTACTTGTATGGAGTGAAGGTGAAGTTGTACACGGATCACAAGAGTCTGAGGTATTTGTATACTAAAAAAGATTTGAATATGAGGCAGAGAAGATGGTTGGAGTTGGTTAATGACTATTATATTGAGATCTTATACCATGAAGGAAAGGCAAACGTCGTTGCCGATGCGTTAAGTTGCAAGTCTAGCCATAGTTTAAGTACTTTGGTACTTCCAGATAAGTTGTGTGATGAGTTTAGGAAGCTCTAAACATTGAAGTTGTTGGGAGTGGTGGAGTGGAAGCATGCTTAAATGCCATTTCAATCCAGTCAACATTGAATGAAGAAATTTTAAAGGCTCAAGAAGGGAATGAGGAAATGGAGAAGATAAAGAAGCTGATCGAGGATAAAAAGACAAAGGAGTTTAGCATCCATGACGATGGAAGTGTCCGATTTAATGGGAGGTGGTGTATACCGTCGAGTTGCACCGAGTTGAAAGAGAAAGTGATGAACGAAGGGCACAACACGACTTATTCTATCCACCTTGGCGGGGATAAATTGTATAAGGGCTTGAAGCTGATGTTCTGGTGGAACAATATGAAGAGAGAAGTAGCTGAATTTGTTGCTAGGTGTTTGACTTGCCAAGGTGAAGAGACACAAGAGACCTCAAGGAACGATTCAACCGTTACCAGTGCCTGAGTGGAAGTGGGATGACATGGCAATAGATTTCGTTGTAGGTCTTCCCAAGACAGCGAAAGGATTCACCAAAGTGTTGGTGATTGTAGATAGACTCACTAAAGTAGCAAAATTTTTTCCGATGAAGGACAATTGGTCGATGGAACAGTGTGGTAAAGTATATGTGGACCAAGTGGTGAGGCATCATGGAGTTCCTTCCACTATTGTGTCTGATAGGGATTCAAGATTCTTATCTCATTTTTGGGAAGCATTACAGAAAGCTTTTGGGACCGATGTGCTTAAGAGTACAGCTTTTCATCCAGCAACTGATGGTCAATCGGAGAGAACCATTCAGACTCTCGAGGACATGCTAAGAGCGTGTGCCTTAGATTACCCTAAGACTTGGGATGAGTTGTTGGCTTTAATAGAATTCTCATACAATAATAGTTACCATTCTAGCATTAAGATGGCTCCTTTCGAAGCTCTATATGGTCGGAAATGTCGCAGTCCATTGTGCTGGAATGATATTAGCGAGACGGTTACTTTGGGACCACAAATGATTGAAGATACCGTGAATCAAGTGAGATATATCCGTGAAAAGATGAGGGTGGCCTAGGATCGTCAAAAGGCTTATGCAGATCATAATAGAAGAGATAGTGAGTATCAAGTAGGCGAGAAAATCTTATTGAAGGTGTCACCTATGAAAGGGTGATGCGTTTTGGGCAAAAAGAAAAGCTTAGCCCGAAGTTTATAGGTCCTTATGACATTATTGAAAGAATTGGAAGATTAGCTTATTGTTTGGATTTGCCGAATAACTTGGGAAAGGTGCATAATGTGTTCCATGTATCCCAACTAAAGAGATATGTACCCAATAAGTCTCACGTATTAGATCTCGAGATTATAGAAGTGGATGAGACGCTTTCTTTTGAAGAGAGACCAGTGAAGATCTTGGACTCTAAGGTGAGAAGTACAAGAAATAAAGATATAAAGATACTCAAGGTTTTGTGGTCTAACCAGCGTACCGAAGAGGCTACCTGGGAGACTGAAGATGAGATGAGAAAGAAGTATCCTGAGCTCTTTGACTAGATGAGTTGAGTTCCGGGACGTAACTCCTTTAAGGGGGGTAGAGTGCGTGCGCGCATTTTGCTAGAAATTAGTAATAATTTGTTGCATTTGTGCACGATTTTTAGAGTTTTCAAGGAAAACTTTTTCAAGCAAAGTAAGCATTTCATAGTTTAAACATTCAAGGCAAAAGTTTTATTTAGTAGCGTATTATTTGGCTACTTGTTTATTTAGTAGCGTATTATTTGGCTACTTGTTTTACTTAGTAGCGTATTATTTAGCTACTTCTTAAGAAAGAACTATATTAGGGCGTAATGCTCATAAGTTTTTCGAGCTGAAAGCTTGGAGAAGAGAGGAGATTTTGTTTAAGTTTCGGGACGAAACTTCTTTTAAGGGGGGTAGACTGTAATCCCCCACATTTTTAAGATATTTAATTAAATAGTTTTAATCATTGTTGAATTATTAAAGTTATTTAATTTCAGTATTTGAGAGCAAAAGGGTATTTTGGTCATTTTACCAAAATAGTATTTGAGTATATTCACTGTTTGGGCTCATTTAATCAGCGGCCCAATGAAGGAGCATAAAAGCCTACTGAAGCCCGAGACAGGTGGCAGCTGTGGGTCCCACGCGAAGGTTGACCTAATCAACCAGCATTAGGGAAATCTCCAAAGTAGGGAAGCAATCATTGCCCGAAAAGGTAACATGCCCATTGACCCCAAAAAGGCCCATCTGAACAATGTTTCCTGTCTGGGAAATCCCCAACACTATAAAAGCCAACTGCTTCATCAATGAACAGGTATTGAATTCTCACTTAACAAACTAGAGCATCTCTCTCTAGACAGTACTTCTCTCTCTACCTCAATCATTTACTGACTTGAGCGTCGGAGGGGCGATCCCGGAAACACCCCCGGGGTAGTCTAACTTTGTTTTGCAGGATTCCGACGTACGGATATCGGAGCACAGGCGATCGCTCTTGGGGCCCACATCTCATTTCTCAATCAATCACAATCCTTAATTTCTTGACAGAAACAGTTTGGCGCCGTCTGTGGGGAAGTTACAATCAAAGTCGCTTCGCCACCACTTATTAAGATCGATTCTGCAATGGCCCCAGCCAAGAGCACTCGCACTCGTCAGCCCTCAGCACAGGCTTAGAGATCTGAGAGGAGTCCATCCCCATCTCTTCAACGAAGGTCTGAACGGCCCAAAACACCGACCGTTCAAACTCTGGATCATGAGGAAGCAGAGCAGTCCATAGACAGGCAGGACCCCTCTCGCCAGTTACAGCCCGCTGACCCCCAGCCTATAACCACAGCGGATATAAGCATGATAGCCGCTCAGCTCCAGCAAACCTTGCAACAGAGCCTGATAGATATGCTGGCCAACCTGCAGCAAGGACTCCCCCTTCAGCCCCCTAGAGACCAAGCCCTGGTACCTTCCCTTCGGGCAGAGAACCACGGTCAGCCTAGCCGGCAGCAATCGGGGGCAAGGGAATACAGCCAACCGGGCCAGCGCCGATCAAGGCAGGGGGAAGGAGACAGACTCGTATCTAGAGGAAGATCAGCTAGGCCTGCTGAAGAGACTCACATATCCAAATCCCCTCGGGGCAACGTGGGTCAAAAACAAAATGATGCCCGACACTTCCTCAACGAGAAGCGCCTCAGCAAAGGTTATGATGCGAGGCACATATTAAACAAAAAGGCCGCTCAGCGCGAGGGTCATGGTGATTCAGCGCAGTCGAACCCCGTTCGGATCAACAGCGGGGCACTCAAGTTCATGGTCCCATTCAGCCAGGCCATTCTCGAGGCGCCCAATCGGGGAAAGGTCAAAACGCCTTCTGTCGAGCCATTCGCGGGCCTAACCGACCCGGATGATCACATGGCAACATACAAAGCTCAAATGAGTGTTCAGACTGGGTGCGAGGCCACTTGGTGTCGCTTCTTCCCGACGACACTCAAAGGTCTGGCCCTGAGCTGGTTTCAAGAACTCCCAGCGGGTATCATAACTGATTTCTCGGTCCTCGAAGACCTATTCGTCCAACAATTCGTTGCCGGGAAGAGACAGAAGAAAACGAGTCTTCACTTAATGGGAATCAAGCGAGAAAAGAATGAAAACCCGGCCGACTATATTAAAATATTCAATGAGGAATCATTGAAGATTTCGAATCTGCAGACGCGGTAGCATTCGCCGCCCGATGTCCGGACTCCGACTGGTCGGCTAAGGTGGTCCCTCGGCCGAAAACGAAGTCAAAACCTTCTCCGAGGCAATGACTCGAGCTCAAAGATTCATCCAAGCAACCGACATATGCCGTCACTCAGACGATGGGAGCAAAAAGAGGAAGGAGGAAGGAAATGCCAGGGATCAGTCGAAGCAGCAGAAGACGGGTGGTCGGTCAGATAGATTCAACGACCATGGCATCGACCCCCGGTTCAGCAAAAACAGGAGGGAGATATACTTGGATATAAAGGATAAAGTCACTCTCCCTCGACCACCTCCCATCAAAACATCAGCCGCTCGAAGAGACAAGAGCCTTTGGTGTGAATATCACAAATAATGCGGGCACACCACTAAGGATTGTAGGGAACTCAAGAAATCCCTTAACAACCTAGCTGATCAGGGGAAGCTAAATCGGTACCTCAAGCATACTAGTGAAGAAAAGGGCAAGCAAAAAGTCGGTCAAACCAATAGCGGAGACACGGAAGGGTTCATCGGAGTCATAGCAGGTGGCTTCGCGTCGGGAGGCCTAACCGGCCGATCACGCAAAGCCCACCTCCAAAGTCTAAAGCATCAGGTACTCGATGTCAACCACCCCCGACCCGACTGCCCTACAATGACATTCGGGGAGTCCAGTAGGCCACTACACACGCCTCATGATGACCCCTTGGTCATCGAGCTCAAAGTGGCCAACACAAGAGTCAAACGAGTGCTAGTGGACAGTGGGTCTTCAGCTGATATAATTACGTTGGAATGCCTCAGGAAGTTGAAATACACTGAGAAGGATGTGACCCCACTCAATCAACCACTCATAGGCTTCGGGGGAAACTCGGTGCACCCGGTCGGGTCTATAAAGTTGCCTACTCGGATAGGGGAGAAAGGCAAAGGAAGAAGCCTACCGATTGATTTCCTAGTGGTGGACATCCCTCTGCCATACAACATCATAATGGGAAGACCAACTCTGAACAAGGTCAAGGCTGCAATTTCCATCTACCAACTCCTCATGCAATTCGAAACCGATGAAGGTAGAGTCGGAAAGATCCAGGGGGATCAGCAAGCAGCCAGGGAGTGTTATGTGAACAGCTTAAAGAGCAAGGTCGACGTCCAAGAGGACTCGAAGAAGAGAAAGCGAGAGGATAGTCAGCCTCCGAGTGAGCTCGGGGTCTACCTTACGGAGAATCCCAAACAATACGAGAGCCCTCAGCCAGCTGAGGAAGATGAAGAAGTCATCATCGATGAGGAGCATGGTCGGACTCTGAGGGTAGGCAAGGCCATGGACCCTCAGACGAGAAGCGAGATCATTCAGGTTCTGACAGAGTACAGGGACGTATTTGCTTACGAAGCCAATGAAATGCCCGGACTCGACCCTGAGGTGATGTGCCATGAACTTAACATCAAAGAGGGATTCAGGCCGATCAAGCAAAAGCTGAGGCATCAAGGCCCCGAAAGAAATGCTGCAGCAGCAGCAGAAGTAAAGAAATTGCTTGAAGCGGGATTCATTGAAGAATGCCAGTACTCGGAATGGTTGGCCAATGTGGTTCTGGTCAAGAAGCAGAGTGGGGCTTGGAGAATGTGTGTGGATTTCACAGACCTAAATAAGGCCTGTCCCAAAGACAACCACTCATAGGCTTCGGGGGAAACTCGGTGCACCCGGTCGGGTCTATAAAGTTGCCTACTCGGATAGGGGAGAAAGGCAAAGGAAGAAGCCTACCGATTGATTTCCTAGTGGTGGACATCCCTCTGCCATACAACATCATAATGGGAAGACCAACTCTGAACAAGGTCAAGGCTGCAATTTCCATCTACCAACTCCTCATGCAATTCGAAACCGATGAAGGTAGAGTCGGAAAGATCCAGGGGGATCAGCAAGCAGCCAGGGAGTGTTATGTGAACAACTTAAAGAGCAAGGTCGACGTCCAAGAGGACTCGAAGAAGAGAAAGCGAGAGGATAGTCAGCCTCCGAGTGAGCTCGGGGTCTACCTTACGGAGAATCCCAAACAATACGAGCGCCCTCAGCCAACTGAGGAAGATGAAGAAGTCATCATCGATGAGGAGCATGGTCGGACTCTGAGGGTAGGCAAGGCCATGGACCCTCAGACGAGAAGCGAGATCATTCAGGTTCTGACAGAGTACAGGGACGTATTTGCTTACGAAGCCAATGAAATGCCCGGACTCGACCCTGAGGTGATGTGCCATGAACTTAACATCAAAGAGGGATTCAGGCCGATCAAGCAAAAGCTGAGGCATCAAGGCCTCGAAAGAAATGCTGCAGCAGCAGCAGAAGTAAAGAAATTGCTTGAAGCGGGATTCATTGAAGAATGCCAGTACTCGGAATGGTTGGCCAATGTGGTTCTGGTCAAGAAGCAGAGTGGGGCTTGGAGAATGTGTGTGGATTTCACAGACCTAAATAAGGCCTGTCCCAAAGACAACCACCCTCTACCCAAAATTGATAGGCTGGTCGACTCAACTGCGGGTCACGCCCTCCTAAGTTTCATGGACGCAAACGCAGGGTATCATCAAATTCCGATGGCTGAGCAGGACCGAGTCCATACGGCATTCGTCACTAACCAGGGGGTATATTGCTATAAGATGATGCCCTTCGGGCTGAAAAATGCAGGGGCCACATATCAACGCACCGTCAACAAAATATTCCGGGACCAACTTGGTCGGAATATAGAAGTATATGTTGACGATATGATCGTCAAAAGCAAAGTCCATAGCCATCACCCTTCTGACTTAAGGGAGACCCTCGGAACTTTGAGGCGTTTCCGCATGATGCTAAATCCGAAGAAATGTGTCTTCGGAGTGAAAGGGGGAAAATGCCTCGGATTCTTAGTTGATGAGAGAGGGATCGAAGCAAATCCCGACAAAATCAAAGCCGTAGTAGAGATGAAGCCCCCGCGGAATGTAAGAGAAGTACAACGCCTAACCGGCTGTCTGGCCGCCCTCGGTCGCTTCCTATCCCGCTCGGCGGATAAGAGCTCGCACTTCTTCAAAGCTCTGAAAAGAAAAGAATTCACCTGGGACGATGAGGCCGACCAGGCCTTCGCTTCCCTAAAAGAACATCTCCTAACTCTCCCAAAATTGATCTCCCCCTTGCCGGGGGAAACATTATTCGTTTATTTGGCCATTTCAGAATATGCGCTCAGCGCCGTCTTGATAGCCGAAAGAGAAGAAAAACAACACCCAGTCTACTTCGTTAGCCACGCCTTCCGAGGAGCAGAGGCCAAATACAGCGACGTGGAAAAAATGGTCTTTGCACTAGTAATGGCCAGTCGGAAGCTCAAACCATACTTCCAAGCCCATCCTATAAAGGTCCTCACTAGTCAGCCGCTCAGGAAGCTCATTGAAAGCAGGAACCACTCTAGTCGGATGACCGATTGGGCGGATCGGCCTAGCCGACTTTGGGTTGGAATATGAGCCCCGGGAGAGCGATCAAAGCCCAAGCCTTGGCTGATTTCATAACAGAGTGCACCTCCAGGCCCCCAATCAGCAGACAAGATAGCTGGAAGCTGCAAGTGGATGGCTCGTCTACCAAAACAGGTTGCGGAGCCGGACTGGTCATCAAACCCCCGGTCGGAGAAAAGATGGAATATGCCATCAAATTTGAGTTCTTAAGCTTCAACAATGAAGCTGAATATGAAGCCTTGATCCTCGGATTAGAGTTATGCATCTTGGCCGGGGCAACCGGGATCAATGCAAAATCCGATTCACAACTGATTGTGGGCCAGGTATCGGGTGAATACGAGGCCAAAGAAGACAACATGAGAATGTATTTGACCAAGGCCCAGAAAATAATCAAGCAGTTGTCTCAGTTCAAAATCACCCACATACCCCGGTCGGAAAATCAACAAGCTGATGCCTTAGCCCGAATGGCTAGTTCGGCAGGAGGGTCTGCTCCCCGAACAATCATGTGGGAAGTCCTTCGGCAGCCCAGCATCAATACCAAGGAGAAGTTCATGTTAAATCGGACATCCGAGTGGATGGATGAGGTGGTCGGATACCTAAGAGACGGTAAACTACCCGAGAATCACAAGGAGGCTGATCGGATCAAACGCAAATCAGGATGGTTCCTATGGCATGAGGATCAACTCTACAAGAAGTCCTTCACCCATCCCCTGCTTAAATGTGTTACCCCTGAAGAAGGAGATTACATCCTCAGGGAAATCCACCAAGGGGCCTGTGGGAGTCACCAAGGAGGGAGAACCATAGCAGGAAAGGCTCTCCGAGCCGGATACTACTGGCCAACTCTTAAAATTGACGCTCAGGAACTGGTGAAGAAATGTCTATCCTGCCAGATCCATTCAGACATCCCCCGAGCACCGACCACCTGTAACGCCCCGGAAATACATATCCTTAATTAAACACAATTGCTCGTACTTAGCAGCGGAAATGGAACTTAAGCATGTGGGTTAGGGCCCACTAATAATATAAATAGCCTATTAAACATACATATGCTCAACTTATAGCTATAATTATTACCCATAAATATAGAGTATTCTAAATATCCCAAATATATATACAGAGTCGCTTCAACTTAATCTTTCCGAAGCATTACTGACATAATCGATTTTGCGCCTATCTTCAGAATACCTGAATAATTCCATAAAATAGGAAAAAGAGAAAACACAGAAAATAACCTAAAATGAGTTGAAAACTCAGTAACTTCACTCCAGCCCGTAAAAACGGTTTTGGTTCGTAAACATTTTCATGTACAAGTATATATAATAACACTTTAGTAATCATTAACGGAGAACATTATCATTAGCCTTGAATAGTCTGCTGGCAAGGACCATTTACGTGACTTTAGTTCATTGGCAAGTACAGGTTTTGGACATATCATAACTTTCGTAATTCGTAACATAGACATCATCATATGACCTTTTTGGTCCGTATCGTTCATCGTAACATAATTCCTCCACCTGTGACTTGCCCATTTACCGGATCATTTCATGACTCCAAACCAGCAGAACCATCCACTTTTATAATCATCACTTATCATACATCATATATTCTTAATTCGGAATCATCCATAAATCGTAAATAGAATCATAACAGGACATTTTATAACATACATCAGTATCGTCACATCATAACGTGTCTTATCATGCTACATAACAGATTATAACACATAATCATATCATCATAATCAGCATCATATACTTGTATTCACGCATTTGAGTACATGTAAAACATCACATATAACACATACGGGCAATCACATAGGGTGCTGGACATGAACATTACATATAACATATACGGGCAAGCATAGATGCTGGACATAAAGGTTACCTCATACGCTTAACCATTCTTTGACTTCGACAAATAAGAACCTTGAGAACTTCATAACTCCATCAACTCTCTTGAACTTCATAACAATCCTCCATAATTAACCTCCATAATAACCATAATAATAATCAATAACCGATCCTAATAATATTCAGATTAAGAAATTAACCATCGCTAATCATCTCTAGAACGAAACTAACTAATCTATATTCTCAGCTTTATCACTCCAACTTCTTGAATCATAATAACAAGATGAGTACCATACTGTTCTAATCAATATATATATCAAAAATATCCTCGAATTAGGAACCAAAGGAAACTAGCTCTCAAACACATCATCTTAACTTTCGGATTTATTTCCAAACTAACCCATTTCTAAACTAGTAAACTATTATAACAATATCAACATACTAAAGTAATTAGGCCCAAAAGAATCCATCTAATTATCTAATAAACTACTTATTATGAAATTCAAAGAGAAGGATTAGAGGTGATTGTACCTGCGCTCAAAAGCGGGGATGATCGAAACAAGGGGGGGAGCAAAGCTCCGAGCGGCGACGGAAATCACGGAATTCCGGCAAGAAGAAGCAGCCATACACGGCAAGCGGCGAAGCAACGACACAACAATAACAACGAGCGGGGAAGGGGAGAACGGATCGGGGCACCACCCATTCGAAGCAACATCGACACAACACGCAGAGCCACAACAACACGCAGGAACTACAATACCACGAAGAGGAGAGGGAGAGAAGACGTGAGTGGGAGAGGGAGCCACGAGGACCGCAGCAGCAGGCGCGATCGGAGCTCCGGCGAGCTCGGGGAGGAGCGTCGAAGAGGAAGAGAAACAAAAGGGGAGAGAGATCGGGGAAAAGGAGGGAGAACTTGGGGTTTGGGTTTGGGGTTCTCACGGGTAGGAGGGAGAGAATATAAGGGGCTTGGGGGATTTGGGATGACAAAAAATGACAGAGAGAGAGAGAATTTGGGGGTTTTGGGGTCTCCTTTTGGTGAGGGAAATCATGAGAGAGAGTTAAAAATTCAATTGGGTTATTTAAAATCCAACATACATTATTCTTAATAATAATTTCATAAAACAAAATATATTACAAGTACTACAAATATTCCAAACTCAAATAAAATAAGGGTTTTCATAACATAACTAACTTTATAATTACAATTAATGCTAATTAAAACGCTCTGAAAAATCGGGGTATTACATCCTACCACCCTTATAAAAAAGTTTCGTCCTCGAAACTTGCAATAAGTTGATCGAGGGAACAATAAGCTAAATTCATTTAAACAAAACCAAGATCTCAAGCTTTCATGGTTTCGTTAGGAATTCAGCCTCCATTCCGCCATCATCTTTTGTATCTCTACTTCAACTTGACTCGCGAAATCGAGGAGCAAAGAAAACAAAAGGGGCAAACTTGTTGGCAATGAATTCTAACTAACTCATTAGTGAGATCTCGTTTAAAAACCTTTTGATTACTCAAACCATATAAGTTAAAATTAATCGAAAAAAACTATTAAACTTCACATAACGTCACGTAAATCACAACAATCATATAATCATATAACTTAAGACCAACTAGGTCCAGGATAAGCCACTTAAACTCCAAAAGGGCATTCATAACACTATTTCTCATATCTTAGACTCTCTTAACCCAAAAAAGTCATCAAAATTGACCTCAACTTTCTCAACGTCTAAATTCCCAAAGGATCATACCTAGGCGATGCAAAGTCTAAGACTCCGCACTTCCGGCTAGGTTTCAGCTTTGATACCAACTCTGTAACGCCCCGGAAATACATATCCTTAATTAAACACAATTGCTCGTACTTAGCAGCGGAAATGGAACTTAAGCATGTGGGTTAGGGCCCACTAATAATATAAATAGCCTATTAAACATACATATGCTCAACTTATAGCTATAATTATTACCCATAAATACGAGTATTCTAAATATCCCAAATATATATACGTAGTGCTTAACTTAATCTTTCCGAAGCATTCGACATAATCGATTTTGCGCCTATCTTGGAATACCGAATAATTCCATAAAATAGGAAAAAGAGAAAACACAGAAAATAACCTAAAATGAGTTGAAAACTCAGTAACTTCACTCCAGCCCGTAAAAACGGTTTTGGTTCGTAAACATTTTCATGTACAAGTATATATAATAACACTTTAGTAATCATTAACGGAGAACATTATCATTAGCCTTGAATAGTCTGCTGGCAAGGACCATTTACGTGACTTTAGTTCATTGGCAAGTACAGGTTTTGGACATATCATAACTTTCGTAATTCGTAACATAGACATCATCATATGACCTTTTTGGTCCGTATCGTTCATCGTAACATAATTCCTCCACTGTGACTTGCCCATTTACGGATCATTTCATGACTCCAAACCGGCGAACCATCCACTTTTATAATCATCACTTATCATACATCATATATTCTTAATTCGGAATCATCCATAAATCGTAAATAGAATCATAACAGGACATTTTATAACATACATCGGTATCGTCACATCATAACGTGTCTTATCATGCTACATAACGATTATAACACATAATCATATCATCATAATCGGCATCATATACTTGTATTCACGCATTTGAGTACATGTAAAACATCACATATAACACATACGGGCAATCACATAGGGTCTTGGACATGAACATTACATATAACATATACGGGCAAGCATAGATGCTGGACATAAAGGTTACCTCATACGCTTAACCATTCTTTGACTTCGACAAATAAGAACCTTGAGAACTTCATAACTCCATCAACTCTCTTGAACTTCATAACAATCCTCCATAATTAACCTCCATAATAACCATAATAATAATCAATAACCGATCCTAATAATATTCAGATTAAGAAATTAACCATCGCTAATCATCTCTAGAACGAAACTAACTAATCTATATTCTCGGCTTTATCACTCCAACTTCTTGAATCATAATAACAAGATGAGTACCATACTTGTTCTAATCAATATATATATCAAAAATATCCTCGAATTAGGAACCAAAGGAAACTAGCTCTCAAACACATCATCTTAACTTTCGGATTTATTTCCAAACTAACCCATTTCTAAACTAGTAAACTATTATAACAATATCAACATACTAAAGTAATTAGGCCCAAAAGAATCCATCTAATTATCTAATAAACTACTTATTATGAAATTCAAAGAGAAGGATTAGAGGTGATTGTACCTCTGCTCAAAAGCGGGATGATCGAAACAAGGGAGGGAGCAAAGCCGGCGGCGACGGAAATCACGGAATTCGGCAGAAGAAGCGACCATACACGGCAACGGCGGCGAAGCAACGACACAACAATAACAACAGCGGGGAATGGGAGAACAGATCGGGGCACCACCCATTCGAAGCAACATCGACACAACACGCAGCGCCACAACAACACGCAGCAACTACAATACCACGAAGAGGAGAGGAGAGAAGGCGTGAGTGAGAGAGGGAGCCACGAGGACCGCAGCAGCGCGATCGGAGCTCCGGCGAGCTCGGGGAGGAGCGTCGAAGAGGAAGAGAAACAAAAGGGGAGAGAGATCGGGGAAAGGAGGGAGAAACACTGGGGTTTGGGTTTGGGGTTCTCACGGGTAGGAGGAGAGAGAATATAAGGGGCTTGGGGGATTTGGGATGACAAAAAATGACAGAGAGAGAGAGAATTTGGGGGTTTTGGGGTCTCCTTTTGGTGAGGGAAATCATGAGAGAGAGTTAAAAATTCAATTGGGTTATTTAAAATCCAACATACATTATTCTTAATAATAATTTCATAAAACAAAATATATTACAAGTACTACAAATATTCCAAACTCAAATAAAATAAGGGTTTTCATAACATAACTAACTTTATAATTACAATTAATGCTAATTAAAACGCTCTGAAAAATCGGGGTATTACACCACCCCACTAACAACAATTCAAGCAGTCTTGCCATTCGACAAATGGGGCATGGACCTACTCGGACCATTCCCCCCAGCCTCGGGTCAGAGAAGGTTCCTAATAGTCGCCATCGACTACTTCACCAAATGGACAGAAGCTGAACCACTCTCCTCCATTACGGATAAGCAAGTCCAAGCGTTCATTTGGAGAAACATCATCACCAGATTTGGAGTCCCCCGAGTCCTAATTTCCGACAATGGGCGACAATTCAACAGCGGCCCGACCAGAGATTATTGTGCTCGGTTCGGAATACAAACCAAGTTCTCGGCAGTCTCCCGACCGCAAACAAACGGGCAAGCCGAATCGGCCAATAAGATAGTGCTTAAAGGAATCAAGAAGTCTTTGGAGGCAGCCAAAGGAGCATGGGTTGATGACCTACCCGGGGTCCTGTGGTCGGCCAGGACTACGACCAAAGAAGCCACGGGTCACTCACCATTCAGCCTCGTGTATGGGAGTGAGGCTGTCTTACCCGTGGAGATTGGCATCCCATCCCCTCGGATGACCTTCTATGAATACGAGAAGAACGAGGAAGAGAAACCCGTCAACCTAGACCTGTTGCCAGAAACAAGGGGCAACGCGCTGTTAAAATCCATTCGGTACAAGCAAAGGGTCACTCGGATGTTCAATCGCCGAGTAAGGAGCCGCCCAATCCAACTGGGCGACTGGGTTGTTCGGAAAGTCGAGGCTACCGGGCTCTCACACCTGAAGGGAAAGTTAGGACCTAACCGGGATGGCCCTTACAAAGTAACAGAAATCGTCAAGCCCGGCACATTCCGACTAGAATCCGCCGAGGGTATCCCCTTGGCCCGACCTTGGAACGCAGACAATCTTAAGAAGTACTATGTGTAAAGTTTGTTACTTGCAATAGGGGCATATATTGTAATAGCTTATTTATAGCCGGTCGGCATTTTTGTAGTCGGTTTCAAACATTATGTATTGGTACTGCCAGTCGGCATATTTTACACCTCGGCCAACCTAACCAGTCAAAAAGGTTGGCATCATATATATCCAAGTTATCACTGATCGAACTTTTGAACAAGTCAAGACAATTCAAACTCCTAATGAAATGACTGCTGGTCGGAGTCTCGAACAAGTCAGTCGGGATTATGTTAAGACTTAACCAGTCAAAACAATTCAAACTCCTAATGAAATGACTGCTGGTCGGAGTTTCGAACAAGTCAGTCGGGATTATGTTAAGACTTAACCAGTCAAAACAATTCAAACTCCTAATGAAATGACTGCTGGTCGGAGTTTCGAACAAGTTAGTCGGGATTATATTAAGACTTAACCAGTCAAAACAGTTCAAACTCCCCCGGAAGTGACTGCTGGTCGGAGTTTCGAACAAGTCAGTCAGAATTTACTTATGACTTAACCGAGTCAGTCGGAGTTTTGACCAAAACCAATTAGTACAAGTCAGTCAGTCGGTGGTATTGCAATTAACAAACAAGGAAACAGATAAGCCGAAAGAAAGCTTTCATTGATCACAGAAGATACAACTACAAAGGCCACAAGGGCAAAATATAAAAGAAAGCTAAAATACAAAAAACGGCCTAAGAGCTAGGGGGAGGGGGAGGATCAGCCAAGCCCTCAGCATTGGCATTAGTGTTATCACCGACCAACTCCCCCGCAGGACCGACTCCCTCGGCCACGTCAACATCGTCATCAACATCATCACCATCGACGACATTGACGTCGACTCGGCCCTCGTCGTCCACATCATCATCTTCATCCGAGCTGCTCCCCTCGGCTTTCATCCTTGCCAGGATCTTGGCGTTATCAGCGTCAATCGACACTTGGTAACTTGACCAGACCTCGGCCCAGATCAAATCGGGATGGGACTCGGCCAAGACTTTCCTCAGTCGATCGAGGGTTTCATCCTCCCCCATTTTGTGAGCAGGGCCACGCCAACCTCGTTGGCATAGGCCGTGGCAAAGAACGGAATTTTCCCATTCCTTAAACCATTGCTCCTCTGTCTTCACCTGGCCTTCGAGCTCGACCAGTTTAGCCTCAAGCTCGGTCACCTTCCGCTCGGCCGCTGCTTGCTTGGCCAGGGCGTCATCACGAGCAGTTCGGGCTAAGTCCCGAGCAAGTAGGAGGTCGGATTTCTCCTTCTCCAACTTCGCCAGCTCCGAGGCGAAGTCTTCCCCGGTCCTTTTTAATGGCGGCCAGTGCATCCTCGAGCTTGGACTCGGCAACCCGCCTGCCTTCCTTGGCCTGATAGACCTCATCAAAGTGCTTCTTGGCCTTTTCCTTGAGCTCTTTGACTTCCTCGCCCAAGCTCACCCTATTCTGAGCAACGTTCGCCATTCGGGCAGAGAACTGAAATAATGGAGAGCAAAGCGCAATATTAGCGGTGTCGGAGCAGAGTAAGAGAGCAAAATAAAAAGGGTAAAGACACTTACGTCGAGCCAGGAGCGAAATAACTCGTTGGTCTCGTTCGGACCGTGAGTGGCCTCAATATACTCCCGATCGGCGGGAGTATAAATATGGTCAATGGCAGCAGTCCACCGTTTGTCCTTCTCCTTCCGGCTCAGCCCCGGAAAAGGAACGGTCGGCGCTGCCCCCCCCTCGAACTACCCCCTGGCAACTCCTCAAAGGGAGACATGGGAGTATATTGCGGGCTCCCGACCGGCCGAAAGTCGGAAGAATGAAGGGAGAGGTCCCCCCCGTCGGCTTGTTGCTGGGGACCCCTTGGGCTGATGATCTCCACCGACCCGCTCCGCTCGGTCTCCGCACGAGCAACAGCCTTTCCCCGCTCAGCCTTGGACCGAGCTGCGGCCTTGTCTCGCTCGGCTTTGGACCGAGCAACAGCTTTCTCTGTTTGAGCTACCTTGTCTGATGACCGCTCTATCCGCTTCTTGCTCTTCGGCTTGGCAGGATCCTACATCAGGGAAAATGCCGTCGGCAAATAAAAGGAAACGGTCGGACCAAAACAGAACCAACAAAAATGGCAGATTTCATACCTTGGGGGGAGCGGGGACCTTCAAGGCCTTGGCAGCAATTTCCGCCTTCAGCCGAGCAGCTCTCATTGCAGCAACATTTAGTTTATCGGCCATTGACGGATCGGTCTCTTCAAGGTATGCTCGGGCGGGTTCTGCAGCAAAGCATAAACAAAAAAGTTAGTCAAAAAAGAGTGAGAAACTATAACATCGGCAATACCAACCACCTCAGCCAACTCCCCGGCAGATTACCCTTCGGGAACGTCGTGCTCAGACCCATAGCCGAGAGAAAATGCTCGTCTCGGAAGAGAGCGCAGTCGGGCAGCCATTGCCCGGGTACGAACACCTCGCCCCCATCGACGATCCTCGCCTCGGTCTGCATATAGCAGGCCGCGGCTCCTTCCTCGTCGTCTAGATCCCCTACTCGGTAGTTCAAAGCGACAAGGGGCTCATCCGAAGGCGGAACCAAAGGAATCCCCCAATCTCCCCCGAAATACACGAAGGCAAACTCTCGGCGGAACCCTTTTTGGGAGGTGGGGAGATTGAGGACGGTCCGATACCCCGGTCGGATCTGAAAGCTCCACCAACCTGGCCCGTTCTTGGCCGCCATGACCTCGACCAACCGATACAAATGCCTCCATAATTTGAGGGTCGGACGGACATCCATAAGGTTGCACAGAACTTGAAAGGCAGTGATTCCGCCCCAGGAGTTCGGGGAGACTTGACAGATCGCCAAGTTATAGGCGTTCAGCAACTCCTTCACGAAAGGGGTTAAGGGAAACCGAAGCCCCATATTCAGAGATTTATAGTACACTGCGACACAACCAGGAGGGGGCGAGATCACGGTATGGTGGGCCTCTGGTCGGACCAAGTAGAAGGGGTCCCTTATTTGAAACCTGGTCGCTGTACCCCGGAGGTCCTCGGTCAGCGATTTGATCACCCCCGGCTCGGGGAAGAAAGAGCCTGGACCCCCTTTCGGATCAAGGTCAGGATACACCAGCTCCCGACCCGATGTGGATGCTTCTCCTGCTCCCCTCGGCATGATCCTTACTACATCAGAAGACAAATACTTGTCTAAGTAACTCCGAGAAGGAGGATAAGCCAACGACACCTCCCAAGGGTAAGGAATGACTCCCTCGGCTTCCTCCTCCACCGAAGAAGACGGGCTCGGGAGAGCGACCGCGTCGGGCACAGCCAAGGGATCGGGGCAACTTATTATCGTCGACACCAAAGTTATTCCCATTCCCCTCACCTCCTCGGACAGTTTATAAGAGGGTGAGGTCGGAGGTGTCGACGACTCGGACGAATCTCCCATTATTTATGCACAAGGGAGTCGGCCGAAGTTATTCGAAAGAAAACAAAGAAAAAGAAAAAAGCTTAAAACAAACGCGCACCGGTCGGACGAAGAAACCGGAAGGAAAACTTGAGAGGATTGATAGAATTTGGAGATTCTTGAGAGAGAGAGAGAATGAGGAAATGAGCAAATGATCCTCCACTTCTCTCTCCTCCCGGGGTTTATATAGGAGGATCTCGGGGGGATGTGCAACGCAAACCCCCCGCGTCGCCTAAACGGGCTTTTAATAGCGGCCCAACTGGACCTACTCAGCCCATTAAGCAAGGAGTTCAACATATTCGAGCAAAAAACCTTTCAGATCCAAATGAAGTTGAAACGCCAAAGGTCCCCAGGGTGTACATCCAGCTCGGCCAATGCCGAGGTTCCATGTGTCCTGAGCTTCGAGAGGTACGGATATCCACTCGGACCATCTTGGGGCTCATTAGCCCCTCATCCGAGTGGCTTCACATCCATTCGGCCAACAGGAGCCCTCCTCCTTTGCCGAGCCGCTTTTGTACTTGGTCGGATGTAGCCAAGTACCAGCTAGCACCCACTCGGACCATCTTGGGGCTCATTAGCCCCTCATCCGAGTGGCTTCACATCCATTCGGCCAACAGGAGCCCTCCTCCTTTGCCGAGCCGCTTCGTACTTGGTCGGATGTAGCCAAGTACCCGCCTAGCACCCACTCGGACCATCTTGGGGCTCATTAGCCCCTCATCCGAGTGGCTTCACACCCATTCGGCCAACAGGAGCCCTCCTCCTTTGCCGAGCCGCTTCTGTACTTGGTCGGATGTAGCCAAGTACCAGCTAGCACCCACTCGGACCATCTTGGGGCTCATTAGCCCCTCATCCGAGTGGCTTCGCATCCATTCGGCCAACAGGAGCCCTCCTCCTTTGCCGAGCCGCTTCTGTACTTGGTCGGATGTAGCCAAGTACCAGCTAGCACCCACTCGGACCATCTCGGGGCTCATTAGCCCCTCATCCGAGTGGCTTCAAATCCATTCGGCCAACAGGAGCCCTCCTCCTTTGCCGAGCCGCTTCTGTACTTGGTCGGATGTAGCCAAGTACCAGCTAGCACCCACTCGGACCATCTTGGGGCTCATTAGCCCCTCATCCGAGTGGCTTCAAATCCATTCGGCCAACAGGAGCCCTCCTCCTTTGCCGAGCCGCCTCTGTACTCGGTCAAGTGTAGCTAAGTACCAGTTAGCACCCTTCCGAAAGGGAATAACCCGGTCGGCATTTTCCCTTCACCAAGGAGTAAGCCGGTCGGCATTCTCCCTTCACCAAGGAGTGACCCGGTCGGCGTTTTTTTCCCTTCACCAGGGAATAACCTGGTCGGCGTTTTTCCTTCACCAGGGAATAACCTGGTCGGCATTCCCCCTTCACCAGGGAATAACCTGGTCGGCATTTTCCCTTCACCAGGGAATGACCCGGTCGGCATTTTTTCCTTCACCAGGGAATGACCCGGTCGGCATTTTCCCTTCACCAGGGAATAACCTGGTCGGCATTCTCCTTTCACCAGGAAATAACCTGGTCGGCATTCTCCCTCCCTTCCCTGTTCACCAATGGAGTGACCAGGTCGGCCTCCATCCCTCCAGCAAGGAGGGGACTCGGTCGACGCCATGGTCCATTCCCCCTGCTTATTCCGCCACAGGCAGGCTCCCCTCCAAGCGGACTTCCCTGGTCCCCCGTCTGTGGCGTGGGGCTAATTGTTTGGGCTCATTTAATCAGCGGCCCAATGAAGGAGCATAAAAGCCTACTGAAGCCCGAGACAGGTGGCAGCTGTGGGTCCCACGCGAAGGTTGACCTAATCAACCAGCATTAGGGAAATCTCCAAAGTAGGGAAGCAATCATTGCCCGAAAAGGTAACATGCCCATTGACCCCAAAAAGGCCCATCTGAACAATGTTTCCTGTCTGGGAAATCCCCAACACTATAAAAGCCAACTGCTTCATCAATGAACAGGTATTGAATTCTCACTTAACAAACTAGAGCATCTCTCTCTAGACAGTACTTCTCTCTCTACCTCAATCATTTACTGACTTGAGCGTCGGAGGGGCGATCCCGGAAACACCCCCGGGGTAGTCTAACTTTGTTTTGCAGGATTCCGACGTACGGATATCGGAGCACAGGCGATCGCTCTTGGGGCCCACATCTCATTTCTCAACCAATCACAATCCTTAATTTCTTGACAGAAACATTCACAAAGAAGTATTTTAGTCTTTTGAAGAAACTATTTTAGTAATATTAGTGAGAAGATTATTTTGGCAAATTCGTTATCAAATGTATTTCGGTAATTTGATCAGTAAGGGTATTTTAGTTTTTACCCAAAAAGACTATCACAACATAAGAGGGAAACCCTAAGCTTCCCCATCTTTCACTAGCCACCTTCATCAGAAAATCAAAGAAGAGTAAGAAGAGCTTCTTCCTCTCTCAACTCTAGTACTTCCTCAAGCCATTTTTCTTCAAAGCCTCAAGTTTTAAGCTAGATTTTGTTTTGAAAATTGTAAGAGGATCTTGCAAATAACAAAAGGAAGCAAAGAAGTTAATTTTTTTTTTCTGATTTTTTTTTTCTTTCTCTCTCTCCCCTGCGTTTTCCGGCCACCACGGTGGTGGTTCGCCGGCGGGACCTCGACAAGGGAAGCGCTGGGCTCGACGTGGGTGCGTGGGCTTGGCAGCGCTGGGCCACGCTGGGCACTGCCGCGCAGCAGTAGTAGCAGCAGCTGGGCGACGAGCGCCGCCCTGCCCACTGTCGTGCCGGTGGTGGTGCAGGCGGTGCTCGTGGTGGCTGCGGTTGTTTTCTTTCCCGACTTGTGGTTTTCGAACCACATATATATAAAAAAAAAATTCTTTTAGTTATTATTTATTAAATAAATTACAGCAGTAATTAAGTTAACAAATTATTGATTTTTATGAAGTTTTAAGTATTAGATTATAGTGGGTTTTGCCTACTAGTAAAGGTTTTCAAGTTTATGACTCAAAAATAGTTTTAAAGCATTTTTAAAGAAAAATCAGCTTTGTTATTACTTTTAAAAGTGCTGATTTTAATTTATTAGTAGCCTTGAATTGTTATTGGTGAGTATTAATTGATAGTACTTTGTTCTTGGTAGGTTTCAAGCATAGTAAAAGCAAGTGAAGCTTTTAATTGTTGACTTTTGTGTGTTATCAAGGTACATACACTTGACCTTTGACTTTAGTGTTTAAAGGTATATTTATTGAGCATGAGGAGTAAGGAGAGGCTTATGCCTTATAATTGTTTGAGTACATGTTGAGAACTTAGAAAGGAGATTAGGAATGGAACTTTTGAGTTATTCCTATATTTGGAAAGCATGTGATTAATGATAATTGCTTTTGAGCATGATTAAAGTTATTTAAAATTATTCTTGAAGCTAGGGCTTGCATGAGAATATTTTATTGAGCAAGGTCTCATGAGAAGTTATTTATTTTATTGAGCAAGGTCTCACTAGAAGTTATATATTTTGTTGAGCAAGGTCTCACAAGTTTTAAAGTTATTGAGCAAGGTCTCACAAGTAGTTGAATCATTGAGCAAGGACTCAATTGATTGGATCATGGATCCTTAAGAAAGTAAGAAAGGACTCATGGAGTCATTAAAGTAATAAGATGAGCAAGGTCTCAAAGGATTTAGAATCGAGTTATTTATGGTATTTGTTGCATTCACTTGTTAAAGAAAGATAAGAAATTAATTTATTTGCTAGATGTATTATTATTGTGATTGTGTCTCACATAATGGGCTTTGGCAATAAAACTCTTGGGATAGATCCCCCATGAGTATTGAACATAAGGGGGGAGTTAGTGTGAAACTACACTTCTGCATATAGCTTAGCATGACGATGCTAATGCTTTTATTTTATCAAGCAAGTTTATGGAATTCCAATTATCAAGATCTTTGAGTGGACTAGGCGTCACTCGTGTTCTTTATCTCTGAGATGTTGAGTCTAGAGGCTCACTCTCACCCTCTTTCATTACTAACAAGCTTAAAATTCTCGAGTCAAGTTATTTAAAGGTCATGGAACTTTAGTAAGAGGTGTGGGATCTCTTACACAAATAATAGTAGCCCGTATGATTCCAAGAGGAGGACGGTGCCCGTTCATTGCCAAATAATAATAAAAGAAAGTATTTAGTAAGTTCAATTATGTGCTGGTCGCATGTAGTGTCACAAGAAGAGCAAGCCGAAGTTGTTTGAGGATTGCATGCATTATTATTTGCATTAGTTTAGTAGTGTTATGTACTCAGCGTTGCTGATGTATGTGTTTCCTTGTTTTCTTTTGGTTGTTGTCTTTTCCTCAACAACCCTGTGATGACCCATTTGGCGAGCAGAGCCTAGAGGAGAAGTTTTAGGTACAAGTTCTTGATGTGCATGGGAATCATAAGCATCCGGATGGGAATTATAGTACACGAGTACTTTCTTATGTATTTAAGTTATTTTGAATTATATGTTTAACTTTACTTGACCATTGGGGTCAAGGTTTGACTTGTTTTGAAAATGGGACTATTATGGGATAGTTTTCGAGTTTGTAACTCATTTACATACTTTCTTATTTCAGTTGTGTTAAAGTATTTCCAGTTTATTTTCAAAGACTTCCGCTGTATTCTCTGATTAGCCTTACGTATTATCATGCGTGGCATAACAACTCCCGTAATTTCTCCTAGTATATATAAGGAGGAGTTGTGGGGGTGTTATATATATTGGTGGACGGGGGGAACTAAAGGGGTGGATTTTGATGAGAAAAAAGCCATTGTTTTTTTATTCAATGGTTAATATTGCTCAAACTCTACATTGTAGAATTCTATTGGAACTATAGAGGATCCACGCACCAGCCTTACTCAACTGAACCAAAACAATTTAGTATTGCAACAAAATTTATTAAGGAAACTTTGTTGTTACAACAAAAATTAAAATGTATAGAGATAAAGTTACATATATATATATATATATATATATATATATATATATATATATATATATATATATATATATATATATATATTAGAGTTTTGGATGATGAAAAATTAGAGTATGATTTTAAAAAACAACTTTATAATATTATAGAGAGCTCCACCTAAGCATGACATGTCATTTTTTATTTTTTTTTTTAAATATTGTTTAACATAGATATAAATACACATAAGGTGTTTTTAATAAGTGAAGATTACACTCTGATTTTAAATACAACCTAAATTATTCAACTATGTAAATTGGATATAACTTTTGCTACATAATTCGCAATATTATAATTTTTTTACAATCAGAGAGTGCTCGAAATATGTTTCGAAATAAGTCCCATATACAATATAGTTTTACAACTTATGAAAATATATTTATTTAGATGAACAATAACATATTATTTCTTCTTTATTTTAAATACATATAAAAATAACTCTACAAAAAGCGTATTATATGTAAGGAAAAATTCACATCAATAATCCCAACTATGGGCACTCTTCTAATATTAATCCCAACTAAGGGTTATTCCAGTATAATCCAAATTATGGGGTGCATCTTCCCAAAACGATCCTAGGTGACCAGTGACTTACTAAACAGGTAAATTTTGTAACTTCTCTTAATTTATTTAATTAAGTTAATAATCCACCACCTAACCACCGTTGATTCACTACCATACACCACCGAACCCACCATCGCACACCACCACACCCACCGTTAACCACCATCCCACGACCACAACCACCACCACCTAACCACCATTGATCACTACCATACACCACCGTACCCACCATCGCACACCACCACACCCACCGTTAACCACCATCCCACGACCACAACCACCACCACTTACACAACTAACACAAAGAATCCACCCCCATCGGAACCACCACGCACACAATCGCACACACAATCACAACCACAATTACCCAAACCCACCGGGAAAAACCCACTCGCAATCACCGCCAACAACTACAACCACAACCCACCTGAAACACCATGCCCAAAACCGCTCCCCTAGAAATGCCAAAAAAGTCGGTTTTGGTCGAAATACGCGAGACCATATAGAGTCCAAATTCGCGAGAGTATCGGGAATCAAGGACGGGGGAATCATCAATAGTCTCACGCACTTGAGCAGCAAAGCAATAAGTCAATTTTGGTCGAAGCCGGTGATGTCGGTTTTTGTATTTTTGAGGGAGGGGGTTCGGGGGAGAGCAGAAAAGTTGGTAGAGGTTTTGAGGGTGGAGTTTGGGAGGAGGAGGAAGAGGGGATGATCAGGTTAGGGACTAAAGGTGGGGGCGAATTGGCTGAGTAGAATTTGGAGGTGGGTTTGAGGGGTGGACGGAGGGAAGAGGGTGAAGGGTTGGGGACGTGCACCACATGAAGGTTTTGGGGACGGCGAGGCGGTGAGGATAGTGAGGGAGGTAGGGCATTTGACGTCTGGTTGGTGATTTTGGTTGGTTGGGGGGGTGGCCGGTGGGTGGGTGAGTAGGTGGGAGGGTGGGTGGCATGTGGGTTATTCAATGGTCAGAGGAAAGAGAGAGAAATGGTGGTTGGTAGGTGTGAAGGGAAAGAGAGAGTGAAATGTGGAGAAAGAAAAAATAAAAATAAAAAATCTGTGACTTAGATTGCGCCACATAAGCGAGTTAACCTGTTAAACAGGTTATAACAGGTAATAGATCAATTTGGGAAGACAATTGATATAGTTAGGATTATACTGGAATAACCCTTAGTTAGGATTAATATTGGAAGACTGCCCATAGTTGGGATTATTGATGTGAATTTTTCCTATATGTAACAATAGCAATTATGTCTTTCAAAATCATACTTTTAAAAATAGAGTTAATAGAGGTTAGTTTAATATTTAATTTATTTTATTCATGATACCATCATCATTAGGGATGGCAACCCAACCCGGATCCGAAGGAAAAAATCCGAGTCGACTCCGACTCCGTTTAAAAAGTCCGACTCTGAGTTGTAGGAGGGTCGGAGTCGGATCTCATAAAATAATCCGACATCCGAATCCGACTCCGACTTTGAGTCAATCAATCCTCTTTTCTTATTTATGTTAATGTACTATTTGTGTATAACCTGACTTCGACTTTCAGCCAATTTTATTATATAGGATTTTCCCATTGAAGAAATGATTGTTAAAAATAATAGTAATATTTAGATTATTTGTACTATATAAGATTTCCATATGATTATTAGAATAAATTGTAATGATTAGATTATTGTATTATAGAAGTCTATTCTATTATAAAAAATGGGCAGAAAAATAAGACGAATCGGGTTCGGAGTCGGATGTTCGGATTTTAAGTTGGATCGGATTCGGAGTCGGATGTTCGGATTTTAAGTCGGGTCGGATTCGGATTTTCGGAGTCGGATGTCGGAGTAGGACTCGGATTTAAAATCTGACTTCTTGTAGGGTCGGAGTCGGATTATGCATAATACAGTCCAAGTCCGACCCGTTGCCATCCCTAATCATCATGATATTCTTTTTGGCTTTCCCATCTTCTATTCTATACGCGTTAATGTTTATGTGTTATATTAAAAATTAAAGTTGTGGCTAACACTCATATTTTTTCTCTATTCTTTCTATCCTACATCTATTAGATTATGACCATCTACTTTCTTAAAGTATCATTCAGGTATTTTCCATATTAAAAATGTGTTAGTTATTGTTAGTCATACCAATTATTGGGATAATATTTAACAATAGACTTAGCTACAATATTCAATTGAACATTAAAAATATAAAATTTATATATCACAATAACAAATCTAGAAATTAATGTATAATGACAAATAATTTCTCTGTCTTTTTCTACTGCAACAATGGGTTTGGACACGATTTTTAAGAAAATAAAAAAAATGGGTAGTTTAGCATAGAGGGGTTAACTAGAGTAGGGGATAAGTAAATCCTTAATAAAGTAAACGCAACTTTATGAGGCAATTTTGAGTAATTAATGATGGTTTTATTAACATAAAGTAAAGGCGATGTACGTTGTCAACTATAGTTGCTTTTTTTACCAAAAGTGGAATGGTTCCAATAGAAGAAACTACTCAAAGTGGTAATTATTGCAATAGTAAAGGAATGGAGGAAGTAAATAAATACAATGGTTTTGAAAAATCGCATTTCACAGCAACAAAAAATCAACAATATTAACAAAAAATAATATAAACAACAATCAGTGCAACGCACGGGCTTCAAAACTAGTACAAATATACAATCACCGTTTAACGTGTGTCTTTCCTCTCCACCTTATTGTAAGAATGTATGTAGACTATTTGGTTACTTACAGAGTAGGAAAGAAATTCACAATCAAAGTAATAAATAAATTCCACCGTTCATCAACTTTCAATTCCCAACACTCTTCCTAAGTCTTAATTTCGCCTCTCTGTCTCTCTCGAATCTGAGAAT
The DNA here is from genome assembly GCA_947646795.1 of Beta lomatogona. Taxonomy (NCBI): domain Eukaryota; kingdom Viridiplantae; phylum Streptophyta; class Magnoliopsida; order Caryophyllales; family Amaranthaceae; genus Beta; species Beta lomatogona. Next base: position 695,814 of record CANSNZ010000057.1, read on the forward strand.
CTCTCCATCAGAATTCACAAACTATTTTTTTCCTTTCGCTTCAATATTCACAACAAATTGGGTAAAAAGGGTCCTTGCTCGACGATTCATCAGTAAGCTCCTTCACCCTAACGGCCTGTTTGGTAAGAGGTTATAAATGGTGGGAATGGTAATGTATTATAGTGTAAATTTGTACTAGAAATCCAATGTCATTACCAATGGTAATGCTACCTCATCACAAGATATCCATTTTCTTCCTAAAATCTCATTACCATCCATTACCACTTGGGAAGGTGGTATTGGGTGGTAATGAAAATTTATAAAGAGAAACCCATGTTTTGTGATAAAGTTTCATTCCCATGGTCATGGACATGTGAAAATCTTTACAAATTTACACTAAATTTCATTACCATTACCACTATTTATAACCACTAACCAAACGGGCCGTAAATACATTAAGTTCAACATTTTAAGACTATGCATTTTCGTTTTTTTTTTTTTTTTTTTTTTTATGCTGTTATTTGTTTGATGTTTCCAGAAATCTTGCCATTTGTGCTAGCATGCTAGTTTCTTCAATATTTCTGATGATCTTTTTGTCTCCTTTATCAAATTTTGCCATTTGGGTTTCTCATAGCTAATAATCTTATTTCGATTTAATATGATGATATAATAGTCTGATATCAGTTTAGTTTAGGAGAAAGTCTGAGTTAATCAACTTCACCTTGAGAAAATAAGCAAAAGAATAAAGTAACTCGAAGCTAGGAGGAGTAGATTTGACAAAATGGAGAAGTAGGGTAAAGTTTTTATGGGACATTTCCATTCTAATGTAAATATAAAGAACTGAAAATAAGAAAATAAACGAAAGTCTTGACGTTGATTTAATGGAGGGATACTACATATAAGTGATATAACGAATAATAAGTTTAAGGGGACAACTTGGAAGAAAAAAAAGAGGGTACCTTATCGAAAAGAGCAATTTTTTTTTATATTTGACTGCATTTGTTTGCCAAAATAGTCATGTATGGTCTATTTGAGTGTGTATTTAGTCATTATTTACAGCCTTTGAATCAAGGTGATTAACCTGGCAGCCCTCGTTAGTTTAGTTTGTTTATTAACTAATTTGTGTAATTTATAAAGGATAGGATGGCAGAAATTGAAATGCAAGAGGATGCGTTGATTGAGATCCTGGCTCGGTTGCCCGTAAAATCATTGATTCGATTTACTTGTGTTTGTAAGTATTGGCTCTCCCTCATCGGATCCCCTGAGTTTGCAACTAAACAATATGCTACTCGCTTGAGTTATCTGTCGGAAAACCATCATGAATGCGACTCTCTTTTATCCGTATTTCAACCTGCCAGTTCCATTTCAATTTTTTCTTACCAAGACCTCACCTTTCAAACTGCCTTTAAAGTTAGACCTGCTGTTGTTTATGACCCACCCCGTTTCGGTATCCATCATCGCGATATTTTTTCAGATTGCCGCGTTTTAGGCCCTTGTAATGGTCTCTTTCTTATCCAATTGCTGAGAGCTGTTACTCGTGTTCTGCTTTTGTTATGGAACCCGGCTACTAGAGAAGTTTTTAGACTCCCCTCCCTAAATGATTGCTATTGCTATTCCGGTTTTGGCTTTGATCATGTAACCAATGATTACAAGGTTGTTTGTTTTCATGGTAACATGGCCTGTTCCAGGGTCGTATACTTGTATTCTCTTGCTACTAATTCTTGGAGGCAGCTTGATGCTGCTTTGAATGAAATTGATACCAGCAAGCATATGTACTGTCCTTTTCTTTCTGCCTCCTCTAATGCTCGCATGTACCATTGGATATTGATTGATATTGGTCGATATGAAACTACCTATTCTCTTCTTTCGTTCGACATGGTTGATGAGGTATTTGTGCAGACCCCTCTGCCTATTGATGCAACAAGGTCTTGCGATATTCATGGGTTTTTGTATCAAGGCGCCAACCATTTATTCCCTACATTGTGTACTATGGAGGAGGACTTCGAGCAAGGTACCAAAGGAATACATATATGGGCTCTCAAGGGCTATGGTCCAACAGGGCTTTGGAACAAACAACAGTATATTAGATTGCCTCAAGTGCTAAATTTCAGACTACCTATGGTGTTGTGGAAGAACCAGGCAATGGTGTCTACCGATGGTGATACAATGACTTCATATAATTTCATTACGCAAGAAATCAAATCGCTTCAAATTCCTGCAGAAGGGGATATTATTGGTTATACAGAGAGTCTAGTTTCTATAGCCAAATTTGTACGCCAACAACCACAAGCGGATGCGGATCATCCATGTGGAGGATTATTGCAGGATCTTCACCAGAAGGCAATGACCTTTTTCTATGTGCCACCAGGAGTACAACATGAAGATGATCAAGAAGATTCAGCGATAGAAACAATATTTCAACAATTGCTGCTTCAAGGGGAACTAATTCCACAAAATGATGAAGAAGATGATGATGATTCCTCCACTGACAGCGCTTTCCTGAGACCTGAAGGAAGAAGTTTCCTAGAATATGGCCTTATTGATACAGATACAGATCCAAAACTTGAACCTCTTAGAAAAATGGAGTGGCAAAAGTTATACAAGCTACCATATTGTCTTCGTGAACTCAATCAACCAATGATTTCCAACCCCTGCACATTCTAATTAGGCATTAGTCCTAGTCTATGTTCATTTATACAACTCTTGTAAGTTGTACTGCTGCTCTACTTGTTTGGGCCTCTCTTCTATGCTATTATATTTTTCTTCATAGATATTGATATTCTTATATGCAGTAATTATTATGTTCTGCTGTTGAAAAGTTGAACTATTTTCTGCTAGAAAAACTTGTTCACCTTGCAGAGCTCTGCTGTGATTGAAATTTTGTTGAACGAGGTATGGGTTGACTATGTTTTTTACTGCAATAGTTACTGTTGCATAGGTGTCTTACCCATTCTATTTCTCTGTTTGAAATCTTGGTATATGTACGCAATTTAAATTTTTGTTTTAATTGTTTTATTTGCAAGCGTGGTTATATTCATGTCAAGTACTTTCTTGCTTGGTTTCACACTATGTCGCACCCCTGCAACTTTTGTTTTTTTAGGGTGCAAACATCCTGCTATGTAAAGAAGAAAGTTATTGTAGTAAACGAGATCGATTTTTGAGAGCTGCCCTTCAAGGAACAAAGCATTATGGGAACATAAGGTCCCAACTCCCAAGCATTGCAACTCTTAAGAATACAATAATCTGCTTCATCATTTCCACATTATGTCTAATATTTCATGGGGGCTTATATTTCATCACTCGCTTCACCCGTGAAATTCAATAATATTGCGATTACGAAGGTATTACTATGGAATTGGTTATTCTCGAGTTATACTGTAGACAACTATGCATATTGAGGATTGTTTGATATTGTATTCACATTGCATCAATCAGTTCAGTCTCTCGCAGATTATATTGCATGCACACACAAACATCTGCTGAAACTCTGGAAGTGGTCATTTAAGGATGCCGTGAGTCCTAGCTAGATAATATTTTTACATATAGTTCGGTATTTACAACAGGAATACAGGATCACTTATGTAGTTATGTCTAATTTTTGTTCTCTAATTTAGGTTTTCCAAGACCTTTCAACTTATACGAATGGATTGGTCATTTGATAAAGACGATGCGCAGAACAGTTGTTACCATGTTTGTAGTTAATGCAACCATGCAGGTGTTCCATTGCAGAAGATACAATGATACATCCTGTTCGTTTAATCGTTTTTGCTGACTTTTTGGCTTAAAACACCACAAAGTATCCAACTATTTAACACTTCTGCTGACTCTAATCATCATTGGCTGAAACTCTACCTAGACTAGTCTCTGATTTTCTATTTTTTGTTACTCCTGTTTGTGCTTATCAGATTCTTTTCACCCTTGTCTTCACCATGCGGGGAAAATGAAAGGAAAAATTGGCGTAAAATTTCAAAAGTTTCCAATTGTTGGATTGTGTAGACCTCTCCAGACTTCAATTTGGAGAGTTCTATTATCTCTTATATATAGTGATAAGAGTATGTGCAAGAAGTGATCTAAACTTGAATCATATTAGGAACACAATAGGAAGCATACTATATTAGACAAATTACAGTTCTACCCTAAGAGATTTTTATTTTCTATGGCAGCCGAAATAGGCGGAGGCTAAACTCTTAGAAGGGATCTGGAAGATGTCATTAAATTAGTGGCGGATTCAGGAATTGATCCGTGTGGGTTCGGAACTTATCTGGTGTTAGATTAGCATCTATCTCATAATTTTTTCGAGACATGATTTGTGCATATATAATATGTTGCTTTTAGAATAGTATGCCGATTGACCAAAGTCAATCTTGAGTAAAACTAGCTAAACTAAAAGTTCTTAGATTCTAAAACAGTGGCGTATCCAGGATTCCAACCCTATGGGTTCGGAGCCGGTAAAAAAAAATACATCCATTCACTTAGATGTTGGGGGTTCATTATCACGAATTTCACCTTCTTGTATTGGGTTTAAATGTTCTCTTGAACTAGGGGAGCAAGCGGATGATTTTTGTGACTTGTTTCCCGCACGTTCTTTCCAAAAGAATTCTAAACCTTTCATAATCTACCCAAGCAAGAAATTTCAACTCCATGACCTTCAAAGTTCAATCAAAGGAACTAACAAGTAACAACTCCACAATCCACAGACTACATTCATTCATTCACCAATTCAATCATTTCAATGCATATTCTAAACAACTCCACATACCACAATTCACTCCACAATTGGCACAATCCACATTCATTCATTCAACATTTTAATAATTAACAAAATTACAGAAGAATCAATTACTACAAACTATTAAAAGAAATACTAAACAAATTTAAACAATACATATTCTGAAATTCTAATGTCTAATCATGACTAATATTCAATACATATTCTAATCTAAAAGACTAAAATCTGAAATTCATATTTATAATTGAAGAAGACAAGAAATCAATTACCAATTATTTCAGAATATGTATTGTTTAAATGTAATTACATAACTAAACTAATCTTTTATCAATTAAAATCAATGACGAAATTGTCAATAAGCTACGAAATCGATTAACGAAAGTCAAGAAGACGTACCAAGATCACTTCGAGTATTGAAGAAAAAATCGTGAGGGCAAAATCGAATCATATACGACGCACAAACTTCCTTGTCATCCCACTTTATCTCTCTATACCCTTTCTTCTCTTCATCAGTTAGATTTCGAGCTGAAATTACGCAATAACATTATTCAAAACCTCAGCAAAATTCTCAAAATCTACATAAATTACAATCGATATAATCAAAGTTTAGCAAAAAGTAAGAAGAAATTGAAGCGGAAAAAGGAATCAGTGATTAGATTACCTGCGCCCATTAATTCATCGAGAAGAGCTCTCTGAGCATCCATGGTTGAAATTCATATTTAAAATTGAAGAAATAAAAGTTACCTTTGGCTGTCACTGTGTTGCGCCGGTGGGAGAGTGGACTGAGTGCAACGAGCCGTCAAGGACTGCACGCCGCCGCCGCAGCGGTGAGTTACTCAGTTGGCAGACTGGCAGGGCAGTTGCGTTCGTTGCTTAGGGAGTTAGGGTTTTGGACTTTGGAGAAAATAAATGTCGACTTTGGAGGCAAAGAGCATCAGAGCAATTTGGGCTTTTCAGTTTTATACTTTTATGTTTAGCTAATTTAGATAAAAGAGGAGAAAAGGCAAAAAAATACTGGTGTTTTGGTTTTACTGGGATTCGAACCCAAGCCCGCGCGCACACACAATGAGTTTCATGGAGGACAAAACCAGCCTGACCCCCGCTTCTTTCATGCTTCATATTCCACGCAAATGGTATATATCAACTAACTAAAATATTTTTTATTTAAAAAAAAAAAACTGGGCAAATTTTTTCCAAAAATCACTGGGTTCACCTGAACCCAGTGAACCCATAGTAAATCCGCCCCTGTTCTAAAAGACTAATATAAAAATTGTAGGACCATGTCAAAAATGAAATTGTTCAAACTAACTTGGGACAAACATAATATGAAAATATTCAAACTATTATGAGATGAATAGAGTATTATTTTCCATTATTACATGTTTGATATGTATTGCACTCTATGTAAGAATGCAATTCAATAAAAAGAGAAAGTTAAGTGGGACCGGGAATTGATCTCGCATCCTTTGACAAAGTTTTCCTTAATTATACAGATTCTACCACCAAGCCACACAATGTTTTTTGAATTAAAGCGGCGCAGGTTATTTATATATTAACGTAAAGTTGCCATTTTTCAGCAATAAATTTGTTTTTTTTCCAGATTTTTGTGGCTTCAGCTGAACCTACGCTGGATCCATCCCTACATCAAATTGAATTTGTGATGGAACATGAAGAACCCAATTGACCTAATGCAACCTGAAGCCAAACAAAATGAATATTCATTTCAACATGTTTGTTGACATGGTGCTTCAATGTTGAACCGGGTTACATGGAAGATATATAGCACTGTTATTATTGCAATAAACCAAAATAGCCTAACGAAGAGGGCAATAAAGCTCAAAAAGAAGATTAAGAAAACAACCTGTCTTGGCAACAACATTAGCATATATTGATATTCGGGATTTGCAATAGATCTAGAAAGAGTAGCCTAATGCTTAGCTAGCCCAGAAAATAAGTTATTCCTCATTACAATAATAACCTAAGGTCGAACGACAAGTGTCAAGACACCCACCACCAACATTAGTATACATGATCAAATTAGACGGAGGACAAAGATATAAGTGCGGACCATGATTAAAATTCAAAGTACCTGAAAATACTGTTGTAGACACATAATCGTGTCTCCCCATTTAAGGGCCCAATTATGATGAAACATACCACAGTCTTAATTCGTCTGACGCAAGGGAAGAGCAGTTCGAAGAGCCAAACTATTTTTAGAAAGTGTTAAAGCGTATTTTAATGATCCAAAATCGTATTTTAAAGCCCACTTAATTATTCATGAAAATTAATTATATTTTGAACCCAACTCTTTGAAAAACCCAATTAATTATTTAATAATAATTAATTGTTTTATTTTAATGAATAAATATTTTCAAAGATATTTTTATAATAAAATCGGATTTTATCCCGTAAAATCAAATTTCCGAAGTTAAAAGATAAAAGAAAATTGTCAAAACATGTTTTAATCAAAAAGCTGTTAAAAAGTGTGAAAAGCAAGGCGGTGCGCTTAGCGCACCAACTTGCGCTGAGCGCACACGCCTGCACGAGCCCACAAGCCTATGCCGAGTGCAGAACCCTGCGCCTAGCGCACCGTAGTGCGTCAAGCGCACGAGCCTTAGACATGTGTGTCACACAGAGTGCTGCACCTAGCTCACACTTTGTGCGACACGCAACCTATCTTTTCTATCTTTTCAAAAGTGCATACCATGTGTACGCATTTTATTGGTCATGTCGCATCAGGCGCGCCAATGTGCGCCTGATACGTGTGATTGTGCATCGCACAGCCGCTTGCGCTTGGCGCAGCTGGCACGTGAAGCTCAAATTCCTTCTCCCTATAAATACTCTTCGATTTTACGAATCAAAAAAGGATCTTCACACTTTTTCGACTTTTACACACTTTACGAACACCTACGAAACCTCTCTACAAAATACATATTCTCTCTAAACTTTCATACTTTTCAAATCTACAAACACATACAAACAAATATTTTCAAATATACATACAAGTTCAGATCTACAGGCTTCATGATTGCTCGTCCCGAAGGTTGTCAATCTCTCAGATCCATGCCACGGTATAATCCTGAGGGTCCTTGAATAAATTCTTTATTTTTATATTGAAGTTACTAACGATTTCTTTTATGATGTAGATCCTTATAATAATAAATCGTTCTTCTGTATATTCTAATCTCTACTCCTTCTATTATATGCTTGCCTGATTGTCCTGCTTACCTTATCATCACCTCACATGTTATTATGGCTAATCAAGACCTAAAGAACTAGTCTAACATTAATCAGATAATTTGGACAATTTGTTAGGTTCCCTGTAATTTTGATTGCATAATAACATATCACTAAAAAAATAGTCTTTTTATGTGTTTCCTGAACCAACCTAGACTAAATATTTTTATGGTGCATGCAAATATTATTTGGTTATTCTATTGCATAAAATTTGACGTGAACCGATATTCAGTAGAGGGCAGCAATGGGCGAATATGGTTCATTATGACCGTGTTCGTACCCTCACCCCCGAACTCAATCTATGGTTCATTGACCATCTATGGAATCAGGACGGGGAATTTACATTGGATATATAAGTCCCTAATTTGTCCCTATGATTTTTCAATATCCAATTAGGTTTATGAGTCTTCCTCTAAAGACTTGTTGGCGACTTCAAAACATTTTTCAATAAAACCTTAACAATGGGATAGTCAAATATAAGGATCTTTGAAGCGTTGGAATGTGACTCACAATATAAGGATCATGCATAAATAAAGAGGAAAACCTGTTGAACCACAAAAAAACTGGTCAAAGTAAAGTAGTGTAATACACTTGTCAAACTTCGATAGAGACTAGAGAGTAGGTTCTTGCATAGATGAACCAATATCAACACATAGCTTAGAGTTGGTGTCCACAAGTATAGCTACTACTGGCCGGCTTATAAGAGTTCATGCCTCCGTACGTACTCTAGAATTTCCTACTACACTCCAATAATTCTCTTCCTCTAAAATTAATTTTCTCATAAAATAATACATAATTATCAACGCGTTAAAATTAATGAATTACTTCAAACTATTAGTAAAATTTAGGATTTACCTTTTTATAACTTGGAACCATATGAGGCCCTCAAACAAAAGTCAAACTTTTGGCAACCGAAATTGAAATTAAGTTTCCAACCCATTTGTCAAAAACAAATCCAAATAGTTTAAGCAACAAGAAATATATGATCCACCGTTGGACCACTAGACATCCCTAAATAGTACAGCATTATATCCAATTTGGAAATATATATAGTGGAATTACCAATTAATCATTAGTGATTGTTCGACAAACAATAAAAATGTAAGAATTGTCCTCACATGAGGATCAAAAAGGTATATGTCGTAATCAACAAACAAAGAAAGCAATCATCAACGTTTGGTACAAGCTAAGTAAGTGCTAAACAACCTAACATGATTACAAGCTAGAGATAAAACTAACAACATGAACCTATAAATAAACAATAGAATCATTAAGAATCAACAATAAAGTAACTCTAACTACCACCCAATCGAAGTCCTTAACCCTAAATATTAAAATATGAGGTCTTTATCTCTAAACTTTGTGAAAGTAATTAGATCTTTAATGTAGCCGTAACTCTAACTTGTTTTTAGAGAACAACTAGTTTTTATGCTTGGGCTACATGAATATTAATATATTTTATTTATTAATATCATTGTTCCTTGTTTAGGAACGCCTTTAAGTAGTTAATATAAGATTAATCATAGTGTATGACAAATATTGATTGAACATTGAGATGCTACTTGTTTTAATATCAAGCCAATGGATTATTTTAAACCCTACCAATAAATGACTTCATAAACGAAAATTGTAGCCAACCTCTCAACTTCCTGAAACCATTAGTATTCGCTAGGTATAACACTCGGTCTAAGATCCGATGCAGACCATGTTGGACCGCCCCATTTTTAAGGGTATGGGTCCAAGTTTTTCAGACCTAATGGGTCCTGGTCCAATGATGCTATACCCAGATTCGATCCATCATGGACCCTTTAATAATTTTCTTTTTCAAAAAATACATATATTGAAATTGCAAAATACAATTTTTATCCTCACATTAAGTCTTTATACTCTAAAAAATAAAATTAATGTTGAATGGATGAGAATTAGCAAATGATTTTTTTTATATTAATGTTGTATATTAAAATATATGATACTTATGTAGGCATCTTTGACATTATGTATTTTTAATTGTCTTGTATTATACTAAACTTTAAAATTGAAATAGGATTAAATAGTATTTTCTTGAGTTATAGTCTTATTACTTTATTGTTCACTAAGTATTAATAGCCGAGCTTATCACTCACATCATTACATGTAAAAAAAAAAAAAATTAATGAAATAAAAGTATATATCTATACTAATATATTAAAAGGCGTGCCTAAACAAAGAAATGTGCCATGTGGCGCTCTCCCTAAGGGCCTTTTACTCCATGTAATCCACGACAATAAAAAAAATTAGAAATTAAATAGTATAGGGTTTGATCCCTAAACCTCAAGAACATATACTAAAGTCTTAACCACTAGACCAAATAACATTTGGTGTTATCATCTTAAAGTATAATATTAATAAATGAAAATTTTCCTTACCTGGGGCGTAACCCGGGCCTAATAACTAGTTACTCAGTATTACATGCTCACTAAGTATTGTAGTAAATGATATTGACGATAACAAAATATATTTAAAGAACCATTTTGGACCCATTTTGAACCCGGGATCCACTAGACCCAGCAGGTCTGGGTAAGGGTCTGAATTTTTAAACCCAATGGGTCTGAGGCGGATCTCGATCCACTTCAAAAAATTCGAATATGGGGCTGGGTCTTGCTGGACCCTCCCGGGACCCGATCCATTGCCGTCCGTAGTAGCCGATGAATTGGAGGAACACATATTTCATGACCAAATTATCAATTTCGATTCAAATGCGGGGATCAGTAGAATTATCTGTTAATCTTCCTATGTTCATGTTTATTAATTACCTGGACCACACTATTAGTTTCTTTCAATTAGGATGTGTATATTTGGGAACCTCCTATATTTATGCTTCGTACCTGGTCCAAGCTATTTCTTTCTTTCTTTTTTGAAAGGGAAAAAGCTATTTCATTCTTTCAATTAGGATGCATATGGGGAACTTCCAATGTTAGTGTTTAGTACCTGCTACACGCTATGATCGAGTTTGTTTCGATTAGATGTGTATACTTGGGAACTCAGACATTTATGTTTAGTACCTGCCTGGTCCACGTTATTAATTTGCGTTCTTTTAATTAGGATATATGTATATTTGGGTAACTTTCAATGTTTATGCTTAGCAGTTACTACCACTTGCTCATTTATGTTGTGGGAACATGCTATGAAAAGTTTACTTGTAAACTTAAAACACTCATGAATGGGATATATAGATTAAAGTTTTTAATGGAATCAGAAATACAATGTAGTTTGTATGAAACCTTTGTTATCATCAACTTCCCGTAGAGATTGTATGATTATTCAATGTTTAGTCGATCATGTCAATTGGAACTATTGTTTGTATGCTGTACTAAGTGAAACCAAAAAGAAGTGAAAATTCAATGTTTTAAGATATTTTGACTTATTGTTTGTTTTGTCTTTGAGCAATTTTACAAATTTTAATTTAAAGGAAAAATTGACAAGAGTGATCCCAACTATGGTCGGTCCGCTATAAATGATCCCAAGTATGGTCGGTCCGCTATAAAAGGTCCCAACTATGGATTATTCCATAGCAGGCCCAACTATTGCATTTATTTGACACACATGATCCTTGTTACTAGCAACCTCTTTTACCGGTTAAATTTTCTTAAAACATTCTTTTTGCCTGTTTTTGCCTCTTCTTCCTCCTAATTCTCTCACCTCCCTTCTTCCTCCCGTGTCACCCCCCTCTCCCTCCCCTATTCTTCAAACCTCCTCCACGGTAAACAGACAACAGACCACGCCCATCACCATCTTCATCTCCACTTTTTTCCCTTATCCATAATTCTCTCTCTTCCATGCACCAAATTGTCAAAACCCAAAAAACCCATTTCAATTGTGTAGAGAATAGAATTATGGTTGAAATCTTGTGTGTCTCATTAATCATCTCATAATATATATAATACACATATGAGGAAACCTAATCAATATACATCTCTAGCTTTAGGCAACTACCTAGAATACATATCTCCACACCCTCCCTCAAGTTGGAGCATTGGTAGGAGCGAAAATGCCCAACTTGTACAAGAGAAAATCAAACTGTGTTTTTCCTAGAGCCTTTGTAAAAATATCGGCCAATTGAGCTTTTGTAGAGACATAAGAAGGCTCAATCAGGCCATCAAGAATAACATCACGCACAAAGTGACAATCAACTTCAATATGCTTTGTGCGTTCATGGAA